>OY744535.1:43374805-43702305 GCA_963556195.1 Sepiola atlantica | reverse complement strand
GTCCAGTGAGGAAGCTTTAACTCTGCAGGAGGATATATGTGAAAAGCACACAGACACACACACACACACAGACAAACACACACACACACACACACACACACACACACACACACACACACACACACACACACACACAGACAAACACACACACACACACACACACAGACAAACACACACACACACACACACTTTGAGTATTCTCAAAACTCCTCCCATGTGATTGCAACAAGTAGGCACACATTGCACAGTTTCTTCCTATTAAAATCCATTGCGCCTTTTTCTTTTTATGAATTTTTTTGGAGGAAGTATTAAAGCTAACGTCTCTCTTTCTATGTTTTTCTTAAAAGTTAGTGAGTACTAAGTACTTCTATATTTACTTACCTCCCTCCCCACGAGAACAAAGCTAGACACATGATCGTTTTTTTGGTGCTTGTACAGAGAAGCGTACATATGAAAAACGCTGAAAATCGCAGTTCCAATTAAATTAGCCGGAAAACTCTTTGATATACTTATGTATCAAGCAAAAATAGGTTTGTACACCAAAAATGAGCAAAAACTATCGAGTAGAATTGTAATAAAAAAAATTAAAAAATCCGTTATATCGTTTAATCGGGTTCGGCCATTAATTCGAGCGAAAAACACGAAATTCAGGGGGAGATAACTCAGTCTGTCATATTAAAAAGTAATAAATCAATTGTATTCACCAAAATATGATGAAACTGATTTTTATTTTTAATTAAAATTCTACTCGATCATTTTTCCTACTTTTTGGTGAGGATACTTATTTAAATCTGCTGCGTAAGTATATAATACTGTTTTTTTGTGGTATTGATAATTTAATACGCACACTTCTCTGTACAAGCACCCGTTTTTTTTATTGTGATGAAAATTATGCTGCTTCTAAAAAGTACTACTGCATTAGGATGAAATTAAAAGTTCAGTGCTTCTCCAGATACACCCTATATGGAATATTGCTGTTCAAAAGAAAATAGCACAAAAACTTTATGATGTACTTACTTATTAGGGTAAAAAAACGATAGTACACAAAAATTAACGGAAATTCATCCAGTATTTTTGTTTTTAAAAAATAAATTCAAGTTTTATCGGTAAACGCGTTCTAGCCGCAATTTTCGTCATTATTAAGGTCATGTTTCAAAACCAAAAATACTAGATGAATTTCCGTGAAATTTGGTGTACTGCCTTTTTTACCATAACAGGTAAGTACATCATACAGTTTTTGTGCTATTTTCTTTTTAACAGCAATATTCCATATAGGAGTTAATCTGGAGAACCACCAAAAATTCCTCTAATTGAGAAAGACTTCCCCTCCTCTAAGTGAGAACAGATACCACACCTTGATCTCCTAATCCGAATAAATCATTTAAAATGTTCTTGTTTTCTTTTATATCTTCGGTAGTTGTTTTAATTAATACACAAATGAAATATGGCAGTTCAAAATAAAATAACAGGAAGAAAACTATTCGATATACTTACGTATCAGGCAAAACTATTTGTGTACACCAAAAATTACGGAAAATTATCGAGTAGAATTTTAGTAATAAATAAAATTATTTTCTTACTCATATTTCTATTATGCGCCGTAGAAGAGTATCTCCTTTGCATATATAAAAGAAAATTTGGTAATACAAATTAGAGATGTATATTACAGAATATTAATTCATTAGAAACTTTTTTTAAATGCAAATGAGCAATATCGAGTTTGTTTGAGGGCGTTTAGAGATTGCTATATATACGGTATTTTAAAATATTCTTGTATCATTAACATTAAATAAGCTTGATCCATTTTGATGTTAATATAGTTAGGAAATATGGGAAAAAAACTTTTGCTATATATTTATTTAGAATTAACATAAGAAGATATATTGGTTTTTTTTCGATTAATACACAAGTGAAATATGGCAATTCAAAATAAAATAACAGGAAGAAAACTACTTGATATATTTACATAGCAGGCGAAACTATTTGTGTACACCAAAAATTATGGAAAATTATCAAGTAGAATTCTAATAAAAAATAAAATTATCTTACTATTCGTAGTCAACGAACTCCGAAGAACAAAACCGCATGGCGTCTTCATATTAGAAGAAAGGAGATAATCTTCTATGGCGTGCTAACTTAAAGACGCATAATGGCGTCGCTTCAATGTGTACTCGGAAATATGAGTAAGAAAATAATTTAATTTATTACTAAAATTCTACTCGATAATTTTCCGTAATTTTTGGTGTACACAAATAGTTTCGCCTGATACGTAAGTATATCAAAGAGTTTTTCCTGTTATTTTATTTTGAACAGCCATATTTCACTTGTGTATTAATTGAAACAACTACCGAAGATATAAAAGAAAACAGGAACATTTTAAACTTCTTGCACTAATATGCATCAGGAAAATCGGGCCCTACGTAGAAACAAGTGGAGATCTAAGAACTAGTACATATTTTCTGCGGGATCGGCTATACAAAACAGCTGTGAAAGTGGCGCTGGGCTGGCTGGAAAAAGCGTGTAAGCTGTCGGTTATAATTATCTATACACAATGGGGGAACATTGGCCAGAAAGAGGGAATGTTGATAACGGCTGTACAATTTTGGTCAAGAGTCTTTTGGTCACTCCCCTCCCCCCATGGTAGAGAGAGAGAGAGAGAATAAGTCTTTTACAATAACAGGAAAGAAAACAACCCAACCAGAGAGAGAGGGAGAGGGAGAGTAAGTCAGTATGCCCCACCCTGGCCCCGAGAGAGAGGGAAGGAATGGAGAAATGGGCTGGAGAAAGAAAGGGTGTGATGATATGCCTTTCTGGGAAACGAGAGGACCTTTGTTGTTGAAACGAGAAGACAGTTACAGGCAGTTAGAAATTGGGAGTCGCGTTGAACAGACGTCTCAGCCCGGGCTCGGGGACGAACATTCGCCGGACAGGAGGCTTGCGCGAACAACTTCTTGTCTGGGTGGTGTTAACGATAGTGCCCCCCCCCCACACCGTTCAGTAGACAAGTTACAACTTAATTAACAACTGGGAAATCGTAAATGGAGTTTCACACACGCACAGATAGAAGACGGACTAGTTTAGAAAACAAAGCCATTATCGAAAAACAGACTTTGATTTAAAGTTTAAAACCAATTGTTTATCTTGCTAAATAATTATTGCTTACGAAAAGACCTAACCGATGTTGTTAAATTATTCCTGTTGTCAGTTTGTTGTTTGAGTAACCTTGCCTTCACAGCGAATCAAGCTATCATCATCATCCGACCGAGAGGAGTTTCGAGCCATCTTTCTTTTTCTGCCGCTACGACATCACGAGCCCAAAGAGGGTGTTCACAGTCTAGAAGGATTCCTGCGCCGAGGACCAGACGTGTGAGTACCGAGATAGAGACATGAGTGGACCACCTATGTTACAGTGGTTCAGTGACACCGGATCAGAGTGAGGTATCTGTGTTACTCGGCACTGCGACCTATGTTTACATTTGATGCCGTCACCAAGGAAGAAGCGTGTGGGGTCCCGTTACACACATAAATCAAAGAGATAAACAAAATAGAACCAAAAACAATACTTATAAAAATATAACAGGATTGATTTGCGCTCACAAGTAATACACATAAAATATGCAACACGCGTTAAAACTTCCTAATATGTGGAGATTAGAAAAGGGAGACTTACAGTTATGTATAGAGGTACATTGGACATAACATAACATGGCAACAACTGACCGCATAGTGTCTTAAAGACATATCAACAAAACTAGTCTGGCGGTCAGGAGACGACTGCATGTCCTAGAACTAGTCGGAACTAAATAAGAGCAATTGACTTACGAATGTCGTCGCTTTGGTGATTAAACCAAAAAGGCGGAAAAAGGAAAGAAGTGTTTTGACAAACATGTTGCCCCTCAGCGGTCAGCACGAAATAGTGTAAAAGGGAGAATGTGTTCTGATTCACACCTTTTATATTGATGACCACGCGGCTAAATCAATCAATGGTTTATTTAGTCACGTTGTCACATGATCTGGAACTATATGCATTAAGAAAATGCGACCCCAATGCATGTTCTTGCTAAGCATAGAAAAAAATACAATGTAAAATTCTCTATTTTTCAGCTAAACATGTAAGTAATCTGCAGACGCAGTGACGCTGTACTTGATCAGGTCAGCACGTATGCCTTCTTTTCCTGCGCTGGAAGAAGAATGCAGTTTTGTGAGCAAAGATGTCAGTGTCAACCATTGTTACTAGAAAGACAGTCATTGTGGGTGTAAAAAAAGTTACTTTGTCACAAGTAAATTCTTTAAATAATATTCAGGAACAAGGAGACTGTTTTTTGATTGGCTAAAGTGCGACGTATGGAACCAGTCGACGTTGTGTATTTGATCCGATTCATTTATTTATTTCGTATGAATCAGATGATTCTATTGTTGGCATTGGTTTCCCCGATATCTTTCTAGTTAGAATTCTTTCTAGAAAGACATTGGGTACTTACAAGAGGGACCACATGAAGGTTGCCAACATCCTAAGTGAAAGTGTTTCTGTGGAACGAACTGGATTCGAACATGGCACACCCAGGTTGTCAGTCCGTGTCGTTAACCACTGAGCCACCGTTGTAATGGGATTATGAGAAGGGGAAAGGGGTTATCCATTTATCTTCTCGTAAAGAAACTGAACAACGAAAAGTATTTCTGTAACTATAACAAAAAGGGGTTTTATTAACTCACGGTTACCTATACCGTTTGGTATAGGTAGAAGAGAGTGGGATGGTGTCCGTCTGAGGAAGAGGAAGAATATAAGAGTTCTTAGGGCCGCCCGTGGGGTTTCTTCAGGTGAAGATGGTAGTAGTCGTCAAGTGGCGACGGCGGCAGGAGAGAGAGCGTTTCCTCGTTCCTCGCTGGTGCTCTCTGCGATGTGTCCAAGCTGGTGCCAGGAGGTCGTCTGATCTTTTTCCTCGAACCCTAAGGGAACGTAAGTAGTCCCTTAGGGAACTAACGATATTACTGCGCCCTGTGATTTGATTGGACAAGCCAGTTCACAGGGACAGTGATTACGCATTCAAAAGTAGTCCCTGTTGGTGACTGCTACACCGTCACCTTCAATTTGATCCAATAAGTGCCAAGCATGTTGTTGTTGTTGTTGTTGTTGTAGAGACTAGTGCTACGTGAGTATTTATTAGGAATGCCACAGAAGCAACACAACTACCTTAACCTCTTCCTTCGACTACCACCCACTCTCATCCTGTTTCTCCCTCCGACAGTCCTCCCCTTCTCTTTTTGGCAACTAGTTTCAGCAAACTAAAACTAATAAAAACAAAACTTACCTGCAATCTAATACAATAAGAGATCACAGTGTATCCGGATTAGCAATGATTTATTTTGAGAATGAATGCGTTCGATCCCTCGACTGTGATGGAGTAGTAAATGTATCTGCTGTTGCAGAGCACAGACTAATTCTATATAAAATCCTCTATTTTTTAGCCATGCTTTTGAACATGTGGGTAATCTGCAGTTAAAGAGATATAGCGATATATGATGAGGTCAACACGTATGCCATCTTCTCCTGCACGTTCACTGTTTTATTAATGAAAGTTATCAATCCCCAACCACAGAGACGATAGATGCAAGTTCAGTTATCTCATTAGTCTTAGTTTAGAAAGTTTTTGAATGGAAGGATTAAGTTTTGTGAACTAAGATGTCAGTGTCACCTAGTGTTATTGAAAAGATAGTCCTCATGGGGTTTTCTTAAGAATAATACAGAAGTTGGTTAATGCCACCGAAACTATCCGAAGGAAGCAGATATCAGCCTGTGAATAACGATGAAAAGCCTATTTGATTTATATGAGCAGAAAATTAATTTTTTATAATGAAATTAAAATTATTTTTATAAAGAAATTAAAATTAGTTTTATAAAGAAATTAAAATTATTTTTATACAGAAATTAAAATTATTTCTTATGAAGAAATTTAAATTAGTTTTATAAATAAATTAAGATTATTTTTTATAAAGAAATTAAAATTAGTTTTATGAAGAAATTAAAATTAGTTTTTATAAATAAAGAAATTTAAATTATTTCTTATAAAGAAATTTAAATTATTTTTATAAAGAAATTAAAATTAGTTTTATAAAGAAATTAAAATTATTTTTATAAAGAAATTAAAATTATATCTTATAAAGAAATTAAAATTAATTTTTTATAAAGAAATTTAAATTATTTCTTATAAAGAAATTAAAATTATTTTTATAAAGAAATTAAAATTAGTTTTATAAAGAAATTAAAATTATTTTTATACAGAAATTAAAATTATTTCTTATGAAGAAATTTAAATTAGTTTTATAAATAAATTAAGATTATTTTTTATAAAGAAATTAAAATTAGTTTTATGAAGAAATTAAAATTAGTTTTTATAAATAAAGAAATTAAAATTATTTTTATAAAGAAATTTAAATTATTTTTATAAAGAAATTAAAATTAGTTTTATAAAGAAATTAAAATTATTTTTATAAAGAAATTAAAATTATATCTTATAAAGAAATTAAAATTAATTTTTTATAAAGAAATTTAAATTATTTCTTATAAAGAAATTTAAATTATTTTTATAAAGAAATTAAAATTATTTTTATAAAGAAATTAAAATTATTTTTATAAAGAAATTAAAATTATATCTTATAAAGAAATTAAAATTAATTTTTTATAAAGAAATTAAAATTATTTCTTATAAAGAAATTAAAATTAGTTTAATAAAGAAATTAAAATTAGTTTTATAAAGAAATTAAGATTATTTTTATAAAGAAATTAAAATTATTTTTATAAAGAAATTAAAATTAGTTTTATGAAGAAATTAAAATTATTTTTTATAAAAAAATTAAAATTATTTTTATAAAGAAATTCTTCAAATGGGAGAATGCAGGTTTGTTAGTATCAACCATCGTCACTGAAGAGGCAGTCTCAATATTGGATTAAATTTAATTAGAAAATAAAATACAATCAAAAAGAAAAACTAGTTCATGTATTTAAAAAGATCATTTAACATTTTCTGATTTTAATTTTTAAATGATATCACATTTAATTGTAAATTACAATTATAAAACAACTTCTCAGGAAGAATTGAGCCCCCAAAAAGAAACAAGCAATTCGTAACATGCATTTACATGTTTTGAGATGAGTTTACAGGAGGAATTAAATTGCATGTTTGTGAACCAATCAAAAATATATGAACGTTAAAACATGCCTACAAAATGTTAATCAACTAATAATAAAAAACGAATTAATCACAACTACAAATAATGTTTTTTTTATGGAAGTCGCTTCAGACAAGACATGAAGCCACTTGATGTTAGGAGCTTATCGTAATAATAAAAAGGGAGAGGAAGGTAGAATCACTTCAAGACAAACCAAGCCTAAAAGAAACCCCACCACCAGCGTTCAATCCCCTGCACTCCAAACAGACTAGCCAAAAAGTAAGGCCTTCAAGAGCCCAATAGGGAAAGAAGGGGTTACAAAGCTGGCTGACAAAAAAGTCTATTCTTAAACTGGTTAAATGACTGACCAGAAAACGGTGTATGATATGGAGGTCTCGGTATGACACTGGGGGTGAAAAAAAAATCACTAAGAGGTAGACTGACTTTTCCGTCTATGGCATTGTAAGTAAGGATTAGGCTGCTCCATAGTATTCGCTTTTCAATCGTAAGTAAGTTTAGATGCTCCTCGTAAATGAGCAAGGAAAGTCCGTTGATCATGCGTATAGCCAAGTGTTGTATGCATTCAATATAGAATCACTGCAAGACAAACCAAGCCTGAAAGAGAACCCACCACCAGCGTTCAATCCCCTGGACTCCAAACAGGCTAGCCAAAACGTAAGCTCTTCAAGAATCCAATACGGAATGAAGGGGTTACTAGGCTGACTACTCCTACACTAGTTAAGTGACTGACCAGTTTTTATCGTGACATCATTATCAGAATATAAGTTCGAAATTGTTTTTAAATACTTAAAGAAGCAGCAGGAGCAACATACCGTTTTTTATGTTGTTCAAAAGTAATGGAAGGTTGAAAAAAAAAATTTAAATCCTTGAAGAAATGAAGACGCAGCAGGAGCAAGAAACCGCTTTTTATGTTGTTCAATAATAATGGAACGTTGAAAATATGTTTTAAATCCTTGAAGAAATGAAGACGCAGCAGGAGCAACATATCGTTTATTTATGTTATTCAATAGTGATGCACCAATTAAACCTTACAATATAAAAATATAAAACAAGTCAGAAGTTTTGTGATATTATTAGGAAAATACTTCCAAAATATCATTTTTTGGACCAATTGGAACTCACCAAAAGTATATAATTCTAAGAGAAAAAAAAAAGAATTCAGGCACCAAGTTTGGTTGAAATCTAATCCATACTTTCTGAGTTCGTACAGGGTGACTAAAAAACATGCCACCAATAGAATCGTTAATAAAATTCACAATCTTTTCCACAATCCAACCATATTTGGTAAAAATATACTTCAGTCAATATTTGACTTGCCCACCAAGTTTCAGACATGAATGTCAAACAGTCTTTGTTTTATCGTCATTATGGCTTGTTTTGTTGAATCTTGTTAAGACTCAGCTCGTGTCTTTCAATCATAAGCATGCCCCTTTTCTTCCTAAGATTCTCATGGATGGCTCTGCTCTTGAGGAGAAATCGACTTTGAAACTTCTTGGTCTTTCTCTCTCATTAAATCTTTCTTGGAGTTCATACATTAGATCCATTACTCTTTCTGCTTCTCGTAAAGTTGGTTCTACTATCGCTCCAAACACTTTATCACACCTGAGGCTATTCTCTATTTCTACAAATCCACAATCAGACATTGTATGGAGTATTGTTGTCATATTTGGGCTGGTGAATCTCTGTCCCATTTGAGGGTTCTTGATAAGGTGCAGAAACGTGTCTGTAATTTGATTGGCCCTACCCTTTCTTCTTCTCTGCACCCTCTCTCTCACAGACGTGATGTTGCTAGTCTCAGTCTTTTCTATAAATACTATTATGGCATGTGTTCTTCAGAATTGTTTGATCTATTCCCTGCTCTCTTTATTCCAGCAGCTCGTTTGACTCGTTGGTCTAGTGGTCTCCATCAATTCGCTGTTTTTATACCTCATTGTAATACAGCTTCCTATTCCAGTAGCTTCTTTTCAAGAACTGCAGGCTTGTGAAACTCTCTTCCTGCTGACTGTTTTCCTCCTACCTATAACCTTAGTCTTTTCAATACTAAGGCCAATAGGCATCTCTTGTCTTTGTGATAATCATTTTTCGTTCTTGTTAGCTCCTTACATCAAGTGGCTTCCTGCCTTGTCTACAGTGATTTTCATAAAAAATCACACCTGGATACAATGTACGAAATTGTAAATAATTCTGACACACTATTCTGTTAGCACTGCCTTGATTTGAACTGTAATGGCCCTCTTTAACTCAGGAATATTTTAGGGATGGTTTTTGACAGACATTATCTGAAAGATATCTCCACAAATAAAAATCCGGGAGGTTAAAGCCCGGTGAGTATAAAATCCATTCAGGATCATCGCATCTCCTACTGATGAGACGATCACCAAAGTATTGTTAGAATCGGGTCGTGTTCCCGACTATAAGCGAGTTCATAAAATCAAGCAATTGTTGCATGCAAAAACAGAGTAATAATTAACAAACAAAAGGAGGTAGTTCAAATAAGGTTTATTGAACGTGTGTGTATGTGAGATGATGACGTGTGTGGTGTATGTATGTGTGTCGATAGAAAACAGTTCTTGAAAAGAGTATGTGCAGAAATGAGTCCGGCGTGGGAAAGTCCTTGAAAACCGTATACAAAGAAAATGAGTTGAGAACTCTTACCGTTGTTGAACACGTGTTGACGGAGCGCTGGTGTCTTAGCGTCGTTCAGCGAGGCCAATTGAATAGAGAAGAGGCCTTTCTTCCGGTGTCCCTTGGTTATATATCCCCTAAGGGCAGATAACTCCTGGTCGCTTTCAGCGCCACCTGACGGTGAACAGCGACACCTACCGGCCGGTTAGTGCAGTTATATTTTGAAAGGAGGGGATAACTGCTACGGTATCCTCTACTTATCATTGAACAACGATAAAACAAAGACTGTTGGACATTCATGACTGAAACTTGGTGGACAAGTCAGGCACAGACTGAGGTTTATTTATATCATACATGGTTAGTTTAATTGCAGAAAGGATTGTGAATTTTTATTAAGAATTTCATGGGTGCCATTTTTAGAGAGAGGAGGCACCCTATATCAGACAAACAGATGGACAGACACACACTTAATTTTATTTGTATAGATGAAAGAAACTTCTATTTTAATAAAATTATCAGAGAAAATGGTGTTGACATAGTCTAAGAATCAGAAGGAAGTAACTTTTATTTCTTTGCGAGTTGAACTAATGAAGCATTTCCTCTAAGATTTTTTAATGGGATAAAGTTTTTTTTTCTCCCTTTTTTTCTTCTAAGAGTTGAAATGTGTTTTCCGTTTTAAAGGCAGACATAACATGGTATGATATATAAATGTTAAACAGCAATAAATATACAGTTGTAACTCTGAGGTAAGATGAGTGCCATCACAAATTGTCATAGAGCGTCCTCATAAGTAAGCAAGTTTAAATTAATTAAGGGTATGACTACATATCAATCAAACCATTTCATTATCACATCACTACAGTATTAATCTCTATGCATGAGTGGATGAAGTGTGTGAGGTGCGCTGAAGAAAAATTCCTACCAGTAAAATACATAGCCCTGTTGTGCTCGCATACCCTTAATGACAATAAAAGTGCAAAGATTTGGGAATTTCCTTGCTTTTGTACATTTAGTGTATATGAATGTTCATCTTAACCCTATTAAGGGCATATGATTTCAGTATACTGGCATTTATCATGGAATGTCACTACTTTTGTAAAGGCTATGCCTCAATACAATGGTAATTTTTAAGGTTTTTTGGAATTTTCTGGAAAACTAAGGTATATGGTAAACTGAAATTAAAATGCCATCAACTAAACCCTAGAACCTCTATCTCTGCCAAAAATCAGCTGAATCCATCAAATAGTTGATGAGATACAGGGTGGCACATACGTACGTACACACGGATAACACAAAATCATTCCTGACCTTTCTGGATCTCTGGGTTGCCTTGACTAATGATGCTGAAATTCTACACACTTATAGAACCTATCAAAAAAAAATTTTGTGCACAGTTTTAACTAATTTGGTTTATTGGTTTTTTGAGTTATGATTGATCAAAGAAATGAGATTTCTAGCATAGGCCATTCGTGAAGTCTATTAATCCTTTTTTAATATTCTTACTTACTTTACTTTATTTCATAATCCTCTGAGGATCTTGCCACACTTTCTGGATGCACAATTCTCCCATATTATTCGGTGCTTTTCCAATCTTTCCACCGTTAGCAAAAGAAACGGATCTGATCAGTCCAGCGCTTTCAAGACCTACCATAATGTCTTTTACCGGGAAATTTTTCTTTGAATGCTCGGTATACATTGCTTTCAGGACCTTTTCTAACAACGTAGCCAAACCAACATATTCTTTTTTACTTGATAACCTTGATAATATAATTCTGAAACACAAGAATTTCTTTCATTTTGATTATCTTGCAGCGATCCAGACGGGTTTCGCCAACCATGGTTCTCTAAATAGTCTTTTATGAATACAAAGAACCTGCGCTCATCCTCTGCCTTTAACATCCAAGTCTCAGAAGAATATGTAACTATTGGGAATTTCTGCAAGTACTAACCAGTAGAGTCTATCAGGCATGTGTACGCAGTGTGATGCTGTATGGAAGTGAGACCTGGATTTTACTTTGTTTTATTGCATAATCCTCAGAGGATCTTGCCAGACATTCTGGATACACAATTCTTCCATATTATCTCATACTTTGCTAATCTTTCCACCAATAACAAAGGACGTTCTACATCGCTGTGGATCTGGTCAGTCTAATGCTTCGGAAAACCTACTATCATGTCTTTTACTAGGAAATTCTTCCTTAAATGTTTGGTATATATTTAAGAAAACTTTTTTATGGAAATCTCTCCAAGCAAGGCATAAAGCCACTTGATGTAAGGAGCTAACAAGAACGAAAGATGATTATCACAAAGATAGGCTTTAGTCTTGAAAAACTAAGGCTATAAGCAGGAAGAAAACAGTCAGTAGGAATAGAGTTCCACAAATTTGCAGTTCTTGGAAAGAAGTTACTGGAATAAGAAGCTATAGTACAATGAGGTATCAAAACAGCGAATTGATGGAGACCACTAGACCAACGAGTCAAACGGGCTGGAACAAAAGAAGCAGGGAATAGATCAAACAATTCTGAAGAACACATGTCATAATAGTATTTATAGAAAAGACAAATAGATAGAGAGGGTGCAGAGAATATGAAAGGGTGTGGCCAATCAAATCGCAGATACGTTTGTGCACCTTATCAAGAACTCTCAAATGGAACAGAGATTCATCAGCCAAAATATGAAAACAGTACCTCATACATGGTCTGATAATAGATTTGTAGAAATAGAGAATAGCCTCAGGTGTGAGAAAGTGTTTGCTTTCATGACCTCTTCTAAAAACGTAGCCAAACCAGCTTATTCTTCCTTACTTGATAACGTTGCTAATAAAAACACAAGAATTTTTTTAATTTAGGTTATTTTGCAGCAATCCGGACTGGTTTTGCTAACTGGTTCTCAAATAGTCTTTGTATGAATACAAAGAACCTGTGCTCATCCTCTGCCTTTAACATCCAAGTCTCAGAAGAATGTGTAACTATTGGAACCTGAAATGTATTGTAGAATTTCAAAGCATAAGACAAATCTTTTCTTTATCTTGCCAAAGGCAATGGAGGCTAACATAATTCTTCGAGTCACATCGATTGATACATTCGGAACTGAGGATCCGAGGAAAACAAAATTATCAACCTCTTCAACGTTGTTTTCGTTGATTTTGATGTCACGATTTTCAGTTATTATTTTGCAGTGATTATTAATATCATCTGCATATCTTATGTCTGTGTGCAGATCGAAACTGGCTCAAACTTTCAACACCATCGATTGCAAATTCCAAAAAGATGAGGTAGCAGGGTCAGTTTGCAAGAGAAGGCCAAGGAAAACATGGGAGGAAGTGATGAAGAATGATTCGAGAGAAAGAGGGATAAATAAAAATCTGATTAGAGATTGGTTAGTTTGGAAGTCAATTTTGTAGAAGCCGTCAAACACATGCCAGCACGTGAACCAGATGTTAAACCTATTATTATTATTATTATTATTATTATTATTATTATTATTATTATTATTATTATTATTAACTCACTAGGAGTTTTCACACATGTCATCATCTGTGATTGTTCACTGACAATAATCGGTGGTGTTCCCTGGAGTCCGAGTGACAACAAGGGATAGATAAAGATTTGGCTAGAAATAGGTTAGTTTGGAAGTGTGGAAGTCAGTTTCTAAAAGCCGTCCAACACATGTCAGCATGTAAAACAGACATTAAACCGACGACGACGACGACGACGACGACGACGACGACGATGATGATGATGACGACGACGATGATGATGAATTCTCTATAGTCATGTAAACCTCTTCGTTCTGTTATTTTCCATTACGTTTTGCTTTGTTTTTATAAACACAAAAACAAGTTCACTTTTAGCATGGAAATTTTAAAAAAATAGAAACGCGTGATTAAAAAAACAAAAATTATATAAAATAGATTTGTTCATAATGCTTCCAAGGCAACGTCGGTCCGGAACAGCTAGTATGTACAAAATGAATAACTTTTTAAAACTAAAAACATGTTTTCTTTATTACTTTATTTCTTTGCTACCACAACGGAAAAAAAAACTTTCCTTTCTCCCTCCATGTGTCTAGCCGCAAGCGGCATTTCCATGGGCAGAGTTTCTTTCCAAGGGGTTGCCACCTGTGTAAAACATTACTACGGGACTGCTTCGCTGCGGATTACAACTTTGTTGTCTTCAAATCCAATGTCAACAAATGCCTGTCATAAACCGCCCCATAAGCAATCAAACGCAGTTCATACCATTGATCAATGTTAGTACTTCCATAGTGTTCACCATGTTTTGACTGACAATCATTCAATATCATTAACACTTATCCTCGATTGGCTCTTGGCCTGGATAAGTGGTGACTCAATAGTAAAAGATATATATCATTGTTTACTTTGCCATCTTGTATCCGATGTGCATGATATTTCTTTTTGTATTTTTCACCTTCAAGTAAAAACATGTTAGTAGGGGTGGGACGTAATGGGTGAAAATAGTTTTTGGCTATTTTACATTCATGAAAACCCTTTCACAGCTTGAAAATGGTCCTAAATTAAAGTACTATATCAGATTTAACCATCTATATCCATTCATAGCTTTTGAGGATGTTTTAGGACCTGCAATGTCACATGAAACCACTTTTTCACCGAAAAATGATGGATTTTGAGTCCCGTGGAGCCCTAACGGCTATTTTTGGCTTGCACCTTCTGAATTTTGCAAAATTTTCAAAATGTTTGATTGTTTAGTGTTATTTATGTATAAATGAACACAAAAAAATACTACTCGTATGAATCTGAAATTTTCACCCATTACGTCCCACCCCTAATGTTAGCATGTCTTGCTAGCGGACACAACAACGAACAGCTTGAACAATTTCATCCTAACATTACAGATATAATTCGGTCTTATTCTAGTCATAGAGGTCAGGGATTAGGAGTGGCTTCTCCCCTCTCTCTCTTCTTTCTCTATCAAAACCTAAAACCTGGCACCTTACATGAGAATATAATTATGATTTAATTTAGAACTAGACAGAAAGAAAACACTAAAGGAAAGAGACATTTTTCATTCAGTAATACTTTACACATTAAAAAAAAGAAGAAATTACTGTAATCTCTGTATAAATATTTCATGAATTCTTATAAAGAAATTACATCAATTTATTAAACCTGTTTATTTTATGTTTTTACAAGCTGTCCTTACCCGGCGTTGCCCGGTAGTGTTTTTACTTGCAACTTGTCTTGTTTTTCTTTTTTTTTTTAAACTATCCATTTTTCCCCCCAAATATTATTTTTTGTTCAGATTAAAGGGAAGCAATTATGTATACATAAATACAGAGTTATGCCCCTTTTTAAGTGGTGATCATTTAAAAATAGTTCCCTATCCTGACAAATTATTTTCTGGAAGGAATTAAATCGAATTGCATTTGTATTCTAGTAATGGTAATAACAGTAGTCGTATAATTTTGATCATTAGTATAAAAGAATAAATAAAATAAAAACAATAATTCAATGTTTATTTATCCAAATTACATATGATCAAAAAACACAAATACGGACACACCCTGATTCAATTGTGTCCGAGATGGGTATATTTGATGATTACATCATGCTCTATTCTCGAGATGTGGACAAAACGAACAACACATATTCAAGGTAATGGCTGCATCCTTAGAAAATGACCGCCAGTCTGTAGTGGAATGGGGCCAAAAATGGATGGTAACATTTAATGCTACTAAGACTAAACTCCTTTCCTTTAACAATTATAAGAAACCTTTCCAACCAACGATTGCCATGGCTAATAGCACCCTACTTGAAAGTGCAACATTCAAACTCTTCAAACTAACATTCACAGGTAACATAAATTGGAAGAAATACATAGAAGATACTGCCAAGTCTGTTGCAAAGAAGGTGGAATCTCTATCCTGCTTGAAAATGTCTCACACCCGCCAGTATCCTATATCTCTAGAAAGCCCATGCATGGTGTATTGTTATCACATCTGGGCCGGTGCAACAATCACTAGTCTCTCCCTTTTAGACAGACTCCCAAAAATAATCTCTAATCTCATAGGTCCCGTACTGTCTACCAAGCTCTAACCCCTGTCTCATCGCCGCAGTGTTGCATCCCTGTGCTTGTTTTACAAGTACTTCAATGGAATGTGCTCCGATGAACTTGCAGCACTGATGCCCTCACAATGTAAATGCCTTAACCTGACAATCAGCAAAATCCCACCTCTTTACTGTGGAGGTCCCCAGATGCCGGAAAGCTTTCTACTCTAATAGCTTCTTTTCTCGAACTGCTAGCCTTTGGAACTCTCTCCCTGCTCCCTGTTTCCCTGACTGTACCAACACGCAGAAATTTAAACGTAATGTGAACAATCATCTTGTTGCACAACTCCCCACTTAGGATACCCCTATAAATATGCCTCCTAATTCAGAGTAGTCCCTCATGTCTCAGTGGCAATGTGCCCCCTTGTTTGGGAGTGAACAAAATGTTTTTAAAATAAATTTGAAAGAAGCACACACACAAGATCTTGTCTGATAGGTTCATTAATATAGATATTTAGATTCTTGGCCTTATCCGATGGATACTACACCCCATAGACTGGTACCGTCTTGGTCTTGGGTCTTGATGACGCCGGTCTGTGGGTTTGTCCTGTGCAGTTCTAGAAGGTCCACCTGTAGAATGCTTCTTACATCTATATGCACGAAATTGAATCAAACAAAAACACTGTATAACAACAGACGAAAGCGAATTTATTTCAACGGGTTACTTTACCGTTTGGTAAAGTAACAAAATATTGGACAGTGTCCAGAAAGGAAAATAAGAGAAGCGTCAATGTCGTGGCTGCTGCTGGAACGATAGTCAGGCAGAAGAGAGCTGTTTCCTTGATCGCGTCTCGTTTCTCTCTGACGATCTCGTCCCAAGACCAAACTGTCAAAGTAGTCCGTTTTGGGAAAGCTAGAAAATCATACGCCCTGCAAGCCGATTGGTCAGTGTATGACCAATTTGCCCACAGGGGACAAGAAGAAATAAGTCCTATGTCCGACCGCTACACACTGTAGTGTCGAAGATCACGTACCAACGTGATCGGTACGAGAGCAGGAAGCAGCAGCAGCAGCGACATAGCTAGGGACATAGATAGAGAGATTACGACCGTTGATACACACATGTTGTTATAACCCTTGTTAAATAAAGATATGTTTACAACCACCACAATTGACTGTTGTTTATTACCAAACACCACACACACCCTCCTAGGCTTTGCCTCCCCTCTTTGGGGAGGAGTAAGTTTATTGCTTACTGCCTGAGGCGCCCCTACCAGGGAATGCCGACGGGGCTGCCCAGGCATTTTTTGTAGGCCAGAGTGCTCACCTTCTTGGGCGCTAGCTTTTCAAATCCCACTTTCCGACCTTGTGTCACATACTCCTATTGTGGGTAGGTGTTGAATAAACAGCTTGGTTGTTGGAGGAAGATAAATAAAACGGCTTCTTGGCCTTTTGGTCAAGATCAAAGTGTAGTATCTGTAGTATTTAAACAAAACTCATTTGTAATCTATTAGTTTCTGTTGGCATGATTCCTGTATTAGTGTTGCCATTTGTAAATAAAACCAGCAAAAAGTTGTTTCTATTTCATGTAGTTTTTGTGATCGTGACCTGAGCTGTTCGAGCGACGTTTTTTCTCTCGAAGAGTAAGTGGAACTATATCACTTGACCTAAAAAATAACAACAAAAATGCATTTTTCTAACCCGAATAAAAAGCAGAATATAAAACGCGGACATTGTGAATGCCATTCTTTATGTTTCATAGCAACCTGACTTAACTGAAATAAATAAAAAAAATAAAAAAATATAAACATTGTCGTTTATGAGAAGTTCGTTGATTTTCACAATTAATTCGATTAAATTGTATTCTTTTAACACAAAAAAAATCATTAGAAAAATTTAAAAAATAAAGAACGTATAATTAAACAGAAGAATTCTGTTATTTTTAACAATGTTTGCTTAAATGAAAAAATGCTGACTTAATATACACACACTATATATATATACGAATAGGCTATATTGCCGGTCCCGGCAAAATAACGATTCCTGCGTTATTTTGCCGGTTCATGTATATTTAACTAAATTGTTAAACATACAGTGACGCCCGGCACACTAATAAGTCTTAAGTTATTTTGCCGGCTCGTGTTTATTTAACTATAAATTACATTTTTTTTTATTATTTAAATTATTTTTTTTGTATTATTTAAAACTTTATCAAACGAAATTTTATTTATAATTTAAAACTTTGCCTGCTTGATTTTTTTTGTTTGTTTTTAATTAATCTTTGCCTGATTGATTTTTTGTATAATTTAAAACATTATTAAGCGACAATATATTTTAAAATAACGATAAAAATAATTTTTACTTCCGGTTGATTCGATTAGGAGTGAACTCTTACAAAATTACGACTTATTTTATGATTTCATTGAAAGAACATTTTAAAATAGAAACTGTTTAAATCCAGTGATTTTCTGTATATTTTAACATTATCGGAGTTTTTCTTCATAAAGAAAATCAGAATTTTACATAAAAATCTTTCCTTTGTAAAGCACATTTTTAACAAGTAAATGTTACCAAAGGCAACATAAATTATTCTTCTACCTGTATAAGTTTATTTGTTTATTTGATTGTTTATTTTTATAAAAAAAAATCATTTTTCAAAATAAATAATAAAATAAACAAATAAACTTATACAGGTAGGTAGAATAATAATTTATGTTGCCTTTGGTAACATTTATTTTTTGCTTATTTTTTTCTTTATATATAACTTATATATAACTTAAGGAAAATTTCAATTACTTAAATCGAGAGCAGACTTAGTAATGTTGGGAAAATTCATCAACATTAATTCTATTATGAAAAGTAAGCAGATATTTCTTTAACCGACACAATAGGGCAGGTCGATTTTTTTTTGATTTCTTTAACCGACACAACTGATGATGAAAACAAATTGTTTTTAAATATTTGCCCTTATTTATTTAATTACCTTTTCTTTCGCAAGGCCATAACAATTAGGCTTTTAAAAATAATGAACCGGCATAATAACGATCCCTTTACATTAGTAAATAATTATTGTGCCGGGCGTCACTGTATGTTTAACAATTTAGTTAAATATACATGAACCGGCAAAATAACGCAGGAATCGTTATTTTGCCGGGACCGGCAATATAGCCTCTTCCATATATATATATATATATATATATATATATATATATATATATATATATATATATATATATATATATATATATATATATATATATATTAAAATAAATAAACTAAACACACATTAGGGCTGTCCATATTATAAATTATTTCTACCTAGATGGGCCTCATCAGACGCGTGTCCAGCCATATTTAGGAACTAAATTATACATATATATATATATATGATTATTTTTATTTACACATACATGCACAAAATCTGCGACAGTGGCATGTCAATGTTATCGATCAACAGCTATTATAAACTGATTATATATGATCTAAGGTTGAGATCGGATTCTAACACTACCTGATGAGATCTCAGTTTATAATAGCTGTTGATCGATAACATCGACATGCCAGTGTCGCAGATTTTGTACATGTCTGTGTAAATAAAAATAATCATATATAAAAGCTCTATTTAATATTGAGCACTTTTTTATAAACCCGGTTGAAATTCTTTGGATTACTACCCTGTGGATGTTTTACCTGGATTATTATTATTATTATCATATATATATATATATATATATATATATATATATATATATATATATATATATATATATATAATTCATACAGACACCCGTGACACTTCGGGTCAAGGGTCATCTATGTTCTTTGTTTTAATGGATGAAGTTATCCTTTAATTACTTCAGCATTTATGACATTTAAAGGATTTCTTCCAGATATTTTCAACCTGTTTTAGTGGATGACGTCATCCGTTTGTGACAAACGAACATACAAGATAGAAAACAAGCAAAATATTTATTGCTGATCGTTGATTTGTCTATTTTACAGTATATCAACCCTTTTTAGGTTATTTTGATGCAAAAGACATCTATTGTATATGCTAAGTTGAATGCAAGTTAGTATTTTACCTACAACTTGAGAGGGTCATTCATACCTTTCAGAAAAGTGTAAGTGAACGTAATAGATCAGACTGGATTGTGCCACCTTTGGTCAAAATGAAATATACTTCTCCAACTAGTCTGGGTGATGAAATACTTGGGCGTAAATCTTGAGGGGTAAATTATTTGAAACTATATTATTTGAGACTTCATTTTTTCTACCTTTGAGTAAATATTTTATATGAATAGGCAACTTGCGTCTTGGTAATATTTATTCATATGCCTATTCATTGAAATATTTACCTTAATTTTCTTATATATACCTGTTATTTTTATTTTTTATTATAATTCTTTATACTTTTATCCTTTTCATTATAATTATTATTATTTTTGATTATTATTAATTCTTACTTTTAGTGTTTATTCCTTATTATATATATATATATATATATATATATATATATATATATATATATATATACATATATATATATATATATATATATATATATATATATATATATATATACATATATATATATATATATATATATATATATATATATATATATATATATATTATGTATGTGTTTTTACTATAATGTAATGGAATTCCTTATGGGGGTCTATTTCCAACACCCTAGAAGAAGTATAGAAGCGAATCTTTATGTGAATTACAAGACTCTCTTTTATAATAATTTGTAAGAAAATGATTCTTAAAGTAAAAAGGACAAACAAGAAGGCAATTTATATAAATATGTAGCAGTTGCATGAGTGCAATCTAACCGACATGAATCAGCCCATTGTACTAGCTTTCTTTTGTTCCTGTGTTGTAAAGATTCATCTATTTAGTTGTGGAGCCATTATTTGGGTTAGTGAATCTCTGTCCTATTTGAGGGTTCTTGATAAGGTGCAGAAACGTATCTGTAATTTGATTGCCCACACCTTTTCTTATTCTCTACACCCTCTTTCTTACAGACAGGATGTTGCTAGTCTCAGTCTTTTCTATAAATACTATTATAGCATGTGTTCTTTAGAATTATGTGATCTATTCCCTGCTCTCTTTATTTCAGCAGCTCGTTTAACTCGTTGGTCTAGTGGTCTCCATCAATTCGCTGTTTTGATACGTCATTGTAATACAGCTTCCTATTCCAGTAGCTTCTTTCCGAGAACTGCAGGCTTGTGGAACTCTCTTCCTGCTGACTGTTTTCCTCCTACCTATAACCTTGGTCTTTTCAATACTACGGTCAATAGGCATCTCTTGTCTCTGCGATAATCATATTTTGTTCTTGTTAGCTCCTTACATCAAGTGACTTCATGCCTTGTCTGGAGCGATTTCCATAAAAAATAGCATTCGGTTATTCTAGAATAGAACAGAAACGAAACAAAATGCTCTCATTCACACACAGCGACAAAGACTTTTTTCTTTTCTTATGAGTGGGGTCATATTAACGCTTATTTTTAAAGTATTATTATTATTATTATTATTATGATGATGATTATTATTATTATTATTATTATTATTATTATTATTATTATTATTATTATTATTATTATTATTATTATTATTATTAAAAAAACGTATCCATCTTAGTTATTTGTTGTCTGAATTTTTGCATATTCCCAGTTGTGTAAAATACAATTTTTTGTTGCAATCTTCTATATTCGATAGCGCATTATTATGATGTTTACTTTTTAGTGTGTTTATTTATCTCATCTGTAGGTCAAGTCAGCATTTCCCTGTGGGGGAGCCTCATGCGATTAGCTATAAACTAACCAAAACAAGGTATAGGGTGGGAGGGTGGGGGTCCTAGGACTGAACAGAATCAGGCCGACAACAATAAAGCGACTGTCGAACGGTCCCTTAAACCTATCACTAATGTCTCAAAAAAAAAAAACTTCAATAAAAATGAAAAAAAAGAAATTCGCAAAAATAAAAATAAAATTATTTGCTAAATAATCTGCATTGTCTAGCCCACGCTCAAAACTTTGATAATCGTTTTTTTTTTTACTTATTTACAAAAATAATTCTTTAATTAATTTTTAATCTTCACATAAAAATGTTTTTTTAATATTTTAATCACCTAAATTACTTACGATGAAATGGTTTATTTTCTGATATTTTCTTTCCGAATTGATACTCTATTTATTTATTTATTTTAATAAAATCAGTATTTAATATTTACGCCGGGAACCGCCGGGACACGGGTCCATGTTAAATTCTATTTTAATCACCTAAATTACTTACAGTGAAATGGGTTCTTTTTTAATTTTCTTTAACATAATTGATACTCTACTATTTATTTATTTATTTATTTATTTATTTAAATAAAGTCAGTGTTTTATAATTTCCCCGGGCAACGCCGGAACACGAGTCTTGTTAGTCATAAAATAAAGATATAAATTAAAGTCTCGAAATTTGGTTTTATATTTTTATTTTACAGGAAGTAAATATTTTTATTTTTTTTTATTTCCTTTTCATGGGAAGATATCTTAATGAACGAGCACAGAACGTTAGAATTTGTACAATTCTGCAATCTGCGGTTTCGTTTCCTCCCCCTAATCCCATCACCCACACTCACTCATTCACTCTCCTACAAATGGCTCTTGACCTCCTTTTCACCCACCCCATCCCCTGACTCTACCCTCTTCCTCACTCTCTCAATCCTCTTTCTCTTGGCCCTCCTCCCACCATCACTCTCCTCCCTCCCGTCTCCCCTCTCTCTATTGGATAGAAATTGATACTCTTAATTTGATATGTAGTTGGATGGTTTTTTGTTTACAGTGAAGGCTTGGCTGCTCTTTTAAAAATCGTTAGAGATATAAGACTTTGAAAGTGTCACTTTCTCAAGAATTATGCAATGAAAAATTTTCTCAGCTCGAGATGTCGACCCCCCCCCATTTTTTTTTTTCACTCTTTTATTCCGTTTTCCTTTTTTATTTGAATTTGATGTTTCATCTTTTTAAACCAACAAGTGTACACCTTCCCTAAAAAAAATGACCGTATCCTTCGTCAGTGTTCGCAACAATATTCATATTCATATAAAATAACGACTAAACCGGCGAAGTTAAAAATAAAAGAAATAAGAAAGAAAACGTCTTAAACTGGAAAGTGTAAAAAAGAAGAAAAAAAAGGATTATAATACCTTATTTAGTTGCCTCCCCACGAGGGAAGAGTTATATACAAGATCCTTTTTTTTAGCATGGGTGAAATCCAGCTCCTCCAAAAAGGGGCACTCTGCACTGGAACAAAAATTTAAATTTCCTCAGTCTAGAAGGATTTTTCCGTCACTTAGCAAGGACAGAAAAAAATTAAGTGCGCTATTAGAACAGATACTACATTTTACTCTTGTACAGACTAATCGAGTTAAAAAGAAAGAAAGAAAGAAAACTGGAAAGTTTAAAGAAAAGAAAAAAAGGGGGAAAACGTATAAATCGGTTTAGAAAGCAGAAAGAAAAAAATTTAAAAAATGTCTCATTATGGAAATAGATTGAAGGCGGGGTTGGTTAACTTGTTATTTACTTTCTCAATTCCCCTAATTATTTTAAATGGATTTGTCCGGCAACTTTTGTGTGACGGACGGATATATATATATATATATATATATATATATATATATATATATATATATATATATATATTCTAAATAAGCTTTGAGTCATTTTAAACAAAGAAAGAAAATGCAGTTTAAATTTCCAAGGATACTAACTAAATCAAATATATATATATATATATATATATATATATATATATATATATATATATATATATATATGGAATATGAAAAAGGAAAGCCAAAAGCTACATTATTTATGTATTCATCGACGTTTCGTCTTTATTATAGACTTCCTCAGGATGAAGAACTGCAGAAAAATCATACAGTTATTAATTTTGAATTGCCAGAAATTGTCTAAGTTTCCGCATGGCTGTGGATAAAAAAAAAGCAAAAAATGAAAACCGTGATTTAGGCTAGTCCGTAATCAGCAGATGTCTGTGCAGTTCAAGAGAAGCGAGTGTGAATAGGGTGACGGATTGGATTTATAGTCCCCATATCTATTTTTAGCTAGGGGTCTGTCTGGGTCAAAATATGTCACAGCCAAGCTTGGTCAATAGTGGATGTAGGGGCGGGGCAAGGGTCAGTCTGAATTTATTGTCAGAATTAAGAAGGGGAGGAAGAAAGAGAAAGAAAAACAATTATAATTTTTTATATGAATGTAAAAGCGTGGAGATTTTTATTATTTTGAAACGCAAATTCTGATTAAAAAACGAAAAGTTTTGGCATAAGGAGAAAGGGTGGACATCGTACCTACTAGTTTATTTATTCAAGTGTGAATGTATTTATTTATTCCTATTTATTTGATTACTTTATTTGTGTATCATTAATTAATAAATAAATTTATTGCAATATGTGGAAATATGTGTAAAAGTGAGTTGGAAATAATATAACTCGTTGGTTTATTTATGTATGAATGTGTTTATTTATATTTATTTAGTTCTTTGTGTATTATCAATTGATCAATAATTATTAAAAGTATTGATGATTATATAAGTGTATGTATATGTAATATGTTAATATAAGTAAAAAGCAAGAATATAATATTCATAGTGTCTTAAATTATGCGTGAATGTATTTATTTATTCCCATTTATTTAATTATTAGTGAATTATTAATTAACCAAAACTCATTAATATAATTATGAGCATAAAAAGTGTATGCATGTGCAATATGTATAAATAAGTGTGAGAAGAGATGTATAAATATTGCTCTTTATTACAGAGAGGAGGAATCTTATTTTCTCTCCCTCTGCCGCATTTAATACCTAAAAATGGTTTAGTTTGAAGATGTTTTTCAAAGTCTTCCAGCACGTTTTACACTAGTAAAAAGGTAAAGGTCGCATAGCCTGGATGCGCACGAGTGTCGTTGCCGACATCGCACACTGCCCATGGCCGTAGCGGCGGTGATTTGTTAAGAATCACCGTGTCTAGGGCACAGCATATGGAAGCCGGAGCCCATCCCTCTCCTTCCGCTGCCTTGAACCTTCCCTGAGTTTTAGTCAGGTACCCATTTACTGCTGGGTGGACAGAGGGAGTTTTCAGACCCGAAAATTTGCATGCCGTGAGTGGGATCGAACCCGGGTCGTCCAGCCCAATGACAAGTGCTATAACCTCTCTTTGAGACTAGTCCATTTGGCATAATTGTTAGAGTGCTCAATCCTAGATCGAGTCATACCAAAGACTTAAAGAATGGCACTTTATACTTCCTTACTAAACATTCAGCCTACTCTCCTTGGGGGGGGGGGGGCCCTGCTTTGATAAGCTTCTAGGACTGACCTTCACTCCAGACCTAAAATGGAAGACTTGCATCCAATCTGTTGCTAAGGTCGCTGGAAAAAATGGTTGGATCATTCTACTGCTCCAGAAAGTACCTCACTTCTGATCGAATAAATTTAAATTTAAAATCTTCACTTTTTCTGAAGACATCCGTTGATCCGAACAAAACCGGTAAAATCTCTCGTTTCTTGATTTTTTTTTCTGTGTTTAAATTTTTTATTTCCGTTTGTCTTTTTCACACACACACACACACACACACACACACACACACACACACACACACACACACACACACACACACGAGTTCTATCGGATGTCTTGATATCTATACTCACCGCTTTCCGTGTAAATATCACTTAATTTCTCCCTTATCACGTGACAATCTCTCTTGGCCTAATGGACTAAGTGAACGCTTACAGATTCAAGGTGTCTTTGTGAACCGGGTCTGCACCTTGTGTTATTTCTCTGTGCTGATGAGAGCCGTAAGTTCAAAATGACGTCGTAAGTAGGTAAAATATTAGAAAAATATAATTTAATATTATATATATATATATATATATATATATATATATATATATATATATATATATAATGTTGACAAAATCCAAGGACCCCTTCCCTCCCAAAAGAAACAACACCCGCAATTTGAAACGGCTCTTCAAACGGTAGTATTTAACTTAATATATATATATATTTTTTTTTTTTAAATATTAAAGTGTTTTTATACCTACAAACGACGTCGTTTCGGGGTCTCTACCCTCATCAGTGTAGGAGTGGTGGTTGTAGGCAGTCGCATGGGCTCGAACGCAGTTCGTAGATTCAGCCTAGAATCACGAACGTAACACGTATGCCCACACAGCCGTGAGAAATCACCACAAACAGCAACTGAAATCGAGAGGCGGGGGGAAAGCGTCATGTTGTCAATAGTGTTCAAGGCGCGAGCAGAACTTTGTACAATCGCTAGGATGACAACAATCTTGTAATTCCAAACAGGGATCTACTATTAAGACTATTAAATCTTAAAGGGGCATTAACTATAAATATTTTATTTTAAATATTAAAGTGTTTTATACCTACAGACGACATCGTTTCAGTGCAGGAAGTCGCAATAAAGCTCACTTTCATAGGTAGAGCTTATTTGTAAGGATATCGCCAGCTTCCATTAGCCTTAAGGCATAGCTCATTGGGTAAAACTAATTCGAGTTCCCGGCACTTGACAATGTTTACATTGAGATATCACTTGCATTCAGTCAGTGTTGTATGATAGCGCAGGGGTTGAGGCGCCGACTCTCAGTTCTAACGGTTGAATTTCAATCCCGGCTTTAGGCACTAGCTGGTCTAGCTGCATTGAAGAGCTGTGATACAGCGAAATAGTCTGTATGTGCATGACTATATAAAGCTCCCTTTCTTGGGTAGAGTTTATTTGTAAGGATATCGCCAACTGTAATTAGCTTTGATACAGCGAAACAGTCTGTCTGTGGATGACTATATATATAAATATATCTTTTATTTATTTATTTTTTTTTTTAATTTTTTTTTTTTAAATTTTTTTTATTTTATATATTTTATATATTTTATATATTTTTATATTTTATATATTTTATATATTTTTTTTATATTTTATCTTTTATTATTTTATCTTTTATTCTTTTATATTATTTTTCCTTTATATATTCTATTATTATTTCTTTATATTATATTTTATTTTTATTCTTAATTTTTGTTCTTATTTTTAGTTTCATTTTATCTTTATAATCTTTATAATTTTTATAATGTTTATAATGCTTTATTATTATTATTATTATTATTATTATTATTATTATTATTATTATTATTATTATTATTATTATTATTATTATTATTATTATTATTATTATTATTATTATTATCAGTTTATCTTTATATTTTTATTTTATATTTGTAACTTATTCTTTTTTCAATATTTGTCTCTGTGCCCCCTCCTGTCAATAGATGTTCCTCTAAGACGAGCTTGTTGTTTTTTCCTTGAATTTCTGTAAAACGTGGTGCTAAAGGCGCTGATGAAGACACATTTTGGAGTAGCTTTGTTGATTTAAAAAAAAAAATTAAAAATTAAAAAATAAAATAAAGTATTTCCAGAATGTTTTGGAGATGGCCGTATACCATACTAGACTTGTTGTTCTAATTCTTTGAACAATTAGAATGTTCTAATTCATTAAATATTCTTATATATATATATATATATATATATATATATATATATATAATGAAACTTTTGTTAAAAAGTGTCTTTCATTTTTAGCTTCTCATTTTTACCATCACCATCACTTAATATTGTTTTTATAAAATGGTTACTCTCACCCTCGCCCACCATTGTCACCTTCAAACTTTGTAATTACCCAGTCTGTTGCAAAACAGAGATAATAGCAACACCTCCTTAAACTTGCAGATATTTTTTTCCTTTTTTTTCTATTTTCAGACGTTTAATTCCTGTTTGCAACGTTGGCACAAGCCCTCTTGTGACCGAACACTGAAATTGAAGAACCATTAAGAGAAGGAAAATTGATAAAGGAAATAAGGCTTCAGTATGGACCCCCAGGAGTCACTCAGAGAGGAAACCATGACATAGGACAAAAGGAATGTTGTACGGCTGTCCCATTTTGAATTGTTAAAACAATTAGCGGTTTATCATTGCTGATGGTCTTATTTGTCGTAACCTATGTTCTTTAACGAGGGCAAAATCAAGGAGAATAGAGAAATGTTATAATGACATGTTTTATTGTCACAACAAAATGTCACGTATGTTTTGGTAAGTAGTTTTGCCAAGCAGGATGTTAGTTGCTTTTTTTCGTAAGTGCTAAGGTTCTCGGATAAGAGAGTGTATTACCCACAAGTGGGAAATTTCAGCATTTCCACTGACGAGAATGGAATTACCGACAAGTGGGGAATTTTGGCATTTACAACCAACGGGAATTAAAACCAGTTCCAGCATTTGGGGTTTAAGTTACCCTACTCTCATTTGTTCTTAGCCTTTTGGCTAAGATCAAAGTGTAGTATCTGTTCCGATGGATACTGCACCCCATAGACCAGTATTGTCTTGGCCTTCGGGGCTTGATTCACGCCAGTCTATGGGTCTGTCCTGTGCAGTTCTAGGAGGTCCATTCTTCCAGGCTTCGTCTCCCCTCTTTAGGGAGGAGTAAATTTATTGCTTACTGCCTGAGGCGCCCCTACCAGGGAATGCCGACAGGGCTGCCCAGGCAATTTATAAACCCCACTTTCCCGACCCGACCTTGGGTCACATCTTACTTGTGGGAGTAAGATAAAAACTGGCCTTGTGCCTAACTCCTGGAGAGGAGTAAATCAATATCCTACTCTCATCTCGGGATCTATAATACGGGTCTTACGTAGGAGATTATTCTTTTGCAAACAAACCAGCGCATTAATTTTTTTAATTGCCAAGTGTAGGTTGACCCCGATCATCCTAAATGACACCCATGGAATCGTTACTAATATTCACAATCTAAGCATATTTGGTACAAATAAATAATTAGTCTATGCTTGACTTGTACACCAAGTTTCAATCATGAATCTCCAACAGTCTTTGTTTTCTTGCCATTCAATGATATGCGGGGGGCACTTTGGTGATTGTCTCATCAGTAGTAGTTGTGAAATTCTCAGATTAACTTGTGCGGTATTTTAGTGGATTGATAAATACACGGTGATCTCCCCCCCCCCCCCAAAAAAAAGAAATACCTCCCGTGGAATCGTTAATAAAATCCACAATCCTTTCTGTAATCCAACCATATTTGGTACAGATACACGTCAGTCTATGTCTGACTTGTCCACCAAGTTTCAGTCATGAATGCCCAACAGTTTGGGTATATAGTTTCAAACAGATTTTGTAGCAGACATTGTACTTTTACTCCCATGAGAACAAATAATGGCAATTAAAACAAACAAAAAACAGCAAATTTATGTTACATTTCATGGTGCTTCTGTATTATTGGGACAGATGAAATTTTCATCTCTAATTCAGAAGAGTCTGTTGAAAGGGGAGATAATTCAAACTTTTCCGTTTTTTGTGTTTTAACCATACCCCATAAAGAAAATCCAGAGAATTAGTAAGAAAATAAATTTTAAAAAGGTACTTATGCAGTTTATGGACCGGACTGAAATTATAATGTTATAATTTAGAAAGCCATTATTAACATGGAGAGGTGGAGGGTTGATTAACTATTCTGTTTATTAAATTTTTAGGTAAAAGTACGGAATAGTTAATCAACTCCCCACCTCCCCATGTTAAGAATGGCTTTCTAAATTATAACGTTATTATTTCAGTCTGGTCCGTAATCTGCAGAAGTACCTTTTTAATTTGTTTATTTTCATTTTAGAAGAGTCTGTTGAAAGGGAAGATAATTCGAATTGCTTTTTTTTGTTGTAACCATAACCCATTAGGAAAATCCAGAGAATTAGTAAGGAAATAAATTTAAAAAAGGGTACCTATGCAGTTTACTGACCCGACTGAAATAATAACGTTATAATTTCGAAAGCCATTCTTAACATTTTCAACAGACTCTTCTAAAATGAAAATGAAAATTTAATCAGTCTCAATAATACAGTCTGAATATTAATAACTGGCCCATTTGGTCAGAGTATTTGCTAGTGGGCTGGGAGACTCGGGTTCAATCCTCAGTCGGATCATACCAAAGTAGCAAAAAATGTCACTTGATGTCCCCTTGCTAAAGATTCAGCATTATAAGGTGAGTATCAAGTGTAAGTGGAGTAATCCTGGGAAAGTAGAGCACCCTCCCCTACATCTCACTGTAGTAGCCAATGAAAAGGGAGCCTTTGGGTTGCCCTCAACTATGGTCGACAACTTTACTTTTTTGTAATAATATATGTGTACCTTCGGTTTGTACGCGCGTTATTACATTCCACAATTGAAAACATGAGATCATCTACCAAATATTAAAAAATAAATGATGTCGTTGTTTGCCAAAAATTCAGATTTTTATCCATTTGCCAAAATAATTGTTCCCAAATCGAACAAGACGTCATAAATAGAATTGTGTTATCGTCATTAAGTGACATTTATTTTATTTATTTAGAGAACATTTAACTGGCAATTATTTTTACAGTAAGAAGAAAGAGAAGACGTTAGGTAAACAACTGTGAAATTTCCACGGTGTCCTGCTAGTATCTGCTAATATATAAAGTAAAGTTAGTCTCTTTCTCGATGTTTGTCATTGATAGTTTTCTTCCTACAAACTTAATATTTGATTCGGGTTCGTCAGTTCTTTTGGTGGATCGTTGCAGCATGCTGTTAAGAACAATAAAATGTAATTCGATTTAATTCCTTCCAGAAAATACTTTGAACAGGTCGGATTTTTTTTTATACAGACGTTATTTTGAAAAAGGGATGTAACTCTGTATTCTTCAATACAGTGTTACTTCCTTGTTTGGAACAAAAAAATAACGTTTAAAAAAAGAAAAACCGCATAGTTTACAAAATAAATAAAAAAAAGAAAATTGCAAATAAAAACACTTCGGGTTGGTACAACTAGTCTATAATAGTGTCTTATTTTTATGGATTAAATTTTAAGGGTCACAAATCTCCCAGAAAAAAACGTTCTCACCATCAACCAAGAATGCTACTCTCCTAATTGCTAATACGATGGGAATTTTATTTCTTTGAGCTCACATTCATTCAAATATGTATAGACATGTTGGATAGAAATCCACTTCTGACGATCGGATTTACTGTGAAACTGCAGTAATGATCCAAAAACTTATAAAATTAACAGCGTTTATCTATTCTCTATATCCACATACGTTTTTGAATTTTGTGACCTGAATTGGGCTTTTATATAGTTATGTTAACACACAACAGCAATTTTGTATTTGCCCCCCCCCCCCATTTTTTTTTTTAACCTAAACGCAATTCATTATGTAAATTGAACTATTTCGTAGACCTTATCACTACCCTGTATATTAGTGGAGTTATCACTGGGCGTAGTATTACGGTCACTGTCCTGGCAGAATAAACATATCCTCCTGTGAACCAGACTTGTTTCTATAAGTTAATTATAGTCTTATGTTGCTATAACAACATTACAAGTTAAAGTAGACTTTTTACAATTCAGTCAAAAAAACGATTTTTTTTTTGTTAGTTAAAGTAGGAGTTATTTATCTACCTCCCACAGCGGTAAGATGTGACACAAGGTCGGGAAAGTGGGATTTGATAAGCCAGCGCCCGAGAAGGTGAGCAATCTGACTGTTTAAGAATTGCCTGGGCAGCCCCGTCGGCATTCCCCAGTAGGGGCGCCTCAGGCAGTAAGCAATAAACTTACTCCTCCCCAAAGAGGGGAGGCAAAGCCTAGGAGGGTGGACCTCCTAGAACTGCACAAGACCAGTCTCGTGCAGTATCCATCGGAACAGATACTACACTTTGATCTTGGCCAAAAGGCCAAGAAAGTAGGAGATGTCCAAAGAGGCATGTAATGTGGGGAAAATCCAGCTCTCCAAAAAGGGGCACTCTGGATTATGACAAAAATAAAAATTGTCTCAGTCTAGAAGGATTTCATCTTCACTGACCGAGGACAGAACATATAAAGTGTAGTATCAAAACAGATATTACACTTTGATCCTAGCCCAAAAGCCAAAGATATGTACATGTGTGTATATGTTTCTCGCCTCGACGTGACTTATAGATTATAATTTTTAAAATTTAATCGATTCTTTATTGAAATAAAAAATGCAATGACATAAAGTACTAAACCTAACTTTTTCAAAATCCTATTAAAAAAAAAATTAATTTAATCACTAAATTAAATCCACCGCAATGCATTTCGTCTTCTTTGTAACGAGTCGGTCATTTGAATCTTTTGTTAATAGTTGAAAAGAAATACAATGAATCACTCAGGCTTAAAAATTTGAACGGAATTTGGAAGCCTTTAAACTGTCGAAAAGAATTTAAACTGGCTTTAAAATTCTTAGCAAATCCAAATGTATTAAAAACTTGAAAGTTTTCGAACTTTCTTTTAAATACTAATCAGTCATCACTTACAAAGGTCAAAAGCCATTCGAGGATAAGGGTTAATGAGATTGCCAATTGGATGATGAACAATACTATGAAAGGATTGGAAACGATGGTTGAAAAAATGTAGAATTTGATTACTTAAGACGACGGCTTGACAAGTATTTGTTGATATTGGATTTGAAGACAAGTTTGTTGTAGTCAGCAGGGAAGCAGTCCGATGGTATTGTGTTCCACAGATTGGTAGTTCTCGGAAATAAACGGTTTGCCTTTTGGCTAGGAGCAAAGTGTAGTATCTGTTCTGATGTTACACTTAATTTTTTTTGTTCTTTGTCAGTGAAGGAGAAATCCTTCTTGACTGAGGCAATTTTTATTTTTGTCCCAATCCAGAGTGCCCTTTTTGGGAACTGGATTTTTCCCACATTGTGTCTAACTGTGCCCTTGGGGAGGGGGGGGGGGAAGTAAATAGGTTCTCTGTTCCTGAAAGTTCCATTTGGTTTTACTTACACAGAGGAGTATTTATATTCACTAATTTTATAAATAGAAATTTTCCTTGGTCTTTTGGCTAGGAGCAAAGTGTAACATCTGTTCTGATACTACACGTCATCTTTTTTGTCGTCCGTCTGTGAAGGAGAAATTCTAGCCTGAGGCAATTTTTACTTTTGTTCCAATCCAGAGTGCCCCCTTTTTGGGGAAGCTGGATTTTCCCACATTAAAAACCGACCTTGTGTCTAACCCTCGTAAGGAGGCAAGTAAATGGGAACATTAATTTAACAAAATCTTTGTTGCTGTTGGGCTGAGGTGTGGTTACGTTTAGTCCTAGGAGGTCGCCCCCCCCCCCCCCCGGATTTACCTTCTCTCTGAGAGAGGGTTGGTTTATTGCTGATCGCCTGACCTGAGAGCCCTACTAGGGAATGCCGACGGGGGTGCTCAGGCATTTTTGTAGGCCAGAGTGCACTTACACTAGTTCGCCGGCTTCTCAAAACCACACATGACCCTGTGTCTAACTTTCTAGCAAAGAGGTAAATAATATAACAAAATATAAAAATAAGTATGCATCAGTTATTTCCCTTTGATTCAATTTCAACGCTCTTCGTAAGAGCATCTATTTAACGAATGTAGTTATACTTTTATAAGAATTACCGAATAATCAAATTTTACTTTCAAAATCCTATTAAAAATAATAATAATTAGGTCAAAAAAAGGGTACTGATATCGACCCTGACCCAGTTTTCGTGAGGTTCGACTCGGAAGCGTTCGGCTGTCCTACGCAAACGCCCGAGAGTTGACGAGCCGATTTGTACCAGACGACAATTTTGATACGGTGCTGCGTCCTATGATAATAATGTTTTGCTTGTTTTTTTTTGTTTTATTAGGGTTACAGTTAAGGTTTAGGGTTAGGGTTAGGGTTAGGGTTAGGGTTTAGGGTTAGGGTTAAAAATATTTATTTGATAACAGTAATTTCGCTCTGTTTTGCTTGTTTTATTTGTTTTGTTGTTTAAAAAATTTCTTGCAACTATAACTAAAAATTATAGGACGCAGCAACGTATCAAAATAAAAAATATATATTTATTTGATAACAGTAACTTCGCTATCTTTTGCTTGTTTTTTTTTTTGTTGTTGTTTCTTTTAGAAAATTTCTTGAAAATATAACTTACAATCACAGGACGCAGCGCCGTATCAAAATTGTCGTCTGGTACCATTCGGCTCGTCAACACTCGGGCGTTTGCGTAGGACAGCCGAACGCTTTCGAGTCGAACCTCACGAAAACTGGGTCAGGATCGATATCAGTACCAAAATAATAATTTGGTTAAAAAAAGAAGCGAAACAAAAATGAAAGTAAACAGGCACACTACAATTTTGCGAACGGTTTCTGTATTTGTACATTTCTTCTGGCAGACAAAGCTCAACATTATCCTTTTAAATCCAAACCAGCTTTGCATGTGTATTTATGATATAATTTACTTTTTTTAAAAATGATACGAGTTAACAAAATAGATACTACATTTTGATTCAAGACCCAAAAAGGAAACCTCAGAATATGGTAACCATTAAGAAATTATAATGGTGATAGAAAAGGGTATCTGTTTTCCATTATAATTAACGTTTGCTGTGATAGAAGGCCTATCTGATTCCATAGATGAATACAGTAGACAGCAGACGACATTAAAGGTTAATAGAAATACCTTTTTATTATAGGCTGTGTTGAAAAGGAATTAAAAACAGCTAATAGTCAATCTTTACAAAAGAGTCGCCACACATCTTTGTAGATTTTATTATATCGCTGGTGAGTTGAAAAGGCCACCGACAATACGTCCTGCTAGTACCACCTCAAAACTCTAAATGCTTAGATGGGAAAAACAAGATTGTGTTGGCACTAAGAAATAGTTCAACCTGTATTCTTACGCCAAGGCATCTGATTCGTTGATGAGCTAATCACTCAGCGGTAAACCTGTCTATTTACATCGGAAAAAATAGTACATCAAAATATGTAACTGCTACAAAATATGTATTATTTGGATTATTCAAGCTACCCCCATGGATTAAATAAAGGGGTTTGTTCAAAATTATGTGCAGATTGCCGAGTTGACATAAAGATTCCCGAGTTTTACAAAATGCACCTGAAGAAAGTCAGAGGTTACATCGGCCGAAACGTTGTGAAAATTACATTACAGATGAGAACAGTAGTCCGAATAATCCAAATAATCCAAAACCAATTTTAAAAATCGATGTGACATTCATTACTTTTTTAAGGATTCAAATTAAATTTATTTCTAAGGGAGATAACTATTGCGATAAGTCTTCTTCCCTACAGCCACTTTCTTACAGAGGAGATGTTGCTAGTCTTTCTCTGCTCTATCGTTATTTTCATGGTAGGTGCTCGACTGAGCTCCAATCTATTGTTCCGCCTGTAAAAAAATTCACAACAAAAACTAGGCTAGCTACAACCACTGTCAATACTTTCCCTTTCTCCCCCTGTGTACCTAAAACTAAACGGAGCTTCCATGAACAGAGTTTCTTTCCATAGAACTACTCGTCTGTGGAACTCAATACCGCGTGGGTGCTTCCCATCTAACTACAACATAGTTGTTTTCAAGTCCGATGTAAACAAATTCTTGTTGAGCCGTCCTCCTAAATAATCAAATTCTGCCCAATTCCAACTATTGTTACGAATCGTCACGGTGTTGTCTCACCGTCCACCTGACAAACTCATTGAACCCTTATCCTCGAGTGGCCTTTGGGCGTTGATGAGTGGTGACTCTTTAGTAAAAAAAAAATAAATAAATGAAAATCATCATCATCATCATCATCATCATCATCATCATCATCATCATCATCATCATCATCATCATCATCATCATCATCATCATCATCATCACCACCATCATCATCATCATCATCATCATCATCATCATCATCATCATCATCATCATCATCATCATCATCATCATCATCATCATCATCATCATCGATTTAACGTCCGTTTTACATGATGGCATGCATTGGACGGCTTTTAGAAATTGACTTCAAAACTAACCTATCTTTGACAGGTTTTTATTTATTTTTATTTATCCCTCTTTCTTTCAGGTACATTTTTATCATTTTATAACGACTGAGTGTGCCAAGTTCGAATCCAGTCGGTTCCATAATACCACTTTCACTTAGGGATGTTGGCAACCATTACGTGGTCCCTCCTGCAAGAATGCCAACACCAGAATCCAGCCGGTCAACAAAGTTGTACCATATTGATTCATACAAATTCATTTTACTTATGTACATAAAAAGAACAAAAGATATTTTTTCACCACAAAAAACATTGCACGTTCAGTAATCTGGCTCTCGGGCTAGGATTAGAGTGTTCTGCTCCGTGCTCAGGAGGCCATATTCCCAGGCATTACCTCTGCTCATATGGGGCATTGATAGGAGTTACCTCAATTAGAAGGGAGGGGGGGGTTAATCGTTGATCACTTACGGTATCCCTACTGGGGAGTGGTAGCAGGTTCGATTCAAGTAGTTTTTATAAGTACTAAGCCTGGCCCCGGGTGCTGTTGTGGTTCTCATGGCGACATCACATAGTAAGCTCCATCTGGTGTCACATCAGGCCCTCATGGAGAAATTGGTAAATCCTAGCTATTAACCTAAGAATACCACAAAAAAAGCTTTATTCCTTGTAATTCTTTGTTATAAGTGATCTCTGTGTTGCTACACAAGTTCTTTAAAACTTTATTCTGACTTCTTTATGTGTATTGATTTACTCCTCTCCAGGAGTTAGGCACAAGGCCAGTTTTTATCTTACTCTCACAAGTAAGATGTGACCCAAGGTCGGGTCAGGAAAGTGGGGGTTGAAAAACCAGCGCCCGAGAAGGTGAGCACTCTGGCCATTAAAAATTGCCTGGGCAGCCCCGTCGGCATTCCCCGGTAGGGGCGCCTCAGACAGTAAGCAATAAACTTACTCCTCCCCAAAGAGGGGAGGCAAAATCTGGGAGGTTGGACCTCCTAGAACTGCACAGGACAGACCAATAGACCAGCGTAAATCAAGCCCCGAAGGCCAAGACAATACCAGTCTATGGGGTGCAGTATCCATCATAAGTCACGATATTCATTACACTCAGAGCCATTGAGATTTATTTTGAGTCGGCCTAATTTAAATTTGAAAATTTATGGTTATCTTGAATGAAACTTTCTGAGTTTCTTTACTCTAGTAATGTATTTGCTATATTACTATTGGCTCAGAATTATCAGGAAGTTATCTATTTACATATATTGTGTCGCTGATGTCAAGTCAGTGAGAGAGTCTGTTTGTTGTTGGACCATAAATCCAGAGTGATATCCTATTATACTACTCAGTGGTCCCTCCTTTAAATTCATAGTTCTTATTGTGCTTACGGAGTTATTCCAGTAGTTGTCTGTTTACAGGAGATAATTTCATTTCTGTCTCAACGTATAGCTGTTTCAAAGCATTAATAGTCGAATCGTGTGTAGTATGGTCCTCTATATACTCATAAACATTTTAACTCATTTTTTTCGTTCTTTTGTTGCTGCAGGGGATCTTGGATCGTGATCAAGTTTTGGAGGTTCAAATATTTTCTTTGTGTTGAGAGGCACGAGGCAATATTAAACTGTAATGAAAATTCCATTATAAATGCCAGTATACTGAAATCATATGCCCTTAATAGGGTTAAGATGAAAATTCATATACACTAAATGTACAAAAGCAAGGAAATTCCCAACATTTTTACACTTTTATTGTCATTAAGTGTATGACTACATATCAACCAAACCATTTCATTATCACATCACTACAGTATAAATCTCTATGCATGAGTGGATGAAGTGTGTGAGGTGCACTGAAGAAAAATTTCTACCAGTAAAATACATAGCCCTGTTGTGCTCGCATACCCTTAATAACAATAAAAGTGCAAAAATTTGGGAATTTCCTTGCTTTTGTACATTTAGTGTATATGAATTTTTATCTTAACCCTATTAAGGGCATATGATTTCAGTATACTGGCATTTATCATGGAATGCCACTACTTTTGTAAAGGCTATGCCTCAATACAATGGTAATTTTGAAGGTTTTTTTGAATTTTCTGGAAAACTAAGGTATATGGTAAACTGAAATTAAAATGCCATCAACTAAACCCTAGAACCTCTATCTCTGCCAAAAATCAGCTGAATCCATCAAATAGTTGATGAGATACAGGGTGGCACATACGTAGGTACGTACGTACACACAGATAACATGATTTCATGATTGAACTTTCTGGATCTCTGGGTTGCCTTGACTAATGATGCTGAAATTCTACACACTTATAGAACCTATCAAATAAAAATGTTGTGCAAAGTTTTAACTAATTTGGTCTATTGGTTTTTGAGTTATGATTGATCAAAGAAATGAGATTTCCAGCATAGGCCGTTTTTGAAGTCTATTAAGGGATAGAACGCTCTCGCGCCTCCCTTGATAAGATCACATTTCATACAACTAAAGTCGCTTTAATGAACTTATTTACAGTATAGTCATGTTATCCACCATTTTAAGTTATTTTCCTTTATATAGGAGAGTTACTGAAGGGTAGACAATCCAAGTTCCCCAAGGGAAGTTACTAAGGCTTAATATTCATTAATATTACAACTATATAACAAATTCTGCATCAAGTATATTATTTTTAAAGACTAACGAACCCTGAAAAAAAAAAACTCCATAATTATATCTATCTATATATAGTGTGTCTGGGAATCTTTTCAATTTGAATCCCATAGTGAAGGATTGCCAGTGCAATATAGGTCTCGTGTCGCATGTGTGTATTTGTCAAAGATCACTTCTAAGTTTTTCTGTTGGCAGTAGAGGAAACCATGGTGCCTTTAGATCCAAGCTTCTCAGCCACAGTAACACCAATAAAAGAAGAAAGTAAATGGTATTCAGCTTTTATATTTCTTTAGTTGCCATGGTGTCGTTGTCAGCACTCGGCACATGTCCAAACCATCCGAGCCGCACCTTCTCTCATCTTGCCCTCGATCAGTGCGATGCCGTAGCGCCTTTGGATGTTGTCATTGCATGTGTGGTCGATTCATGTAATTCCTAAAATCCAGCGAAACATTTTGGTTTTCATAACAGCAAATTTTCGCTCTGCCTTCATTGTTGTCGGTAAGCACTCAGAGCTGTACAAAGCGACGGATCTCACAACAGTCCGGTAGATGTTCGACTTTAGACCGTCGCTGATCTTGCGGGCACAGAAGATGGTGCGTCAATTGAGCAACGTTGCATTGACGCATGCAGCGACTTAACCAGGGATGTTGCCAACTATGAGATCATAATTCTTGCTAGAAACTTTGTCTATATTAACGGACCAATTTTAGATGTTTTTTTTTTCCAGACAACTTTGAGCTCATAATCTTCTCCGTCTTAAATTATAAACACACATATTATCATGTATATAATTTTGGGGATGTTTATAAAGAGGAGATCAGTGCTTTCTTCAATTAGTTTGTTTTGTGTAAAATAAAAAAAATGAAGGCAAAAGCCGCTCCTACAAATAGCTTGTCTATTCTCATGGATCATTTTTCTACAGATTAGGGGTAAGAATAATTAAATAAAGAAGAAAAAAAAACAATGAAAAAACATTAAAACCATTTACAAGAATCGTAATTGCTTTGAAATTGACTAAAGATTATTATAAATCTATCCAACATAATTAATTGGATAATCATTACTATTACCGATATAAATTATTTTAAAGGAAATACAGTTGGAAAATTTGTCAAAAATTATTTATTTTGCTTGACCTAATCCGTGGTAGCCATTTTGATTCTGGACATGAACTAAGTACCAGACAAGTGTAGAACTATGTAAGAGCCGAAAATGTAGAAGTATCGTATTCAGCCCTTACTGTTGGATAATGGCCCTATGGGAATAGACGTATGTGTTGGAAATCGTTGGTTTGACTTGCGCGAATTAACGCGGGGTGAACTGGCAGTTGAGTGCAGAATAGGACCTGTTCTCACAGGCGGAAATCACAGACGTGACCGGGTCGCCGTGTGACGAGACCCCGGATCAAGGGTCGGTGTGCACCTGGGAAAGGCTCTGTGACGTCACAGGCCTTGCGTGGGAAACAGAGGGATCCGTGACGTCACTCGTTCTTTGTGAGAAGCGAGTTTCGTCAGTCTGGGTTTTGGAGGCGAACCGATGAGCCGTGATTGTTAAAATGTAATTTACAACAGATAAGGGAAATATTTCCCTAAGAAAATACAAGCGAGAGATCTCTCCCTACCCTCCACGAGTGATTAGAAAATAATTGTTAACTAACTAGAATAAAGTAGTGAGTTGCTCTCTCTCTCTCTCTCTCTCTCTCTCTCTCGACATGGTGAATATTCCCAAACTGATAAATAACAAACGCTTGTAATAAAAAGAATTGAAACTTAAAGAGATCGTTGTTTGGTGAGTCGATCGTGGAGTTTTGTTGCAGACAATACGGTGTGGTTCACGGCAGTTAGGAAAGAAGAAAGAATTCATCCACTAGACGACACAACCCTCTACACGGCGAGGGAGAAAACTAAAGGTATGCAAACAATATATGAACTATGTGATTTATGATGTTTTAAAAATGACGAGTATTAAATGTGAACTGCCACGGCCCTTTCCGGGACGAGTATATAGAACGAGAACCGCCGCGGCCCAAGAGTGGGGCTATGCAACATTACTTCTTCCACTCCAGTTATGTACTCAGTTACTGTTCAAGAACCAAAATGGCTACCATAGATTATTTTACTCAATCACTATTTACGGTGGATACCACCGTAGCTTGGGATTAGCGCATAAGAAAAAAAAAAAACTTTTATGGTAAAGTAAATTGGTTTAAAACTTCTTTTAAATATTAAATATTAAATTTTTGACGCAAATAGGTCACAAATGGTCAGGTAAAGCAAAATAAGCCTCTTTCACACAAAAGAGATTTTTCTAGCCTCTCTCTCTACTGTATCGTTATGTCTATGGTAGGTGCTCGACTGAGCTCCAATCTCTGGTCTAGTCTTCTATAAAACATTCACAACAAGAACTCGTCTAGCTACAACCACAACAAAGAACTTCCTTTCTCTCTCTCTGTACCAAAATCTCAAACGAAACTTTTATGAACAAAGTTTCTTTTCTAGAACATCCCATATGTGGAACAAAATACCACGAGTCTGCTTCCCAACCAACTACAGCATGGTCGTCTTCAAGTCTAATGTAAACAAATACCTGCTCTTAAGTAATCTTCTGCCCATTCCACGCATTGTTTACGGTCCTCTCGTGGCGTCGATTATCGTCCAACTGATAATCTCTTTAACCTTTATCCTCGAGTGGCTCCCGGGCTTTGATAAGTGGTGACCAGTCAGAAAAAAAGACCGTTCTTATCATCATATCTTATTATGCCTATACCGGATCCATCGTTGGGCATCAAATCTTGCTCAGTACAAATTGGTCCACACTACAGTCCACACTACAGTGCTCCATTGTTTGTCTGGGATTTCGGATCAAGATACTAAACCTTATGTCTATAATCCTTATTCCAATGTTGATCAAAATCCATTACATGATTTGGAGCAAGAGTACAATAAGGACCCCAGTTCATTAACACAACACGCAGAACATATTCCAGAAGTCACCGGCGTCTTCCGGTTTGTCTTCCGGTTGACCTCGCAATACACGTGGTCACTATTTACAAAACAACTTGTAAGTAAAATAAACGAAATATATACGCTTTTTTTAAAATCGGCTGACTTGTAATCTTCCGTTTTGCAATAAACAAAACAATTTATCGTTTTTTTTGTTTTACTTTTATTTACTAAAAGAAAAAAAATTTTAAACGCAGAACATTCTATATTTCGTGTTGTGTATTTTAAGAAAAAATGGAGAGCTATATGAAAATATTACGCAAGTTATTTTAATAAATAAACGAAATATATACGTTTTTTTTTTAATCGGCTGACTTGTAATCTTTCGTTTTGCAATAAACAAAACAATTTATTGTACTCTTGCTCCGGGATTTCTACAAGGGCAGTTACTTGTTGTTGCTGGTCCCCATTTGTGGATGTTGCTGACTGTCCTTCCACTCTTCACTCTTGCTCGGTTCAGGGTCACCCAGTCCTTCCTTGGGAGACCCATTCCATGTGGGAGATGTTCTCCAGGTTTTTGGATAGCTTCATTCAAGTAGTCATTCCAATCATTTCGTCTATCAATGCGGTAATTCTGTGACCGTTTGGTCATGAAAACTGCTTCTTGATTTCAATTCGTCTTTTGGTTATCCATGGCCAGATAATGGATGTCTTCTGTCGGTTTCCTGTTTGTGTTTTTGAATTTTCACATGGACATCCCTTCGGATATGGGGAGGTGCCATGTCAGCCAATCTGTACATTAGGTGGCAAATAGCAAAGCTTCACGTGCTGCCACTGTTAATCCTGGCGGTTTCTTGAAACCAAACGGAGATCGGTTGCTACACTACATCCATTATTGATGGTAAAAGGAAGGATGAGTTCAAGGTTAAAAGTTTCAACCATTCTGATGCAAAAAGGAATGTATGAATCTGGTACAGCAAAGACTCAAGTAGAGTATCTGCTGGTCAGGAAAAAGGACCAAAAGCTCTTAAGTGATGTGAAAGTAATACCTGGTGAAGAAATTGTGATACAGCATGAACCAGTTATTTGCAATTTCACACTGAAGAAAGGTCATAAGTTAAAGTTTATCCCCAGGAGGAAGGTGTGGAGGTTTAATGAAGATGTGAAACGTGAGTTTAGAGACAAAGTAATGAAGTGTCCGGCTAACAAGATCCACTACAGGGAGTGTGGAAGAACAATATGGAAGATGCTGAACGATACACTGTTGGAGGTAACAGACTAGACTTGTGGGTGGACGGAAATAAGCTAACAAATATTGACATAGGGTTAGAGTTAATGAGTAGATCGCATATTGGAAGAGCACTCTAAATTCTCCTGTTGATTTGATTACAAAATCATACGATAGTTTCTTAAAACCAAACGGAGATCGATTGCTATACTAAATCCATTATGGTGGCAAAAGGGAAGGATAACTTCAAAATCAAATTCTATAAAAATTGTCATATCGAACATTTGGCAACGATTTCGTTCACTCTAAAAGTGTATGGATTTCTATTCGTCCTAATAATTTACAAAAGGAGAACTAAATATCTTACTTATAAACACAACAGAGTTTATTTACATTAAACAATAATACACCAAGAAATGCACACATGTCACTTCGTATATGTAGATATAATGAAAGGCAGAATTATCTAAATATCTAAAGATTTTACGAACTATAAGCATAAATTTCTTTTACCAAAATTCACTGAAGATGTATTCCATTGTTTGTCTGGGATTTTCACAAGGGCAATTGCCTGTTCTTGCTGGTTCCCACCTGGGGAGGTTGCTGGCTGTCTTTTCAACCTTTGTTTTTGCTCGATTCAGGGTCAACCAGTCCTTCTTTGGGAGACCCGTTCCATGTGGGAAATGTTTTCTAAGTTCTTGGATAGCTTCTTTCAAGTGGCAAGTAGTAAAGCTCCACGGGCTGCCACTGTTAATTCTGACGATTTCTTGAAAACCAAATGAAGACTGATTACTACACTATATTCATTAGTAATGGTAGAAGGAAGGATGACTGAGTTCAAGGTTACAAGTTTCAACCATTCTGATGCAAAACGTATGCGAGATTTTAGCTTAAATGAGCTAACAAATGTTGACATAGGGTTAGGGTTAAGGTTAGGGCTAATGAGTATTGATTTACTCCTCTCCAGGAGTTAGGCACAAGGCCAGTTTTTATCTTACTCCCACAAGTAAGATGTGACCCAAGGTCGGGTTGGGAAAGTGGGGTTTAAAAATTGCCTGGGCATTCTCCGGTAGTGGCACCTCAGGCAGTAAGCAATAAACTTACTCCTCCCCAAAGAGGGGAGGCGAAGCCTGGGAGGGTGGACCTCCTAGAACTGCACAGGACAGACCCATAGACTGGCATAAATCAAGCCCGAAGGCCAAGACAATATCAGTCTATGGGGTGCAGTATCCATCGGAACAGATACTACACTTTGATCTTAGCCAAAAGGGCTAATGAGTAGATCACATATTGGAAGAGCACCCTAAATTCTCCTGTTGATTTGATCACAAATCCCGAGAAAAAAAGTTAGAGTTACCTTGGTCACTTTCTCTTGAGAACTTTTCTAAGAGTTTTGAAAATAATTTCTTACGTCGTTCAAAATCTTCTCAACACTGTTTTTCAAGTCCTTAAATGTCTTGACTATATTGTTTGTTTTTTCTTGTTGGTTTAAAAATTCCAACATAAACTTTGAAAGTTCTCCATTTTTTTTCTTTCGACTTGATGAACTTTCTTTGCATCTTTGTTCGTAATTTCGTTAATACCGCATACGTCAATACAAAATTACTTTGTTACCAATCTGTTGCATTTAGACATGCCATAAAACCCAACAAATAAAAAAGCAAAATTATTTTTAAATTAACGGGAAGATTTGTTGCTTCTGCACATGTAGAAAACGAGTTCTTGCCGTGGTCTGGATGACCGTTAAGGCGTCAAAGATGACCTGGCAACCAGCTTTCTTCAGTCCTCCCAATTTTCTCTGCAACAGCCCTGTCCACTCTCAGATGTTGACCTTCCACCTCTTTTATTGTCCGTATTTCTCCCTGTACAGTTTAAGTCCTTACAAGGAGGAGGCAGAATTTAAAGCTCAGTCGAGCACCTTCTATGAAAATAACGATAGAGTAGAGAAAGACTAGCTACGTCTCTTCTGTTAGAAGGAACAGAAGTTTATGTCCCACTATATCTTGGAGTCGATTTTGAACTCTGTCTAGGCAACAAGCATTTTTTTGTCACCAATTTTTCTCATTCGCCACATATAACATTTTTACTTGTTAGCATGGTACATTTCCAAAGACGTGATTATCGTCTATAGTCTAGGATCCACGCTACAGATCTGAGCGTTGGTGGTGAAAGAAGAGATGGTTGGCTTTAGAGGTGTTAAAAGTAACCAGACACTTTTCCCCCATTGCACCACGTGCTCTAGATCGGAAGAGATAGATAGATAGATAGATAGATAGATAAATAGATAGATAGATAGATAGATAGATAGATAGATAGATAGATAGATAGATAGATAGATAGATAGATAGATAGATAGATAGATAGACAGACAGATAGATAGATAGATAGATAGATAGATAGATAGATAGGCAGACAGATAGATAGATAGATAGATAGATAGATAGATAGATAGATAGATAGATAGATAGATAGCCAGATAGCCAGATAGATAGATAGAAACAGGCTGGGATAGATAGATAGATAGATAGATAGATAGATAGATAGATAGATAGATAGATAGATAGATAGAGCCGACATTCGTTTTGTCTATTTAAAGGATTTATTTTGTACATGAATTATTAATTTCAGTTTTGATTCTGTAATTCCCAAATGTGAGTGAATTATTGAAAAGAGATTATTTGGAGGAAAAAAAAAAGAAAAGAAAAATATTTTCTTTTGTCTATGTTAACGTTACATTACGTAGATGGATTATCCTCGCTTGGATTAAGTGACAATCAGGGATTATTTAGCTCAAATAGATGAGCTCGAAAGAAAAAACAAAACAACCCTAACCCTAACCCTAACCCTAACCACTGCATGTTCTCTTTCTCTTATCCTAATGTATCGAATATTTTGACTTAAATTATTTTCTAAAAAAATGAACATTTTGAGCCATTTCTAACTTTGTACGTAATAAAAATAATTTTGTTAAAATTTAAAATACTAAACAAATTTATGAAACATCTTAAAATAAAAAATATAATTTAAAATAGAAATTTTAATTATTGAAAAATAATAAAACCGTTAGAAGCCATCCAATGAAATTTTAAAACAATATTTTTATTTTGATCTCATATTTTTCAGTGATATACGCCGTCATTAGGGTTAAAAGACACTGTTTCATACCTTTTTTATTTTATTTTAGTCACTTTCTTTTGGTTGAAGTCGATCTGTGGGATGTTCAACCCCAAAAAAGGGACTAAGAAAAAGGTATGACACATTCATGGAGATGTTAGCTCTAAAAAGCTACAATCTGATCGGGCTAACAAAACATGTCTGTTTTTTTAGTTTTTCATGTTTAAGAAAGATGGAGAAAGAAAAAAACATCAGATTCAAAACTGAAAAGATCACATGATCAAAATTTAAAATATTTTAAATACATCGTTAGTGCATTTTCTGTTAAGGCCACGGATGCTAACTTATTTTCAAGGTTAGATAAGAGTCACCTAATCTATATATATATATATATATATATATATATATATATATATATATATATATATATATATATATATATATATATATATATATATATGAAAATGATTAAGGAAAAGTGGTCAAACAGAGTAACATTCAGTGAAAATAAGGACACAAATGCATCATTAAAGTTGGACCAAGATATTTCGGTTGAAATATTCGACCATATTCAATTATCTATTGAAATCAAAAACTATAATAGTGTAAAGTACTAAAACACACTTCTAAAAGATCCTATTCAAAATAGTATTTCATTACGAAATTAAATCTACCAGAATGTATTTCCGTTTCTTTGAAAAAATGTCAGCCATTTTAATCTTTTTTTTATCGTTAAAAAAAAAAAGAATGGGTAATTTTGTGACTCTTCTAAACTTGAAACGGATCTGGAAGGATTTCAACTGTCAAATAAAAAGTTATTTAACCTGGTTTTAAAATTCTTAGCAAATCCTCATGTATCAAAAGATTGAAAGTTTTGGAAGCTATTTTCATCCAATAATTTTATAAATAGAGATTAAAACATTACCTTGACAACAATCACTAATAGCTTTATAACAATTTGGTTCAATTAATAATTTAATGACTAAGACGACTGTTGTAGTCTGCAGGGAAGCAGTTCCACGGTATTGTGTTCCACAGATGGAAAGTTCTTGGAAATAAACTTTGTTCATGGAAGCTCTGTTTGGTTGTATGTACACAGATGGAAAAAAAAAGAAAGTTCGATTTTATGTCTTTATATTAATGAGTCATCAGTTACGAAGGCTAAAAGCCGCACAAGGATAAGGGTTCATGAGATTTTCAGTTGGATGGATTAAGGAGAGGATTAAAAACGATGGACGAAATGGACAAAATTTGATTTTTTTTATTAATGGAAATCGCTCCAGACAAGGCATGAAGCCACTACCCAGAAAACAGCAATTCTTCCCCTTTTGTCAGAAACATCGTTGATGAAATGTGAGAACTAAAGGACAAAATAAGGGAAGCGAGAGTTACGATTACTTAAGAGAACGGATCAGCAAGTGTTGTTGACATTAGATTTAAAGACGACTGTTGTAGTCTGCAAAGAAGCAGTTCTGCGGTAATGTGTTCCACAGATGGAATTTCTTGGAAATAAACTTTGTTCGTGGAAGCTCTGTTTGGTTTTAGATACACAGATGGAAAAATAGAAAGTTCTGTGCAGTGGTTGTAGTAGGACAAGTTCTTGCTGTACATAAGAAAAACTGACCTGGGTATGACTTTAAACTACATCCGGTGGCGAGGGCCTCACCAGGGTCCCATCTATGGGTTAAATAGAATCCATCCTTGATATAAGATTGTAGCAGTTACATGAGGGACTTATTTTGTTTAAATGTATGCACAGTATCATGCATTTGATTGAGTCGTGGTTTGGCTTCGTGCGTGCACACTCGAGCCTGGACTATTAACTATGTGGGTGTTATGATACATCTGCACAGAAGTAAGATTAATACGCGTAGACGTATCTTGGCACCAAAAAAGACGATTCGAGATCATTTCTCGTTTTGATCGCCTCTTGATACGATGTTATCCTGTGCTCACCTTTTCACTATAGGCCTGTCAGAATGGAACTCGAGGATTCAGCATTTGTTTATCGACAAAAGCCAGCCTACGGGACAGTTCTCATTGTGTTCCAGTTTTCCCTTGAATACAAGTTAATACCTATTTAGTTGTGGAGATGTGATTTTAGTTATGAAAGATGGTGACCCATTTTCTTGTTCAATATTCTATTTCAGTCAGATGCGGCCAGATATAACTAACTCTAGCAAGTTACATTCTTCATCCTTACTTTCTTCCTAACAAACCACTGGTGCTACCAGATCAGGCTGTCTGAAGATACTGGCTTCCTGACCAAAAATGCACCAAACATTGATGTTATTTTTTTTCTTTCCTTTTCCCTTTCCAAAACTCAGTCAGGTTTTGCAAAGCCAAAACCAAAGCAATTTTCTTATACAAAACAACCAAACGAAATACTGTGAATAAATATTTGAAGATATAATAAAGTACTTGAAGCATAAAACTTTTACCAAAATGACTGTATTCACATTAAATGATCAGAAAAGGGTTGATATGCCGTAAAACAAAACAACCTAACAAACCAACCACATAACCTCCTCATCATAAAAAAAAACAACAAAAAAACAATAGCATGATAATTCAATTTAACTTTAAAAATCTAATTTAAAAATAATAATAATTTGGTTAAAACAAAAAAGGCGAAACAAAACTGAAAGTAAAAAGACTGTATCAACATGACTTATTCAAATCTATATGTCATATTCTATGCCTATAACCCTATTGTCACTGCTAGTTCAGTATTACTAGATGGGTTTAGAGATGGAGAGACAAAAATAAAGTCAGAACAGGAACATAAAAACAAAAACAGTGAGTGCTGAGAAAAACCCAGTGCTGAGAAAACACCAGCAGAAGAAAGAACGAAGAGAAAAATCATTGCAAAAGAGAATGAGTAAAAACAAGTGTAAGGCATTCAGAGTATACATATTAATAGACTGGGTTAGTGTACAGGAGAGCTGAAGTAACGTACAAGATAATAAGTTATTAGGGAAACTTCCCCACACTTCAAAGAACGGCTGCGAGAACACTTTAGTGATCGTCTCATCAGTAGGAGGTGTGATACTGAATGGGTTTCACACTCACCGGACCATAACCACCCAATTTTTTTTTTTTTTTTGTGGGGCTATCTCAAAGATAATTTCTATCAAAACAATCCCCAGACTATTCCTGAACTTAATAGGAACATCATAGCCCAAATCAACAGGGTAGCACCAAGAGAATAGTGTGAAGTAATATGGGGGGGGGGGGGTGTAGGTAATACAATCCCATCACATAATAAAAGTCTAAAAGTCTATGATGATAAGGTAGGTTTGCGCAAAGATTTGTGCAAGACAGTTGAATTTGTATCATTTAGATTATTTGGACTACTGACCTCATCTTGGATGTTATTCTCACAACGTTTCGGTCGATGTAACCTCCGACCTTCTTCAGATGCCTCTTGTCAAACTTAGGAATTCAGGACCGGCGGGACAGTTATAAAAATGGGGGGGGGGCTCTCCTAAAAAGTGGGGGGGGGCGGTTAAACACATGCATATATAACTTCATTATTGATGGGGGGGGGGCAAGTAAAAAAGTGGGGGGCTTGAGCCACCCCCCCCCCTGCTTGAGACCCCCCCTCCCCCCTGTACCGCCGTCCATGTTTATATCGAACTCGGGAATCAAACGGAACCCCTTATTTAATCCATGAGCGTAGATTATTCTCGTTCCGTCAGCCATGACCGGGTACAAGTCTAAAGTAATTATTAATTATATTCTTTCGTATGTACTGATGATTAAATCTCGAAAAAAAACTATCACTTAGAAGTGATTATCACTTAGCACTGTATCCGTTGCGCCACGTGTCCATGTGAAAATAACAACCAAGATGAGAACAGTAGTCCGAATAATCCAACCAATTTCAGTGGAAACGTCGGGTGTGCTTGGCCCCGAGACTGTTAAATTTTTTCAGGACATTGGACGGAGGATTTCAACGTCTAGGCACGAGCCCCGTGAGTCAGCCTGGTTGTTCCAACGCATCTCCCTGGCTATCGTTCGTGGCAACGCTATGTCAATAACGGCGGCGTCACTTCCGTTCTAATCGTCATCTGTTGACTCTCTCTTTCTTTCTCTCCCCCTCTCTATCTACCTATGTCTGTATCTGTCTCTTTGCTTCTCTTTCTCTCACATTATTGTTTTATAAATAATTGGACTTGTTTTGGTTTGTCTTCACAATGGCAGCCATGATTGTTTATTTATTGTTGGTTTGAAATTGTATTTCTTGTCCTGGAATAAAATTTTATTAATAAGTGAACAAAAAAAAAAAAAAATCCAAATTATCAATCCTCATCTTAAAAATTCCGAAAACAAGACAGCTGAAGTGTTAGAGTTCAACTAAGCATTGTGCGCATGACAGACATAAATATCTTTTGTTGACAAACTTTTCCTGTCGATCTCAGCGTCTTATGCGATTGGGAAATACACAGAGTAGTTGAAATTCGATCCCAAGTCACTGGAGTTACCGTTAGTAGACGGGCAGGTTTTGTGGATGGACTATATAGATTGAAACAGTATCATGAATCGTTCGTTTTTTGGTCCTATTTGACATGAAAGAAAAACCATATGCTAAAAGTGTAATAATAAGATTATAAGATAACGGGCAAGTATATTGATAAGATATTCGGAAAGAGAAGAAGGGGGGGGTGGTATATCCGGCAGTATGGCATAAATAATGATTGGAAAATCTTTTTATGTGACATAAGCTTCATTCTGTTTACTCATGGACGGCGGCACCGGGGGGGGGGGGGGGCTCAAGCCCCCTCACTTTTTGACTTGGGCCCCCCACTTTACGGTCATCAATAATTAAGTTGATATGCATGTGTGTAACCGCCCCCCCACTTTTTAGGAGAAGCCCCCCCCACCCCACACTTTTATAACTGTCCCGCCGGCCCTGTTTACTAGCAAACATATGTGACCAGAGGCAGCATATTTTCGCTAGTATATATAACTATCAGAATACTCGTCCCATGACGGGTAAAATTAATTCACCACTTTTATGTCTGCTTACGAAAATTAAAATCAACATCTAATGATATGTCTAGAATCCTTACTCCAATTTTGATAAAAAGCCTCAGGGCCGCCCATGCATATTTGAGCTAGTGCACCATCAACTAGTCTCTCCATCTTAGATAGGGTCCCAAAAAGAGCCTGTAATCTAACAGGTCCCACGCTGTCTACCATGCTCCAGCCTCTGTCCCATCGCCGCAATGTTGTATCCCTGTACTTGTTTTACAATGTGATGTGCTCCAACGAACTTGCTGCTCTGGTGGCTCCTCGACGTAAATACACCGGACAAACCCGACAATCAGCTAAATCCCATCCATTCACTGTTGAAGTCCCCAGATGCTCGAAGAACTTTCTACTCTAATAGCTTCGTTCCTCGAACAGCTAGCCTTTGGAATTCCCTCCCCACTCCTTGTTTCCCTGACTCTACCAACATGCAGAAATTTAAATGTAATGTGAACAAACAACTCCTCACTTAGGATGCCCCTATAAATCTGACCCCAAACTCACAGTAGCCCCTTACGTCTCAGTGGCAACTTGCCTTGTTTGGGGTGAATTAAAGTATATATATATATATATATATATATGAAAATATTTGTTGTTGTTTATTATCTACGGACGTATACGTTTCATCTTTTTTCAATCAAGACTCTTCAGCGTAGAAGTTTGACTATTCACTACTGGTCACACGATTCGAAACCCTGGATTATAACTATTTTTCAACTCCAACCCAACGTCTTAAACCTCGCGGCCAATATCTGAACGGCTGATAAACTGTGGTAGATTAAATACATTTATAAGCGGCGATGACGAAACAGGCATTCTACTTATATTAAGGAATGATGCATTATAAAGCAAATGACAAATGACGTCACGCTATATATATATATATATATATATATATATATATATATATATATATATATATATATATATTTTTATTTTTAAATACAGATTTTAATCAGACATGGACCAGTGGTTTCTGACAAGAAAAGGGTTTTAAATTCCCTATTCCGTCTTCTTCAGCATAGTCTGAAATAGTAAAAATTTTACTATTTCAGACTATGCTAAATAGGGAATTTAAAACCCTTTTCTTGTCAGAAACCACTGGTCCATGTCTGATTAAAATCTGTATTTAAAAATAAAAATATTACGCTCTTAATTTAATTTAATTGAGCACTCTGCTGGTATTTCCCTTTTATTCTTTTTTGAGTATACCTTTATACTTTTTATATATATATATATATATATATATATATATATATATATATATATATATATATATATATATATATATATATAGATAGATAGATAGAGAGAGAGAGAGAGAGAGAGATAAGACAGGCATTTTAGCCTGCCTGACCATTCCCCACAGGGATGAAACGCGAACGCCTCTGTGTAGCTTATTTGGCATAAATATATTTTCATAACTTACTATCTAGCTCTACTCATGTATTGAGCTCTGTTGAAGTAAATACTGAAAATTGATACATAAAATGTTATATCACTTTATAACATTTTATGTGGATACATAAAATGATAATGTATATATATATAAACCCTTCTTTTCCATCTGTAAATCTCCTTTCATTGGACACCTCATCAACGGACATTTACCAACTGGACAGACCCAATATCTTTTTTACACGAACTTTTTCACTCTCAATTACTTAATATTTTTTCAAATTTTGAATTTTGGCTTTTCCACTGCCAACTTATCTATCTATGTAATTCCTCTGATGATAAGATTTTAATCTTTGAAAAACCTTGGCTTAAGGAAAAATAATAAATATAACTTTATTACCGAGTATACCTTGCATTAAACAATCGAAGTTGAAATAAATTTGTCATTCGTACATGTTTATCCCTCTTCTTTCATCTATCTTTATTAAATCAAAATCAAAATATTTCAAAACATTTCTCAAAATATTTCAAAATACCTTCCTTTTTTTTTCTTCATCTTGATTTTTTTTTAGCTAATATTTCGCTTGCTGTTAATATTTTGCTTCATGTTAAAATTCAAAAGATGCTTAAAAAATGAACTTTCCTAAATTTATAACTACCAGCGACCATGCGCGATCAAGTTCTATTTAAAACAGACATTTGCACCATTAGTCCACATCATCGGACGAGACACTTCTACAAGACCAAGAAGGATATTACGAAAAAAAAAAAAAGAAGAAGGTCTATACCTTTTATTTGTCTAAGCTCTGTCAGAGCTTGTTTTAGCAAGCGAAATATCTGCATCTAACACATGGTTTCTTTGAAGGCATTTTGCCTCTATCTTTATGTTAAAATTCAAAAGATGCTTAAAAAATGAACTTTCCCAAATTTATATATATATATATATATATATATATATATATATATATATATATATATATATATATATATATATATATATAGGAGAATTAAATGTTGCCTACTGTGACAATGGAGAAGAAAATGAAGGGTTACCAGCTACCAGCTTTGAAGTGTGAGGACAGTTTTGCATGTTGGTCACTCGTTTTTTAGTGACAAAAAGAACTTGTGTTCGTAGTTAGATTTTTTATAGGTGGCATTAATTGGCACATATGGAGAATAACTACTTTAAATCGACGAATCGAGGGAAAGCAAGAAGTTGAATTTTTGACAGATGAGAGAGAACATTGGGGTTGAGATTCGTTGGTGTTTGTTGCGGCGTTGCAGAAGAGGAGTTCTTTTAATTTCATTACAAGATTACAAATTTATTACATGAATTTGATTCGAGAAAATGTCTAAAATTTAAGGCTTAAGCTTAAGGGGTCTGAAGAAGAAATCGAAATTCAGGGAATTTTGCTAACTGGTGTCTAACGACTATGGATCAAATTATATATATATATATATATATATATATATATATATATATATATATATATATATATATATATATATATATATAATACCCGTCCCAGGACAAGTAAAATTAATTCTGCTAACAACAGTTTAGCACTACTTTTATGAATATTAAAATCAAGATATAATGATACTAAACCTTATGTCTAGAATCCTTATTCCAATTGTGTTCAAAATCCATTACATGATTTTGATTCTAGAAAATGTCTAAAATTTAAGGCTTAAGCTTAAAGAAGAAGAAATCGAAATTCAGGGAATATTGCAAAATTGGTGTTTAATGACAATAAATCCAACTTAATACAAATTTGAAATATTTGAATTACCAAATGCGAGGTCGTAAAAACCCTTTAAAATATCCCATAGAACTGAAATTTTAGGAATATTTATTAATTGATGTCTAATGCTTATTATCAAAATTTCACAAAAGTCGGTGGTATCTGAATTTTCACGGTGGTATCTGAATTTTCAGGGTGGTATCTGAATTTTATCCCCTTTGCATAAAACTAAATTAAACTAAGTATAACCCATATTACCCACCATTACACCTAGTAAATGGGTTCTAAAATTCGTAATGCTTGGTTAATTAGTTTAGGAGCGAATCCTATGTATAGAAATATATAAACATATACACATACCTAACTTTATATAAATAGAGATTCAACCATGTATAAATGTTTGTGTAGACAAAGATTGATGTAGTATTCTGACTACTATTCTCAGAAAGAGAAATGTCGCTCTCTCTCTATATGTATATTGAAATGGTGAGTGTGAATTTCTCTTTTTTCATTTTCACCTCGCTTGGATGCTTGATAAGACCATAGGGTTGAAATAAATTATTGATGTGATTATGTGTTACTTTATTTTATATATATTTATATATATATATATTGTGTATATATATATATATTGTGTATATTTAGGCAGCATATTTTCATTTAGGCAAACATTATTAAATAACACGGAGTGGTTTTGTTTGATGCGACTTTTTCAACTTTACAGACGCTTTTTCAAGTTATAAACTACTTGCCGTTATAATTCAAAAATGAGCACAACAGTAAAGTCATAATTTGTAAAGACACTAAAACTAATACCGCCTGAAGATGATTTGACGATTCAAATCGAAAGTACTTGCAAAAAAGAAAAAAAGAGTGGAACAAGAAACCCATGGATCATATTTACATCAATTTGACCGAAACATTAGATGGACAATTCGGAAAATTGAAAAAAAAAAAAAAGTCGCATCAAACAAAACCACTCCGTGTTATTTAATAATGCTTGCCTAAATGAATATATATATATATATATATATATATATATATATATATATATATATATATATAATCATTCATAAATGAATATTATTTTCAACATAAATCCATATACGCATGTGTTTCCTGCCAAACCTGCAATCGTCAGTATGGGAGGAGACAATCCCTGCCGATCACACGGTTTGAACCCCGATACGAAAGTCATGTTTGACTCAATAGCTGAGGTGCGTACCAATGCTTCACTATGCATTGTCTAGAAATGAGAAGTAAATTAACATCTAAATAGCAAACACGGCGACTATCCAGCAAGCCGTCGAGAGAACTCAATAGGCGGGGCCCAGAGTTATACATTACGCAGAATGACGGCTTGTTGTCAACTTAAAGTGCTCTATCTTGTGCACACACACAGATTCATGTTGGGGGTGTGGGAGTGCATTATCTGTCCATATGTGATAAAAAACAGGAAACATGATATAAACAGAGTTACATGTAGATATAAAATTATAAAAACGGAAGACTGATTATTAGTCATTAATTTAGAAATAGAGAAATAGTGTTTTAGCTTTTAAAAAAAAGTGTGACCCGTTGTGTCAACCACTGAGCTTGGGTTAGATTGTTTAAACCAGAAAATGTGAGTTCGTAAAGATAGTTAAAATTTAAAAAAATGAAAAGACAAAATCTAACCTGAGTCTCTTTCTTCTCGCTATCTCCCTCTTTCTTACTCTCTCTCTTTCTTTCTCTCTCTCTTTCTCTCATTTTCGCACTCCAGCTACAAGTAAAATGTTATTACTATATATAGTGATTTTTCTTTATAATGGACCATTTTAATCTTGAGTTTTAGTTAGTGTTATTACTTTTGACTATTAACAAAAAGAGATAAAGAGAGTGACAGAAGCAAGAGTGATAAACACTGTATAAAATAAGGGCGTGGAGGGGTCAAACAACATACAGCGAGAGAGGGTGAGAGTGATAGACAAAAACTTAGTAAGAGATTGGTCACTCAAATAAGAACAATTATAATGGGATTTTTTATCAAACTTAACTCAATCCCAAAACTGAGGAATATTTTAGCGTGTATTTTGTGCGATCAAAATATATAGAGAAATGCGTTGATTAATCTAGTTTTAGTATTATAATAGACTAGATGTACCCGTGACTCGTTGGGTCACAACAATTACCATTATTTATTTTACTACTTTGGTTTCATTCAAATATTGATTTAAAACCAGAGAGAGAGAGAGTGAGAGAGAGAGAGAGAGAGAGATAGAGAGAAGGAGAGAGAGAGAGAGAGAGAGAGAGAGGGAGGGAGAGGAAGAGGGCGAGGGAGAAAGAGAGAGAAAAGTAACCTTCCCTCCTCTCTCTATGAACTCTTCTTACTACTCTTCTGACTCGTCGGTATATCTGTCTTTCTAGCTAGCTAAGATATATTAGTTTCCATTTAAATTAGGCCCCTTGAAAATTAATGCACATTATATTTTAAGAAAGGTATTGTTAATTTATCTGTTTTTATTAAATCACTTTAATTAATTACTGTTAATATCGACAAAACTATTTCATATATATATATAGGAAAATAGAACAATACAATTACAAAGGAAAGGAATGAGTTTTGTTGTTTTTTTTTACAAAAGTTTGATTCAATTCCATTGTAGTAAATCTGTTGAAAAAAGGTTATTTTTTAAACGAGTACATTTTAAATAATAATTGTCATAATACATTGATATTTTGTTTTAAAATGTTAAATCATTTGTTTATGGATTATAACACACAAATAAGACATTGTGGGGTGTGTCTTTGGTTCCCTTTTTGGGGTCTGGTATATTAGACGACGGTCGCGTCTTTAGGGATTACCAAGCACCACACTAAACAATTAATTGTGTGTAGATAAATTGAGACCGATTCGATAACAAGGATCACCAGTTAGCGAGTGCTAACTTTTAACAATATAATATTGTTAATAAAAATGGGGAAACTGTAAAGTAAAAAAATAAAACTTTTATATATAAATAATTTTACAAGAATGTAAAATATAACAAAGTTTGTGCAGGATAGAAAATGTTTGAAACAACACGAGTGTTTAACGTTGTCCTTAAAGTTTATGCGTGCGTGTGTGCGTTCTTGGTTAAGCTGTAATTGCGTGGAAGACAGCAGGCGTGCTTAAAAGTGGATCTGGGGTTCGCACTTCAAGTCGGGTGATTTTTTGTTGTTGTTGCTGTCTTCATTGATAGCGAGGCGAGTTATTCCGTTGTCACCAAGAAAACTGATTTCTTTCCGATAATTCCCTGGTTTTATAAAAGTTTATTACGCACCCACTTGTTCAAACATGTGTGAACACTTTTCTGAGTTCACACTTTTGCCACATCTGTTATAACTTATTTTTACGAGCCTGACCGCTAGGTGATCCCTTCTTCAAGAAAAAAAGAAAGAAAGAAAAAGAAGAGGAAGAAGAGGAAAGAAGAGGAGAGAGTAAGCCGAACGAACCTAGAAAGAAAAGGGGTAACTTAGCAAGCTAGCACTTTCCTTTCATGCCCATTCGTCTCATCGATCTATTGATCTGCCGCAACATCACCCCGAATACTTGGCCCTTGAGCTAGGATTAAAGTGTAATAGTGTCTTGAAGGCCTTTGTTAAAATTATATTATAAGATAATCATAATCTTTTGGCAAATAAATAATACAAAGTGTAGTAGAGGTGAGGAGTGTGCCATGTGTCAAAGTTCGCCGTGTTCGTCTATATCATCAATAGCTTCACACGTCTATCAACAATAGCTTCACACGTCTATCAGCAATGCAACGACACAATCTCTTTCGTCTTGGAGATTGAAGAGCTCCACTTTCTATCATAACTCAAATTAAATAGTCAACCCAGAGTCAAGGGAGATTACTCTTATCTCCATATGGTCCAAGGGAGATAACTCATAATCCACAAATTCCATTAGAATTCAAGAGTAGTATGAGAGCTACGTGCACAGGAAGTTACATCATGGGAGGAAGTTCGAAGTGAAACGTAGCAAGGTAGAAGGAAAGGTTATTTTTGTGGGGGAGATGAATTGATTGGGTTTGTACACCATCCCCTCATGGGGAGCGGGCGATGGGAAGCTTGTGTGGAGGTTTTTCGTTTATGTTACCCATTATTACGGCTACCAGGTGAGCGAGGAAGACAGAATCTTTGGCTGCCACATCACCACTGCGACTTTAGAGACGAACAGCTGATTCTATCACCAAAGCGGACTAACACCAAATTGCGGGGATTGAAGAACACTTCACTGTATGGTACAAATTCGTTGGCCTATTTCTCTTCTATGGAAAGTACTGTCAGACAAAGATGATGGCTAAAAATATCGTCTATATCATCAATAGCTTCACACGTCTATCATCAATAGCTTCACACGTCTATCATCAATACAACAACACAATCTCTTTCGTCTTGGAGATTGAAGAGCTCCACTTTCTACCAGAACTCAAACTAAATAGTCAACCCCGAATCAAGGGAGATTACTCTTATCTCTAAATGGTCCAAGAGAGATAACTCATAATCCACACCATGTACGTCTTTCTTTTTTATTCTTTACTGACTGGCTGTGGGTCGTGCGTTCCAATGTGTATCCAATGTTTATATAAGAGAGGCTTGGAGATACATAACTTGTCAAATCATCAGCATGTTGAGAGACTGGCTTTCCTGAGTCCAACCTACATAAAGGAGTCTGCATGGGGCCGTTCTTTCAAGAATGCCTTTCCTGACCTCATCCTTAGCCCTTATTTTCGTCTTCATCTCTTGATCGACAAGGGCACGAGCACTAATTCACAAGTATACAAAAATAAAATAAACGCAGACTCACAAGACAAAACACAAACTCCAATACATTGTCTATACATCAGTTGTACTTTGAGTGGGTGTGTAATACCGCTGTGGAAAAGAGCCCATTCAAACACTAACATCCACATCTTAGTTAAGTTCCCATATATTAGCTAAGACCTGAGATTATATTGTCTATCGTTCAGTTGATCAGCTCATCTCATTGTTTGCTCGGCCCAATCTGCTTCGATCTGATCATCTCCTCTCAGAGCCGCAAACACGTCAACTGCTGTAAACTGTTGCAAACTCGTCAACTGCTGTAAACTAATGTGAACTGTCATAAAAACTAAAAAAGAACTATCACAAATAACTCTACCTCCTAAATATATTTAATTTCCATCGGAAATCCTAAGCCAGGCTTTTTGTCTTAGTCACCGACCGATAAGCAGAAAATGACTCGACCACTCCTAGCTAACTACCCATATTATTTCCGATTGCCTTTGTGTGTTTTGGTGAATCTTTTCTTTTCATTGTTCGGGGTCTTGGCTTGGGGAGGGGCAGTTCATAGTATCATAAAAGGACATTGTAGACTGAGTGGTTAGGGTTAGACTGAGGGGTTAATCACAGCTTTTCATCGAGTGTTAATCTGCACTCAAAAAGCTTTCTCGCCCCAGCAACCTTTCACAGTCTAGAAAAGAACTATACAGGGATTTAGTGACGAGTTTCGCTTCATATCTGCTTGGCTGGAATGATCGATGGCAGAGATCCACTCTTGATTGAATTGGGCGCCAGGTTTGAGATATCTCAACAATTCTGAGTAATCTCTGACCTGGCGATTAGTCTTGAACATGGTACCTCGCAATTGCCTAAAATTAGAATTTAGAATGGGGAATCAGTTTCGCATATAAATTTAACATAAAATGATTACCCATTCTCAGGCCAGTGTCTAACCAAATAGCGTTTTCAGGACATATAACCAGAACTTTATTTTAGTTAAGGAAGATAAATATTGTGATTCTTTTTCGGGGGGGGGGGGATTAAAAACACAACTCTACTTTAATCCTAACACTAACCTTAAATCCGGGTGGCAACATCTCCTCTCCCCCCCCCCAAAAAAAAAGAAAAACGACAGCCCTTCCTTAATCCTACCACAATCCCTATGTCCGAGTGACCCCCCCCACTCCCCTCCCTCCCCAAAACACACTCTTAACCCTACCACTACTCCTAAGTCCGGGTGGCAAAGATAAAAACTTCCCTTAATCCTACCACTAACCTTTTAGAACAGGTGGCAACAGAATCCACCTTCCCCCCAAAATAAAACGAAAACATGTTACATCTAAGATTTAACACAACAACAAAAAAGAAACTTTAATGTTTTGGGTTAAATATTGGGTGGGGGGTTTATCCCCTATTTAAACGTATGAAGGGGGACCTAGCCCCCCCCCCTCCCACCCAACTTAGACAAATCGATGTTATTTGCTTGAAAACAACGAAGTAAATACTTATTTTTAAATATTTATTTTAACATATGGGGGTGGGAGATTAACCCCTATTTACAACCATAGCCCCCCCCCCCCCCAAAAAAAAAATGTTTAAATCGATTTTATTTGCTTGAAAACAACTGAATAAACTAAAATATATTTATTCGAAAATATTGGGGGGGGGGGGCTTAGCCCCAATTTAATTTTTTTTTTGCTTGAAAACGACAGACTAAATACTTGGATCACTCTGATTATTCGGACTACTGTTCTCATCTTACAACGTTTCGTTCGATGTAACCTCTGATCTTCTTCTTCCTCTTGTCTAACTCCGGAATCTGTACGAAATTTCTAACGGAACCCTTTTATTGGATGTTATTCTTACAACGTTTCGTCCGATATAACCTCTGACCTTCTTCTTCCTATTGTCTAACTCCGGAATTTATTTCACGGGGGTAAATTGCTCTCGTTTCGTCAGCCATGACTGGGTAGAAGCCTTTTAGTAATTATTCCATACAAAGGCCATTGTCAGCACCCAAGCCGATTCTGGTAGATATAATCACTCCACTCATAAGTAAATCTCCATCGTATGTTAAGAATTCCGCTCACTTTATGAAAAATTAAAAAATGCTCCCATTCATTGCAACCAGATGGTGAGTCTAGACGTAGTAAATCTGTTCACTTCTTTATTAATTTATAACAAAATTAGAATAAAATTAGAATTGTATTTACAGTTTTACTTACAGATTCATTTACATGATTCAATTGAGATCACCCAATTCATAAATACCGAATTCGGAATTATCCTTGTCAAAATTACCAATTTTTCCGGACAGTACAAATGTTAAGATTATTAAAAAATTTAAAAAAAACTCACCTGTCTAATATTTAGATTAGAGGGAGAGGTCAGTTCGCTATTTAAGTTTGACGTAAATTGACCCCCAGGTGATATGAGGTTACATTCTCTCGTGTAAGTGATCAATTTATGTTAAACTACAGAGAACTGGACCCACCCCGTGACGCCTCTAAAATTAAACATGTAAGTTTTTCCAAAAGGCTTTTTAGAATCATAAAAGTTGTTGCTGAATCGAGTGTATAGTAAAAAAAAACATGTATTGTGCACACCTGTGTAATGTGCATGGGTTATTTTCATCATAAAATTTGTTATAAAAAAGTGTTTACCCATGTAAAATTCACACTCTAAACATTTCAGAATTGACAGGCGGTAAGCGGTTTTCATTTTAGTTGTATTTAGCATAATTTCACTTAGTTACACACGTACAATTACATTTTCATTAAGAACTTGAAAAAGTATTTAGCAAGTATACCTGGTGAACCAAGTGCAAGAGAAATCCAAACAACTGCACTCAAGGGAACAATCAGAATCCTGAAAAGAGCTCTCGGTTGGAGTCTGTAAATAGCAGGTGGTCGTATGGCATTTGGAAGAATGCCGCGTCCCCAGCAAATGAATGAAAAGAAAAAGAAAAAAAGAAAAAATTACTGGGGAGTTTGAATTACCTACTTTGGGAGTTTTAATTACCTACTAGGCATATCCTCGAGTGTCTTCGGTCTCTCTGTAAAAGGGTTTATCAGGAAAACCTGACATGAGGATACTATACCCTACAAGTAAACTCTGACCAAATATTCAAAATAACATAGTATTCGAAGCCCAAATAAGATCTCTTCGGTTTGGCTACACACCTATACGAGGAATTTAGTTGTCTCACTATTTGTAACCAATGACGAGGAAAACATTTCAGAAAAAATAGTTAGAATGGCCCACTCGTGTAATGTACCCCCTCCCCCACCAGTGTATTTCTTTTTTTGTTTTAAATATATTTACACATTATAAAGGTTTTTATGTTAATCCGGAAATTAAACTAGCAACAACTTCATAACGAAATATTCAGAAATTTTAAAAGAATCGGAATCAGAAAAAAATATTAGAATCGTCCCATCACTAATCAAGTATGGACACATGTTCTCTGTCTGAGAATAGCAGACGCGACGGTTTCAGGTATTTTTAGAACCTACCCTGGTTAAGATAATCCCTTAACTAGTGAGTAAGTGAGTATTGCCCCCTCCCCCCTTTTTTTCAGTTATAGAGATCCTCCAAGAGTCCACTCCCCACTTATTTTTGCACGTGGCCTCCCCAAATTATATTTATCTTGGAAGGACACCATGCACTCCTAAACTCGATCCCTATTTTTTGATCCCACTTAAGCCCCACTCCCACTTAGAGATTGACCTGCTTGTTTTCGGTTCTAAACAAACTGGAAAACAGTTGGTGATTTACTATTAGAAAGGGTTGGGAGAGTCGTACTAACCTGCCCTTGATTTTATTTTGTTTTCTTGTTTTTTTTTTCATTCCTTTTTTGGAATGTTTTTGCTTGTCCCACTCCCCATGTTTTTTCCAATCAAATTATAAATATCTTTTGTAAATAAAATTGCTTTTAATTCATTGGGGATATTTTAAGTAGGGTATCCCATAGAGTAAATGTGGTATTGTGGGACCGCTGAAGTGAAAGTGATGGACAAATGGTGAAAGAATAAAAGAAAAAGAGCCTGGACGAATCGGTCAAAATGCATCTAATTAAGAATAGGATAGACAGAGAATGTCCACTAACTCCTACACTCTTTTTGATGGCCTTGTACCTAATTTGTAAATGAAATCTATTTTTTATTTGCAAATGAATAGTTCAAAATGTAGTATCTATTTTGTCCTCGGTTGAAGGGTGAGAATTCTTTCTAGTCTGAAGCAGAGTGTCTTTTTTGGGAGGAAAGGGGGATAGGCTGGATTTTCTTCACATGTGTTTAACTTTGCTCTCGCGGGGAGGCAAGTAAACAGAAACGCAGTCTTGAATAGTGCTGTCGATTGGGGACTCCAAAAGTTTGTCACGTAAACTGGAAGATTATTCTGGATATAAAAAAGGGGTACAGAGAAGAGGTCACAAGTATTTTCAAGGGCATGGACAATTCGGGTTATAAAGACGGATTGGAAAAACTGGATATTATAACACTTTTAGAATGCAGGATGCTAGGTAATTTAATTGATTTACTTGACTTACGTACATACCCCAGAGAGCTTCGCCACATGCTTGACAACAAAATTCTACCACTTATCATAGTTTTGGGTCAGTCTTTCAGTTATCAGGAGTGGCGTACCAGTATCAACCCATATCTGGTTGGCCCATCTCTTTGGTGGTCTCTCTCTTGATCTTTCTTGAATTAAATCTTCTTGATATGTTGTTGTCGTCATCATCATTTTCGTCATCATCATCATCATCATCTACTCGTGCTAATGTCATGGCATGTTAGTTTATCGTTAACCGCTTCAGGCGCCCCTACCGGCAAATATACGGCACAATCACGTTGACACACCGGTTCCCGATAGATCACCGAAGTTAAGCCACGTTGAGGCTGGTCAGTACTAGACGGGTGACCATTTGGGAATACCAGACGCTGTATGTCGGAAGACGCTGACACTTCCCTGCAAGAACTGCAAAAACCTAACGTCATCATCTCCCTTAACCAGGATATACATGCGACTGGGGACCGCTTGTGAATTTGATACTCCCATGAAACTTCCATGAAACTTCCTCCTTTGGAAGAAGCTGGTTCAACCCGACCTGGGTGAATGCCGTACCAGGTACAAGTACGTACAGGTACCGGCGAATGCCAATGGGGCGTTTTTGCAGGACTAGAGTGTGCTATGTCTTTTGTGCTGGCCTTTTATCGCCATCTTCCGGCCTTGTGCCACATCTTTCCACAGTGGGAGGGAGGTAGATACCGTTTATGCGAAAAGTTTCTTTGACATTTAGAATCGGAATCGGAATCAGTAATTGTATTGGAATCAGGAATTTAGAACAGAATCGGTAATTGTATCGGAATCTGGAAAAATATTGGAATCGGGAAAAATATTGGAATCGTCCCATCACTAGTCAAGTATGAACACACTCGAACATTTTATTAAGCCTTCTTTGTCTGATGGTGAGCAATCCGCTATATGTTTATTAAGATGATTAAATCATAATATTTCCCATCATCTTGCCACCTCAAATATCCATCCTTTCAGCCTAATTAGGTTGGTTATATATATATATATATATATATATATGTATGCACGTATGTATGTATTAATCTGCGATTCCCACTAAGCTTATACTGAGGTCACATGAGCAGCAGGTCTTAATCACTTGTTTTGATTCTCTGCTCGTCTTGATCGAGAAAGGTAGGTAAAAGTATCGCTGTTATTTTCTGTTTCTTGATTTTTTAGTTATTTTTTTAGAAAATATTTCAAACAATTTTGGTACTTTTTTTTTCCTACCAATGAGTCACCACCTATCAAGGCTAAAAGCCACTCGAGAATAAGGGTCAATAAGATGTGGATAGATTGTCAGTTGAATGATGAAGAATATTATGAGAGGATTTAAAATGTTGAATGGAACAAACAAAATTTGATTTCGTATAAGTAGGTATCACAAACTAACCTCGTTTAGAGTTTGAAAACGGGTAAATATAGTGAGAATTCCCTACAATTTAAACTTGAGGTATCTTTTGTTTTGAGGCATGTCCGTCCGTCCGGATTTTTCTCCGCAACCATCCATTGAATTTCTCTGAAATTTTGCATGAAGTTGTAACTTTGGTCAGATTAGAAAGTGACATTCTCCGATTTTTGAAAAAAAATCTGGTTAGCCCCCTAGGGGGTCAAAAGGCCTCGAAATGACATTTTTTGCCCCATAACTTTTCATCCATCCATTCAATTTCTCTGAAACTTGGCCAAAATGTGGAGGCAATTGTTCCTAATAGAAAATAAGTATCGCTAACCTTGGAAAAAATCTGATTCGCGCCCTCAAGGGGTCAAAAGCCCCCAAAATGGCAAAAAATGACCCTTTTCTCCCATAACGTTTGATCCATCCATTCAATTTTTCTGAAACTTGGCCAAAATGTAGAGGCAATTCTTCTGGATATAAAATGAGCATCCTTGACCTCAGAAAAATTCTGGTTCGCGCGCTCAGGGGGTCAAAGGGGGGTCAAAAATACCCCAAATTGCCCAAATTTATTGCATTTTACACTCGTCACATCGAGTCACATACAGAGGGGGACCACGCACGTACGGTTTGTTTATTATTTTTTAAATTTTTTTTTTTACTAAAGGCCAAATTGCTGTTTCTTGGTCGGAATCTATCTATCTAACACTTATCGTTGGCTAGTATTTGACCTTGAAGTACTATTTTTTTTAGCTCCTTACATCAAGTGGCTTCATGCCTTGTCTGGAGCGACTTCCATAAAAAAATATGGCACTCAAGGATAAGAGTTAATGAGATGGAATGATGGTCAGTTATTTTATCAAAGTTAGGTGTAAACAAAATGTAACTTTTTCTCTTTAAAGATGTACAATTCTTCTTCATAATAAGTTTTTTTTCCTCCCAGGCTACTTCAGGTTAGGTTATTATTTTCGATGACAGGCTAAAAAAAATATTGGTGTTTTTAAAATTTGGTGTGTTTCTCTATGCATGTAAATATACTTTCATCTTAAGTAAAAAGGGGTCACTCATCAACAGAGCCAAGATCAAAGTGTAGTATCTGTTCCGATGGATACTACATCCTATAAACTGGTATTATCTTGGCTTTCTATCTTGGCTTTCGGGGCTTGATTTACGCCGGTCTATGGGTCTGTCCTGTGCAGTTCTACGAGGTCCACCCTCCCAGGCTTTGCCTCCCCTCTTTGGGGAGGAGTAAGTTTATTGCTTACTGCATGAGGCGCCCCCACCGGGGAATGCCGACGGGGCTGCCCAGGCAATTTTTAATGGCCAGAGTGCTCACCTTCTCGGTGCTGGCTTTTCAAATCCCACTTTCTCGACCTTGTGTCACATCTTACCGCTGTGGGAGGTAGATAAATAACTTGTCAAAGGTCTACAACGTTTTTGCTTGTAAAAAAAAAAAAGCTGCGAATGAGTTTTTTTTAATGAGGGTGGGGGAGGGGGGAATTCTTATTGAGTGTGGCATAAAGTTTTTTTTTGTTTTTTTTTTCAGGGATACGGTTAGTTTTAGATGTTAGAGTTTAAGGTTATGAAATCTGGTCAATTTTAAACTTGAATGGGCCTTTAGCAAGCTTTTGCCTCCACATAGATTCCATGAACTTGTTCCTCTATAACTTTTCTTTTCTTTCTCCATGTGCCTAGTGTCAGGCAGAATTTCCATAAACATACTTTCCTTCCAAGAACCTCCCATATGTGGAACACATTACCACAGGACTGCTTCCCTAGCCGTCTTCAAATCCTATGCCAACAAATACTTGTCATAAACCGTCCCCATAACTAATCAAAGTTTGTTCATTCGATCAAACATTTTCAATCCTCTCATAATATTCTTCATCATTCAACTTACAATCCATTAATCTCATTAACCTCGACCGAGTTCCAATCTCTGATTGAATGTTTTAAAGGGAGGAAACAAAGATTGGAGCTCAGTCAGGCACCTACCATGAAAATAATGATAGAGTAAAGAGATCTTTATTATAGATTTCTTTCTAAATTCATTTCAGGCGGCCGGTTAAGTCTGAAGTGGTTGTCGAACTTGCAATTTGCTTTCTCGCCTCTCCTCACCACTTAAACTATTTTTCTGAGAGCTAGAAAAGAGCATGTGTTTTACTTGTTAACTTTTGCGTGACGGGATGGACGTACATATATTTATGTCTCTTTATATAAAGTGAGGCATGTGTATATGTTTATATATTTGTATGTAAAGGACTTACTCCTAAACTAATCAACTGATCATTAAGAATTTTGGAACACAGCTGCTCGGCGTAAGGGGTCGTAATGTGGACTATATTTAGTTTAATTTAGTTTCATGCAAAGAGCATTAAAAGGGGATTGAAGTCCTTCGAAAAAATTCAGACATCTCTTATTTTTTGAAATTTTTACAATAGGTATTAGTCATCAATTAATAAATATTCCTCAAATTTCAGTTTCTTTGGAATATTTTAAAGGTTTTTTAGGGGTCATAATATGGACACAACCTCCCAATTAAAAATTCAAATATTTCAGATTTGCATTGAATTTGATCCATAGTTATCAGATACCAATTAAGCAAGATTCCCTGAATGTCAATTTCTTCTTAAGATCCCTTAAGCTTAATTAGGCCTTAAATGTTAGACATTTTCTAGAATCAAAATTATGTATTATGGATATGATCATAATTGGAATAAGGATTCTAGAAATAAGGTCTGGTATCGTTATATCTTGAATTTAATCTTCATAAGTGGGATTAATTTTACCAATCCTGGGACGGGTATTCTCCTAGTATAAAACAATGTATTAATATATAAACCAAATACGTAATTAATATATAAAACAATGAAACTATTACTAAGTAAATCAATTAAACTATTAATAAATAAAATAATTAAACTCTTAATAAGAATAAACATTTAAACTATTAATAATTAAAACAATTAAAATATTACTAAGTAAAACAATTAAACTCTTAATAAGAATAAACATTTAAACTATTAATAATTAAAACAATTAAAATGTTACTAAGTAAAACAATTAAACTCTTAATAAGAATAGACATTTAAACTATTAATAATTAAAACAATTAAACTATTAATAATTAAATTAATTAAACTATTAATAATTAAAACAATTAAAATACTACTAAGTAAAACAATTAAACTAATAATAAGCAAAACATTTAAACTCTTAATAATTAAAACAAATAAACTCTTAATATATAAGACATTTAAACTGTTAATAATTAAATAAATTAAACTCTTAATATATAAAACAATTAAACTCTTAATATATAAAACAATTTAACTTTTAATATATAAAACATTTAAACTGTTAATAATTAAAACAATTAAACTCTTAATATAAAAATCAATTAAACTATTAATAATTAAATCAATTAAACTGTTAATAATTAAATCAATTAAACTATTAATAATTAAATCAATTAAACTGTTAATATATAAAACAATTAAACTCTTAATAATTAAAACAATTAAACTATTAATAATTAAATCAATTAAACTCTTAATAATTAAAACAATTAAACTCTTAATATATAAAACAATTAAACTCTTAATAATTAAAACAATTAAACTCTTAATATATAAAACACTTAAACTATTAATAATTAAATAAATTAAACTGTTAATAATTAAAACAATTAAACTCTTAATAAGTAAAACAATTAAAATATCATTGTATAGAAAGCTGTTGACCAAGAAAAAAGGAAAATGGCGAATTTTATCTGGAAAACCTCAAATTCTGCCTATCTAATTGGTTAGGCGAAGATCCTGTCAAATAATGACGTTTATCTCTCCAGTTGTTGGTTCTCATAAACTTAACTATAAATATCGATTAAAGTTTCGACTGGCACAGACACGAGCCTCTTAAAAGGAGATACACATCACAGGTAAGTAATTAATGAGTCATCAAGTATATCGTTGACAACTCTGTCAATAATTGAAAATATTTTGCAATTACTTTGTACTTATATTTTTTATTTATTTATTTTTAAACTTTCATTGACACCAAACTAGGCATATTAAAACTGATGCGTAAGGGCTACTGTGATAGGCGCCAGATTTATAAGGGGTGAAACCTTTTATTGATTTATAAAATCGGGGGACTTATGTTTTGAGGTATGTCCGTCCGTCCGGATTTTTTTCTGCAACCATCCATTGAATTTCTCTGAAATTTTGCATGAATTTGTAACTTGGGTCAGATTAAAAAAAATCTGGTTAGACCCCCAGGGGGTCAAAAGGCCCTGAAATGGCAAAAAATGACATTTTTTGTCCCATAACTTTTCATCCATCCATTCAATTTCTCTGAAACTTGGCCAAAATGTAGAGACAATTGTTCCTAATAGAAAATAAGTATCGCTGACCTTGGATAAAATCTGGTTCGCGCCCCCAGGGGGTCAAAAGCCCACAAAATGGCAAAAAATGACCCTTTTCTCCCATAACGTTTGATCTATCCATTCAATTTTTCTGAAACTTGGCCAAAATGTAGAGGCAATTGTTCTGGATATAAAATGAGCAGCCTTGACCTCAGAAAAATTCTGGTTCGTGTCCTCAGGGGGTCAAAGGGGGGTCAAAAATGCCCCAAATAGCCCAAATTTATTGCATTTTACACTTGCCACATCGAGTCACATACAGAGGGGGGCCACGCAAGCGCGGCTTGTTTATTATTATTATTTTTTTTTTACTAAAGGCCAAATTGCTGTTTTTTGGGTCGGAATCTATCCATCTAACACTTATCGTTGGCTAGTATTTAACCTTGAAGTACTATTTTTTTTCTAGCTCCTTACATCAAGTGGCTTCATGCCTTGTCTGGAGCGACTTCTATAAAAAAATATGCCACTCAAGGATAAGAGTTAATGAGATGGAATGATGGTCAGAATCAAATACGAATACTTGATAGAAATCTATTGACATTAGTTTTGAAGACGACCGTGTTGTAATCTGCAGGGAAGTAGTCCAGCAGCATTGTGTTTCTACAAACGGGAAGCCCTTGCAAAAAAGCTTTGTTCGTGGAAATCTCGCCTGACGCTAGGCACACTGAGGAGGAAAGGAAAGTTTTCTTCGTTGTGGTAGAAAGATGAGTTCTTGCTGTGAATGTCTTCTTACAAGGAGGAACGATGGATTGGAGCTCAGTCGAGCACCTTCCATGTAAATAACGATAGAGTAGAAGATCACCCCCTCCCCCTAATATATTTTGAAGGCGGTTCTGAATTCTGTCAAGGCAACTAAGAGTGCTCTGAGCAGCACCTCCCCAGATGTGGCAGAAATACTTGGGGAGGTGGGCAGAAAGATGTTTGTTCATATTACGTTTAAACTTCTGAATGTTGGTTACGGTCAGGGAAACAGTAAGCAGGAAGAGAATGCAAAAAAAGACAAGCGGTCTAAGGAAAGAAGCTATTAGAGTAGAAAATCTTCCGGCATCTGAGGACCTCAGCAGTGAAGGGGTGGGATTTTGCTGCTAGTCAGGTGAGTCGGGGGGGCATTTATGTTGAGGGGGTACAAGTGCAGTAAGTTCACTGAAGCACATTTCGTGGAAGTACCCCTAAAACAAGCAGAGGGATGTTGCATTAACATAGCTACTATATACCCTTTCTCTGGTAGTGAGAGAGACAGCTCGCGATGTTAAGACTGGCAAGAGTTCACGGAACTTACCCCATACTGATCTTATTCGGTGATGCGACACGGGCTCGAGCTTGGCAGACAACGCGATACTTATTAAGTTAGAAATTCTTTTCTGCTCCCTGTCCAAGAGGGAGAGGCTAATGGTTGGTGCACCAGCCCAGATGTGGCAACAATACGACATTCACGGTCGAATAAGTTTCTGTTGCTTTACATTTTTTTTTTTTTTAAACTAGCAAATATATTCTCCTTCCGATCGCATATTTTTGTTAGGCTACCGCGTCACCCCCTTCTCTCTCGGTGTCTGTGAGAGGGTGTTCCTATTTACTTGTCTAGAATTATATAATTGTTACAAAACTACATACAATACATATCTAGGTACTGATATCGATCCTGAACCAGTTTTTGTGAGGTTCGACTCGGAAGCGTTTGGCTGTGCTACGCAAACGCCCGAGAGTTGACGAGCCGATTTGTACCAGACGACAATTTTGATACGGTGCTGCGTCCTATGATAATAATGTTTTGCTTGTTTTGTTTTTTTTTGTTGTTAGGGTTAGGGTTTAGGATTAGGGTTAGGGTTAGGGTTTAAGGTTAGGGTTAGGGTTTAGGGTTAGGGTTAGGGTTTAGGGTTAAAAATATTTATTTGATAACAGTAATTTCGCTCTGTTTTGCTTGTTTTATTTGTTTTGTTGTTTAAAAAATTTCTTGCAACTATAACTAAAAATTATAGGACGCAGCAACGTATCGAAATAAAAAAAATATTTATTTGATAACAGTAACTTCGCTATGTTTTGCTTGTTGTTTTTTTTTATTGTTTTAGAAAATTTATTGAAAATATAACTTACAATCACAGGACGCAGCACCGTATCAAAATTGTCGTCTGGTACCATTCGGCTCGTCAACACTCGGGCGTTTGCGTAAGACAGCCGAACGCTTCCGAGTCGAACCTCACGAAAACTGGTTCAGGATCGATATCAATACCCATATTAAAAGCTAAATAAATTGTTTTGGACTATTAAAATAATTTAAGGTTAAGCTTACCCATTTATTTATTTACTGTTTTATTATCGCTTATGTTTGAATTGAATGACGTAAATCATAAATCTATGACGTTACACCAAAGCTATAATTATTTTGTTAAGGGAACGTTTTAATATATATGTATAGGAAAATGCAAATAGCTCACTTTGTAGAACGTCTGGCTGAATATCACGAGGTTTCGGTTTCGATTTCCGGCCATAGCGTCCACTTTATTTATTATTTACTATTGATACAGTATTTTCCATTTCTAAAAGTAGTTAAGATCTCTGATATTTTGAAATTAGACAAATTCCGCAATGTATTTATTACGCTTGAAAAAAAGTCTGACTTACAGACGGACGGACGGACGGACTGACAGACAAAATCCTTATTTATATAAGATTCTTTTTGATTTTTATACTAACCTATAAGGGTGTGCATAATAGCTTCTTTCCTTGTGCTGCCGGCCTTTAGAACTCCCTCCCTGCTCCCTGTTTCCCCGACTGTACTGACATGCAGAAATTTAAAACTAATGTGAACAAGCATCTAGCTGCATAGCTCCCAATTTAGGATGACCCCCGAAACTTTTACCCTAATTTTCAGTAGCTCCTTACATCTACAATGGCAGCTTGCCTTGTTTGGGGTGAACTATGTTAAAAAAATAAAATAAAATAAAAATGTGATGACGGGCGAGTGAAGACTGGGTCGGGGCTCAGCACTAACCTCCATACAGCATCATGCACCTAACATAGCTACTATATACCCTTTCTCTGGTAGTGAGAGGGATAGCTCGCGATGTCAAGACTGGCAAGAGTTTACGGAACTTACCCCATATTGATCTTATTCTAATGGTACAAGTAAACTTCAGAACTCAACATATCATCAAGATAAAAATAATAATAATCTGTGGAAAGTTATGTTGGTCAATTATGCTTGGTGGTAAATGACTACAAAGTATACGGTTTCAAATTGGTAACTTTCGAAGTTGATCCTGCTCGTAGCGCCATGTATAACATCTATTATCTCGAGGAACGTTTTCAAGTGTGTGTCCTAAGATTGCAAATGGCTGCCCCATGTTCGATATATAGTTATCTGTCAGGGGCAGATAATTCTGTCCTGCTTGACAAAAGGGCAGATAACTCTACTTTACCAGTTATGAGCACACCATATGGGTAAAATATAGAACCAAAATTGAATATTTCTGATTGAAACAAAACCCCCTAAAATCAGAAAATTATCTGACTTTAATGAAAATTTCAGTATTTAGTAATTAATAAAATGAATGTTAATATAAAGTATTGATTTTATTAAAAACAATTTATAGATATTTGAGGTCACTTAAATTACTTTATTCTTTCACCTTTTATTTCAAAGACAAAATACGTATTATCATACCCATAGTCGAAACTAAGTGACCACCTTTCAAAGCGATAACTCCCTGAAGCTCCAAATGAAACAAAATTTTAAAGGCAACTCTCGGTAGTAAATGATATTCAAAAATCGGAAATTTGAATGTGAAAATAACTTAAATGTGTTGCAAACTTTGAACACTATCTGCCTTTTAATTATTTTATATTTGCACCCTTAGGATGTTATCTCTTTTTAAAGGTGGTCACTGAGTTTCGACTGTGGGTATAATAAGACGTATTTCATCTTTGAAATGAAAGAGGAGATTAAATTAAAGTGACCTAAAAAATCTGTCAGTTTTTTTTTTTAATATCTTATATTTACATTCATTTCTTAAATAATAAATACTGAAAATTTCATTAACATCGGATAATTCTCTGATTTTAGTGGAATTTTTTCAGTCAGGAGTTTTATTTTTTGGTTCACTCTTATTGCTCGTCCCGAATAAAATACCAACTTGTGTTCAACCTAGTGGAAGATGTCCTCTTCTCTTCCCTACAGCACCTTGTTTACAAAAGAGACGTTAATAGTCTATGTGTTCTTGGCCTTTTGGCAAAGATCAAAGTGTAGTATCTGTTCTGATGGATACTGCTCCCCATAGACTGGTATCGTCTTGGCCTTCGGGGCTTGATTCCGCCGGTCTATGGGTTTGTCCTGTGCAGTTCTAGGAGGTCCACCCTCCCAAGCTTTGCCTCCCCTCTTTGGGGAGGAGTAAGTTTATTGCTTACTGCCTGAGGCGCCTCTACCGGGGCATGCCGATGGGGCTTCCCAAGCAATTTTTAATGGCCAGAGTGCTCACCTTCTCAGGCGCTGGCTTTTCAAGTCCCACTTTCTCGACCCGACTTTGGGTCACATCTTACCTTGTGGGAGTAAGATAAAACTGGCCTTGTGCCTAACCTCCTGGGGAGGTAAATAAAAAGTGTAGTATCTGTTCCGATGGATACTGCACCCCATAAACTGGTATTGTCTTGGCCTTCAGGGCTTGATTCCGCCGATCTATGGGTTTGTCCTGTGCAGTTCTAGTAGGTCCACCCTCCCAGGCTTTGCCTCCCCTCTTTGGGGAGGAGTAAGTTTATTGCTTACTACCTGAGGCGCCCCTACCGGGGAATGCCGACTGGGCTGCCCAAGCTATCTTTTAAATGGCTAGAGTGCTCACCTTCTCGGGCGCTGGCTTTTCAAGTCCCACTTTCTCGACCCGACTTTGGGTCACATCTTACCTTGTGGGAGTAAGATAAAACTGGCCTTGTGCCTAACCTCCTGGGGAGGTAAATAAAAAGTGTAGTATCTGTTCCGATGGATACTGCACTGCATAGACTGGTATCGTCTTGGCCTTCAGGGCTTGATTCCGCCGGTCTATGGGTTTGTCCTGTGCAGTTCTAGGAGGTCCACCCTCCCAGGCTTTGCCTCCTCTCTTTGGGGAGGAGTAAGTTTATTGCTTACTACCTGAGGCGCCCCTACCGGGGAATGTCGACTGGGCTGCCCAGGCAATCTTTTAAATGGCTAGAGTGCTCACCTTCTCGGGCGCTGGCTTTTCAAGTCCCACTTTCTCGACCCGACCTTGGGTCACATCTTACCTTGTGGGAGTAAGATAAAACTAGAGGAGGTAAATAAATACTTTATTGTTATTTTAATTCTAGGTGCTCGACCGATTTCCAATTTCTGGTTCCCCCTGTAAAACATTCATAGCAAAAATTCGTTTAACTACAACAACTATAATTTTTCTTTCTTCCTCTGTGTACCTAAAACTAAACGGAACTTCCATGGACAATGTTTCTTTCCGTCTGTTAAACACAATACCATGGGGCTGCTTCCCAGCTGACTACAACATTGTCGTTTTCAAGTACAATGTTCACAAATTCTTATCTGCTCCTGGCAGATAGCTATTTCAGCATTACAGAAGAAAAAAAGAAGACACGAGTATTGTAGTCTGATAGTCTGACATCTTTCGTCTGCATCAAAATGCAAGCCACTTAGTAGAAGGATAAATATTAATGCCTTTAAATTTCTAGGTTAGTCATACGATCACATGAAAAGCCCTACAAGAGTGCTCAATCTACTAGTAGTAAAGAGCTTATACATATATAAGATATAGGTCATCCACAGACAGCTGTTTTGTTTCTTCAGTGTGGCTTAGACACAGCTAGCACATCAAAGCTAAGAATCTTTGTTTTAGTGAGTTCATTTTGGTTGGAACAAAAAGCATTGCACCATTGCCCATGTACAATAGTCGTGAGGCTTAGGGTTAGTGGTCACCATAATCCCCATGCGCGATGCAGCAATCTGCTATATGTTCTTTGCCAGTTAGAGTTAACAGAATTATGTTATATAAACTCGTAGCGATGGGTGTATCAAATCCTTTACGCATGTGAGTTGATTGTCTCATCACCGCCATCATAGTTGTGAGCTCCGGTTACTTTTTCATCCACCATCGCCTAAATTTATTTTTTATTTTTCGTTCGTTGATACAAACCACGCTGACACTTGTTGGTTAGTTTATTAAAAAGTTTATTCAAAAGAACAGAACAGAAACTTTGCATGCTGTGTGTGTGTGTGTGTGTGTGTGAGAGAGAGAGTTTTTGGGGGCAGCATGCAAAAAAACACATCTTTTCTTGTTCAAGTCTCACCGACTAAAGGCGAGGAAGAAAGCCCTGCCCGGAAATCACATGGTTTGCCTAACTTCTGTTTAGTGCCTTTCCACCCATCTCACTTCCGACCTCCAAACTTTTCCATTAAACATGACTACTACTTTGTTAGACTTATTGCTATCCGAATGCGTTTCTTTTTAGTAATAAGTCACCACCTATCATCAAGACAAAAAACAACTCGAGGATAAGGGTTAATAAGATGGATAGATTGACAGTTGAATGATGATGAACACTATGAGAGGATTGGAAATCGCTATATACCACCCACTCAAAACAACAGCTGGCCTAGAAAACAGCAATTCTCCCCCTTTTGTCAGAAATATCGCTTACAGAATGTGAGGACTAAAGGACATAATCGTGGAAAGCGAGAGTTAAAATGCTGGTGAAAGTAACCCCATGATCGACTTTCTATTCTCTTTTGTCTACCTTAAGTATAAAAATGTGTAAACAAATAAAAAATAGATTCACATTCTTCAATTTATCTCTGATAATCTATTATAGCTAATTTTTATTTTTAGGTGATTATTATTATTGTCTTTCACATATAGGAACTGACGTGTGTGCATTTTGTTTGGTGTATTGTTGTTTAATGTAAATAAATTCTGTTATGTTTATAAGTCAGGTTTTTTGTTCTCTTTTGTTAATCATCATGTGTTAGACAAACAGAAAACCAATACTCTTATACTTTCTCTTAATATTTCAGCAGAAAATGACCATGAAGATTTTCTGTTCTTTATTCGTGTTTCTATTTGCGACAAGTCAAATAGAAGGTAAGTGACTTTATTATTTTTAGTCTTTAATGTCTGCACCTGAAAAAAATTATTCAATCATTTTTGTGACTTCTATGTGTCCATGGAAGCAGTTCGCTTGAGAAATTATGACCTTTATTTGGTCAATGGGGCATCATGTTAAGTAATTTTCCCCACAATATAGAACCTACTTAACTGAATCGACCACATCTCTTTATGCGTTAACTTTGAATATTGTGTTTTGGCTTTTTTTATTGGCTTCTGATGCTAATAACTATATGTTTACCTTGTCAGTAACGGTGGTCAAGTGGATAACGACACGGACTGATGAATTGGGGGTGTCAAGTTCGAATCCAGTCGGTTCCATAACATCACTTTCACTTTCGGATGCAACCATTATGTGGTCACTCCTTCAAGAATACCAACACTAGAATCAAGCTGGTCAACAAAGTTTTTTTCCATGTTGATTCACACAAATTCGTTTACTTTTTTACCCTGTCTGTTTCTTTTTCGTATTTAACTGATTACTGGATGTAGTCTTCTCTGATGTTACTGCTGATAGAAAAATGTTACAGGTAACATGTTGATAGAAAAATGTTGCAGGTAACATGCTGATAGAAAAATGTTGCAGGTAACATGCTGATAGAAAAATGTTGCAGGTAACATGCTGATAGAAAAATGTTGCAGGTAACATGCTGATAGAAAAATGTTGCAGGTAACATGCAAAGAGATGCTATTCATAAAATGTTATGGAAAAATGAAAAAGAAAACATTAAGTTATTTACATAGTGTGTCCATAGAAGCAGTTCGCTTGTGAAATCATAACCTTTATTTGGTCAATGAGGCATCAACTTTGTTGCAGAGAGGTTTTGCTGTCCTCCCACATACAGTGCCTGGTATTCCAAGATGGTCTCCCATCTCATACTGGTCAGGCTCAGCGTCACTTAACTTCAATGATCTAACGAGAACTCATGTTTTTGCTAGTTGTGTTGCATACCTTAGATTTCTCCCTCATCTGTTGTAGAGGGTGGTGTGTCGTCTAGTGAATGAATTCTTTGTTCTTTCCTTCCTGTCGTGAACCACGCCGTCCGTGTCTGCAACAAAAGCCTCATGATGCACTCCGAAGACAAACTCTTCTTTTAAATTTAATTTATTTTATTCAAGCGTTGCTATTTCAACTGGGAGTCATTCACTACATCGAGAGAGAGGGAGAGAGCAAATCACTACTTTATCGTAGTTAGTTAATAATGTTTTCTTAACCATTCATAGAGAGGGGGAAAGGATTTCTCGCGCTTGTATTCTTTTAAGGGAAATATCCCTTATTTTTACATCGTGAATCGCACGTCCTGCTCGGTTCGCCTTCCGAATCAGACTGACGAAAACTCGCTTCTCACGAGAACGAGTGACGTCATGGATCCTCTGTTTCCCATGCAAGGCCCGCGACGTCACAGAGCCTCTCGCAGGTGCAGACTGACCCTTGATCTGAGGCCTCGTCACACGGTAACCTTGTCACGTCTGTTAGCTCTGACTGTGAGAACAGGCCCTCATCTGCACTCGACTGCACCCGCGTTAATTCGCGCAAGTCAAACCAACGATTCCCAACGTCCATTCCCACAGGGCCACCATTATCCAACAGTTGCTCTTTTACAGCATCACGTGAGCGTCCCCTCGCCCCTGAAGGGAGCAGCAGACAAAGACAGACTTCCAAAAACAGCATCTGAACACGCCTGGCTCGCAGGCTAACAGAGACAGATATTTCTCTTTTCTTTGTGTGTAGAACACAAGACTTCGATGTATGGCCATTTTGATAGAATGGATGAGAGTTCTTGAGTGAGTAGATGTGGAACAGTTGAGGTAACACATTTTGTTGGCATGGGGAAACAAAGGAAAACATGGTAGGAAATGATACAGATGGACTTGAGAGAAAGAGGGATAAATAAAGACCTGACCAGAGATAGATTGGTGTGGAAGTCAATTTCTAAAAGCCGTCCAATACATGCCAACATGGAAAATGAATGTTAAACCGATGATGATGATGATGATGATGATGATGATGATGATGATGATGATGATGGTGGTGGTGGTGGTGGTGGTGGTGGTGGTGGTGGTGGTGGTGGTAGATGTGGTGGGGCCAAATATTGGGCGAGCATAATTTTTGTTAGTTGAGAATAACAGAAAATATGGTTCAGTAGTGTAGTAGGACGTCAGCTCGACCTCTGAAGTAGACGTGATGTCACATTGCTAAAAGAGGGGAGAGTGGGCAGTCGGTTGGAAGTCTTGGAGCGAGCCGACCAAGTAGAGAATGACTTAAGATCGACAATAAACGAAGGAAGTGGCCAAGGGACCCAAAATATCCGTGGCTCGAAATGCCCTCATCGCTGTTGGGAGAAGAGAAGGCAATGTCAACATCTCAATAAAGGGTCCTTTCTTCAAATTGATGATTTCTTCGTTTCATCGTGTTGTGAAAAATTAATTTCAGGTGCCCCGGTCATGGGAGGAGTAATGGACAACACAAGGTAGAATTTAATTGTGTTGTTTATGATTTGTGATTGCATTGATAACGACCCGTGTATTTTATTTGTTTGTGACTTGCGAGACATTGGATCTCCTCTCAGAGGGGACGTATATGTAACAGATGATAATGATGATGATTCGCCACGACTTCCTGTCCATGACGTCATATCCTGACAGCTAAGTAAATACAAACTATATGTAGAAGCAATCAGATGAATGGGTGATGTGTTGAAAAGGAAAATCCTGTCTGTGGATAACCTATATCTTATATATGTATAAGCTTTTACAACTAGTAGATCGAGCACTCTGGTAGGGCTTTCCATGAAATCGTATCACTTACGTAGAAATGCAAACAAATGAAAAAATGATTAACGGCGTTCCTGAAAAGAAGTTCCTTTGTGGTCAAAGTGATCAATGAGAAGAATTGTTATTGATTTAGTATGTGGACTACGTTATTACATATGATTTTTTTCTTTATTAATTACTTAGTTATAAGTCACCACTTATCAAGGCCAAAAAACACTCGAGGATGAGGGCTAATGAGTTGGATAGATTGACAGTGGAATGATGATGAATACTATGAGAAGATTGAAAATCTTAACATGCCATCAACTCAAAACAACAGCCGACCCAGAAAACAGCAATTATTCCCCCTTTGTCAGAAACATTGCTCATGGAATGTGAGGACTGAAGGACAAAATATGGGGGGGGGGGGTTAAGAGGCTGCTGAAAGTAAACCCAAAGTGCATTTTTTACTCTTCATGTTAAGTACTAAAAAGTGGTGGTTGGTGAATAGTCGACGATACGGTAAATGTATCACATCCCATCAAGAGGTTGGAGGAAAAGAGTACGAACAATAGAAACGTGTAACTGATGTCACACATTTGGAGTTAGGTGTGGAAAATTCAAATGTACGTATTTTCGTACAAAGATATGCTACATATATTTTTAACACTTACTTGAACAGTACTTTTTCTAATCAGAAAGCAATGCTTTATCAACACACGAAATTCAGATTTTTTTTTCCATTGTTTTGAAAATGATGTGTTATATTCTTCTTTATTTGTTGTAGCTTTAAATAGGTGGTGCTTTTATACAAACTGGGCCCAATATCGAACGGGAAATGGAAAGTTTATCCCCCAAAATATTGATGCGAATTTGTGCACGCACATCTCGTATGCATTCGCGGCTCTCAAATTTGGAAGACTGGCCCCATTTGAGTGGAACGATGATGATACACCTTATTCACAAGGAATGTAAGTATTTTTTAAATTTTTTTTTGTCTTGTATTCTTTTTTTTTTTTGTCTTGTATTCTCTTTCAAAATATATCGCCAAATTACGCAGCATTTATTTCCCATTTATATAACACTAGCGAGGTTGTCTGTCTATTATAAAAACTAGTGTACACCCTTCGTCAAAAAAGTTATGCTCTGCCAGTGTTTGCACTAATATTCATATAAAATCATAAAATTATGTCCGTAATTTAATTTTTCGTATATAAATTATCATTATCATTTCTGATGACCTAGAGAGAAAAAAAAACATCAACCGTTGACTTTTTATTTAGAGCGTAGGATTTCTTTCCAAATTCATTTCAGGTTGCGAGGGTTGTCTGACTTGCTTTACCTCACCACTTGAAATGGTTTCTTTCAAGGGGTAGGAAAAGGCACGTTTTTTACTCGCTAACTTTGTGTAATGGGATGGATTTATATTTATTTATTTAAATGAATAAATGCGAAAGTTTCTTTCATTTATCCCGACTATATTCAAATCAAAACATGTTAAGATTATTTAATTCAATTTTACATTTAAATATTTTTAAACACATTGTATATACCCAACTGCCAAAACACACTCATCCAGATGCTTCATTTGAATAATAATTTTATAAACACTCTCTAATAAATTAATATTCTGCACAATTCATTTATATTTTCGTTCTCCAATTTCCTTATATGTAATATTTTTCTATATATTAATATTAATATTATTAGTACTAGTAATATTAATTAGAACGATTTACTCAAAAACATTTAATATTCAAAATGATTATTTTGAAATTCGAAAGATAACTTCTGGTTTATGTTTTTGTTGTTGATGATGGCGACGACAACGATGCTGCTGCTGCCGCTGCTAATGATAATGATTATGAAGATAACTATCAAAGTGTAGTATCTGTTCCGATGGATACTGCACCCCATAGACTGGTATTGTCTTGGCCTTCGAGGCTTGATTTACGCCGGTCTATGAGTCTCTCCTGTGCAGTTCTAGGAGGTCCACCCTCCCAGGCTTCGCCTCCCCTCTTTGGGGAGGAGTAAGTTTATTGCTTACTGCCTGAGGCGCCCCTACCAGGAAATGCTGACGGGGCTGCCCAGGCAATTTTTAATGGCCAGAGTGCTCACCTTCTCGGGCGCTGGCTTTTCAAACCCCACTTTCCCGACCTGACCTTGGGTCACATCTTACCTTGTGGGAGTAAGATAAAAACTGGCCTTGTGCCTAACTCCTGGAGAGGAGTAAATAAAAAACTATTACATTTGCAATAAAAAAGAATAAAGGAAAAGCCCCCCTCCTCTCACCTTTTTAAATTACAAAAAAAAAAAAAATAGAATCATATTTTTTAAAAATCCTGATTAAGTTATTTCTGTCTTAAATAATGAAAACGAAAAACATAAAGTAACCATTTTAAATTACTCAGGAATATATAATTCTTTTATTTCACCAATTGGCGTTCCGCATTTGGCGATTATCAAGAATAACCAACAGAACGAAAAGGTGCGCAAAAAACAAATAGTCAACAAATAACTGTTACCAAAGGCAATGAAAGTTACTTTTCTACCTACCTGCCTAATTTTTTATTGTGTTTTAAAGTACTTTAAAGCGTTTTTTTTAATTTAAATTAAAAAGTTTGGTCAAATATATTGCGTTATACTGAAAAACAAAGATGGCTGACAGTCGTTCGCCGACCGTCTATGAAGTCTGATGATTTTTTGGGTATTTTTTCCTTTCAATTAGGTAGAAAAGTAAATTTTAAGGTGTTCGGGAGAGTTATTTGTTTACTATTTGTTAATTTCTTCACCCCAAAAGACAAAAAACAAACTTCAGGGATATCCGCATACGTCATCTTGAAAATGGATTCGGACGAATTATTAAAATGCAATAAAAACGCTTTAAAAAACTATAAAACACAGAAAAATAGGCAGGTAGGTAGAAAAGTAACTTTATTGCCTTTGGTAATAGTTATTTGTTGATTATTTGTTTTGTTTTCCACCCTTTTGTTTCTGTAGGTTATTCTTGACAATCGCCCCAATTTTTCGTTGTATTCTTTCATTATGGAGAATTCACTTTTATACTTATACAAAATCAAATCTCAACATTGGAATGTATCAAATAACACCATGACAATCATCTTTTTGTTGTTTTTCTCCGAATTACCAAAATGTGAAAAGAACATTGGTTCTTTGTTTTTCTGTAGAGATTAATTGCTGCCTGGAAGGCACATAATTTTGCTAGTATACAAATCAATACACATTGGTCTTTATTATAGAGAGAAGGATCAGTGATGTAGCAGCATTAGTGGAGAACTGCAAGTGATTAAAATATGCAGGTCTTCTCAACAAATTTGTATTCTAACCGATTGCTGTGGAGACGAGTGGAGTGATTGGCCCAGTCACACAGAACTTCCTCAACCGCTTTCGTCTATCAATGACGTGGAACACCAAAGACCATCGTGAATTGACTTGGCTCTATGAGCGCCTCTATTTGAGAGAACGCCTTGAACCTGCTTTTGGCCTGCCAAGCATGCAGGACATCCAATGAAACTTCCTGATGTTTCGAATATATATCAATTTGATGGTGGCTTTATATATATATATATATATATATATATATATAATCTATAGAAAACAGAACAATAGAACAGGATATAGGAAGTAACACTAACCACACCTTTGTTGGTGGGAAGCCCAACGATTGGCTGAGAGAACAACAAAGAATCTGATTGGTTAACTAGCTAGCCGTGTATATAAAAACACCCGGCAAAAATAACTCCATGCATTTTAGCCTGAAGATTCTCCCCGGAGATGAAACGCGGGAACCTCTGTGTAGCTTAATTGCCATAAATATATTTTCATAGCTTACTACCTAGCTCTACTTACGTATCGAGCACTGTTGAAGTAAATACTGAAAATTGACGCATAAAAAATATCTCCTTATAAAATTTTATGTGGATACATGAAATAATAATTATATATATATATATATATATATATATATATATATATATATATATATATATATATATAAGGTTAATACAACAAAAGATATAAGAGGCAACTAATATCTTCAATTAGACTACCATTCACCATTTGGCTTATTCTTTAATCAACACCTTGGATGTCTTGCCTGGAGTTATTTTAGACTTGTTGACTTGGATTAATTGTATAGTTTCACTAAATAGTATGTTTTGGGCCGATATATTTGATGTTGTATATACATTTATGTATTTTTCTATATATATTTTTTATATATTTTTCAAAGTTTAATTTTTATTACCTGCAGTAATATCATTGCGGTAATGGTCCTCTGAGGAGAAGATTTTCTTTGAAAACTCATGAGTTAAGGACTTTAAAGAACTTTGCCTGAACTTTGAATTGTAATAAAATTTGATTCGTACCTAACTTTATTCTTTCACTTTATCTATTGCTATATATATATATATATATATATATATATATATATATATATATATATATACTTCCTTTTATGCACGAAAAAGTTAATTTATAAAAAAATGAATTAATTAATATATATATATGTGTGTGTGTGTGTGTGTATTTTAATTGATGAATCACCACTTATCAAGACCGAAAGCCACTCAAGGATCAGGGTTAATGAAATAGATGGATTGTCAGTTGAATGATGAAGAACATTATGAGAGGATTCAAAATGAACTCTTATGGGTTTATGACAAGTATTTGTTAACACTGGATTTGAAGACGACCATGTTGTAGTCTGGAAGGAAGCGGTCCCACAGTAATGTGTTTCACTACTAGCTATGAAGATTGATAATGAATAAGTTTGGAAACACCCAAAATATTCGAGGGAACCTCTCAAGCCTGCTCTCGGCCTGCCAAGCCAGCAGGACATTCGATGAAACTTCCTGATGTTCGAAATACAGATTTTAAAAAATTGGCAGTTGAAAAGGATTTTCATGAACATTTAAATTGAAATCTAATATTCATAGTTTGTCAAATGTTGAATTATGTATTTATTATCAATAAATAAATGTACTTTTTAAAATATTAGAAATTGTTTGTTATAGGATCATGCATCGTTTTGTGACATTACCACAGGACTGCTTCCCTGCAGATTACAACATGGTCGTCTTCAAACTAGATGAGCATGCATCGTTTTTTGACATTACACAATGCATGTTTAAACTTTCTGAGATTCTTTTTTTTTTTTTTTAACTTGAATTCACTGCAGACAACGCACATTTCCACTGAGACCTAAGGGGCTCCTGTGGATTTGGGGCCAGAAATTATAGGGGGCATCCTAAGTGAGGAGGTGTGCAGCGAGATAATTGTCCACATTACACTTAAATTTCTGCATGTCGCTAGAGTCAGGGAAACAGGGAGCAGGAATGGAGTTCCAAAGGCTGGCAACTCGAGGAATGAAGCTATTAGAGTAGAAAGTCCTTTTGCATCTGGGGACCTCAACAGTGAATGAATGGGATTTAGCTGATTGTCGAGTTGATTGGATGTATTTACGTCGAGGGGGTATTCCATTGAAGTACTTGCAAAACAAACACAGGGATGCAACATTGCGGCGATGGGACAGGGGTTGAAGCTTGATGGATAGTGAAGGACCTATAAGGGTAGCAACTCTTTTTTTGGACCTTGTCTAAGAAGGAGAGACTAGTGGATGGTGCACCTGTGAGAAGTTTTCTAGCACAGTAAAGGGAGCCCACTTTTCTTTGCAGCAGCCTTGACAACGTCTTCTATGTATTTGTTCCAATTCATGTTACCTGTAAATGTTAGGCCGAGGAATTTGAAGTTGGACTATCAGGTAGGGTGTTATTTGCCATGTTAATCGGTGGTTGAAAAAGTTTCTTAAGGGATTCATATTATTAAATATATTGACTCAGGACCGGAAATCCTAAACGTCTCATCTTTGTCTCTGAGTGACTGATAAGCGGAAAATCACTCGCCCTCTCGGCCACTCCGAGCTGACTACTCATCCTATTTCCGATCGCCTTTGTGTGCCTTGGTGAATCATTTTCTCCCATTGTCTGGGATCCTACCTGGGAGAGGGAGGACAGTCCATAGTATCACACAAGAATTTCCCATTTGTGGAACACATTACCACGGGACTGCTTCTCTGTATATTACAACATAAAACTAGAGGATTATGCATCGTTATGTGACATTATACAATGTTTAAACGTTCTGAGATTCATATTATTAATGTTGTATTTAATCCGTGTCAGCTGTCCATAATTTATTGATACAAATAAAGTAGATGTTTTATTAAAAGAGTCCATGCTTATTTATTTGTCTTTGACGTTTTAACTGTTTTTGTTGTTCACAACCAGGTACAAAAAAGTAAACAGCTTAAAGCAACAGAACCCTTCCTTGAAGACTCTCCTGGCGGTTGGAGGATGGAATATGGGTTCCCAACCTTTTTCTGATATGGTCACCACACCACAAACCCGTATGAATTTCATTACATCAACGATATCATTCCTACGTTCAAGAAACTTTGATGGTATAGACATTTCGTGGGAATACCCAACAAAAAGAGGCAGCGGAGCACAGGACAAAGCCAAATTTGGAGATCTTTTGAAGGTAAATTGCTGTTTCTTCCCTGTAACAAAACACTCATCTCTTATTCTTTTTTTTTTTTACTAATGAGTCACCACTTATCAAGGCCAAAAACACTTGAGGATAAGGGTTAATGAAATGGATAGATTGACAGTTTAATGATGATAAATGCTATAAAAGGATTGAAAAATCTCCACATGCCACCTAATTCAAAACAACAGCCTACCCAGAAAACAGCAATTCTTCCCCCTTTGTCAGAAATATCGCTCATGGAATAAACTACAAAATGGTGAGAAGCGAGAGTTACTAGGTTGCTGAAAGTAAACCCAAAGTCCACGTTCTATTCTCCAGTTGGTTACATGAGTTTCGGAGTTATACGTGTTCATTTCTAGGTAGGTAGAAAGGAACAATTTAAAATTACTATAATAATAATAATGATAATAATAATAATTATTATTATTATTATTATTATTATTATTATTATTATTATTATTATTATTATTATTATTATTATTATTATTATCTTATTATTATTATTATTATTATTATTATTATTATTATTATTATTATTATTTTTTATTTTTTATTTTTATTTATTTTTTTTTTTTTTTTTATCACGGGTGCTGCTATCACCATCACTATATTATATTATGTTAGTAAACTTTAGTAATTTTTAAATTATTTAAATTATTATAATTATTTTAATTTTTTTAATTATTGTACCCTCTTGGCTTAAATAAATTAATAACATTAATAAATTAATAACAAGAATAAACCTTAGAATTAAAAAAAAAAGAAAAGCAGTATAAAACTAAAACAAATAAAAAATTAATTAAAAAAACCCAACAAGATATTGAATGTTTAAAAACCCCACCACGACCGCTAACCGAAATCTAAGCCAGACTTTAAGTTGTGTCTTCCTGCCTACCTAGAAATGAACACAACATTTATTGACACGTTGAGACATTAGCTACGAAATTTCCTCTTTTCTTCACTTCCCTCCCCCTTCCCTCTCTTCTCTTCTTTCTTTTCTCTATCTATATTTAATTTTATTTCATTTCACTCTATATTATATTATATTTGATTTTCAACGGTCTCAAGTCTGACCACGTGACTTTCCAAATTTAAAATTTTCCTTTTCCTTTCCTTTCTGTGCTCTTTCTCCCCCATTTCATTCTTCCCAAATATGATGTGAGGAAAGGATAGCTGTAGATCAATAACATCGACATGCCAGTGCCGCAGATTTTGTACATGTCTGTATAAATAAAAATAACCATATATATATATATATATATATATATATATATATATATATATATATATATATATATATATATATATATATATATATATATATTAGGTACGTGCAAAATCAATGGCCGATTCCCAAAACGTAAAAACATTTTAACCCTCCCTTCACCTTAAAATTCACCAAAATTCAGGAAATCAACCAATTTTAATGAAATTTTCAGAGGTCAAGGATGCTTATTTTATATCCAGAACAATTGCCTCCACATTTTGGCCAAGTTTCAGAGAAATTGAATGGATGGATGAAAAGTTATGGGGCAAAAAAATGTCATTTTTTGCTATTTCGGTGCCTTTTGACCCCCTGGGGGGCTAACCAGATGTTTTTCAAAAATCGGAGAATGTCACTTTCTAACCTGACCAAAGTTACAACTTCATGCAAAATTTCAGAGAAATGGATGGTTGCAGAGAATAATCCGGAAGGACGGACGAACATGCCTCGAAACATAAGTCCCCCGATTTTATAAATCGAGGGACCAATTAAAATAATTAGAAGATAAAAAGTGTATAAGAGAGTAAATAGGGATATATCGAGAAGTAAATATATAACTCGAAAATATAATTTTATTTTTAAGAAGAAAATGTATCATGATTAGAAAAACGTAAATTAGAAAGTAAAATTAAGAGAGATATGCTAAAACAAAGAAAATATAAAAATAAAGAAAATATAATTTAAATAATAAGAAACATTATTATAAAAAAAATGTTTTTTAATAATAGTTAGAAAAATTGATAAAAAGAATAATAGTAATAAGAAAAATAGTAATGATAACAATAAACAATAATAATTATTAGAAAAAGGAAAAATAGTATTTAAATACACGTGGACAGTCAAACACACACACACACACACACACACACACACACATATATATATATATATATATATATATATATATAATTGATTACTTTTATGTATGTATAAAATTAATATAACATTAAAATAACATTGTTTATAAGATATTCAGAATTGGCCGATCGGTTAGCGACGTTGGATTTGGGTTGAAAAATACTTGTAATCCAGGGTTTCGAATCGTGTGACCGGTAGTGAATAGTCATACTTCTATGCTGATGAGTCTCGATTGAAAAGAGGCGAAACGTATACGTCCATAGATAAATAAACAATAACAAATATATATATATTTTTTTTTTCTCTTATGTAATTTCTCTTTCTCGATTCAACCTGTACGGTGAATGCTCTGAATATACAAAAAAAACAAAGTGCTTTGATATAGAAGACAAATCAATTATTTCTATATCTACATATATAAACAATCTTTATATATTTACACATACAAAATATAAAAACAAAACAATGAAAAATCAAAGAAAAGTCAACAGTAAGGGATTAGTAGAGAAACGATAAGTCACTTATCTGTAGATTAAAAAAAAAACGTTAAAAGGAGTCCATTTAAAGGCACTAATAAGCTGTCGAACGTTGACAATTATCGGAGAATATCTTTGGAAGATTATTACAGTCCTATCTCGATATATCGCTGCCAACAAATTTTAGGCAAAATTCGACTTTATTCATCAACATAGTCTCCTTCTAAGGTGATACACTGATTCCAACGCTTTTTTAGCTGTTCGATGCCTTTTTTGTAGAACTATTTGTCTTTTGCTCAAAATCACGCCTCAGTTTCCAATATCACTTCTCCATTGGAGCCAAATCTCTTTAAGCATTCTTTTGTGGGTCTGCAAACAGCCACTTGTCACTGGGAACTAGATCTGGAAAATACGATGAATGTGGAAGCAATTTGAAATGAAATTCATGTAGTTTTGCTATCGTTGTGATCAACTTGTAACACAGTGAATTGTCTTAGGGAAAGAGCAATTTTTTCCTCTTCATTTGTTGTCGCTTTAAATAATTTTAAAAAATATAAAATTATTTTTACCTAATTTACATTCATTTTTTGTAAATGCGTAAATATTAGTTTATTATATTAATCAAATAATTAATATATTTACAATTATTTACAGTTATTTATTAGTACAGGGTGGGCAAAAATAAGGGTCCTATTTTTAAAAATTCATAACTTTTTTATTTATTGATTTAAAAAATTTTTTTTTTTTAGAATAAGTAAAGGACCCCTTCCGAAGCAAGCATGAGCCGTATTAGCCCTAAGGAACGTACCCTCATTTAGAAAACATTATTTTTGCTTAAAAAACTCAAAACAGTGTAAAAAACAATACTTTAGTTTTTGTAAGTTTTAAGAAGTGTTTTTCGGCTAAAATTTGTTTTGTTCATTTCAAAAAATCTCGGAAGGGTCAGTCTACACACACATAAAGTTTGGTGAGTTTAACTTTTATTTTGTGGAAGTTATTCAAATTCAAGTTATTCAAATTTAAAGATAGGACCCTTATTTTGGCCCACCCTGTATAAGCTTATTAAAAGCAAAGTATTTAAATAAATACTGAAATATCTCGCAATATATTGCGTAGGGACCTGTGGCCTCACCGATATAAGTGCTAAGTAAAATCTGTTTCAGTCCTCAATACAGGCGATATGAAAGGTTCAAGAATACAATTGAGTATCACTTATGACTTCCACCCAGTCATGGCTGACGGGACGAGAACATGCTATCCAGTGGATTAAATAAAAGGTTCCGTTCAAAATTCCGTACAGATTCCCGAGTTCGACAAGATACACCTGAAAAAAGTCAGAGGTTACATCGGCCGAAACATTATTATAATAATAATATCCAAGATAAGACGAGTAATCCGAATATGCAAAATAATACACAACTAATGTTATATTATAGTTGCTATTGATGGTGCTTCCTTTCTCTGGAAGTCAAAACTTTACCTGCTGATGTTTTGGTCTTTGGTCGCTTTCGACAGCTTTCACCTGCTGTTGTCAGTTCAGCTGACTGCGGATTTGACTCCAGTGTCAAGCGGTGGATCCATATATCATCCATTGTCACATATTGACGCAGAACTCCTTTTTGTTGGTTGAAACAGTTGCAAACAACACTTAGGGTTGTCGACGTGTTGTTGTTTTTTTATCTACTGTGAGCAAACGCGGCACCCACTTTGAACAGCTTTCTCATTGAAAAATGTTCATGCAAAATGGTGAATACACTGCATTCTAATATCTTCAACCCCTCTGCTAGCACACTCTTCTTCAATTTACATGAGTTTGTGAACTTTTTTATGTTTTCCAGTACATCTGCCAAATTTGGGCGACCTGAGTGTTCAGCATCATTTGTGTCTGTATGAACGCATTTAAAATCAGCATATCACTTCTTAACCGTTGTTAACGATGGAGCAGAGTCCAAACAACACTTACAAGCCATTGCGTTGCTTGAACAGTATTTTTTCGCATCAGAAAGCAATGCTTTATCAACATACAAAATTCAGATTTTTTCCATTGTTTTGAAAATTTGCTACAGTAGCTTTCATTTAAATACCTGTAACTTGTAAACTAATAATCCAACTGGGCTCAAATGTTTACATGTGTCATTTAAAGGATACTACTTTATAAAAATCATATAGATTTTTTTTTCATTAGTGGCGCCATCTATATGTCAGGTTCGGAACTTATTGAGTGATGTGTTAGGTATTGTAAATAAATAAAAAAGCTAACAAAATAAATGTAAAGAATGAAATATACAGTTATTTATTTTTTTAGATTCATAATGGAATTGTTTCTCTAAAATTTTTTAGGAATTAAGAGCTGCATTTAATGATAATGCCCAGAAGACTGGATTGCCGCGACTTCTTATTGGAATTGTTTCTTTAAAATTTTTTAGGAATTAAGAGCTGCATTTAATGATAATGCCCAGAAGACTGGATTGCCACGACTTCTTATTGGAATTGTTTCTTTAAAACTTTTTAGGAATTAAGAGCTGCATTTAATGATAATGCCCAGAAGACTGGATTGCCGCGACTTCTTATTGGAATTGTTGTCGGTTCTGATGAAAGTTTAATAGAAAATGGCTACGATATCAATGCCATAAAATCGTAAGTATACATTTTTTTTTTTCAAATTTCTGACAATCATCTTCTTCATCAGGTTTTCGTCTTTAGAATGCTGCAAGTGTCCCAGACTCTGGGATGGGCGACAACAGCAACGCCTGCTCTCGATGCAGTTCGACCCAAAGGGCCGACATCAGTCAGGTTGCATGCAGTTATATCGCTTTTTATGCCCTCAAGCTAGGAGTTCTTAAGTATTTTATTTACCTCCTCTCCTGGAGGTCAGACACAAGGTCAGGTGAGACTGAGAGTTTTGATGAAGGTGTTTCTGTGGAACAAACTGGATTCGAACCTGGCACACCCAGGTCCACAGTCCGCGTCGTAAACCTTTTATCCACCGTGCCATCCCCAAAGTCTTCCTAAGTATACCACGCTCATTAGTGCCGGGGATATCCAGGTGCATTATGGTGTTGATAGAAGAGATGTCACGCTATATATTTCCGAACCATCTGAGATGCTGAGGGCGTAAGGCATTCATAATCCCATCAATACCAAGTTTCTGATAAAGCACAGTTTATGGGATCCTTTCTTCCAGTTTGCAACTGAATATACACCTGATCATGGCACGATTATTACACCAAACACGTTGCAGACCAGAATTGTTTGGGGCTCATGTCTCAATGCAAGATGGCAGAGTGAAAACAGGCCGAAAAAACTTAGCCCTTAATCTTCAATTAAATTCAATTGAATTCAATTAAATTCAATTAAATTCAATTGAATTCAATTAATTTGGCGAAAAATAAAACAAGCATGTTTTAGTTACCAGTTTGATCGTCTAAAGTAGTTTGATCGTCTAAAGTAGTTTGATCGTCTAAAGTAGTTTGATCGTCTAAAGTAGTTTGATCGTCTAAAGTAGTTTGATCGTCTAAAGTAGTTTGATCGTCTAAAGTAGTTTGATCGTCTAAAGTAGTTTGATCGTCTAAAGTAGTTTGATCGTTTAAAGTAGTTTGATCGTCTAAAGTAGTTTGATCGTCTAAAGTAGTTTGATCGTCTAAAGTAGTTTGATCGTCTAAAGTAGTTTGATCGTTTAAAGTAGTTTGATCGTCTAAAGTAGTTTGATCGTCTAAAGTAGTTTGATCGTCTAAAGTAGTTTGATCGTTTAAAGTAGTTTGATCGTCTAAAGTAGTTTGATCGTCTAAAGTAGTTTGATCGTCTAAAGTAGTTTGATCGTCTAAAGTAGTTTGATCGTCTAAAGTAGTTTGATCGTTTAAAGTAGTTTGATCGTCTAAAGTAGTTTGATCGTCTAAAGTAGTTTGATCGTCTAAAGTAGTTTGATCGTCTAAAGTAGTTTGATCGTTTAAAGTAGTTTGATCGTCTAAAGTAGTTTGATCGTCTAAAGTAGTTTGATCGTGTAAAGTAGTTTGATCGTGTAAAGTAGTTTGATCGTTTAAAGTAGTTTGATCGTCTAAAGTAGTTTGATCGTCTAAAGTAGTTTGATCGTGTAAAGTAATTTGATCGTCTAAAATAAATAAAGCAACATAAAAAAGTTCCAATAAAAACTTTTTTTTTTTTTAAATCTTGACTTATTTTTATATGTTTATTCATTTATTTTTCTTATTTGTAGTGAAAAGGTTCAGATTATCATAAGTATGGTTTTCGGTCGGCTAGAAAAGGGAACGCTAAAAATGGCGAAATATTTATTTCTTATGTTGTTTTTACGTACTTTTAATTTTGAATAATTACTTTTAAAAAGAGGTTCAAGAACTTCTGATATAGATAAAGACATCAATTGAATTCAATTCAATTAATTTGACAAAAAATAAAACAAGCATGTTTCACTGGCCATGTAGGTAAATAGTGGTAGAAATTTACACAGAAGAGGATACAGTAGCCTAGCACCTGTCCAAATTCACTCTGAATTGCTGCGTTGTTGGCGCATTTATTACTTCTCTTGGGAGACTATTCCAAGATGCAGGAATCCTGATTGAGAAGGCGGGTCTCCTCCGGTTCAATCGAAATCGGCAGTGAAATAGTTTCCGCGTAGACCTCTTTCTGGTGCAGGAGTGAATAATAGGTCCTGAGGTATATCGTAATGACCATTGAGGAGATTGTAGGCCAAAATGATATCACCGCGTAATCATCGGCGTTCAAGGGAGAAAAGGTTAAGTTTCTTAAGTCGGCTTTCATATGGCAGATCCCATAGACCCTGCACCTTTCGAGTAGTCAGTCTTTGAACTCTTAACAAGTGCTGGATATCATGTATTAGATATTGATCAACGGTCTGGACACCATACTCTAACAGTGGTCTGACGAGGGAGACATAAAGTGGGAGAATATTTCAGGAGTTCGTTTGCACATCACTGTTTAATCATATCTTATCAACTCATTTTAAAATAACATGTTGACATGTGTAGTACTTCCAAGGAACTGCCGACTTCTCTCCCTCACTCTCTCTTTGAGGCATGTGGCGTCACATTCATTTCTATCAGTCCCCATAGTCTAATAATCCTAACCTCGAGTTCAGCAAGTTGACCCGGCCTGAACTTTCATTTCCTGTTATTTTCAACTAACCAAATTATATACTGGTGGGTTTACTCGTCCAATATTTAACATTTTAAAAGTAACATATTCGCCACTCGAACACCTCTACACGAGATACTCTTCTAACTTAAACCACAATGAACGACCGTTCGACTGCCAAACATATTCTGCTGACTTCTGCAGGGCCAGCCTACAATGATCCACAAAGCATGATGGCCATGTGATCAGGATATAAGAGCTAGATTTATAGGGAAACAACCTAGGTGGGGAGTTGGGCAACAAAATGTTTGTTCACATTGCATTTAAATTTCTGCATGATGGTATGGTCGAAGAAAACAATGAGTAAAAAGGGAACTCCAAAGGGAAGCGGTCCAAAAAACGAAGCTATCAGAGTAGAAAATCTTCCGGCATTTAGGGACCCTTACAGTGAAGGGGTGGGATTTTGCTGCTAATCGGATGGGTCAGGGGTATTTTTGTTGAGGGTATACAAGTGCAGTCAGTTTATTAGAGCAAAGATTTGTTGTTGTTGTTGTTGTTGCTGTTGCTTCATCTTTTTAAATGCAGAATATTATTACACATGTTTATTTGTATTGCAGATCCGTAGATGCTGTGTCCCTGTTGACATACGATTTTTACACTCCCGCATCAAGCAAGTTTGCTGTTCATACCAGTGCCCTTCATGCTGGAAATATATCCGTTGGTACGGACGCTCAAAGGAATGTTGTAAGTAACTTTGAACAAGTTATCTAAAGCATTAACATCAAATCAAATCAAATTTAGGCGTAAAAAAATAGCAAAGTGCAACAAGCCATGCAAAGAGACAGGTAGAAGATATTTACATCGACAGTCTGAATGTTTCTTCAAGGCAACCTTATTATTATTTATATTATTATTATTTTCATTTTTCGTCTTCTTGTTTGAAGCTTGAGGCTAGACATTTTGTGAATGACTTTTAACTCTTCCTGTTTGTTGCTATTTTGCTTGTGCCGGCCACCAGGGTCAGGTCGTCATCAACTGATCCCCACCATGTTTTAAACGGCCTACCATGTGGCTTTGAGTCATCAACGTTGATGTGGGACACACTTTGGAGCATTTCGGATGACTGACGACGGGTGACGTGGTCAAACCAGTTGAGGCGTCCTTGTGCGATGTACTTTCTCATGGAGGCCTGTTCAGTGAGACAGCTAATTTTCTTCATCCGATTCGCTGCATTCTGACGTTTCGTCGTTGACCATGTTTCGCAGCCACACAAGAGTACAGGTCGGACATGTGTGTTGCATGCTGCTACAATGAGATCCCTGTGTTTTGTAAAATTGTTGACAGCTGCCCGAAGACGCACCATGTGACAGACATATGTCGTCTTATAGTAGTGTCAATTCGTCCACTGGAATTAATTGTGTTACTTAGGAAGTGAATTTATTGACTTTTTCCGCACCTGCAAGAACTTCTCTTTCCATGGGAGGAAAATTTCGACAGGTGCTGCAAATTAAATTAGCTGCATCTGGTACATGCAGCACCGGCAGGTTGGTGCACCTTTTGTGGCACCACTTATTGCTTTCAAGCGCTGATTTTCACTTGTTAAATGCTGTAAATGCTGGATATCGTAGTCATTGTCAGAACCTCCTCTGGTGAGCTGTTTCACGGAGCAGAAACACAGACAAAGAATGTCGTTTTTGTTAGCGTTTTTTTAAATTTTAAAAAGATTCAATAAACATTTCTCATATCCCCTCCTGCTCCTTCATAGTTTAAATTAATTCCCACCGCCACCAATATTTTTCCCCACACCTTCCACAGTTATTGTAATATCTCCCACCATCTCGATGAGCCTAAAATTGATCTTATCATAAGTGACCTCTTTTGATTACATACACAAGCTCACTCCCCTTCCCTAATGATCATATAACTCCAACTGCCACCATTCCCCCCCCCCCACACACTCTCTACTGTCAACTCAATTTCCCACTGCCATTATCTATTTGTAGCTCGTAATTTATTTTTTCATAAGCGACCCTTTTAAGCCTACTACTGCCACCACCTCCTTCTCAAACTTTTGTACTTGTGTGTTATTTTCTTCGGACAATCATCCTGGGGAGGTCTTGAAATAAAAACGAAACGTTGATGAATACATCAATAATATTTTTTGTTTCTCCTTTTTCAATTTCCATATATATATATATATATATATATATATATATATAAGATGAAGAAGGGTAGGTGCAAATCAGATTCTTTGAGAGCAAACTGTTTAACAAACTGCACCAAATTTGGATGTTATGTTCCATCTTGGAGCAGAAGGGATAACTATCCTGAACAATGGTGTGCGATTTATAATTTATAATACTTCAACTATTAACATGTCATATTTATATTATTACTATGTTGGAGTTTGTGGATGCTTGGGCAGCATCCCTCCATATATGTTCTATCGTACAAGCAAATACATGAAAGAAAGTAACAAAATGAAAGCGATAATTTTTAAAATAACATGTATCTGCTACAAATCCAAAAGGGGTCACTCTGAGTTGGATTGTGTCTGTAAAAATGCGTACATAGGTCCAAGAAAATCTGAAAAGAATGTGTGCAGGCCTGTGTAAAGCAGTTGAGAGAATATGTCTCACATACCTTGGATTTTATGTGTGCATTACGTGCACATGTTTAGGGACCACGTGAGGAAGAGAAAAGAGTAAGAGAATCTCTTTGTGCTTCCTTTTTTATACTTTCGATCCTAGCACCACCTAGCACGGTGAAAAGTGGGATAATTAGGTCTGAAGGGCGGTCCACGGCCACAAATTCTGAATAGCGGCGTCTAGGTCAGATAATTCAATTTTGCCATGAAAGTATCATAGAAGTAGCAGTTATTTGCAGTTTTTAAAGAAATGCGAATCGGATTATATAAGCAAAATTTTAATAAATAGTTGAACGAAGGAATAAAAGGGACAAATGAATATATCGCTTTACCAAAATATAGCAAGTGATTAATTAGTATCATTATGTAACTCATTAATGCATCGCTTCCATTAATAATAACCGAAGTATCAAGTATTAAATAATTGGATATATACTGAATCAACTCCAGGAAAAAATTTTTAGTTTGGGTCCATGTGTATATTTATGTTAATTTATATATGTATTTAGTGTATACGTATGGAGCTGTATCTGTTCAGATGAGTTTGCACGCTTCTTCCATTCAGGATTAAAATTATCGGTGCTTGTGGCTTAAAAGTCCGAAAAAAAGTTTTCTTTGTCTTTTACTGTTTGAGAGGTAAAAAAGGGGCAGTAACTCTTATCAACTGTTGTTATTACATCTAACGTAATTTACAGAAAATTAATTAGTAATAAATGAACAACAAAGTATACAACAATGGAACATTTAAGAATTTATTGTGTTTAGGGTTAGGGTTAGGGTTAACGAGAAAGTCTAGCTTGATAGAAATTAAAGAGAAAATCTGGCTCAAAATTATAATTAAGAGTTACTGCTCCTTATTTACCTCTCAAACAATAAAAGACAAAGAAAACTTTTTTTCAGACTTTGAAGCCACAAGCACCAAATTATATTCTGTGTCATGTGTATAAATCTATTGCACCGTCATGCGCCCATATGCAAATTAAATTTACATTTCGGTGTATTCTGCGATTTCATTACTCTATGCTTTTTAATGCATATCACTTTAAAGTTTTTTTGCCCTTAATGACCTTATATCATGTTTGCGTATGTGTATGTACTTCTGATTTAGTATGAACGCACGTGTAGAGTTTTTTTTTTACGTATGTATATCTATATGTCTGTGCATTTGTTGCAATATATGCATGCGTGTATTATTCAGTATACACTTATATGACGATATATTTATGTCGTCGTATAATGTATGTGCAAATGAGTGTGTGAAAGGGTAGGTAATGCGATAACTGCGACTACTAAACATAGGTGGGGAAGTTAGCTAGTTTTGCAGAGGTTATATATATATATATATATATATATATATATATATATATATATATATATATATATATATATATATATATAAGCAAGATGGTGTAAAACGAGATGGCGTAAAACGAGATTACGTAAAATGAGATGACGTAAAATGAGATGACGTAAAACGAGATGGCATAAAACGAGATGACGGAAAGCAAGATGACGTAAAACGAGATGGTGTAAAACGAGATTACGTAAAACGAGATGGTGTAAAACGAGATTACGTAAAACGAGATGGTGTAAAACGAGATTACGTAAAACGAGAAGTTAGCTATTTTTGCAGAGGTTAGTTTTGTTAATTTTTAAAAATTAAAAAATAAATAAATAAATAAAATAAAGTATTTCCAGAATGTTTTGGAAACGACCGTACGCCATACTAGACTTGTTGTTCTAATTCTTTGAACAATTGTAATGTTCTAATTCATTAAATCCTCTTTTAAATATATATATATATATATATATATATATATATATATATATATATATATATATATATATATATATATATTCAATTGACTCACCACATCTCTGGTCGAGAGTAGAGGGTCGGCAATTTAAAAAAAAAAGTCTGAGTCACCTTTTTCTTTTTAACTTCTCGTAAAGTCGGTTCTCTCTATCGCTCCAAACACTTTCTCACACCTGAGGCTATTCTCTATCTCTACAAATCCACAATCAGACCATGTATGGAGTACTGTTGTTATATTTGGGCTGATGAATCTCTGTCACAGTTGAGGGTTCTTGATAAGGTACAGAAACGTATCTGTAATTTAATAGACCTCACCTTTTCTTCTTCTCTGCACCCTTTCTCTCTCGCAGACGTGATGTTGCTAGTCTCAGTCTTTTCTATAAATACTATTATAGCATGTATACTTCAGAATTACGTGATCTATTCCCTGCTTCTTTTGTTCCAGCTCGTTTGACTTGTTGGTCTAGTGGTCTCCATCAATTCGCTGTTTTGATACCTCATTGTAATACAGCTTCCTATTCCAGTAGCTTCTTTCCAAGAACTGCAGGCTTGTGAAACTCTCTTCCTGCTGACTGTTTTTCTCCTACCTATAGCCTTGGTCTTTTAAAGAGTAATGCCAATAGGCATCTCTTGTCTTTGCGATAATCATATTTTGTTCTTGTTAGCTCCTTACATCAAGTGGCTTCATGCTTTGTCTGGAGCGATTTACATTAAAAAACAACTAAAAAAACTGTAGGCGGCCTTTTTTGTCAGTATAGATTACAATAGATTCACATTTCATAGCGAGAAACTTCTTATTTGACATTTTAGATTTTTTTCTTGTTGTGTGAACATTTTTTCTTAGAACAAAATCGTTGCTTTTTTCTTGTTGTGTGAACATTTTTTCTTAGAACAAAATCGTTGCTGTTTTTTCTTGTTGTGTGAACATTTTTTCTTAGAACAAAATCGTTGCCTTTTTTTCTTGTTGTGTGAACATTTTTTCTTAGAACAAAATCGTTGCTTTTTTTTCTTGTTGTGTGAACATTTTTTCTTAGAACAAAATCGTTGCTTTTTTTTCTTGTTGTGTGAACATTTTTTCTTAGAACAAAATCGTTGCTTTTTTTTCTTGTTGTGTGAACATTTTTTCTTAGAACAAAATCGTTGTTTTTTTTTCTTGTTGTGTGAACATTTTTTCTTAGAACAAAATCGTTGTTTTTTTTCTGTCAATATCAGGAATATGTTGCCAATGTTTGGGTTCAGAATGGATTACCAAAAGAAATGATTAACATCGGAATTGCTCTGTACGGACATAGTTATCGTATGGTGGACACAAGTAAACTAATTGAAGGCGCCTTAGTATCCGGTCCTGGTGCTGCAGGACCAGACACTAAAACTCCAGGATTCCTGGCCTATTATGAAGTAAGTAATGTTTTGTATTTGTTTATATTTTAATCTTAAAATTATGAAGTAAGTAATGTTTTGTATTTGTTTATATTTTAATCTTAAAATTATGAAGTAATAATGTTTTGTATTTGTTTATATTTTAATCTTAAAATTATGAAGTAAGTAATGTTTTGTATTTGTTTATATTTTAATCTTAAAATTATGAAGTAAGTAATGTTTTGTATTTGTTTATATTTTAATCTTAAAATTATGAAGTAAGTAATGTTTTGTATTTGTTTATATTTTAATCTTAAAATTGTGAAGTAAGTAATGTTTTGTATTTGTTTATATTTTAATCTTAAAATTATGAAGTAAGTAATGTTTTGTATTTGTTTATATTTTAATCTTAAAATTATGAAGTAAGTAATGTTTTGTATTTGTTTATATTTTAATCTTAAAATTATGAAGTAAGTAATGTTTTGTATTTGTTTATATTTTAATCTTAAAATTATGAAGTAAGTAATGTTTTGTATTTGTTTATATTTTAATCTTAAAATTATGAAGTAAGTAATGTTTTGTATTTGTTTAGATTTTAATCTTAAACTTATGAAGTCAGTAATGTTTTGTATTTGTTTATATTTTAATCTTAAAATTATAAAGTAAATAATGTTTTGTATTTGTTTATATTTTAATCTTAAAATTATGAAGTAAGTTATGTTTTGTATTTGTTTATATTTTAATCTTAAAATTATGAAGTAAGTAATGTTTTCTATTTGTTTATATTTTAATCTTAAAATTATGAAGTAAGTAATGTTTTGTATTTGTTTATATTTTAATGTTAAAATTATGAAGTAAGTAATGTTTTGCATTTGTTTATATTTTAATTTTAAAATTATGAAGTAAGTAATGTTTTGTATTTGTTTATATTTTAATCTTAAAATTATGAAGTAAGTAATGTTTTGTATTTGTTTATATTTTAATCTTAAAATTATAAAGTAAATAATGTTTTGTATTTGTTTATATTTTAATCTTAAAATTATGAAGTAAGTAATGTTTTGTATTTGTTTATATTTTAATCTTAAAATTATGAAGTAAATAATGTTTTGTATTTGTTTATATTTTAATGTTAAAATTATGAAGTAAGTAATGTTTTGTATTTGTTTATATTTTAATCTTAAAATTATGAAGTAAGTAATGTTTTGTATTTGTTTATATTTTAATCTTAAAATTATGAAGTAAATAATGTTTTGTATTTGTTTATATTTTAATCTTAAAATCATAAAGTAAGTAATGTTTTGTATTTGTTTATATTTTAATCTTAAAATTATGAAGTAAGTAATGTTTTCTATTTGTTTATATTTTAATCTTAAAAATTCTCTGTAGTTTAAATAGACAAAGAAAATTCCAATCATTCTTGGTTTAGGTGAACAAAGGAAAATATGGGATTGGAACAATTTTTGACTACGTTCAGAGAAAAACTAAAAGTTAGGAATGTTAACGAATATTTGTCCAACATTTGGGGGATATTAAAACAACGAAAATAGAATGTTATTAGAGATATGTAGATTAATTGAAACAATAACTTCAATTCAATTCAATAAATTTGGCAAAAAGTAAAACAAGCATGCTTCAGTTGCCATGAAGGGAAGGGGGGGGGGGGCACAAATTTATGCCAAAGAGGATACAGTGGCCTAACACCTGTCAAATTTCGCCTTGAATTGCTGCGCCGTTTACCATTTGCTACATTCCAAGGTTCAGAGATTCTGATCAAGAAACTGTTCCTCCTCTGGTTCAATGGAAATCGGCGGTAAAATAGTTTCTGGTAATGTCCGCGCAGACCTCTTTCATGTGCAGGAGTGAATAGTAAGTCCAATGGAGATCAAAATAGTCATTGAGGAGATTGTAGACTAAAATGAGATCCCTGCATAAACATCGGCACTCAAAAGAGGAAAGCTTTTCGAGTCAGTTTCTGTAAGGAAGATCTCATACTTCCTGCACGATTCAAGTATTTATTTACTCCTCTCCAGGAGTTAGGCACAAGGCCAGTTTTATCTTACTCCCACAAGTAAGATGTGACCCAAGGTCGGGTCGGGAAAGTGGGGTTTGAAAAGCCAGCGCCCGAAAAGTGAGCACTCTGGCCATTAAAAATTGTCTGGGCAGCCCCGTCGGCATTCCCCGGTAGGGGCACCTCAGACAGTAAGCAATAAACTTACTCCTCCCCAAAGAGGGGAGGCAAAGCCTGGGAGGGTGGACCTCCTAGAACTGCACAGGACAGACCCATAGACAGGCGTAAATCAAGCCCCGAAGGCCAAGACAATACCAGTCTATGGGGTGCAGTATCCAGCGGAACAAATACTACACTTTGATCTTAGCCAAAAGGCTAAGAGTCCTGCACCATTCGAGTAGCCAGTCATTGAACTATCTCTAGGTGTCGAATATCATATATTAAATATGGAGCAGAGATGTGGACACTATACTGTAACAGTGGTCTGACAAGTGAGACATAAAAGTGGGAGAAATATTTTAGGAGTAAGTTCATAGAAGGAGCGTTGAATAAGAAATAAGAAAACCTCCTTGATTTGTTTGTAGTCTGAATGCAATGTTTAGATAGCTTGAAGGACGAGTCTACCAGAAGGCCAAGATCTTTTCTCTCGTTCAGCGAATAGAATTACAATATTATTGATGAAATTACCAAGTTAAAGTGTAGTATCTGTTCCAATGGATGCTACACTCCGTAGACCGATACCGTATTGGCCTTCGGGCCTTGATTCCGCCGGTATTTACCTGTGCAGTTTTAGGAGATGCACCTTCCCAGACTTTGTCTTCTCACTCTTTGAGAAGGGGTTAGTTTATTGCTAATCTCTTGAGGCGCTCTTACCGGGGAATGCTGACGGGGCTGTTCAGGCATTTTTTGTAGACCAGAGTGCTCTTCATCTAGAGCGCTGGCTTTTCGATCTCACTTTCCCGACCTTGTGTCACATCTTACCGCTGTCGGAGGTAGATAAATGCCATCAAGTTATGAAAATGTAAACATTAGAGAGATTCAAGAAGATACATGACACTTGTTAGAGAATTGGAGGGCATATGGAACATAAAGAAATCTAGCATAATACCATTGTTGGAGCACTTGGATTACTTCCGAAAAACTTTATGAGATAATGAGAAATTGGAATGAAAGGGAGGATTGATACCATACAAACCATGGTACTGATGAAAACAGTCAAAATATTAAGAAAAATTTACTACTACTACTACTACTACTACTACTACTACTACTAATAATAATAATAATAATAAAATCATAAACTCTCTCTGGAGCGTTTTATTCTAAAGTATTAAATTTGTCTTGAATAATTCTGTTGTTTTGACTAACAGGTCTGCGAGATGATCACGAATGGCGGTAGTGTTCACTTCATAAAAGACAGGGGTGTTCCATACTTGGTATTGGGTAACCAATGGGTTGCTTATGAAAATGAAGAGAGCGTTGCGCTGAAGGTAGGTAAAAAAAAACAAATGATGAGTTTGCAAATGCGATAACCAATGAGTTGCTTCTTCTTCTTCTTCTTCTTCTTCTTCTTCTTCTTTCGTTTGCTTCACGGCATCTCACTGTTAGATCACCAGCTCAGTTGAGGAAAACCATGCTAATGTTTTGTTGTCTAGCGCAGCTATGCCGGCTTCGCCGTTGAGTGGTCGATGTTTAAGGCATGACTCGATGCTGTGGTCTACTGTCTGTTCAGAGTGACCACAGTCGCAGACAGTCGCAGACAGCCGAGTCCCTGAGTCCCCATCCTTTGATGGCAGCGGCGAAATGGCCGATACCTGTCCTGAGGTGGTTGAGCATTGTCCACTGCCGGCGAGGGAGGTCCATGCCTGGTAGGTTATCCGGGTCCTCCACAAATCTGTGCAACCTTGATTTATCTGCTGCCTGCCATTCCTCCGTCCAGCAACGTTTCAGCCAGATTCGTTTTGTGTTTATTTTTTTCTTGTTGGCTTCGTGTATCGAAGTTAGTAGTTATTTTAAAAGTCTCAAGACGGTTTCTATGAACAAGGAGCTGATGTGTTACATGGAAGTTTTTTTTTTTTTGGCAGGCTTGATAAGTTGTTGTCCTGTTTCATTAAAGTTCGTGTGACTATACTTACAAGTTTATGGTAGTTCTTTTCGTCGTGTGTCTCTGTCCAGTGGCAGGTTTAAAAGAAGCTGAGAGACTGATTTATTAGTTGAGCACTTAAGCATAGCGATATGATAAAACAGTTTTCCTAACTTTGCCTGATGGCCATATAGAGGGACAGTGGAGATGCTTCTACTTTGGTTGACAGCGTAAGACTTTCTGCCTGCACGACTTTGCTCTCTGGTGTAAGTAGTTCAACAAGAGTATTACTATGCTCAGGGGCTTTATTGGCTGACAGATGACCAAATCACTTGTGTGTTATATCAATCTGCCGGAGGAGAATAGTTAGTTGCTGCTACACCCTTATCAGCAGTTTTGCATTTCATTTCATTACCCCAAATTCCTTTTGTACATAATTTGATACCGGCCTATTGTTCTTGCTTTTAATTAAAATCAACTTTAACAGTTACATTCTAGATTTTAAATTGTCATATTTTATAGTTTAATTTTTCAATTTGAAGAAATTGGATTTATCGCATTTTGTAGTTCAGTGAAGAAAATGAATGTTAGGAAATTAAAGAAATCAATACGGTAATTAAAGAATAATAACTTCCTATCCGTGGAACGCGTTGCCACAAAGTTGCTTCCTTGAGGGCTACAACATGGCCATCTTCAAATCTGATGTCAATAAATACTTACTATAAATCGTCCTCATAAGTCATCAAATTTTATTAATTCCATTCATTATTTTCAATCCTCTCATAATGTTCTTCATAATTCAGCTGACAATCTATCCATCTCATTAACATTTATCCTCGAGTGGCTTTTAGCCTTGATAAGTGGTGACTCATTAATAAATAAATAAAAAAGATTAAATTTTTTTACAAATATTTTTTTTTGCAGGCAAAGTTTGCTGTTGATGGCGGTTACGGTGGCGTGATGGTGTGGTCCTTTGATGTTGATGATTTCTCTGGGATCTGTCCAGGTGGAAAGCGTTACCCTCTGCTCAATGCCATCAATAATGTGATGAACAAGTAAGTAAATAACTATTTAATAACACGAGGATCAAAGTTGAATCCCCAAACTTGCAGGATCAGTAACGTGCAGCGGTTTGGTGATGCCCTAATGATGCCTGGGGCCAACTCCTTGATTGTATGCCCCAAAGACTCAAGTATAAGTGCTAGCACTGAGAAATATGAGAAAGGGCGATAGTTTGAATATGATTTGATGCCCCCCTCCCACTTTGGATGCCACTGGTCCTTTTATATTTTAATCGATTTAATTGGATGAGGCCCTGACAGATTTTACAATTCTGAGTTAGAATGGACCTGGAAGTGATAGAAATTACATAGTGAGTCCACATTCCTCAAGGCTCCAAAATCAAGGCCTCACCACCAGGGCAGATTCTATTTAACCCATATAAGGGACCCTAATAGGTACAACAATTCTAGGTCTGAGTTGACTTGTGAGTAATTGCAACTACTAGGTGCCTCACACTTCCCTGAAGCTTCCATATTGGGGCCTCGTAACCAGATACAATTTCATTTCTAACCAGTGGCAAGCAAAGATCTCGTGATCCTTGATTGTATGTCCCAAAGACTCAAGTAGAAATCCTAGTACTGAAAAATATTATGAGAAAAAGAAGATAGTTTGAATATGATTGGATGCCCCTCCAATTTGGATGCCTGTCATGCAAGAGCATAGCATTTATTAATAATTTGTCTACAAAAACTCTAATGGCAACAAATGAGACATGTATACATGTATTAAACGTACGATTAAATACATTGTTCCCATACAGATAAAATGCACAAGTTATTACTAATTGGGTAAAGAATGTATGTGTTCAACACAAAGACAAAAAATTACAATAGTATTTATTAATAGTTTGTTTACACAAACTATAATAAAAACAAATGAGACATGTATACATGTATTGAATGTATGATTAAATATGTGTGCCCCCCTCCCCCTGCACGCCACTGCATGGGATATGTAGATTCTGAAAAAGAAAAAAAAATTCCACAATTACGAAAGTCGGTTATAAGAAATTGGGTAAGCGAACATGGCAAGGAAGTGGTGTAGCAAACAGAAAGTGACGATAGATATTGATGCATGGCACAAAGAGAAAGACTAGAGGTTCTCTTGTGTTTGGTCTGTGAAGCAAAGCAGATGTATTTCGGAGGTCTCTTCCCCCTCCCCCATCAAGTCGAGCTGGGGTAAAACAAATACTGCATGCTGTAATGTATAAAGAAATGTAAAAGTAAAGAGGTTGACCATAGTCGAGGACGACCCGCTGGCTCCCTTTTTATTAGCTACTACACCGAGTTGTAAAGGAGGAGATCACTCCTTTCCAAGGATTACTCCACTTACCCTTCATCCTCACCTTATAATGTCACGTGTTTAAACAAGGAGGTATCAAGTGCCATTTTTTTCAGTCTTTGGTATGACTCGACCTGGGATTGAATCCTAACCACTCGGTTCATTAGCGAACACTAATCCATTATGTCAAATGGGCCGGTTAAAAGAAAAGTAAACCTATTAAAACCCAAAGAATATGCGAGTTGATGTTATTCTATAAAATAACTATTTACACTGCTGCTATGAACAACATTGATAAGAAAGAGATATGAACAACTACTACTACGAACAACATCACAAGAAAGGGAGGCGCAGCTATACTCACTGCTATTACAATCAACATCAAACATCACATAATGTGGACGAGATGCACTGGTCATGTTTGTTATGTGGCAAAATTTCGTCCACAATAGTAAAAATCTCTCTCTCTCTCTCTCTCTCTCTCTATATATATATATATATATATATATATATATATATATATATATATAAAGGTAGAAGAAATAAGAGTGATAAACATGTACGAATGTCCAAATTCATTCGTACATTCGTACATGTTTATCACTCTTATTTCTTCTACCTTTATAATTGCTCTATCTCGTATATTGAGCTTAAACCATGTCACTATCTACTAAAAGTTTTTTTTATAGTTTATATTTGATTCTATATATATACATATATATATATATATATATATATATATATATATATATATATATATATATATATATATATATATATATAAAGTAAAGTACCATTTGCGGATGTCTGAACAGTAATGGGACTAGTGACACAAACAATTATTTTAATACCAAATAACCAACTACACAGTTTTCCTTTCAAAGTAATGCCCATCTCTCGAGTCTAAGGAATCAATCCTATTCATCTGTGTTTGCAATTGAAATAAATTGATGATATGAGAATGATACAATGAATGTGTAATGTGAGTCTTAAATACAGGCTTAGATCTGACGACTTCAGAGGAAGATTAAATCTGGACAGTATAGGGAGATGTATGCAGAACAGGAGGCTTCAATGGTATGGCCACGTTAAAAGAATGGATAAAAATTCTTGGGTTAGTAGATGTAGAACAGTTGAGGTAACAGGTTGAGTTCACAGGGGATATCCAAGGAAAACATGGGAGAAAGTGATAAAAATGGACTTGAGAGAAAGAGGGATGAATAAAGAGCTTGCCAGAGATAGGTTAGTTTTGAAGTCAATTTCTTAAAGCCGTCCAACACATGCCAACATGTAAAATGAATGTTAAACTGATGATGATGATGATGATGATGATGATGATGATGATGATGATGATGATGATGATGATGATGATGATGATGATGATGATGCCAAATATTGGGTGAGCATAATTTTTTTAGTTGACAATAACAGAAAATATGGTTCTGTACTGCAATCGGATGTCAGCTCTTGTGTACCTGAAGTGGACGTGATGTCACATGGCTAAAAGAGGAGAGAATGGGCAGTCGGTTGGAAGTCTCGGAGCGAGCCAAACAAGTAGAGAATGACTTAAGATCAACAATAAACAAAGGGGCCAAGGGACCTTTCCTTTAGGATATCTATCAGCTTCATTTGGTCACATCTGAAATTCAAAGCTATGTTGTTTTGACAATTTGTGATTTATGAAATTCGGTAGCTAAGTTATTAAGATAAATAGCAATGGTTGGATTTTTTATGGGGGTGGGTATTGTTTTAATTCTTTATAACAATCACTTCAGATTCTTCCATTAGGTTTTGTCAATTAAACTATATATTTTATCTTTTAATGTTGAACGTGAATTGGAACATCTTGATGACTTGACCTTGAGGAATAGGAATATTTGATATTCTATTTTTGATTAAGTGTGGACAGAGAATTTACATTAATTCTCTACGCACACGTGAAGCTACCATGAATGGTTATTTTGACAATAACACACATGTCGTAAATCCAACACGATAACTTTATATGTTAGATTTTACAATTTTCAGACGGTTTTCCTCATCTTAGTTGTTGTTGACTTTTTGACAAAACAAGTCCTTTTTTTTTCTTTTTTTGAGGGGATCAGCCTATTTCAGTATGTTTATTCCCCCCCCCCCCCACCGATCATCATCATCATCATCATATTCGATTTTACATTCATTTTACATGCTGGTATGTGTTGGACAGCTTTGAGAAATTGACTTCCAAACTTATCTCTGTCCAGGTTTCTCTGGAAGTCATTTCCTTAACTGAGACAATTTTTTATAGGCTGGATGCCTTTCCTGACGCCAACTCAGTGAGGTGATGGGGACCAGTGTTTTTATTGAGACACTATCTCTAGATGATTGCCCACCAAAGCTAAAGAGCGCTTCATCTGCACTTAGTTCTGATGAAATTTATTTGAATGACATGCATTTTTTTAAAGTAAAATTTATCTTGCATATTTATTTTATTTTGTAAAACCTTACTCATGTATTCGTTCTTTACGTAAGATTTAGCGGTACTCTTATAGATGACACACAATGTTTCCGTGACTTGTCGTCAACGTTCTGACAAGTCTCAGAAGCGCCCGAGAGTTGATGAAACTATTAGACAATCAGGTTGCAGCAGGCATTAGATAATCAGGCTACAGCAAGCAGCCGATAACTTTTGGAAGAAGTTAATCGAGTTTAATAACAAACATGAATTTCTATCATAGCTATCAGCTCGTTGAATCTCCCAAAGGACTAATTGATTTCTGCCAACAACAGAACCAGTGCACAAGAAAACTTCTGGACCAGCTGCAACCCTAACCCTAACCCTAACCCTAAACCTAAACCCAGAAACTTACATAAAAGGGAGAAGAAAAAAAACATAGAAAAAAGATTGCAAAAAATAAAACATTTGCCTTAAAACAGTGCGTTCGTTAAGAAAAACAAAAAACAAACATCGAATTAATAACAGTTGTTTAGCTATGGTTTGTTATTATCGTCTGCCAGTCTTCAATTTAGCGTTTGACAGTTTTTGCCTCGTTTTCGCCTCGTCAACTCTCGGGTGCTTCCGAGACCTGCCCGAACGTTGACGACACGAAGTCACGGAAACATGGTGCGTCATCTATAAGAGTACCGATTAAACTTTCATATATATTTTTTAAAGTTTTACCTCGATTCGTGGTTTTCAGTTTTGAAAGTTAGAGTTACCTTACATGTGACAACTCCTTGATATTTAAACGGAATGTAATTTAAATAAAATAAACAATTTATTGAAATATTAATTTTAATTTCATTGATTTTTTCTCTCTTTTTTCTAGCACACCCATCAAACCTAAAACTACACCGGGTAAGACATTTTATTTCCATTTTAAAATTAAAATGTTATCGCTCACACCAATAAACATCAGAATTTCTTACTGTAAAAATCTCCCCTATTATATACTACTGTAACACGACCACTTGCCAGTGAGTGTAATTTAGTGTGTCCGCGCCGTGAAGACTTTCCTGGAAGGGCTCTTTCATCCTGGTACAGTACCACACTAGCTCTCTGGATAAAACGATAGGCACATCCTATTTTAACTTAAGGGGTCCATACGCGGTTGGGTATTTCGGCGATTACACGGTGGGTCTTTGGTGGTGTCATTATTTTTGGCATCATTAGGCTGGCTTCATTAATTCTCTCCTGAGAATTAATCATCTGGTGTCATTAGGCTGGCTTCATTAATTCTCTCCTGGGAATTAATCATCTGCTGGAACCGCTGTGGAAATGAAGGCTTGTAATGAGGAAGCAAACAATTTTATATATAGAAAAACATAAATTTTATTTATGCCGAAAAAAACATTTCAAACTCAAAAGTTGGCCAGAGTTTGGTGTGCTGTGTCTAACACAAGCCATCGCGTACGCAAGCAAAAACAAACTGTTCTTCAAACTTTTTGTTGCAGACTAAGCAAGAGGGAGAGGAGGGAGAAAGGGAGGGAGAGAAAGAGAGGGAGAGGAAAAGGAAAGAGACAGAGAAAATACAGCCAGCATTGTTCCGAGTTTCAACATATCTCGAGTAACAGTCTGTCTGATCTAACCCCATTCTATGCATCTGCCACTGAATTGATCTGACATCGAATTTTAGTTTCCCAAAACATAGCCCGAGCCTCTGGTATGCTGACATGTTTGAAGTGCAGAGTGATCGACTCTGCTCATCTCCCCGTGAGGGCAACCCAAGTCAGATAAAAGGGCTCTTAAGTGTGGGGAATTGCAGCTCCCCCAAAAGGGGACTATCGTCGTGCCATACTATTATGACTACACAGTGTTTAATTCCAAGACAATAGTGGCAATAACATACCAGTATAATCACCAAAACAGGCTCCGAGTTGCATATTTGTCAAAAGTGAAAAGACTTGGTAAGCAAAATGGCACCAATGTTTATATTGCTAATATGCCTGACACCACATTAAATGATAGTATTATATTTTCATCTATCGAGCATGTATAAATCCTTTATACACACCTGCGTCGTCGTCGTCGTCGTCGTCGTTGTGAACCCAGGTTGATGATCGTCTGTTGACACAAAACCACACAGACACCAATGTTCAGTTTTCAACAGACACACAGCCACAGAGACAGGTTATTTTCGTATGCACGAGAGAGAGAGAGAGAGAGAGAGAGGGGGGGGGTGGAGAGAGAGAAAGAGAAAGAGAGAGCGAGAGCGATGCTAGTATTATATAAAAATGCAACTGACATTTCTTGAATTATCTCCCTTCCTTCCGCTATAGGTCAAAGAGGGATAACTCTTGCTTAGTTATTCTCAACGTGTCTAGCCTATTGCGATGTGGATCGACAACCTGTCTGAAGGAAACTTTATAGAAATAAACCGATAACCTGGTCTACAGGATTCACTCTTAAACTAATTAACCGATCATTAAGAGAGAGAGAGAGAGTGAGAGAGAGAGAGACTAATAGACAAACAGATAGCCTGTCTCGCTAACTTGGCTACGCTGTCCCCATTAGGGACAGTAGTAAGAAGCATCCTTCATCGTTGAAATCTCACCAGCTAAGATGGAGAGAGAACTTTGACGAGAAAATCATGTGCTTTTGTAACTCCCGCCTGGTGTCACTCTCTGACCTTTGACCTTTAAATTATTTCACTCAAACACAGCCCTCATTATGTAACCATAATCCTTTGTGTATATCTATTTTTAAATACTTTAAAGGGAAATAACTCTTACAAGTCCCCTGTGAGGCTTACATCCAGGCAATGATATGTATTTCAATATCTCATCGTTTTTATAATGGCTAGACGGCTTTTTTGCCTGCGCATTATTTCGAAAAAGATATTTCTTTCCAAAATGATGGCTTTCGATGATAATTCAAATAATTTGTTTCAATAACAATCTTATTTTTGGTGCAAATGACAACATCATATTAAAGAACAATGTCTTTCCAGTCATACAGTTAAGTTTCATAAAAATCTGTTAAAACTAAAAGCATCATAAACATTTAAATGAAAATTTTTTTTAAAAAAAAACGTTTGTAGCTATTTTTCTTTTTTTTTTGCAATTATTAAAAACACTTAGAACAAAATTATCAACAAGAAGTTAAGAATCAAATTTTGTAAGGGGTTAAATTAGATCAACCCGTAGTCTGCATTACAAAAGTGTTTGTGATGCAGGGTGTGTAAGGTATACATGACCCTCTACATTTGGCCTCCTAACTCCCCTGGACTACTATATATGGAGCGTAGTTGATAAAAGATTAATGACCACCTTCGTAATACTAAAGTAATAAAGTAACGTGGTCAATAATAGTCGAGGGCGACACAAAGGCTCCCTTTTCATTGGCTACTACACTATTCAAATAATTTGTTTCCTTAACAATATTACTGGGTTTTCTTTGTACTGAGGATAAGGGTTAATGATTTTGTCAGAGGACCGGTGAGACAAAAACCTTACACATTGGAGATAATGGTTGAAACTGGGAAGAATTCGATTATTTAAGAGGACGGCTCAACAAGAATTTGTTTACATTGGACTTGAAAACAACCATGTTGTAGTCAGCTGAGAAGCAACCCCGTGGTATTGTGTTCAACAATCGGGTAGTTCTTGGAAAGAAACTCTGCTCATGAAAGTTCCGTTAAGCTTCAGGTACATTGAGGAATAAAGGAAAATTTTAGTGCAAATGGCAACATTATATTAAAGAACAAGGTCTTTCTGGTCATTAATGTCAAAGGTCTTTCAGGTCATTAAGGTCAAGGGTCTTTCCGGTCATTAATGTCAAGTTTCATGGCAATATGTCCAAAGATAAAGGCATTATAAACGTATAAAATAATAATAAAAAAAAAACAGATAAAAAACAGATAAAAAACAGATAAAAAAACAGAAAAAAAATTTTTTTAGTCTTTTTTCTTCTCTTTAATTATTTACATGACTAAAGCATTAGACTTAGAATAAAATTCTTAACAAGAAGTTAAGCGTTAAATTTTCAAAGGGTTACAGTAGATTAGCCGATATTCTGCATTCTAAAAGTTTTTGTGATACAGGTTGTGTAAGGTATACATGACCCCTAACATTTGGTTTCCTAACTCCACGGATGTCAATCGGACAATGCCCGGTGTATGCTTGCAGTTTGTTTTGTTTTTCTTTTTTAAAACTCTGCCAGTTAATTTTAAATATTATTTGTTTGTTTCAATCAAAGGGACGTAACTCGCATTACATTTTATTCTTAACAACATGCTGCAACGATCCACCAAAAGAGCTGACGATCCAGAATCAAATATTGCCAGTGTAAAAAGAAAGCTATCGATGATAAAGAAACGATAAAGTGACCGACTTTACTTTATATATTAGATAAGCGATTATCATGATATACGAGTTTCTATATGTGGTGACGGTGTGGAGAGACCAAGAGATAAACGGCCATGACTAGCATGTGCCCGCTGCAAGGCAACAGTGGCTGCATGTGGGAGCGAACCTAGTACTTTTTGATTTTGAAGCGACGGTTGTGATTATGCAAAGTAGGCGCTTTTGGCAGTCCAAAGGAACTGAATAAAAGGAGTGGCATTTTGGCTCGAGGGACAGATCTTTCTTGGACGCCACGCAATTAACTTCGTTTGTGTGGGTCGTCAGCTACATAATTTTCGTTTTGGGATGCCACTTAGATGTATTCAGGCGACTATCGCTGCTGCTGCTACTAAGAACGAACATCTTATCTTTTGTCGGTGACGAGAAAAAGGAAGAAAATAATCCGAACCAGAAAAAGGCGAATATACTAAGAGCTGGCGTTGTGTGTGTTCTTTCAACTCTAAATAATTTATGTAACGAAATATATATTTTACTATATATGATGTATCAGAAGAGAAATTTCATAGTTGACTTTTCTTTTGATAATGAAGAGTATATGTTGTCTTTTAGATTTTACCTCATTCGTTGTACAATAAAACTCAATCCTTCTCGATTTAATTTCCCACAGTCAACAATAAAATATTTTCTGGAAGGAATTAAATCGAATTACATTTTTTTTTTAAATTTCCTAACAACATGCTGCAACGATCACCAATAACAATTTAATGAATTGCACTTCAAATGTTTGACCCCATAAATAAATGTAATTTATTTGTAAATATGAAATAAAATAAAAAGTTTGCTTTTTGAGAAGGGTTGGATTTCTCCCGAAATATCAAAATATTTTCCATCATCATGGACTTTTACAGTAAATAAAAGATTTACAGAAAAATAAATAGATAAGTTTTTGAAGAAAAATATTGCATATATTGTCTCAACTTATTTGTTTTTGTTTCTTGTTCATCTCCTCTTTCACTGTTCCGTTTTTTTTTCTACATTGCAAACAGCCTATAATATATTACATTGCAAACAGCCTATTTATAAACCATATAAATATTTTCTCTATTTTTCTTTACATTCAGATCCTAACTGGATCACAAACTTCTGCGCAAGTCATGGAAATGGACTTTTCGGAAGAACCTGCAAACAGTTTGTGATCTGCACAAATGGAAAGGGCTTACTAAGTCAATGTACGGACGGACAACTGTGGGATAAAACTGCGAACACGTGTCTCGATGAGAAACTGGCTACATGTTAATAAGTTGATGAAAATAAAGTAAAATCGTTTTCATGGAAAGACAAACGTTTTCATGATACCTTAACAAGTCTGCAAACAATTTTATGTTGTACTATCAAAAAAAAAAACCCTTTTTTCTTTCTTACATTAAACAAATAAACAGAAATGGTCAATAAAATATTTTTAACATACATATAATTTGTGTCATTTAATATTCCCAGAAGATGGAGTCAAAGTGAGTTGTTGGATAATGGTCCTATGGGAATGGGCACATCTGTTGGAAGTCGGGTTTGACTTGCGCGAATTAGCGCCGGTGCAGTCAAGTGCAGAATAGGGCCTGTTCTCACAGTCAGAGCTAACAGACGGGACAAGGTCACCGTGTGACGAGATCCCAGACCAAGGGTCAGTGTGCACCTGCGAGAGGCTCTGTGACGTCACAGGCCCTTGCATGGGAAACAGAGGGATCCGTGACGTCATTCGTTCTTCGTGAGAAGCGAGTTTTTAGAGTCTGGGTTTTGGAGGCGAACCGATGAGACGTAATTGTTACCATGTAAACTACAACAGATAAGGGAAATATTTCCCTAAGAAAATACAGGCGAGAGATATCCTTTCCCCCCTCTATGAATGGTTAAGAAAATAATTGTTAAGTAACTACGATAAAGTAGTGATTTGCTCTCTCTCTTTCTCTCTCTCGACGTAGTGAATGTCCCCAAGCCGATAAATAACTAACGCTTGTAATAAAAAGAATTGAAAGTTAAGAGGATTGTTTGTCTTCGGAGTCCGTCATGAAGCTTTTTTTGCAGACAACGGATGGCGTGGTTCACGGCAGGAAGGAAAGAAAAGAGAGTTCATCCACTGGACGACATCGAGACGGTGACCCTCTACACGGCGAGGGAGAAATCTAAAGGTATGCAAACAATATATGAACTATGTGATTTATGATGCTTTAAAAATGACGAGTATTAAATGTGAACTGTCACGGCCCTTTCAGGGACGAGTGTACGAAACGAGTACCGCCGTGGCCCGAGCAGATATGCAACAGAGTGAGTTAGTGAGTGACGTGTATATTTGAGGATTTTAATCAAATGTGTTATGATTTTTTTTAACGCTGGTTTACATGATTCTTGACGATATTTCCAAGATGGTCGTTCTATGCTGAGTGATCTAGTATATATCTACGTATGCTGAGTGATCTATTATATATCTACGTATGCTGAGTGATCTATTATATATCTACGTATGCTGAGTGATCTATTATATATCTACGTATGCTGAGTGATCTATTATATATCTACGTAGTTACTTGCTCTCCAATGCAAGTAGCATATTTTTTTCCACGAAATTTCACAAATATTTTTCTTCATACTAGCCATACAGCAGGAGAAACTAGATAAAGATGGAAATTGACATAGCCAGGTACTGTAGCGACGCCGCTCAAGAAGCAGGTATGAACTAATAGTAAATAGAAAATAATAAGTCAATGCAGAACGATCACGTGAGAAAAACACGCGTAAACTTGTTTCATAATTTTATTAATAATAGAATAAACACTAGTGGTCTGAACTTGAAGTCGTCTGATGTCGAAGATCTTATGTAGATAAAATAAAGAAATAGTATCGGAATGGTTAAACAGAGGTGTCGCCAAGATCAAGTCCAAATGAATGTTAATATCTCTCTCTAATATAAAAAAAAAACAAAAAAACGTCGTTCAGTCCAACATAAACAATCCAGCACTATTTTCTCCTTTCGTTCGCTTTACGATCCCACGTTCAGAACGATCTCCACATCTGTCCCCGAATCTTCATTTTCCTTCTCTTATTAAAAAAAATGCAACGCATGCAAACCAACTTAATTTGCATAAATCTCTCTCTCGACGCCGCTGCCCGGATCTTTAAATAAAAACCTTATTTGACTTTGTTGACGCCTTTCTCCTCCCACTCCTCTTTCTTTTTTGTCGTCAGCGAGCGTTTTCGGGTTCGCCCCACACACACTGCATACCAGATGCTGCCTCGTTGAACGGCGCTGACAAGTGTCTGCATCTACGTCAGTCGGCCACTCTCCGTTACATCTTAATCTTCTTCTTTGCGTGTCTTTGAAGTGTCATGTGGTCATACAACAGTTTCCCATTTTTTTTACGCAGTCCTTTGCATTATTTTTGTACTCTGCAAGATCTTTCAAGCTGCACCGGTTAGACAATAGAGGGTAGACAAGGCAGTCGTATGGTCCTCCTCTCCGCATTCACAAATGGTTGGGTCAGATTTGTAAACCCACATACTCATAGCAACTTTTGATCGCTCCATTTACATTCTCAGGCGGTTAAGTGTTTTCCACTGGAGCCAGGGTGCTTCTGAACAGGGAGGGCCTCAGTAAGAGGGATGGTGACATTCTATAGCCGTCTGGTCCACAGCTGTAGTCTGGTCTCTTCCTGAGATGTTGTTAGGAGTTCGACATGGCTTAAGAAGCTTCTCTTTGACTTCAGTCGTTGGACAGCTGGTTCGCATCCATGAAGGAGATGGCGTTCATCACTGATAGCCTTTGTGATCTCTAGTTGGCTGGCAACTTCCTGTCTCGCATCTGAGATCAAGGTAGAATGTTTCACGTCATGATCCTTGTCAAGAATTACCTACTATTACCTGCTAATTCTGTCAAACACTTTGAAGCAAACCAAACAACGAGTGATATATATATATATATATATATATATATATATAATCATATATAATAATATACCAGCAGGGCAACCCGGCATTGTCTGTTATCAAAATAACACCAGTGGTAAACAAAACATGACTTCATTTTGGTACTTATATCGATCTTGACCCAGTTTTCGCGAGTTTCTTGTCAGAAGCGTTCGGCTGTTCTACGCAAACGCCTGAGTGTTGACGAGCCGAATGGTACCAGACGACAATTTTGATACGGTGCTGCGTCCTGTGATTGTAAGTTATATTTTCAAGAAATTTTCTAAAAGAAACAACAATAAAAACAAAAAAACAAGCAAAACATAGCGAAGTTACTGTTATCAAATAAATATTTTTTGTTATTTTGATACGTTGCTGCGTCCTATAATTTTTAGTTATAGTTGCAAGAATTTTTTTAAACAACAAAACAAATAAAACAAGCAAAACAGAGCGAAATTACTGTTATCAAATAAATATTTTTAACTCTAACCCTAAACCCTAACCCTAACAACAACAACAAAAAAAACACAAAACAAGCAAAACATTATCATAGGATGCAAAACATTATCATAGGACTGACGACCTGGGTGTGCCAAGTTCGAATCCAGGCGATACCATAGAATCATTTTCAAACATTATGTGTTCATTCTTGCAAGAATACCAACAATAGAATCAAGCCGGTCCACAAAGTTGTACCATTCTGTATTTACTTTTACTTTTGACTGAGACTCACTGTTCTAGAATAGAATGCAACCAAGCGGTTTTGGTTGATGGTAGCCGCTATACAATTGTTACTAGCATCGGTTTCTACTACAAATTCTTTTCTGGATCAACTGTTACCAGAATAGCATCTTTCAAATCGGTGTTTAGCTTTTGAAATGGGAATTCTCTATTACGGTTTAGTGCTAATATTTTGTCTGAAAACTTCTGGATAAATTTTCTGCACTAAGAGAACATGCCAATAATCTGTTTTTGTGCTTTCAAATTTTATTGGATGTGACGTCTCAAATAGAGGTTTAAGGCGATCGTACAACTCCCTCTACAAAAAGGAATAAACTTTAAATTTACAGTATCGATGTCGGCGTATAAAAATTCTGTAGTCATTCTATACAATAAAGCTGAATGTAATGCAATCTATGGATGCACGTATGCATAATAATAAACGTAATGTTTTGATGTGTTGATATTATCTAACGCATATTTGAGGTGTGCCGTTAATTTTTTTTAAAGTTAATTAATGAAAAACACTACTTTAAAAATTAATAAATATTCAGTGTTTGCTGTAAGTTAAATAATTAGCTATGAACCTTTTTAAAAATTCGTAGGTCGTCTGCATTAATGATAGAAAATGTGATAGATTGTTACTATAGTGTGCATCTGTAGCATTATCAACCAGTAAAGCAAATCTGACCTATTTTAATAAATAAATGACGCCGGTGTAATGTGTGGCGGTCGTAATACATGTTAATGAGTAAAAACCCTCTGCCAACATTGTATATAAGAAAAAATGAAATATCTATGTTGGTTACAAACACCCTTTTTAGGAAAAAAGAAAAGCCATCTCGTTACGTATGAATCTGGTACATCAAAGAGTCAAGTAGATTATCTGCTGGTTAAGAAAAGGGACAGAAAGCTCTTAAGTAATGTGAAAGTTATACCTGGTGAAGAAATTGTGATACAGCACTTTATTTGCAATTTTACACTGAAGAAAGCTCATGAGATGAAGAAAAAGTTTATCCCCAGGTGTTGAGGTTGAATGAAGAACATGTGAAACACGAGTTTAAAGACCAAGTGATGGAGTGTTCAACTGCCAGATCCACTACAGGAGGTCTGGAAGAAGTTGAAGGATACACTGTTGGAGATAACAGGCTAGATCTGTAGATGGATAAAAGGGCCCCAAGGCACAGGGTGACATAGTGGTGAAATGAGGAAGTGTAAAGTGTCTCAAAGAAAAGCAGAAATGGAAGAGTCAGTAGATAAAATGTTTAGTGAATAATGATATGTATCTGGAGGCAAAGCGAGAAGCAAGAAGAGCAATATACAAGTCAAAGAAAGAGCTAAGCAAGACAGGTTTCCAGATACACTATGAAGGGATGACCAAAAGAATGAAATATTCAGGATAACTAACCAGATGACAAAAGCAAATGAACAAGTCAAGATGGATGCTTGGAAATGCAACTATGAGAAATTGTTGAATACTGAGTTTTCATGAAACCGAGTAAATATAGAAGTTGCAGAAGCAGAATCTGGTCTATCTATAAGCATTGAGAAAGAAATGGTATGGGAAGCTGTAAGATGAAGAACAGGAAGGTGGCAGAACCATCAAGCGTTGTTGCAGAAATGTTGAAGGCTGCGAGTGAAACAGGCATTGATGGATGCATAATGTGAGTCTTAATATCGGGCTTAGATCTGATGACCTCAGAGGAAGATTAAATCTGGACAGGTTGTCTTGAAAAAATGGATGAGAGTTCTTGGGTTAGTAGATGTAGAACAGTTGAGGTAGCAGGTCCGTTTTGCAGAAGGCCAAGGAAAACATGGGAGGAAGTAATAAGGATGAACTTGAAAGGGGGTAAAATAAAGACCTGGGCTAAGATAGGTTAGTTTGGAAATCTAGACGTTTAACCGATGATGATGATGATGATGATGATGATGATGATGATGATGATGATGATGATGATGAAACTGCTGCTGCTGCTGCTGCTGCTGCTGCTGCTGATGATGATGATGATGATGAAACTGCTGCTGTACTGCTGCTGATGATGAAACTGCTGCTGCTGCTGCTGCTGCTGCTGCTGATGATGATGATGATGATGATGCTGCTGCTGCTGCTGATGATGATGATCATCATCATCATCATCATCAGAAGCATCAGAAGCATCATCATCATCCTTCTTTTTTATTCTTTTTCTTCTTCTTCTTCTTCTTCTTCTTCTTCTTCTTCTTCTTCTTCTTCTCTCTTTTTTGTATGCTCGTTTTATTTATCACAAAAATTATGCATCACAACCCCAATGTAAAAAGACTAAAAATTCTTGACGCACTGTATATAAAAACTAGACACCCTACAATAAACAATATCAATTACTTTCGACTGTTAAAAAAGAAGGAGTGAGAGAGAGAGAGAGAAAGAGAGAGAGAAAGAGAGAAAAAGAGATGGAGAAGGGAGAGAGGGAGATCTCTCTCTCTCTCTCTTCTCTGAATGTGTGTGTTTGTGTGTTTAGCCACAATATTTTAAAATGTCTAACTTAGTAATTGATTTCACAAATCTTTAGATGAAAAAAAAAAATCTACTTTTAACCTTTTTGAATTTAGGTGATTTTTAATTAGTCACGTGCTTTGCACATGATCACGTCCCGCATACGGTGTCTCACCAGTCATGCGTTTATTTGAAAAGCCATACATTACATACGACAAACTTAGCAGATATGAACAAATCAGACTGATACTCCACCTGAAGACGATTGAATAAATCAATCAAAAGTACTCGCGAAGAATGGAACATAAAACCTACGGATCTTACATACGACAATTTGACAAAAATACTCAATGAACCATTAGAAAGATCAAAAAACAAAAAGACTTATTAAGCAGAAACATTCTGTGTTCAACAACGTTTGTCTTAATATATATATATATATATATATATATATATATATATATATACTATTTGCACCATTTTTATGTCCTATTACAAAAATTAAAATCAAGATATAATGCTACTAAACCTTATGTCTACAATCCATAAGGATTGTAATCCAATTTTGATCAAAATGTATTACATGATTTTAATTCTAGAAAATGTCTAAAATTAAAGGCTTAAGGAATCTTCAAAAGAAATTTAAATTCAAGGAATCTTCAAAAGAAATTGAAATTCAAAGAAATCTTCAAAAGAAATTTAAATTTAAGGAATCTTGCTTAATTGGTGACTATGAATCAACTTCAAAGCAAATTTAAAAGATATGAAATGGGAGGTTTTTAAAATACTCCAAAGAAACTGAAATGTTGGTAAATTTATTAATTAATATCTAATACTTATTAAAATTTCACAAAAACTGGAGGCATCTGAATTTTCGAGAAGAGCTTTTGTAAAAAAACTAAATATACTCCACATTACGCCAACTTACGACTAGTAGCTGCGCTCCAAAATTCATAATGATCGGTTAATTAGTTTAGGAGTGAATCCTGTACACCAGGTTATCGGTTTATTTCTATGAAGTTTCCTTTAGACAGGTTGTCGATCCACATAGCAATAGGATAGATACGTTGAGAATAACTAAGCTAGAGTTATCCCCCTTTGACCCATAGCGGAAGGAAGGGAGATAATTCAAGAAATATCAGTTGCATTTTTATATAATATCAGCATCGCTCTCGCTCTCTTTTTCGCTCTCTCTTTTTCGCTCTCCCTCTCCCTCTCACCCCCCTCTCTCTCTCTCACTCTGCTTTTTCCTTTTCCTACGGGTTAAATAGTTTTAATTCATTTTCTTTATAATAGACTTTTCCAATCTTTTAATTCTTTCTTATCTATTACTTTCGACTGAAGGAGAGAGAGAGAGAGAGAGAGAGAGAGAGAGACAGACAGACAGACAGACAGACAGACAGACAAACAGACAGACAGACAGACAGACAGACAGACAGACAGACAGACAGACAGACAGACAGAGACAGAGAGGGGGAGATCTCTTTCTCTTCTCTGTGTGTGTGTGTGTGTGTGCGTGTGTGAAATAAGAGTGATAGAAATGGCATAAAATAAGCGCGCGAGAATGTTAAACAAAATACAGTGATAGAGGGAGAGAGTGATAGACAGAAACTTAATAAATGATGGGTCACTTGGTGAGTTAATTGCAAATTAATGCTAAGTAGAACAATTTAAAAAAATTTCAAACATAACTCAATCCCAAAACCAAGGAATATTTTAGCATGTATTTTCTGTGATTAAAATATTTATATGAAAAAGCTTTGGGGGAAATAAACGTTGATTAATTCAGCTTTATTATTATTTTTATTATATATATATATATATATATATATATATATATATATATATATATATATATATGAAACGGAACGACAAAAAGAACTCTGCCCGGAATTATCTCATCATTGACTTTCCTCTAGCTCGTGGCCAAATCAACCACCATACCTTGAAAAACACTTTTATTTTTGTGTCTTCTGTTGGACAACCTAAGTTCTCATTTTCTGCCAACCGTAACATCACGCATTATGAAACAAAAAAATCTTTTCTGAACATAGAGCCGTTAGAAACTATCCTCGGTGCTTCTTGAAAGACATACACAAGTGAAATATGGCAGTTATAAATAAATAAACAGGAAAACTCTTTCATATACTTACATATCAGGCAAAATTAGATATCTACACCAAAAATCGCGGAAAATTATCGAGTAGAATTTTAATTAAAAATAAAAAGCATTTTTTTTCGCATATGTCCAATTCTAGGTTAGAACGAACCCATTTTACATCTTATCTCCCCTTTTTCTCCCTTTTATGTAACTCTTCAAAATTAAAGACGTCAAATGGGTTCATTCCAACCTTGAATCGGACATATAGAAAAAATGATTATTTTTATTTTTTATTAAAATTCTACCCGATAATTTTCCATAAATTTTGGTGTAGATATCTACTTTTGCCTGATGCGTAAGTATATCTAAGAATTTTCCTGTTAATTTATTTTGAACTGCCATATTTCACTTGTGTATTTCTTTCAAGAAGCACCCTATCCTAGAAACGAGCAGTCACACATGCGGCAGGTCACAGACTCACGCACATATACATCCAAACGCGTACTTCACATACAATGATATGCACATACACTGTTTCTTTCTTTTGTACGCAAGCAAAATAGTAATTTAGAAACAGCCAGAATCTCTAGCACTCATGCTAGCTCAGCAAATAAGCCTAATTAAGAATTGAACTTTACATCCAGTCAACCCTGGCAGACTATATGACAAGCCTGACTGACTATACAGCAAACTACTGCTTGTAACAATGTTTTAACTTTTTTTTACCAGATTTCGACAAAATATTTCCTATTTTAATTATTTAGTTTGTTGCTGCTAAGGCTGTTATACCAAACATGGAGTTAATGACCCATTTTTTTTATACTGATATTCGACGGATCTTTTTAGTGATTCATCTTGTCTGTCGCACAGATGACATTAGCCACACATAATTGTGTGCAGTAAGCGCTCATTTGGCATCCTTATTGTTGTAAAGTTTTATCTGAACGTATATTGAGCACTTTGTGTGTAAAATCTGTTGTCCTGATTCGGCTCGGTTCCGATTTTGAAAAGTTAATTTACATCTTAACTAATATAGATGAATATGTCATAAATGAACTTGTTTTGAAATTAAAATATAATAGCTCTGGTTTATCTATAGGTCTAACAATTGAGCTAATTAGCTACATACAGTATTTCTGAATATATAATGGTCAAAATCTGACTCCACGTTTTTTAATATTTCTAAGGTTATTATTTTGCTGTCCATTTGTATTCCTGGGTCTTACATTAGACTTCATTATATATATATATATATATATATATATAGATAGATATGAAGTTAATCCAACAAAAGATATAAGAGGCAACTAATATCTTTTAATTAGTAAAACATCCGGATAAAAACTGAAGCTCAATATACTGGATAGAGCATTAATAGCATAATATAAAATGAAATAATAAAATAAGGTACGAATCAAATTTCATTATAATTCAAAGTTCAGGCAAAGTATCTTAAAGTCCTTAACTCATGAGTTTTCAAAGATAATTCTTCTCCTCAGAGGACCATTACCGCAGTGACATCACTGCAGGTGATAAAATTACACTTTGAAAATATATAAAAATATATGCATGCTGATATATTTGATGTGTTATATACTTTTATGCATTTTTGAATATATTTTTTTATATATTTTCAAAGTGTAATTTTATCACCTGCAGTGATGTCACTGCGGTAATGGTCCTCTGAGGAGAAGAATTATCTTTGAAAGCTCATGAGTTAAGGACTTTAAGATACTTTGCCTGAACTTTGAATTCTAATAAAATTTGATTTGCACCTTATTTTATTATTTCATTTTATATATATATATATATATATATATATATATATATATATATATATATATATATATATATATATATGAGAGAGAGATTTTCTAAATTAATTAATTCATAAATTAATGTTTTACGTTCATAAAAAAAGACATATACACGTGTTTCTGGCTATGAGCCTTCATCAGCATAACTACCCTGACTCTCAATGTACAAAGAATTCCTGCAACAAGTAGTGACACTCGAATTTGAATACCCATCTTTCCTTGAGTAATGATCTCAGTAAGCCGACTTTCGTGACAAGAATAAAAACCTCCAACTTTCAAACAACAGGATCAATATTTCCATTTTATTCCTGCGACACGTGGCTAAATTAAAACCGCCACAGGCGCCATTTCCCGATATGCAAAGGAAAGGACTAAACATAATTGTTCTACATCACGAGACGACAAGAAAGACGACAAATTAGGAGAAATGTTGATCAAGCATACCACTTCATAAACAGAGCTCATGTAAAAACTTCATTGATTGATGGAAACTTTTTCATGTTATTGCCTAAAAAGACTACAAGAATTAGTCCAAAATATTAATTGGTGAAACGGAAAAATATTGGCAATTGTTTTGCTGAAATTGGCCTGCAGAAATACAGAGTTTATATTGTTAAGGAGTCAAAATGAATCCGTCAAAAATATAAAATCATCCAGCGATCCTTATGAACCTACTCTCACCGAGTATTTAAGCTGCAAAGAATTTCCGAAGAAAACCTGAAATACAATTCTGCTTTTCAAATGACACCTTTGAGGGCTGAGAAAAATGTGGCAATATTTGAATTCTTAACAACCTATAAAATCCCGGAGGCCATGGTTATCCTTTGATGGGTGGTCCTATTCCACAACCCAAAGAATCTCATTAATTTTTATTTTTATTTTTATTTTTTGATTTATTAATGGGTCACCGCTTATCAAGGCTCAAAGGCCACTCAAGGATAAGGGTTAATGAGTTTGTCAGGAGGACAGTGAAACAACAACGTCGGGATCAGTAGCAATGGTAAAGGACGCTGGGGCTCCCACACTAAGAAGCTGGATGTAATGCTCAACACCGCCTTATGCATAGTATCTGGCTGCTTGCACGCCACACCAATCAACCAACTACCGATTCTCGCCGGCATCGCACCACCAACCCTGCGCCGTGAGGCGGATGTCCTTGCACTGTCAAGAAAGTCCACTATCGATGAGGACCACCTTTTCCACAAGCTCGCCACAGAGACCCCTCCACGAGCTCGCCTGAAGTCACGATGCCCACCAGCTCCTGCTTTCAACACCCGGTGACGTCACAACTTATAGTTGAGTCTTTGGGGCATACAATCAAGGAGTTAGCCCCGGGCATCACCAGAACTCTACATATCACTGTCCCAACTCTGATTGGGGAGTACTTGGCGGTGGGTAGCATCAGTTCTGTATGTGCCAAATTCTAGTTCCAAACTTCCGCCAGAATCTCGATACGCATAGTCTCGCCTTATAAATATCAAACAAAATGGTAATAAAGGCAAATTTATTCAAGATAGAATCGGGTGATATGTTACCTTTCCCCCATCTCCATTATTTGAAAAGGTTAATAGATTTTTTTGAAGTTCATCTAACGCACAGTCAGCAGTTGCTGTTCTTCAATTCTGAGACTGATCCCATTCGTCTTCCAGTTAGCCCCGGGCATCACCAGAACTCTGCATGTCACTGCCCCAAAAGTTAAAGACTAAGATATCATAGCGTCTGTAAGAAAACAAAGATGTATGTAAGTCTCCTTTAAGGTAACAATGGCGGTCCAAACTCCAGAAAGAAGTTCTCTTCATCTAATGCCATAATAACATTGACAAATTTTCACCACCAACGCTTCCTCTCAGCTGTCCAAAAATTCAACTCTCGACCTGCTTTTAATCCGTTTGTTTTTAAGTCAGTTAGTCTCTCTCTACACATGCAAGTTACTTGTTCACACATGCAAATTAGTTCCAGCTATAAAAATCTGCAATTGTAAACACCAGTTCTTTTTTCTCTGAAAAACGGTCGCCCATTTTGAGAAGCCAGTTGAGATAAGCACACTCTGGCCGACAAAAAATGTTTGAGCAAACCCGTCGGCTTCCCCAGTAAAGCCTGGGAGGGTGGACCTCCTAAGCCCGAACAGAACCATACCTAAGCCCGACAGCAACAAAGCTATTGTTGGACTAATTGTTGGATTTATATCATAATTCTATGATACAACAGCGACCAGCATAGAAGGTAGCAATGTTTGACACAAGTGCTGTTTCCACAATTTGTTAAAGAAGAGCGCACATCCAGTTGCCAATAAAATTGACATTTTGGCCAAGATCAAAACGTAGTATCTGTTCCAATAAATACTACACCCCATAGACTGGTATTGTCTTGGCCTTCGGGGCTTGATTTACGCCGGTCTATGGGTCTGTCCTGTGCAGTTCTAGGAGGTCAAGCCTCCCAGGCTTTGCCTCCCCTCTTTGGGGAGGAGTAAGTTTATTGCTTACTGCCTGAGGCGTCCCTACCGGGGAATGCTGACGGGGCTGCCCAGGCAATTTTTAATGGCCAGAGTGCTCACCTTCTCGGGCGCTGGCTTTTCAATCCCCACTTTCCCGACCCGACCTTGGGTCACATCACATTGTCGGAGTTAGATAAAACTGGCTTTGTGCCTAACCTCCTGAAGAGGAGGTAAATAATACTCTATGGATCGTGTTAGTTCTTCTAAACACCCAAGCCTTCTTCTCCACGTCTCAACACTCCCTACACATCCATGAATAGCAAAGAAGACAATCTTATTCTATTTATAACTTGAAAATTGAAGACTATAGAAATTTTAAAAACTAGAATTATGGGCACTACGGGCCCAAATTCTAGTATCTATTAAATATTAAATTGTTTTTAATGCCAATATGTATTTAAAGTAAAATAAATTGTTTTGGACTATTAAATTTATTTTCAACGCTATTGATCATGTTTACCCATTAATTTATTTATTTTTCATCGTCGCTTATGTTTGAAGTCATGTTTTTAAACATTACGTAAATCATGAATCTATGACATCACATCACAGCTATAACTATTTTGTTATGGTAATGTTTTAAGCTCTATTTATACAGGAGTCCAAATAGGTCACGTGGTAGAACCTAAGACTGAAAATTTCAAGGTTTCAGTTTCGGTTTCCGGTTATGGCATCCGCTTTATTTACTATTGATGCAATATTCTCCATTTCTAAAAATAGTTAAGATCTCTGATATTCGAAATGAGACAAATTGCGCAATGTATTTACTACATTTAAAAAAATTATGACTGACGGAAAAATTGTGACAGACAAACAAAATGTCTATTTATATAAGAAAAATAAGAAAAATGGCAATATGGGAGGGGCCAACGCTGGGCGGTTCTCGCTAGCAAGTAGTATATATAAAGTTAGGTATATATATATATATATATATATATATATATATATATATATATATATATATAGTAGAAATTGGTAGTTTGCTGGAAGCATTGCTGGGAGTAATAATAAAAGTTTTAAAAGGTTGAGCGCTCCTGGCATTTTCTCGGAATCCGGGATTTTTCTTTTATTTATTTTTGACAAGGAAAGGAAAAAAAATAAATCTCTCGAAATATATCAAATTGATCCCTGATCATCCGGACTATTACAAACTAACACTCTTGCTGTCTTGTAAGTTCGTCTAGAAAAATAAACAAACCTTTTCGATCTATATTCGACCTATTTCGGTTTTGTTTTGTTTTTGTTCTTCACAGCTTCCAGCGATCCGGAACTTCACATTGCCTTCAACCTTTAAAACTTTTATAATATATATATATATATATATATATATATATATATATATATATATATATATATATATATATATATATATAATTTGTGGTGGCCAACGGGAAAACGCTCTTGACTGCGAATCAGTGGCGATTTGTGATCGAAGTTCGCGCCCGCCGACCGTCGGAAATTAACTTCCTGCACTGAAGATTGCGTTAGCATGAAACATCGATGTCTGTAGGTAATAAATAATTAATATTTATTTATAAATGTTATTAAAAGCCTCCTTTACTAAAGGCCATGTGCTCTGAGTGAGTTTAATAACAAGCAGTACTACTAGCTTCATTGCGAGATCCAACACAGTTTGTTGTTGTAGATCACTATTCACTGCTTGTTGTAAAATATCCGCCGACTTGTTATTTACAAAGTTAAATTCCTCCTTAATTCTAAGCTAATTTGTGGTGGCCAACGGGAAAACGCTCTTGACTGCGAATCAGTGGCGATTTGTGATCAGAGGTAATAAATAATTAATATTTATTTATAAATATTATATATATAGTAATCCAGGTAGGGTAAAAATCTACAGGGTAGAAATCCAAAGCGAATCAAACCGGGCTTATAAAAGAGTGCTCAATAAAAATATAGAGCTGTATTGTGAATGCTTTTTATTTAAACATGTACAAAGTCTGTTACACTGGCATGTCGATGTTATCGATCTACAGCTATTAAGAGCTGAGACCTCAGCTCTTGATAGCTGTAGATCGATAACATCGACATGCCAGTGTACATGTTTAAATAAAAAGCATTCACTAAATATTATATATATATATATATATATATATATATATATATATATATATATATATATATATAAAGTCATCCACATACAGACTGTTTCGCTGTTTCACAGGTCATCAGTGCGGCTAGACCAGTTAGTGCCTCAAGGATTTAATGAATTAGAATATTACAATTGTTCCAAGAATTAGAACATAAAGTCTAGTATGGCGTACGGTCGTTTCCAAAACATTCTGGAAATAGTTTATTTTATTTTTTTATTTTTTAATTTCTAAAATTAACAAAGCTACTCCCAAAAGTCTCTTTATCAGCGCCTTTAGCACCACGTCTTACAGAAATTCAAGGAAAAATATTAGAAAAAGGAATAAGTTACAAATATAAAATAGAAATAGAAAGATAAAATAATAATAATAATAATAATAATAATAATAAAACATTATAAGCATTATAAAAATTATAAAAATAAAATGAAAAAAAGAATAAAAATAAGAACAAAAAATAAAATATAATTTAAAATATAAAATATAAAAAAATAAAGAAATAATAAAATACATAAAGGAAAAATAAAATAAAAGGATAAGAAATAAAAAATTAAAAAATAGAAAAAATAGAAATAAAAAATAAAATAAAGAATGAAGTATAATAGAGTAAAATAAAATAGAGTAAAATAAAATTAAAATAAAAGTAAGTATATTAATAAAAAATATAAAGGAATAAAATATATATATATATATATATAAAAATATATAAAAAAGTTAATAAAATTATAAATAAGGTAATAAAAAATAAAGAATAAAATAGTTAACTAATAATATAGAATAAAGGTAAAATTAGAAATAATAAAGGTAAAATTAGAAATAATAAAGGTAAAATTAGAAATAATAAAGGTAAAATTAGAAATAATAAAGGTAAAATTAGAAATAATAAAGGTAAAATTAGAAATAATAAAGGTAAAATTAGAAATAATAAAGGTAAAATTAGAAATAATAAAGGTAAAATTAGAAATAATAAAGGTAAAATTAGAAATAATAAAGGTAAAATTAGAAATAATAAAGGTAAAATTAGAAATAATAAAGGTAAAATTAGAAATAATAAAGGTAAAATTAGAAATAATAAAGGTAAAATTAGAAATAATAAAGGTAAAATTAGAAATAATAAAGGTAAAATTAGAAATAATAAAGGTAAAATTAGAAATAATAAAGGTAAAATTAGAAATAATAAAGGTAAAATTAGAAATAATAAAGGTAAAATTAGAAATAATAAAGGTAAAATTAGAAATAATAAAGGTAAAATTAAAAATTAAAAATATAGATAAAAACAAAAGTACCAATAAAGAGATGATAATAAAAATTAGAAATACAAAATGAAAATATAAGATAAATATAAAAGAAATAATTGATATTATAATAAAATAAAATAAATAAAATAATAGTATGAATTAATAAAAACTTAGAACTATAAATAAAAATAAGATAGAAACATAAATAAGTTTAGAAAACAGAGGTTGATTATTGTCACGGTTCGTTTTCTGAAGGTTTTTTAAAGAAAACATCCCACAAAGAGGATGAGTAGGGTAAGAGGGGAGGAGGAAGAGTACATGGGAGAAAAACATCTTATAAAAAAATATTATAGGAGAAGGGTCAAAGGGGGGCAAGGTAATAAGGGATGTAATAGAGTAGGAGTATAGTTGGGACTATACTAACATCAGTGCACTGACAAGTGCATGAGTACATGTGAGATACGAGGAAGGAGAAAAAGTTTCTTATTAATTCCACTGGTTCATAAGGAGGAGAGAACACGCTTTACAGGAAAATATATATATATAAATGTATAATATAAAATTACGTTGAAAAAAATTGTGACTGAAGGAAAAATTGTGACAGACGGACAAAATCTCTATTTATATAAGAAAAATGACAATATGAGGGCGAGTGGGGCAACGCTGGGCGTTTCTCACTAGCAAGTAGTAATACTTAACACACAAGGTTTCCAGCAATCAAAACGCAAAAAATATATTTTTAAAAAATCCTGTGAGTTTCTTGAGTGTTTTTCAAGGATGTGATGTCAAGTATGTTTTTACGACAAGTCTTATCAACATGTCACATGTGAACTGATGACTCTGGATGATAAAGAATATGAAAGAGTCTCCAAAAGAAGAAAAAGTCTCTTTTTAAGCAATTTTACTTTATATACAGAAGACAGAAAGAATATTCTTTTGAAATGTATATCTTCAAGCTAATTTTCCTGGTCGGTAAAAAAGACGTGAGCAAATTTTTCATAATTCATTCAAGAAATATAAACAATGAAGAGCTGTGATACAGCGATACGGTCTCCCTGTGGATGACCATATGTAAAGTTAGGTATATATATGTATGTATATATATATATATATATATATATATGTATGTATATATATATATATATATATATATATATATATATATATATATATATATATATATATATATGACCCCTTAAATAATGTTAAGACTAGCGTAAATTCTTGGAAGCAAACTAATATAGTAACTGCTAAAAGTAAATTGACTTATAAAAGTGATTTTCCACCAGATGACTTGGGACTAAAATATTTTTGTTTTTTTTTCTTTATATAGTTTTAAAGGTTAGGAAACTTCCGAAACTATATATATATATATATATATATATATATATATATATATATATATATATATATATATATATATATATATATATATATATATAAATGGATAATATAAAAATTAAAAATTATATTAGATCCTATCAAGATACAGTGAAGCTCAATATAGTGGATAAAGCATTTATATACGGATAATGAAGTGACGAAATAGATAAAATTTACATAGTTTACAAGTTTATTAACTCGTCAAGTGTTTAAACAAGGAATACAAATCAAAATGACCTTTAAGCCATAGATTTTCAAAGATAACGCTCTTATCGTTAGAAGGTTTGACCAATAACCATTGAATATTAATTAATTATCTTGAAAATTCAAAAGTGAAAAAAACTTTTTTTTAAAACATTATAGGCATATATATATATATATATATATATATATATATATATATATATATATATATATATAGTAAGCTATGAAAATATATTTATGGCAATTAAGCTACACAGAGGCTCCCGCGTTTCATCCCTTAGGGGAATCTTCAGGCTAAAATGCATGGAGTTATTTTTGCCGGATGTTTTTATATACACGGCTAGCTAGTTAACCAATCAGATTCTTTGTTGTTCTCTCAGCCAATCGTTGGGCTTCCCATGAACAAGGATCCGGTTAGTGTTACTTCTTATATCATGTTCTATTGTTCTATTTTCTATAGAGTGGCGTATATCCTGTTTCTTTGTTGTCTCAATATAATGGGTGAATTTATTTTAACACGTGGTTCCTTTTATTTCTATTTTAGGTTTTAGTTTTTTTACTTATTTATTTATTTATGTATTGTTAGCCTAAGGTAAATTTATTTCTGTGTAGGCAGCTGTTTGCTATCTCACTTCTACAGTTTAATAGATTTTGGGGGTCTTTAAAGTGTAAGATTTCAAATTTTTCATTCAGACATAATCTACACGGGTCGTCTAAATTTCTACATGTATTGGCCTGTCGTATTATTTCCATTCAATTATTGGTGAGCGTCCATTTTCTTTGAGCTCCCAATAGTGGTTTGCTAGTGCTGTTTTAATTCGACGTTCTCTGTTTTTAAATGTGCTTTTGTGGTCATAATATCTGGTTTTAAAATCTAGGGAGGTCATACCCACGTAGTACTTCTATATATATATTTCACTTTTTTTTTCATTTTACCTCAGTCTAAGTTCTCAGAAATCAAGGGGGCCCCTTCCTGGGGCTAACACTTGCTTTATATATGAGATACATAGATATTAAATTTCTCCTTTACCTTTGAGTTAGTAAAGAAGTGAAGAACATTAATTTTTTAATATATATGTATGTATATTTTTTTTATTTCATTTTACTTCATTCGAAGTTCTCAAAATGTTCTGTGAGTTAACACTTGATTTTCATATGAGATTCATAGATATTCGAATATTTCATTAATGTTCTCCTTTACCTGTTAAACATTTAGTTAGTAAAGAGGTTAAGAACATTAATTTTCTCTATTCCCATTTGACCAGTTAATTATGTTATAGTTTATCTTTCTTGCAGGTCACTTGATCTTACCGGATTCCAGGACAAGAATTCATCTAGTCTAGTGGAGTATCCAGCTAAGTGGTGTTACTTGAGGTAACATCACTTGGAGAAAGTGCACCATTCCTCGAATAAGCCAGTGTATAGCTGTGTCGCGGGGATCTTATTTGTGCTGTGAATACTGTGTTATTTTGAATATTTAGTCAGGGTTTACTTGTAGGGGGAAGTATCCTCATGTCAGGTTGTTCTAACAAACCCCTATATAGAGCGATCTAACATACTCTAGGGTAGTGTCTAATAGGCATTCAAATTCTCTCTATATATGTGTGTAAACTAATGAACGAATCATTATGAATTTGGGCAACACGGTGAGTAGCATGGGCACATTATTTGTTTGTAAATGTTAAGATTAAAGGGTGTATATATATAAATTTACTAAAAAGATTTTTTGTTTTATGAACCGATCCTTATGAATTTTGGAATATATATTCTCGGCAACACGGTGAGTAGCATGGGCACATTATTTTTTTTAAATGTTAACATTTAGGGAGTGCATATATATAAAGTTTTTCTTTATGAACCGATCATTATGAATTTTGGAATATATATACTCGGCAACCCGGTAAGTAACATGGGTATATTACTTTTTTTTGTAAACTTTACCATTTAGGGAATGTACCTACCTAAACTGGCACCTGCCCTAAAAAACTTTTTAAATTCAGTTAGATACAAAACATTTCATAGAGAAAAGAATTGCTCTACCTCAAATTTTGAATTCATTAACTAATACACTTATTAAGTATACAGCGAGCCAGCAATTATTACTATCAAATGCTGCAAACGACGATGGTTCAGCCATGTATTACGACATGAAACTCTAGCGAACAGCATACTACAAGGTTGGGTGCATTGTTCTCGAAAACCAGGACGCTCGAGAAAGCAATGGATGGACAACGTGCTAGAATGGACAGGGTTGTCAGTAGAATACGTGGTGCGAATTGCTAATGATTGTGTGAGGTTAGGGTTAGGGAAATCGTACGAATATCTGTCAGACTCTCCGACGACGTCCCTTGATGTTATGAGATATCAATCAATCAAACTTTTAAAAAGATCAGAGCGCACGTGCGTGAGTGTCAATATGTTTGGTAAAATGCTAAACTATTGAACTGATCATTATGAATTATGGAATATGTATTCTAGGCAATAAGAGTGAGTAATGTGAACACATTATTTATTTATTTTGTAAACTTTATCATTTAGGGGGGGGGGGGTCACCGAAACCGCACCATACCCCTGCAGAGTAAAAAAAAACATTAAAATTTAAAAGGATGCTATATAATTGCATATACCCATCCTGAGACAGGTATTTTTCTAGTATATATATATATATATATATATATATATATATATATATATATATATATATATATATATATATATATATATATATATATATAGTATTAGATAAAATGAAAGAATAAAATAAGGTGTGAATCAAATTTTAATTACAATTCAAAGTTCAAGCAAAGTAATTGAAAGTCCTTGCTTGAACTTTGAATTGTAATTAAAATTTGATTCGCACCTTATTTTATTCTTTCATTTTATCTAATGCTATTAATGCTCTATCCAGTATATTGAGCTTCAGTTTTATCCGGATGTTCACTAATTAAAGATATTAGTTGCCTCTTATATCTTTTGTTGTATTAACCTTATATATATATATATATATATATATATATATATATATATATATATATATATATATATATATATATATATATATATATATATATATTATAATATAAAATGAAGTAATAAAATAAGGTGTCAATCAAATTTTATTAGAATTCAAAGTTCATGCAAAGCATCCTTAAGTCCTTAGCTCATGAGTTTTCAAAGATAATTCTTCTCTTCAGAGGACCATTACTGCAGTTATACTACTACAGGCAATAAAATTACGCTTTGAAAATATATAAAATTATATACACAAATATATAAAAATACATAACATCAAACATATCAATCCAAAAACATACTTTTGTTGAATCCATACAGTCCATCCAGGTCATACAAGTTGAGAAGCATAATCAGGAAGGACATTATTCCAAGATACAAACAGCAGTCCAAATACGTGAAATTGAAGGGGCCGGCAAAGTTATCCAGTCGCGAAATGTGTCCATGCTCTATCCAGTATATTGAGCTTCAGTTTTTTATCCGGATGTTTCACTAATTATAAGATATTAGTTGACGCTTATATCTTTTGTTGGATTGCTTCATATATATATATATATATATATATATATATATATATATATATATATATATATACGAGGCCTGTCTAAAACGTATCCGATCTTAGGCCAGAAAAAATATTTCAAATACGTGACGGGGTTGGGACCCTAATCCTCTTCAAAGTCACATTTTGAGTTATATTAAGTAATACATTTTCAAAAGCATCGATGTGCGGGCGGGCCTGAGCATCAATAATATGTATGTGCTTGGTAATATCCTAAACTATTGAACTTATCATTATGAATTATGGCAATAGGGTGAGTAACGTGGGCACATTATTTATTTTTTTGTAAACTACTTTACCATTGATGAGGAGGGGGGGGGGCCACTGAAACCGTACCATACCCTGCAAAGAAAGAAAAAAACATTAAAATTTAAAACTAATGCTATATTTCTAGCAAAATACCCGTCCTGGGACCGGTATTTTACTAGTTATATATATATATATATATATATATATATATATATATACTAGAAGAATACCCGTCCCAGGACGGATAAAATGATTTCCTCCTACAGGACAGTTTTACACCATTTTTATGTCCTCTTACAAAGATTAAAATCAATGTATGATGCTAGTAAACCTTATGTCTAGAATTCTTATTCCAATCCTGATTAAAATCCATTACATGATTTTGATTTTAGAAAATGTCTAAAGTCTAAGGCTTAAGAGGTCTTAAGAAAAAGTTGAAATTCAGGAATCTTGCTTAATTAGTGTCTAATGACTAAAGATCAAAATTTAATGCAAATCTGAAATATTTGGATTTTCAAATATTATGCCCTCTAGAACGAATTGAAAATACCCCAAAGAAACTGAAACTTAGGGGATATTTATTAATTGTTGTCTAATACCTATTGTTAAAATTTCACAAAAATCGGAGTTATTGAATTTTTACACAGGGATTCCACCTTCTATTTTTCCACTTTGCATCTTCTGTTATAAAAGACAGTTGCCTGTCTGTCTGTCTGTCTCTTTTTTTAAAATTTTCTTATTTCTGTTTTCGTTAGCATAGGGATGGGGCATTCTTCCAAATGCCAGACTATCACCTGCTATTTAGAGGCTCCAACCGAGTGCTCTTTTAAGGATTTTGGCCGTTCCCTTAAGTGCAATTATTTGGATTTCTTTTGCACTTGATTTTCCGGGAATACTTTCCAGATACTTTTTGAAATTTTTCTTCATGAGGCCTTTAGCTCCTATTATAACTGGGATAATGTTGATGTTTTTGAGGTTCCAGTTTCTCTTCATATCATACATTAGGCCATGGTATTTTGTCACCTTCTCCCCCTTTGCTCTGTTTAAGCCACTGTCATTTGGAACACTCACCTCAATCAGTGTTGCCTCTCTTTCTGCTTTATTTAATCTTGTCTGTCTGTCTGTCTGTCTGTCTGTCTGTCTGTCTGTCTGTCTGTCTGTCTGTCCGACAAAACGACAAAAAAATACCTGCAAAGTTGTTTTTTTCTTGTTTGGCGTTGCCCCAGGGAATACTATCTAAAATTTAGAAAAACATTTTTCATTCTTTGACCCTAAACTGGCACAGAACGCGTCAGGTGGGGTCGGTTTTCCAGCCATTTAATGTACTAACTAAACAGATTTTTTAATCAAGAAGTTACTTCACTTGCTGACTCAGTCATCGAGGAATCTATAAAAAGGAACTGTCTGTGTATGTGTATGTGTATGTGTATGTGTGTGTGTATGTGTATGTGTATGTGTATGTGGGTGTGTGTATGTGTATGTGTATGTGTATGTGTATGTGTGTATGTGTATGTGTATGTGTATGTGTGTGTCTGTGTATGTGTATGTGTGTGTATGTGTATGTGTATGTGTGTGTGTATGTCCAGAGAGAGGAATGGGCTGGGCGGAGGAGAAATAGGGGGAGGGGAAAACGTGGGAGAAGGAAAGAGAGAAAGATAGAGAGACGGATAAAGAGAGAGATAGAAGTTTAAATAGAAATATGTTGTACTTTTGTCCCGGACAACGCCGGGTAGTCTTGCTAGTAAAACCATATTAAACTAAATATGGCCCATATTACCCACACTTACGCCGAGCAGCTGTATTCCAAATTTCATAATGATCGGATAATTAGGTTGGGAGTGAATCCTATACATAGAAATACAGGGTGTTTCAAAAGTCTTGGGAACATTACAAATGCGTATATCTCATGAACTATTCCAGGTAGAAAAATGAAACTGGTGCCATTTTAAAGCTTGCTTAATCAAGTTTTTGGTCATACTAATGATTTTCGTGTTATCTTTCCAGGTGCAGTAATGGCGTTCTCTAAACAAGACTAGGCATTTTGCGTCCTCCAATTTGCAAAGACTGAATCGTGGGCATGTGTTCAGCGTGCATTTCGCAGGAAATTTAAAAAAGAAGCCCCTGAAAGGAAATCCATTGTCAGATGGCATGCTAAATTTGTGAAAGATGGGTGTTTGTGCCCAAGTAAGCGAACAGGTCGCCCTTCAACTTCAGAAGATGCAGTTGAGCAAGTTCGGACAGCCTTTCAGCGGAGCCCCCGTAAATCAGTGAGAAGAGCCAGCAGGGAACTTCAGCTTGCTCCAGCAACTGTCTGGCGTGTCTTAAGGAAACGACTGCAAATGGTACCTTACAAGCTCAAGTTGGTCCAAAAGTTGAAGGACACTGATAAGCCACTTCGCCGTGACTTTTGCATTGCAATGCAAGAGAAGTTGGAAGATAACGGCTTTGATGACCGGCTTGTTTTTAGCGATGAGGCGACCTTCCATCTGAATGGCAAAGTTAACAAGCATAACACTCGCATATGGGGTACTGAGAATCCTCATGAACTTCTTGAGCACGAGCGAGATTCACCAAAAGTGAACGTGTTTTGTGCAATTTCCAAGAAAGGTGTCTATGGACCGTTCTTCTTTGAAGAGGCAACTATCACTGGTGAATCCTATCTCAACATGCTGGAAGACTGGTTAATGGCTCAGTTGGAACAAGCAGAATCTGATGACTTCATTTTTCAACAAGATGGTGCACCACCACACTGGAGTCTTAGAGTAAGGCAGTTTCTTAACACAAGGCTGCCTGGTAGATGGATTGGGAGATCTGGGCGAGGTGATGACGTTCTCATGCCCTGGCCTCCTAGGTCTCCAGATCTTACCCCGTGTGACTTTTTCCTTTGGGGCTTTGTCAAGCAACAAGTCTATGTGCCGCCCCTTCCAAGAGATATTGACGAACTAAAGGCTCGAGTAACGGCAGTTGTGGGAACCATTGACGTCAAGATGCTGGAACGCGTTTGGCAGGAAATGGACTATCGACTAGATGTCTGCCGTGTGACGAATGGTGCTCATATTGAGCAACTTTGAAGATTCCCCACAAAACTTGAAACTTTAACCTTTCCAACGGTACCAATTTCATTTTTCAACTCCTAATAGTTTTTGAGTTATTAAAAATTGTTATGTTCCCAAGACTTTTGAAACACCCTGTATATAAACATGTGCACATACGATATCAAATTTCAGGTGAGGTTTTGTTCATAGTCCATTGAATCCTTATAGTGTTTATATAATAGTGATCAATAACAAATAGAGCTATATATTTTATTTAGTATACATTTTATTTATACAAACATTTTTGTTTACACATTTTCAGACATGTTTCAGTTTTAGCTTGAAATCAGCTAAACTTCCTCAGGCCAAGTTCTTAGTATGAAGGCCGAGAGGAAAATCCGGTTTTCACTTCAACCTAAATACTAAAAACTTGACCTGAGGAAGTTCAGCTGATTTTCAGCTAGAGCTGCAAATCAGTGGCGATTTGTAAAAACCGGGTTCAAGCTCTCCGACGGACGTGAAATAACATCGCTACACTGAAGATTGCGTAATGTCTGTAGGTAAAAATAATTAATATTTACTTTAAAATATATATATATGTATATATATATATATATATATATATATATATATGTATATATATATATATGTTTTAAGCAAACTACTATTATATATATATAAATATATATATATATATATATATATATATATATATATATAGTGCTTCAGTGTATGTTGAAAAGAAATCAATAAAGTGTTCGATCGCAAAAAATATGAGGGCTAATATACAAATTATTCATTTAAAAACTATACGTTACATAATTCAGAGACGTACCATAGTTTCATTGAATTAGGCTGACTGTATGTTTATGTATGTTTATATATTATAATATATAAACATACATAAACATACAGTCCGCCCCTATTGACTCGGTACTTTCTCCAGAAACGACGCTTGCGTGAACTCACTGGAAGACGCATACGGTGATCTTTTAACTCCATCCTTCGATTTGTTTTCATTTTGTGAGTGGCTGATGATTTGAATGGGATTTAACGACCTTTTTAACAACAATAAAAAGTCAGCCTAATTCAATGAAACCATGGTACATCTCTGAAGTATGTAACGTATAGTTTTTAAATGAATAATTTGTATATATAGATATATAATTATTATTATAATACTAAATGTGATTTCATTAACATTAGTTTCCTTGAGGCTTTGTTCCTATATACATTTATAACACAAAATACATGCTAAAATATGCCTTGCATTTTAAAAATGCAGACAAATGTTAGAGACACAAACTGAAGACAGTACTGGAAAATGAAAACCACAAAATCCTTTGGGACATGAAGGTACAAACAGATAAACCAATCCAAGCAAAGAGACCAGCATCATACTAATAATATAGAAATAATAATAATAAGAAGAAGAAGAAGAAGAAGAAATCATTGATGACCTGTGTGAGAACTCCTAGTGAGTACAAATAATAATAATAATAATAATAATAATAATAATAATAATTAATAATAATATACAAGAACAGAGACAACTGTGTGGGGAAATCGGTACACTGGGAAATATTCAAACGACTTCATTTTGAACATGCAAACAGATGGTACAGACACAAACCGAAGACAGAACTTGAAAACAAAAACCACAAAATACTTTGGGACATGGGGGTACAAACAGATAAATACATCCAAGCAAGGAGACCGGACATCATAATATAAAACCAAAAGGAAAGAAACTGCCAAATTGTAGATTTTGCCGTCCCAGCAGTCCACAGGGTGAAGATCAAAGAGATGGAAAAACGAAGCAAATACACTGAGCCTTGTAACATTTCAAGTAAAGAAGATGTGTCCAGGGGCTGTCCTGCAATAGGGGGCAGCACGAGCAAAGTCGCTTATGTAAAAAGACAAGCTATCTGTCTGTCTGTCTGTCTGTCTGTCTGTCTCACACACATACACACAAGTAACCCGTCTCTCTGATGTTTTATGTGACTGTCTCTCTTTTTAAATAAACGATTATAAATCATGTATATTTGTTTGGTTTTGTCATCAAATGAATAGAACCTGGTTTCACGACGATGACATGAGTATAGAATGGTCTATACATCATAAGTGGGAATGCATAATTCTATAGAATGGTCTATACTCCGTAAGTGGGATGCAAAATTGTATAGAATGGTCTATACACCGTAAGTGGGAATGCAAAATTTTGAGTATTATTATAATACCCTACCGGAGAGTCCAACGTTCAAATCCCTCGGCCTAACATTCACAGGTTACATGAATTGGAACAAATACATAAAAGACATTGCCAAAGCTGCTGCAAAGAAGATGGTCTCCCTCTACCATACTAGAAAACTTCTCACACCTGACAGTATCCTATATCTCTACAAAGCCACCATCTGCCCATGCATGGTGTATTGTTGCCACATCTGGGCTGATGCACCATCCTCTAGTCTCTCCCTCCTAGACAAGGTCCAAAAAAAGTCTCTAATCTGATAGGTCCCTCACTATACACCAAGCTCCAACCCCTGTCCCATCGCTGCAATGTTGCATCCTTGTGCTTGTTTTACAAGTACTTCAATGGAATGTGCTCCGCTGAACTTGCTGCTCTAGTGGCCCCTCGACGTAAATACACTCGACCAACCCGACAATCAGTTAAATCCCATCCATTCACTGTGGAGGTCCCCAGATGCCAGAGAGCCTTCTACTCCAATAGCTTCTTTCCTCGAGCTGCCGGCCTTTGGAACTCCCTCCCTACTCCCTGTTTCCCCTACCGTATGCAGAAATTTAAAACTAATGTGAACAAACATCTAGCTGCACAGCTCCCAATTTAGGATGATCCCCTAAAATTTCAACCTTATTCTCAGCCCCTTACGTCTACAGTGGCAACTTGCCTTGTTTCGGGTGAACTCGGTTAAAAAAAAAAATTGTTAATATTACTCGAAGAAAAAAGTATTTTTTATATGTACATAATGCTATAATACAACGTTGACGCAAAACAATGAATGGTTGTAATTTAAAAAACAAAATGGCTAAATTATGAATTTACTTTGTCGTCTATTTGGGCTTGGCTGCTTCAGTGTATTTTGCTGTTCTATGTAATATTTGTGAAGTGAGAACATCATAATTAACTGTGGGCACTCCTCTCACATCTATTACGTACAATTATCTACTCATCCCATCCCATCCCAATTTTGAGTGTAGGATGAGTCACGTTATCTGTTTGTTAGCAACAAATCATGAGAACCATAATGATACTGACCTCTGCTATCTCACTTGTCCTTAGCACGACACTAAACTGCCTCAGACACCAATGGTGTGCTCCTCTTAACCCTCGAAATCCATCTTTTCCAGCCCTTTCTACCTTTTCCCCTCTCTCTGCCTACCCTATGTCCCAACCCTATCAAATATTCAGTCTCTCTATATACCCCCAACCGTGCTGGGTATGACACAAAACTTCATCCTTGGTCTTTTGACTAAGAGCAAAGTGTAGTATCTGCTCTGATACTACACTTCACTTTCAGTAAGTGAAGGAGAAATCCTTCTAGACAGAGGCAATTTTTTTTTTTTTGTCCCAATCCTAAATGCTCCCTTTTTGGAGGAGCTGGATTTTTCCCATATAAAAAAACAAAAACGATCTCGTGCAGAAGCAAGTAAATAGAGACACAAAACAACTGCATCCAGTTGCAGGACCGGCGGGACAGTTATAAAAGTGGGGGGGGGGCTCTCATAAAAAGTGGGGCGGTTAAACACATGCATATATAACTTCATTATTAATGACCGTAAAGTGGGGGGAGGGGGGGCAAGTCAAAAGGTGGGGGGAGGGGCTTGAGACCCCCCCCCCCCTCCGGTGCCGCCGTCCATGAGTTGTGAGGCCCCAATTTGGGAGTTTTGGGGAACCGGAAGTCATCTTTTTTTAGTTGCCATAAATCCTAAATAAACTCTGACTCGGTGTGGGTAGTACCTGTCAAGGTACTTTCTATATTTGATATTATTATGCTGCCATTACTAACCAGCAGAACGTTACAACTGTACCGGTATCGTCTTGTCCTCCGGGGCTTGCTTCCGTCGGTCAGTGGGTTTGTCCTGTGCAGTTCTAGGAGGTCCACCCTCCCAGGCTTTGCCTCCCGTCTTTGGGGAGGAGTAAGTTTATTGCTTACTGCCTGAGGCGTCCCTACTGGGGAATGCTGACGGGGCTGCCCAGGCAATTTTTAATGGCCAGAGTGCTCACCTTCTCGGGCGCTGGCTTTTCAAGCCCCACTTTCCCGACCCGACCTTGGGTCACATCTTACCTTGTGGGAGTAAGATAAAAATGGCCTTGTGCCTAACCTCCTGAAGAGGAGGTAAATAATACGTTACAACTGTCGACCAACTAAAGAGTCTATCAGGCATGTGTATGCAGTGTGATGATCTATAGAAGTGAAAGCTTGCCAATGAGGGTTGAGGACATGCGTTGCATGGAAAGAAATTATATGAGAATGATACGATGTATGTGTGATGTGAGTATTAAAGACAGGCTTAGATCTGATGACATCAGAGGAAGTTTAAATCTGGATAGTATGGGGAGATGTGTGCAGAACAGGAAGGAGATTTCGATGGCATGGCCATGTTGAGAGAATGGATGAGAGTTATTAGGTTAGTAGATGTAGAACAGTTAGGGTAGCAGGTCCAGTCAAACATGGGAGGAAGTGATAAAAATGCACCTGAGGGAAAGAGGGATAAATAAAGACCTGCCCAGAGATAGGTTAGTTTGAAAGTCAATTTCTTAAAGCCGTCACACGCATGCAAGCATGTAAAACGGACGTTAAATTGATGATGATGATGATGATGATGATGATGATGATGATGATGATGATGATGATGATGATGATGATGAACTTAAAGCATAAAATTATAATTAAACGTTAATATAGTTACAATATTACCTTAAAAAATTGCTGTAAAATAGTAAAATAGTACCTTCCTTTCAGTGTTTGTGTATAGACACAATTATTTAAAATTCCCCCCAACCCCAAACTGGAAAAAAAAAAGGATGTTTCTGCACTTAGGTTGCTGTATGGATGTTTCTTCTTAGTTATAAAATAGTAAAAACGTTTAAATGTTCATTATTATTCAAAATTTTAATAATTATAGAACTAAATAATTAATACTTATATGTAGTTAAAAATTTGATTTAGAATACAGGTATGGGATTCAAGGGTGTTAGCAGGAGCTTCTTGGGTTCTCAATATACCCGGGCGACGCCGGTGCACAGATCCTGCTAGTTTTGTATGAATAGAAAGTCGATAACAAAATAATTTAGAGTTCAGTTTTTACTAACTTTATGAATAAATATTTGAAGATATTAAGAACTTGAAGCATAAAATCTTTTACCAAAATGCCTGGAATCAGAATTAAATAACCCGAAAAGGGTTGATATGCCGTAAAACAAAACAACCGACTGACCTATTGTATATCTCAATAATCCCATCCTTTTTCTCATTTGGCGCCTTATTCAAGTGTCCGGATCACATTCCAGGAAAAAGTAATCCACAAGTGTTTATTATTCAGTGTGAAAAGATTCAGCCTGTTTCTGTGGAAAAAAGTGCCAAACCCATGCCGCTTCTGGAAGAGGTCACCATTTTTTTATCTTTCTTTTTCCACTTTGCAGACAGCGGTGATTTCTACCCTCCCTCAAATGCCACACAGCACCCCCGATATCTTCCTAGCCTTCTGTGCGACTTACCTATGCCATTTCTAGAAGAAGTCGCCAATTCACTGTGTAACCCCTTCTCCTTTTATCTTTCTTTTCCGATTTGTAGACAGGGGTGATTTCTACCCACCCCACCCTCAAATACCACTGAAGCCCCCCCCCCCCCCCCGATGCACACCAGACATCTTCTTCGCCTTCCATGTGGGTTATTTATCTACCTCCCACAGCGGTAAGATGTGACCCAAGGTCGGGAAAGTGGGATTTGAAAAACCAGCACCCTAGAAGTTGAGTACACTGGCCATTAAAAATTGCCTGGGCAGCCCCGTCGGCATTCTCCGGTAGGGGCGCCTCAGGCAGTAAGCAATAAACTTACTCCTCCCCCAAGAGGGGAGGCAAAGCCTGGGAGGGTGGACCTCCTAGAAGTGCACAGGACAGACCCATAGACCGGCGTAAATCAAGCCCCAAAGGCCAAGACAATACCAGTCTACGGGGTGCAGTATCCATCGGAACAGATACTACACTTTGATCCCGGCCAAAAGGCCAGGGTCGCCTTCTATGTTTATTTACTCCTCGCGGAGTTAGGCACAAGGCCAGTTTTATCTTACTCCCACAAGTAAGATGTGACCCAAGCTCGAGTCGAGCAAGTGGGGTTAAAAGCCAGCGCTCGAGAGGTGAGCACTCTGGCCATTTAAAAATTGCCTGGGCAGCCCCGTCGGCATTCCCCGGTAGGGGCGCCTCAGACAGTAAGCAATAAACTTACTCCTCCCCAAAGAGGGGAGGCGAAGCCTGGGAGGGTGGACCTCCTAGAACTGCACAGGACAGGAGTGCAGTATCCATCGGAACAGATACTACACTTTGATCTTAGCTAAAAGGCCGAGATCGTCGCCTTCTATGTGACTTACCTAAATGAAACAAAGAATTTAAAGATGAAGAAAATATGGAAGGAACTTTGATAATGAAACTTCGGTTATCTTGAACTTTTCAACTTTCAGGTGACTGTCATTGAAACAACATTATCTTAGGTTTACTTTCGGCAGCCTCGTAACTCTCGCTTCTCTTATTTTGTCATTTAGTCCTCACATTCCATGAGGGTGTTTCTGACAAAGGGGGGAAATTGCTGTTTTCTTGAACAAAATCTATCCATCTAACACTTATCGTTGGCTAGTTTTTGACCTTGAAGTATTTTTTTAACTCCTTCCATCAAGTGGCGTCATGCCTTGTCTGGAGCGATTTCCATTAAAAAAATCGGATCTTTTTAAGAAGCTCCCGCCACTAGTACTAAAGTTAGTCGGCCGCTAAGAATAACCCCGCTGCCAAGGGAGACAACTTTTCGGCTTGCTAAATTCTTTACGCGTTAACCCTTTTCACACGTGTTTGAGGGCACGTTTCCTTAAAGTTTTCTTTGCTCATGAATTTTCTAAGACTCACAACTCTTGTCCACGACAAGGAGTCTGCTGTAGTTTTTTTTTGCAAAACTACGGAGTACTACATCAGCAGCGTCTCTGCAACAATGACCATCAAATGGCTTTATCGAGCAATTGGTCCAGATGGCGATGTAATTCACGTCAATATAACATCCCTTAATGATAAATCATTCTTATTTTGTTAATTTATGAAAAATTTAACTACAAAAAAAATAACATCCATTAATACTAAAATCGTATATAATAAGTTATACATTCTTATTTTGTTAATTTTTTTAAGCAAAAGTGGCTGAAAAGTTGTCTCCCTTGAATAGCGGGGCGTTATTTTTTGGCGGGGAGTTTCTTAAAAAGATTTTTAAAATCTTAATAATTAGTTCTAGTTTTATAACAATTTGGTTCTATTAATAAGTTAGTGACCAAACAATATCGTAATAATTAGGTTATATTATTAATATTAATTAAATTATTAATTGCACCAAACTGTTATAAAGCTATAACTAATTTGGTAAGGATAATAATTAGGTTATATTATATATATATATATATATATATATATATATATATATATATATATATATATATATATAGTTGTGTTATAGTGAAATAAATTCCAGAAGGAAATCCGGGTATGAGAGCTCAACGTAATAAACAAAGCAAGAATAAAATAAAATAAAATAACACGGAATCACATAATAATTTATTGCAATAATTTATTTCAATCCTCCGGCATTCTCAAGTATCCAAGTGAGGTGATTACATTTTTGAAAATGACAAAAGAGAAATCTACACTCACTAATTCAATATACATATAGAGAGAGCGACAACATATCTAATACATATCTGGAGAGAGGGGGAAATGAGCTATTTAAGACCTAAATCGAGGAGGAGGAGAGTGGAAACATATTTAATATATAATTTTAGAAAGGGGGAGATTGCACAATTTATAACGGAAGGCAATACAGAGAGGGGGAAAGAGAGCAATATATATATAGAGGGGGAAATTGTAAGATTTACAAGGACGGTATGTAGGGATAGGGAAGGTAGTCAAGGTATCTCAAAAAAGAGGTCAACATGTCTAGGTACCCCACCAACCAACCGCCCAACCCCAAGCAGTCTCTGAAAGTTAATTGGCAGGCTAAAATGCATGGAGTTAGTTTTGCCGGGTGTTTTATATACACGGCTTGTTAGTTAACCAATCAGATTCCTTGTTGTTCTCTTAGTCAATCGTATTGCTTCTCACGAACAAAGGTCCGGTTAGTTTTACTTCTTATTTCATATTCTATTGTTCTGTTTTCTATAGAGTGGCCTATCCCTGTTTCTTTGTTGTGTCAATATAATTGGTGACCTTATTTTAACACGTGGTTACTTGTATTTCTATTTTAGGTTTTAGTTTTTAAGTTTTTAGGTTTTTAGTTTAGTTTAGATTTTTTTTCCTTATCTGTTTATTATTTATTTATTTATTTATTTATGTATTGTTAGCCTAAGGTACATTTTATTCTGTGCAGACAGCTGTTTGCTATCTCACTTCTACAGTTTAATAGATTTTGGGGGTCTTTAAAGTTTAGGATTTCAAATTTCTCATTCAGACATAATCTACACGAGTCGTCTAAATTTCTACATGTACTGGCCTTTCGTATTATTTTCCATTCAATTATTGGTGAGCGTCCATTTTCTTTGAGCTCCCAATAATGATTTGCTAGTGTTGTTTTAATTCGATGTTCTCTGTTTTTAAATGTGCTTTTGTGGTCGTAATATCTGGTTTTAAAATCTAGGGAGGTCATACCCATGTAGTACTTCTTTTTATTCTGTCTTTATATATATATACTACTAACAATTATATATTTTTTTTATTAATTCTATGTCATTATCATAAGATTGAAATTATTTTCCAATAATATCAAACAGGTAGAATTAATTTCTCTTCTAACAGTTTCAATATGTGAAAAAGATAAATGACACTTTTACATTTATTTAAATTTCAGATTCTAAATTTCTATCTTATTTCCAGTATATACAATTTAATATAGCATAAGGGGGAAATGAAAATGCAACCTTATGGGTCGTCCTTATAATAGTTGTATCTGAACGCTGTGCAGACAGTTAAAGAGAATATCATATTTCTTGTTTAATAGGTTACCAATATATTTAATTACGGATAATGATTTTTCCAAGCATAACCTACACTATCTATCTAAATATTTACAGGATTTTGCTTTTTTAACTATGAACCATGTAATATTATATGGAATATTTTTTATTTTTAAAGATTCCATACATGCCTAGACAATGAAGTAAAATTCGAAAGACTTGTCTAAGTTAGCCATCCTGATGACGGCTGTGAGCCAGAAACACGTGTCCATGGATTACATTTATGTACGTATAAAATTAATAAAATATATATATATATTAACGAAAAATACGTCCTATAAAGTTAAGGGCGACTAACAATGCAATTTTCTGCATCTTAGTCACGTAGGAAGTGAGACAATCGAAATAATAGTAAGCAAAAAACAACGAACGCTGCAATATATATATATATATATATATATATATATATATATATATATATATATATATATACACGTAAATCGAATGTTGAGATTATGAATCAGGACTACATCAACAGTGTTCAGGATCCCATTGCTGATCGCCAATGCCCGGGGGGGGGGGGAATAATTTAGTGGCCCAACAGAAAAACGCACGCACAGGATACCATTTCCCGTGTTTACATAACTTTAAGTGGCGATCGTTATGACACGTAATGTCATTAATAGCCAAAAATAGACGTGTTCTAATAAGATAATATGAAACTGCAAGTGAGTTTTTTGTAACTTGTTTGGGATGCTTGATGGAAACTTGTTCTTGGTCACGTATAGCAACAAGGACGTTTCTCACAAAGTTGGTTTCATTCATAAAAAGAAATTACACTAGTTTTCTTGGCACATCCCCCCCCCCACCATGAACAGACATCACAGACACCCAGCTGTTACATTTTGCATTGAAAATATCAGACACAGCTTTAAGAAGGATATCCCCCCCCCCCAAACAGGGCATCCACCATTATACTAAGAGGCAAATGGTATTTAATAGGGCGCTCTTGTATAAGCAGTAACCGATCTGAGGGAGATAACTATTTTCTTAGCCGCCGCTATTCCGAATTAGCTTATACTTTGGCAAGGGAGATAACTTTGTTTATCGCAGCATGAAAGAAAATAACTTTTCTTTTTATGTTTATATAAAGTGTATACAATCTGTGGCATGTAAATAAAAGTGCTTAAAAGTTATTTTGAACGCATTTAAAACCCGTAACATGTTTTTAATTAATTGTTATAAAGTTTATGAACTTTGTGGCGTAAAAGTTATTTTCTGTCATGCTGCGACAGGGTTAGGTTTAGGGTTAGGATTAGGGTTTAGGGTTAGAGTTTAGGGTTAGGGTTTAGGGTTTAGGGTTAGGGTTTAGGGTTAGGGTTAGGGTTTTTAACGCATTTCAAAACCGTAACATGTTTTTTATTAATTGTTATAAAGTTTATAAACTTTGTGGCATAAAAGTTATTTTCTTTCATGCTGCGATAAACAAAGTTATCTCCCAAGCGAATTCGGAATAGCGGCGGCTAAGAAAAATAGAGTTATCTCCCTCAGATCGGTTACTGCTTATACAAGAGCGCCTTTAATAGTGCCATATAAAAAGTTAACCAGGCAATATTCTCATATCGGAACATGTCGTTATCTCAAGAATATAAGCATGGCATTTTAAAGACTTTTATTCTAGAATCCAAAATAAAAATTAAAATAAATATTAACTTCACACTCATCATATAACATTGAAAGAATGGATGAGAGTTCTTCGGTTAGTAGATGTATAACAGTTGAGGTAGCAGGGTCAGTTGACAAGGGAAGACCAAGGAAAACATGTCAACATGTAAAACGGATGGGAGGAAGTGACAAGGATGGGCTTGAGAGAAAGAGGGATAAATAAAGACCTGGCCAGAGATACGTTAGTTTGGAAGTCTATTTCTTAAAGCCGTCCAATGCATGCTAGCATGTAAAACGGTGCCCGGAAAACTCGTCACAGGAAAATTCGTAAACGGAAAATTCGTAAACGGAAAATTCGTAAATGGAAAATTCGTAACCGGAAAATTCGTCACTTTTGGCCAAGTAGGAAAATTCGGCAATTATCGAATAAATATCGATTGAAAATAGATTTTAGAACCGTTTTTACAGGAGATATACTTGTAAATACGAGGCTACCCACCTCCCCAGTGGAGAACATTTTTTCATATTATTTTTTTTGGTACTTGTGCCGTTTACTAACCGGGCTATTTTTTAGATAAGATTTTCAAGTTAAATTACATTTTTACGATATCTTTTGTTTATTAAATTGTTAGGTAAAAGTACAGAATAGTTACCCCCCCCCCCCCACCTCACTCCATGTTAAGAATGGCTTTCTAAATAATGTTATTTCAACCCAGTTCGTAATTACGTTACGAAATTAAAGGTTTGAATCGGGTTATTTTTTACATAAAATTTTCAAGTTAAATTCAATTTTTACGATATCTTCCGTTTATTAAATCGTTACGTGAAAGTACAGAATAGTTAACAAAGCACCCCCCCCCCCCATTCTCCTCATGTAAAAAATCGTTGTCTAAATAATGTTATTATTTCAAGCCTGGTTCGTAATTAAGTTACGAGATGAAATCCATCATAATTCATTTAGATTTATTCGTAAACAAGTCAGCCATTTTAATTGACAAAACATCAATTACTTCGTGTGTGTGCAAAACTTGGAAAGGAATTTATAAACTATCGAGTAACTGGCTTTAAATTCTTAGAAAATGTCCATGTATTTAAAAAAGCAAAATTGTTTTCTAACTAATTCAGTGTTTTTATTTCATCTTGCCTAAAACTTGTTTTAATTAACAACTTTATTTAATACTTAAAAAAAGAAATTCTTCTTTCAAATAAATCGTTGTATGGTCGGAACAAAAAAATCAGAAAAATACAGCCAATTCATTGTCTGCCATTTTAGTTGTGAAACGATGGATTAACCACTTTTTCTCACAGTGATTTTGAAGTAAAAATTTAATTTAACTTGAAAATCTTATCTAAAAAATAGCCCGGTTCGTAAACTGCACAAGTACAAAAAAAATAATATGAAAAAATGTTCTCCACTGGTGAGGTGGGTAGCCTCGTATGTACAAGTATATCTCCTGTAAAAACGGTTCTAAAATCTATTTTCAATCGATATTTATTCGATAATTGCCGAATTTTCCTACTTGGCCAAAAGTGACGAATTTTCCGTTTACGAATTTTCCGTTTACGAATTTTCCTGTGACGAGTTTTCCTAAATTCATGTAAAACAGACGTTAAACCGATGATGATGATGATGATGATGATGACGATGATGATGATGATGATGATGATGATGATGATGATGATGATGATGATGATGATGATGATGATGATGATGTCACGTTGAGAGAATGGATGAGAGTTATTGGGTTGGTAAATGTAGAACAGTTGAAGTAGCAGGGTCAGTTGGCAAGAGAAACCCCAAGAAAAACATGCCAGCATGTCAAACGGATGCGATGCAGTGACAAGGATGGGCTTGAGAGAAAAGGGGATAAATAAAGATCTGGCCAGAAATAGGTAAAGCAGATGTTAAACCGATGATGATGATGATGATGATGATGATGATGATGATGATGATGATGATGATGATGATGATGATGTCACGTTGAAAGAATGGATGAGAGTTATTGGGTTAGTAAATGTAGAACAGTTGAAGTAGCAGGGTCAGTTGGCAAGAGAAACCCCAAGAAAAACATGCCAGCATGTCAAACGGATGCAAGGGAGTGACAAGGATGGGCTTGAGAGAAAAAGGGATAAATAAAGACCTGGCCAGAAATAGGTAAAGCAGATGATGATGATGATGATGATGATGATGATGATGATGATGATGATGATGATGATTTTCCCCCACTTGTCTCTAGCCCAAACTGCTTGAATAAAAGATCTGTTTCCATAAAGGACAGATACCAATAGTAAATTGTTTGTGTCTTTTAGTACCGTATCCGTATTCCAATACAAGTCGCAATTTCCTGTGATGGCGCAAACAAGATAGGACATGAACACGGAGAGAGAGAGAGAGAGAGAGAGAGGGAGGGGAGGGGGAGAGAGAGGGGAGGGGGGAGAGAGAGGGGGGAGAGGGGGAGAGGGAGAGAGGGGGGGGGAGAGGGAGAGAGAGAGGGAGGGGGAGAGAGGAGAAACACTTAACACGATTAAACTTGTTCTCGGTCCTTTCGAAACCAAAAAAGGAAAAGAAAAGTCTGTTAAAGAAGTAAACCGGAGTTAAATGGGTTCGTCTGAAATTTACCAGACAGTCTCGCTGTATAAGACGGAACGTTCAAAGGAAATGGTTGGACATGAAGTGAATTCTGAAACGATCAATTCGTTGCAAATGAAGTGTTGAACTCGAAACAATAAAGACTTTTCAATTACAGCCGGATATGTTTGCTTATATCCTGGTTTTAACAAAACCGGATTTTGTTATCATTAAAAAAAAAAAATGGATGTGAATTTATTTAATAAATTTCATTTTGAAATTTGGTGACTTGGTTTAAAAATAAAAATAAAGTAAGAACAAAAATTATTATAAAGTAAATAAACTTGAATGATTGTTGGTAGTTTTTTTTTTGACGACTGTTGTTGGTTCATTTTATGCCAAGACGATACATATGTTTTGCGTACTAGTTGTATGTCCACTTACGAAGATTAAAATCCATATATATATAATGATACTAAACCTTATGTTAAGAATCCTTATTCTAATTTTGATCAAAATCCATTACATGATTTTGATTCTAGAAATTGTCTTAAACTTAAGAAATTGAAATTCAGGGAATCTTGCTTAATTGGTGTGTAATGACTATGGATCAAATTTAATACAAATCTGAAATATTTGAATTTTTAAATGAGAGGCTGTGCTCATATTATGGCCCCTAAAATCTCTTTAAAATACCTCAAAGAAACTGAAATTTGGGGAATATTTATTAATTTGTGTTTAATACCCATTATTAAAATTTCACAAAAATCGGCGGTATCTGAATGTTCACGAAGTGCTGCCCCCACTTTTTTAACGCTTGTTGCATAAAACTAAATTAAATTAAATATACCCCACATTTGGACCACTTACGCCTAACATCTGTGTTCCAAAATTCATAATGATAGGTTGATTGGTTTAGGAGTGAATCATGTATAAGTATAGAAATATAAAATACCTAACTATATATATATATATATATATATATATATAGTAAGCTATGAAAATATATTTATGGCAATTAAGCTACACAGAGGCTCCCGCGTTTCATCCCCGGGGGAATCTTCAAGCTAAACTGCATGGAGTTATTTTTGCCGGGTGTTTTTATATAGAACGACAGAGAGGAAAAAAAAAATAACAAATTACATTAAAAAAGGGGAAAATATAACAAAAATAACACTAAGAAGAACAAAAATATAAACAATACAAATAGAAATAAACAAAACACTAATAATAACCACCCGAATAGAAATGAAAAAGTTAGCAATGAAGAGAAAAGATGTAACTGCATAAATCGTACACTTTGTCCACTACAAAATAAATGCCTAACCAAAAGTATTGTATACCAAGCAACAATATTTGCCAAGGAAAGACCGAATAACAAGAAGCACTACGTGGGTATGACCTCCCTAGATTTAAAACCAGATATTATGACCACAAAAGCACATTTAAAAACAGAGAACGTCGAATTAAAACAGCACTAGCAAACCACTATTGGCAGCTCAACGAAAATGGACGCTCACCCATAATTGAATGGAGAATAATACAACAGGCTAGTACATGTAGAAATTTAGACGACCCGTGTAGATTATGCCTGAATGAAAAATTTGAAATCCTACATTTTAAAGATCCCCGAAATCTATTAAACTGTAGAAGTGAGATAGCAAACAGCTGCTTACACAGAAATAAATTTACCTTAGGCTTACGATAAATAAATAAATAAATAAGTAAAAAACAAAACTAAACAAAAACTTAACAATAAAAATAAAAACCTAAAATAGAAATACAAAGAACCACGTGTTAAAATAAATTCACCCATTATATTGACACAACAAAGGAAACAGAATGTAGGCAAATCTATAGAAAACAGAACAATAGAACAGGATATAGGAAGTAACACCAACAAGACCTTTGTTCGCGGGAAGCCCAACGATTGGCTGAGAGAACAACAAGGAATCTTATTGGTTAACTAGCTAGTCATGTATATAAAAACACCCGGCAAAAATAACTCCATGCATTTTAGCCTGAAGATTCCCCCCCTCCCCCGGGATGAAACGCAGGACCATCTGTGTAGCTTAATTGCCATAAATATATTTTCATAGCTTACTACCTAGCTCTACTTACGTATCGAGTACTGTTGAAGTAAATACTGAAAATTGATACATAAAAAGTTATATCTCCTTATAAAATTTTATGTGGATTCATGAAATAATTAGGTTATATTATATATATATATATATATATATATATTATTCGGTACAAAAAATCGGTACAACATCGAATAATAAATAAATATTACACTTTTAAATTTGATTTTCTCAATTAATTGAGCAATCTGCTGGGATTTTCCTACCATCTTACAAAAGAAGTTATATATATATATATATATATATATATATATATATATATATATATATATATATGTATATATATATATATATATGTATATATATATATATATATGTATATATATATATATATATATATATATATATATATGTATATATATATATATATATATATATATATATATATATATATATTTATTTATTCATTTATTTATTTATTTATTTATTTTGGTACAGAAAAATTAGAAGATTTAAAGAGATATAAAAAAATTTAAAATTTTAAAAATATTTCTATATAAATCCTGTGAGCCAATATTATGAGTATCGTATATTTGGCCGTTACTATTTTGGGGTTTAATGATGTGTCTTCTAAAGGAATTAGGGAGAGAAGATGGATTTAAGGATTAAAGAGGTTAAAAGGAACAACATTAATTAAATTCGTATTTAAATCCTGGATTAAAGGACTTTAAATCAATCCCAAAGGAATTTAAATAAAGATATCATCCAGGCGGTCTAAGGGCAGTAACTCTACAGGGTTTTTGAATGATTTGTATTCGGGATTTAACATTATTAACTAAGGTATACTGAATACTTATGGAGGTGATAAAATTGGTATGCTGATTAAAACTGGTTTAGAGATAAGAGTAAGGATTGGGGCGGCAATATTGGATCTGTTTGGGAGATATGGGATATTAGCATTATGACCGAGGAATGGTGGGGACTTATGGGAGTAATAATAATGGTGTGAAATGGGGGTGTTACCCTCTTAATGACTGGAGAAATATTTTTGGAAAAGTTATAATTATTGCTCTTGAAAAGTAGTGTGGATATGGGTTGATTAAGGTATTTGTTCGTATTTTTTAATTTTATTTATATTTATGAGGGGTGATAGTTGGGAAGATTTTCTGGAGTGGAAGTCGGTATTTAATGGGGCAATTATGGGGTTATGTATTTGGCAGAGGTGGGTGTAGCTAGGCTTTTATATGTATCGGTAAGTCCAGTTTATGAGTAGTGCTTGTCTCCTGTGGATGTATCCCTTAAAGATTTCATCTCGCATATTCAAACAGACTGTATTTGGGTCAATGATGGCCCTTAATATATAGTATTTTTCACACAGAGGACATCTATTTATGGCTGGAGAGATGGATGGTCTTCTCTCAATTACTTTTCATTTGATGGTGAAGGGTGTCTTTTCATCTTTAAGTTGTCATATCCGGATCGCGAGTGCCTTATTTGCCCAAAACAGTAACGGCCAAATATACAATACTCATAATATTGGCTCACGGGATTTATATAGAAATATTTTTTTTATTTTTTTATATCTCTTTAAATCTTTACTGGTTTAAATCTCAACTGTTACTTTTCACTCTTCCCCTTTTTTTCAAACCTTATTAAACTTTCCTTACACTAAATTTAAACAAATATACATAACATTCTAAGCAAATAACGCGTCCAAACAAGAGTGACACGTGACTTCACATTTCCGAAACAGATGACAACAGAAGCTGAAGAGAGCCAGATGGCTAAGTCCTTATGTGCTTGAAACCGACGGTACGAATGGTGTACTAATTTTTCTGTACCAAAATAAATAAATATTATGCTCTTAATTTTTACTTTTTAACTTTAATTCTCAATTAATCGAGCACTCTGCTGGGATTTTTCCTTCTATAAGTGGGGGAAATCTCTTAACATTATGGCGGATTTGAATCGTGGAAGATCTCCAAATGATGTTTCAAAAGTTTCTGTCTACATAGGCTACGTGGAGAATTATTAATAACTAATGCCTTAAGAATATTGAGATGATAGTTCGACCTAGCACTGAGTAAAACAGAAAACCACTCATTGGAATACTAGTTTGAGCAAATATTTGTACCAACCACTAATTATGTGATTACAGATGGCAAATACATGTGACTAAAAATTCTCGGATGTTCTTAAAACCTTGTGAGAATGAATATTATGTGGGCTATTCTCATTTCTAACCTTTGAGATGTCTTGCCTATGTAGTCAGGTCCACACTGATATAGGAATTTATAAACTTTCTTTTGAATGGCAGGCAAAACATCTTTACGGAAAGAAGAGAAAAAGGTTTGAGTAGTGTTGACTACTGTCAGCAGGGTTGAACAGCGTTGAGTAAAAGAAGAAATGTTTTTCACAATGCCATGACTGTCAGGACTTAACCATGGAAATTTCAAATAGATAAAACATCGCGATTGGCCAATACATTTATCACCATTAAATGTAGCAACTTTACATGCAATGGTTCTCAAATAATTTCACCAAGTTCTGCATCGTCAATAATAGGGCGGCAAAATGACCAAACCTTCAAGGCGCACACATTTGAAATGTAAAAAAACTTTTTTCGCACCTATTTGCTAAACGTTTATATGGCACCTTTCAGAGTTCCCGGCTAAATATTTAACAGCTTCCGAACAATATTTTATTGCTGGCGCCTTGGCCTTGTCCATTCAGGTCACTTGGTTATTGTGTACATCTCATCAGAAATAATTGATATTCGTATTTTTTGGGTTTGAACTTCTTTAAACCTAATGTTTTGAAATTAATTGAATCAATTTTCAATTTATGGAAAATTTGAAAACTTATGAATTCTAAACTATCTCTCAACTAGTTATTTTCACTGCGCGTGCTGGTTTAGCGAGATAAAATTACCCAGTTGTATTTGGAAATATATGTTTTAAAATAATTATATTCCTTTTCATGAATAATTCTCTTAAGTTTCATTAAAATTTGATAATTATACCTGATATCTTTTAAAGATTTTCCAAATATCTCAGGTTAATAGAAACATTTGTCTTAATAATGACACAAAGATCGTTGCTATGAATAAAATTAAATTTATCACCATTTTAGGGGTATTTTAAGTAGTATGACTCTTTAAGTAGATGTGGTATTGTGGTGACTGCAACGATTCTTCTCTAAGAGTAGGATGGACAAATAGAGTAGACAAAAGGGATGACCAACGACACCCATATAACCCCACATTTTTGATGGCCTTGTTCCTAATTTGTCAAAGTGTATATTCTATATTTTTTCACAAATAAATAATCCAAAATGTAGTATTGCAATGAAATTGTTATTATATATATATATATATATATATATATATATATATATATATATATATATATATATATATATATATTAGTATTTCATGTATCCACATAAAATTTTATAAGGAGATATAACTTTTTATGTATCAATTTTCAGTACAGTGCTCGATACGTAAGTAGAGCTAGGTAGTAAGCTATGGAAATATATTTATGGCAATCAAGTTACACAGAGGCTCCTGCGTTTCATCAGGGGGGAATCTTCAGGCTAAACTGCATGGAGTTATTTTTGCCGGGTGTTTTTATATACACGGCTTGCTAGTTAACCAATCAGATTCTTAGTTGTTCTCTCAGCCAATCGTTGGGCTTCTCGCAAACAAAGGCTTTGTTGGTGTCACTCCCTATATCTTGTCCTATTGTTTTGTTATCAATGGATTTGCCTATATCCTGTTTCCTTTGTTGTGTCAATATAATGGGTGAATTTATTTTAACATGTGGTTCCTTGTATTTCTATTTTAGGTTTTAATTTTTAAATTGTTATGTTTTTTTTTGTTTTTTATATATATATATATATATATTTTTTTTTTAATTTATTTGTTTATTTATTTATTTATATATATGAATTTAGGCAAAAATTATGCAAGTAAAAATAGCACAAGTGGATAAATAGAAAAAAAATGGCGCAAGGAAAAAATATCGCTGAAAATCTCAAAATGACTACATGAAAATCTTTGATAAAATACATAAAGAAAAACCATAAGTTTGTCAAAATAAAAAGAAAATTATATCTACATTTAAAAGTAGATGATAGCCCTCAGCTACCCCCCTCTCTAAGAAACAAAAATGAAATTTTACTTTTACTTAAGGAGAAATAATTTGGGCCTTCATAAGTGGTGACTCTTTAGTAAAAAAAAAAGAATTTTATGAATAAAACGGGGGGGGGGGGGGGCGAATTTTATGAATAGGGGCCCGGGTGGCACTTAGCCTCGGTACACCACTGGTAAAATGCTAAATTATTTCCACAACAAAGTGCAAATTTTGTAACCCAGCTGGGTACATACGATATGCTGTTCTGATGAGACTTGATGTTTGATAAAATTTTATACTGAATTATATGACTTCAAATAAACATTGCTTTGAAACAGGTGTAAACAACTTTTATAACTTTGAGTATACTCTTTATTTGGAACATGATTTGAAAATAATTTAAATCGTCAAAAAATAGATGCATAAATAAACATACAGATACACAGCGGCTATTGTTATAGTGTTTTAATGTGTAGATAATGACTCCATTAAGATATTTTCCAATTATTTTAGTCTAGTAATTTAATGATGGTATGCGACGGAGACATTCTGGGACAAATATAAATGGCTATCAGCATCGGAGAGATGACAAATACATTATGCTTCGATAGTGACAAAGATATAAAAGTAGAATCAGGATGCTATTTGGGACTAAAGAGCGTGGTGTTATCGCTCCACGCTCCAAAATTATTTGATTTTTTCTTTTAAACGTTAGTTTTTTATTCAGCAATAAAAAGGAAAAGAAAAGAAAATTTCAGAGTTTACTCTGAGTTATTTTTTTTTAAATTATATCTCTGGTAAATGTATATGATATAGGGAGAGAGAGAGAGGCGGACAGGAAGGGGGAGAGAGGGAGAAAGAACGAGAGAGTTAAGCATAAAAACAGAACATTTGAAGTTCTCAAATTTTTACATGAACATGTTAAATATTTGATGAGATAGTTTTCTTAAGGCAGGAGACAATTTGGCGACAAATGTCTTTAAATGTGCCAGTGAGTCTATAGATGTCTTTGAAGTTATTTTCTTATAGATTTGAACTTTTTTTTGCATTCATGACAAGGATGTTTATTGTTGATTGAATAAATAAGCCAATTTTTCTTTTCATTCGTGTTTTTAAATAAAGAATTTTAGGTTCACTTATACTATAGTATCCGTTGGATTTTCTCGCCCATTTTGCTTGGTATTCACCCAAATGTTCGATAAAATCGATTTTTGGGGTGAAATGGTACATTTTTTTCTGACAAAAAATTCTAATTTATGTTTTAGCATATATCAAATATAACTTTTATGCCACATTTTTACCCGTCGTCTTTTCGCCGACATTTTGTTATTCTTAAATTCGAATTTAGGAAAACTCGTCACAGGAAAATTGGTAAACGGAAAATTGGTAAACGGAAAATTGGTAAATGGAAAATTCGTAAACGGAAAATTCGTCACTTTTGGCCAAGTAGGAAAATTCGGCAATTATCGAATAAATATCGATTGAAAATAGATTTTAGAACCGTTTTTACAGGAGATATACTTGTAAATACGAGGCTACCCACCTCCCCAGTGGAGAACATTTTTTCATATTATTTTTTTGGTACTTGTGCAGTTTACGAACCGGGCTATTTTTTAGATAAGATTTTCAAGTTAAATTAAATTTTTACTTCAAAATCACTGTGAGAAAAAGTGGTTAATCCCTCGTTTCAAAACTAAAATGGCAGACAATGAATTGGCTGTATTTTTCTGAATTTTTTGTTCCGACCATACAACGATTTATTTGAAAGAAGAATTTCTTTTTTTAAGTATTAAATAAAGTTGTTAGTTAAAACAAGTTTTAGGCAAGATGAAATAAAAACACTGAATTAGTTAGAAAACAATTTTGCTTTTTTAAATACATGGACATTTTCTAAGAATTTAAAGCCAGTTACTCGATAGTTTATAAATTCCTTTCAAGTTTTGCAAACACACGAAGTAATTGATGTTTTGTCAATTAAAATGGCTGACTTGTTTACGAATAAATCTAAATGAATTATGATGGATTTCATCTCGTAACTTAATTACGAACCAGGCTTGAAATAATAACATTATTTAGACAACGATTTTTTACATGAGGAGAATGGGGGGGGGGGGGGTTGCTTTGTTAACTATTCTGTACTTTCACGTAACGATTTAATAAACGGAAGATATCGTAAAAATTGAATTTAACTTGAAAATTTTATGTAAAAAATAACCCGATCCAAACCTTTAATTTCGTAACGTAATTACGAACTGGGTTGAAATAACATTATTTAGAAAGCCATTCTTAACATGGAGTGAGGGGGGGGGGGTGTTAACTATTCTGTACTTTTACCTAACAATTTAATAAACAAAAGATATCGTAAAAATGTTATTTAACTTGAAAATCTTATCTAAAAAATAGCCCGGTTCGTAAACTGCACAAGTACCAAAAAAATAATATAAAAAAATGTTCTCCACTGGGGAGGTGGGTAGCCTCGTATTTACAAGTATATCTCCTGTAAAAACGGTTCTAAAATCTATTTTCAATCGATATTTATTCGATAATTGCCGAATTTTCCTACTTGGCCAAAAGTGACGAATTTTCCGTTTACGAATTTTCCATTTACCAATTTTCCGTTTACCAATTTTCCGTTTACCAATTTTCCTGTGACGAGTTTTCCGGGCACCCTTAAATTCACGACTAGTATGTTCTAACCTTTTCATGTTTGCTTTTAAATTCGTTAAATTCCGTTAAAACTTGCTTTTGTAAATAGAATGTTCAAAGTGTGTTTTTTTTGTGTGTAATAAAATGTTAAAACAGTAAAAATATCTTTAGTCCAAGGAAAAAATATATTTAGCCCAAGGAAAAAAACAATAAAAACCAACATGGCCGCCAGCGATTAAAATCTGGAATTAAAGTTAAATTCTCAACACTTTAAAAATAAATGAGAATTTCATTTCAGGACCAAAAATACAATTAAGACCAACAATCAGTTTCATCCAAAATTTGGGCGAATTCCAAGCGAAATGAGCGAAAGAAAACAGTGGTCCCTATTCTACAATTAAACCGATGTTTGAAATTAATTAAATTCAAGAAAATATCTTTAAAAAAAGCAAATAATTAGACTTTCTGACTAATTAGTTGTCTTTTTAGAACCGAAAGTAGATTAGATATCTTCCTTTATCTTAAAAAGTCTATTATCGAATATTAAAATTGTAAACAGTTTGTTTTTGTTAGATATTTCAAATATAGACGTTTTCATATTTTTTATTCAAATTTTTTATTTTAATAAATGTTTTTACCCGACCTAGGAAAACTTGCTCCAGTTAATTTTTCAGGGGAAGAAAATTTGACCCGATATTTTTTCAACTCCCAAGGTCTAGGCCAGATATTTTGTATGAAATTTTAAGACATTAAATGGATCTCTGAATTGTTTATTGACAATTTATTGATATTTTTTGGCCAACTTATGAAAAGTATTTTTTTTATTCAATCTTTAAAAAATAAACTTCATTGTTTTTTTTTGCCCCAAATTGTACTATTGAAAAAAAAAAATGAATAAATCGATTTGTTTGAAAGTACTTGCATGTTTTTCTGTTGTAAATAATAATATACATTATACAATATAGTTACGTTTGTAAAACAAACAAATATTAAACAACAACACAACGATTAATGTTGGCCTGGCTGTCTCTCCTCTTCCAGAGAAATGATTTCTTTAAAAAGAAAATAATCACTAATAATGTTTAAAAGCAAAACTTCATTTACTTAAAACAAATGTAAATTCTCTTCCAAAATAAAGAGAACAAATATCGGGTCAAATTTTCCTTCCCTGAAAAAATAGGTTGTTAATGTAATGAAAATTAAAATTGTTTTAAAATACTTCAGGGATTTTTCTATTTCTATTTTATACCTCAGAAAACGAAAATTTACGTATAATCCTATGCTTCATCCGACATTTTCTCCTATAAAACTCTCAAAATATTAGTGAGATTTTGTCAAATATTATCTTACTGTCTTACACTTAAAGTGACATCCCAACCCATATTGACAAGATCTTTTGACGCCCACCCCTATCCTTCGACACCTCATTGGCAGAATAGAACGTTTATGAAAGAAGGTACATTTTCATAATGGAGCTCTGAAAAAGAGCCGCTCATTTTTTACAAGAGTTGGAGCAGGAGCGGCTCCTTTTTGAAAAAGGGGAGCGTGAGAGGAGCCAGCTCTAATTTTGGGCGTTGGAGCAGGAGCAGCTCCAAAAGTAGTGGAGCGCGTAAAGCCCTACCCCTGACCCATTTCCCATAGCAGTAGATTAATGAAACTTGGCACAGTTATTAGTCTTTTTCTACATAGGAACCATCCAGAGTTATGCATTTCTCCCATCGTTTGATGCAGCTCTGGACACCGTTTTTGTAGAACACCCCAGGTTGGTCCTCCAACCACGTCGTAACTTCAGAAATCAAGGTTGCATCATCTGGGAAACGCTTTCCTTTCAATAACAAATTCATGGTTGGGAAGAGATGAAAGTCAGAGGGTGCAAGGTCAGGAGAGTAAGGGGGTGGGGGAAGATTTCATAGCCACATGCCCGTGCTTCTGATCTGGTGACATGCGAGTTGTAGACCGGAGTGTTGTCCTGCAGGAGGAGGATACCTTTGCTGATCTTGCCCCGCCTCTTGATTTTGATAGCTTCTCTTAATTTCATAAAAAGTGAAACGTAATAGGCTCCTGTAATTGTGGTATCCTTTGCCAGGAAATCTGTTATCACTACTCCGTCCTGGTCCCAGAAGACTGTGAGCATGACCTTGCTAGGGGAGAGAGGCACCCTTGCCTTCTTTGGAGGTGATGAGTTCAAGTGCTTCCACTGCATTGACTGGGCTTTGGTCTCTTGATCATAGTGATGGAACCAAGTTTCATCCTGTTTAATCAGTCTTTTGAAAAACTTTGACTCATCTTCTTGGCACATCTCCAAATTCATCCTCGAGCACGCGTTCTTGCTTCTGGAAAGGTGTGAGCAACCTGGGAATCCATCTGGCAGACACCTTATGCATATTGCAAATGGTCATGAATGATAGTTTCCATAGACCCTGCACTAATCTTGACCTCTTGGGCTATTTGGCGAATAGTAATGTGTTGATCTTCCAAAATGACAGCCTCAACTTGACGGACAGATGTCTCATCAATGACAGAAGAGGGATGACCAGATCTGGGAGCATTTTCCACTGACTTCCGGCCATGTTTGAATTCACGATGCCAGCGTTTTACAAGGTCATATGATGGGGCATCATTACCATAAGTTTCTTTCATTTCGTCAAAAGTTTCCTTTGGTGTGCATGCTTTCAAATACAAAAACCGTATCACTGCGCGACACTCAACTGGCTCAATTTCACACCTGACTCAGTTCAAACACCTGTAAATCAGAAACCACAATTAGTTCAGAACTGTTTTTTGCAACATAACCCATACAGATATAAATCATTACACATGCAAAATTTTATCTAGATCAGACAACTGGAAGTAAATCAGGGGCATTACTTATTGTACGCTCTTGTATGTATATTGTATCTAAATTATATCTAAAATTATATACATATATATATATATATATATATATATATATATATATATATATATATATATATATAAAAGTATCATTAAAAATAACGGACATCTTGTGTCTGGTTATTTTTCTAAGATCCTTTCCGTTTTTCTGATTAGGTTCTTAGTTTCAGACGGAAAATGGCTGATAAAATTGCCATAGCTTCCCAAAGCGCTTTCGGACCCTTCCAGGTCCATCATCAGTGGAGCAATGTTAACCAGGCATAGATCTAGGAGTGAATATATATTCTATTTAGGCGGGAAAATAAAGGACTGTGTTTTATGTAAATTTATATTCATAGGCATTTGAGTATATGGACCTGGAAGGGTCCGAAAGCGCTTTGGGAAGCTATGGCAATTTTATCAGCCATTTTTCGTCTGAAACTAAGACCCTAATCAGAAAAACGGAAAGGATCTTAGAAAAAATAACCAGACACAAGATGTCCGTTATTTTTAATGATACTTGTATAAAAGAAAAAATGCTGCCAAGATATACACACACACACACACACATACACACACACACATATATATATATATATATATATAATTATTTCCACAATCAGACAACGCCGCAGCCCACAACCTATGAAAGAAACAAACCGGAAGTCTTAGACTCGAGTTTCGCCCTCCTTTGGGCTCATCAGTAGAACACATCCGAACTCAGGATTCGAACCCCGAGTCACTTGCATGGTAAGCGAGTACTCTGCCACTGAGCTACCTCGCCACATACAAGAATGTCTATTAATTTACACAGATTAAGCGAACCACGGCGATGAACGACTGTGGAATGCACCTACTCTTTTCAACAAGGGGTGTAGTCATCCAACTACTATGAACCCAGGCCGATGTCTCACAAGTAGGATTAATATTTATTTGCTCGCTTGGTTAGCTTGTTGGATGACATCGTCCTAGCGAGTATAAACTCCTACTTGTGAGACATCGGCCTGGGTTCATAGTAGTTGGATGACTACACCCCTTGTTGAAAAGAGTAGGTGCATTCCACAGTCGTTCATCGCCGCGGTTCGCTTAATCTGTGTAAATTAATAGACATTCTTGTATGTGGCGAGGTAGCTCAGTGGCAGAGTACTCGCTTACCATGCAAGTGACTCGGGGTTCGAATCCTGAGTTCGGATGTGTTCTACTGATGAGCCCAAAGGAGGGCGAAACTCGAGTCTAGGACTTCCGGTTTCTTTCATAGGTTGTGGGCTGCGGCGTTGTCTGATTGTGGAAATAATTATATATATCATCTCACATTCAAGAAATCTAATATATATATATATATATATATATATATATATATATATATATATATATATATATATATATATATTAGTATTTATGAATTGTACAGCAGGCTCCGGTTGTTTGGGAAACCATTCATACTACTAAACATTGTGATCTAAACTTCTGTAAAATTCATAAATAAATATTATGCTCTTATAGAACAATCGAGCACTCTATTGGATTTCTTTCTATCCAACAGAACTAACAAAAAAAAATATATTTACTATTTGGGTTACCACTTGTCAAGCCACTCGGGGACAAGGGTTAATAAGACGGAATAATGTCAGTGGAAGGATCAAATACAGACCAACGGGCATGGGTGGTCTAGTTATTGCTATAAAGTTTTATCTGAAAGGATATTAAGCTCTTTGTGTGCGCAAGGTCTGCTGTCTTCATAAGGCTCGCTTCCGATTCCGACTACGAGAAGTTGATTTTCCTTTTATAAAAAAAATGTTGTTTATTTACTCCTCTTCAGGAGTTAGGCACAAGGCCAGTTTTATCTTACTCCCACAAGTAAGATGTGACCACAGGTCGAGTAAGTGGGGTTTGAAAAGCCAGCGCCCGAGAAAGTGAGCACTCTGGCCATTAAAAATTGCCTGGGCAGCCCCGTCGGCATTCCCCGGTAGGGGCGCCTCAGGCAGTAAGCAATAAACTTACTCCTCCCCAAAGAGAGGGAGGCAAAGCCTGGGAGGGTAAAAAAAAACGTTGCCTTACTTTAACTTCAGCAAAGTAGAAGTAGACGTCTCACTGTGAGACTCAGTCACCGTAAAAAAAAAAAAATCCTTTACGGTGTAATTTCCAACTTTTTTGTTGTTGTTATGTGTCAATAATAAAACTCCAGACATCCTTTGTGCTTTCCTTTGAAAGAGCTATGTTTTCCCCCTTTTCCTTTTTCTCCTTTTTCTGAGCCTCAAGCCTTCTGTTGTATGTGTAGCCCTCGAGACACCCGACAAGAACATAACGATAAAAAGCTGCAAACGTAACTTCTGAGCAGGGATTTATTTTGGGGTAAAAAAAATAAGGTTATCTCTAGACGTTTGTGGAGGTGGAGGATTTGTTTTGTGATAACTGCGCTTTAGAAAAGAGTGCGCGTGTGTTCGGGGGAGGATGGGGTGGAGGGGGGGGGGGGCTATCCGAGGCATTTAAACATTTTTATTTTGAAAGAAACTTAACCCATTAGGGCCCAATTTGTATTTTTTTATTTAATTTATTACCAAAAAAAATAAAATCCTTTGTAAATACAATATTATTTGATAATAAAATTACTTTTAAAGATTTACTTGACTTTATAAGATAGTATTCATTTATACTATACAATACATAAAATATTTTTCAGATATATCTAGGGTTAGCCATAAAGATTGGAGAGTCTTTCAAATATTACACCTACTGACTCATGTATATTGGCAACACTCAAGTCTCAGTTTTCAGTATTCTCTGAAAATCTAGAGTGGAAGGATACAATCAGTTTCATCCATTATTTAATCATTTTTTTGGTGGGGGGGGGGGGGGGGGAGTAGTAGTGCATTATTTTTTGTATCCTAGGTCAGTGAAGGGGAAGTCCTTTCAGATCGAGGCAAATTTTATTTTTGTTTCAATCCAGAATGCCCTTTTTAAGGAGCTTGGTTTTCCCCACATTAAAAACCGACCTTGTGTCTAACTCTGTCCTCGTGGGGAGTCAAGTAAATAGGGATAGGGGACCATTGTTTTTTTCGTTTTTTTTTTTAAGAAAAACATTATTTTACTATTTTAGGTGGTTGAAAACTTTTCAAACCCCAAAATTGGTAAAATAATGTTTTTCTTTGTTTTTGTATTTAGTCATTTTTTTTTTTAAGTAAATGTTTCACTGCTCTTTAACTAGAAAATTATGAACTTGAGTCTTTCGTGCTTGGACTTGTTTATAAAGATGGCGACTATATTTGTGGGGGGGGATTTTCATTTCATCGTTTCACGTGTACAATGAAACTTACTATAACTTAGTATTTAAATGTTATTTTTTTACTAAAACATTATTGGCTCAGAACATTCAGAAGTTATCTTCCCTAAATTATACTAGCCAACGAAACAGTGCACTCTCTACTTCACAAATATAATTGTGGGGGATTTATAAACCGGATTCACCGTCTTTCCTGGCTTTCAGTACGACTGGCTCTTTACCTGAGCATTGTTTTCACAACTCTCACACCATTTCTCATCGGACGCCTTTCATGGTCATAGTCGTTTCCCAGATTCCCAGAAAGCTCGCCATCGTTGCATGGTCTTTCTTTACTTGTCGCAATTACACGTTCTCGATATCATCAACGAAATAAGTCGTATTTACGTGTATGATACTCATGCATCTCTCTCTATTTGTTTACCCTGATGATAAATGTTCTCTGTCGATTGAACTTGGGATAATTAATATAGTCTTTTAATGTAGTCTTTCTGTTAGTAACTATGTCTGTGGTCACAAACCTTTTATGTATAACGTCCATACATACGTCACCCTCTGGTTCATACCAGTTGAGGATACATCATCGACAATCTGTCCGACTGGCTTTGTTGCTGTCGAGGTGAGGTATGGTCCTGTTCAGTCCTAGGAGGTTCACCCTCCCAGGCTTTACCGTCTCTTTCTGCGAAGGAGTTAATTCATTGCTACTCACCTGATGCGCCCCCCCACAAGGGAATGCTGAGGGGGTTGCTCATGCATTTTTTGTAGGCCAGAGTGCACATCTTCTAATGCGCTGGCTTTTCAAAACCTGACCTGACCTTGTGTCTAACCCTAACCTGGCGAGGAGGTAAGTAAATACTTCCTATATTTTTTCTTTGACACACTCTCTGTGCGAGAAATCAATGTATTTATGTGTAAATTCAATTGTTTCTTCAGGATTGTACTCTTTCCCCATTGTCGGCTCAGTATATTCAGGAGTTATTCCCCTTGAACAATATTCAAGTTATCTCCCTTGAATCATACTGAAAAACAAGAGAGTGCACTCTTTCATTCAGTAGTACAAAAAAACCTATCCACGCAACATTTAAAATGAGGCTTGTTCTCTTTCTGGTGTTGGGCTTGATGTTGACTAGACATATCCGGCTAGCTCTCTATCTTAGCATGGTTTTCACGACTCTGATGCGTTTACCATCAAGTGTACTATTTACGGGTTGCAGCTATAGTTCTCCGATATATTTTCAACCATGGCCTTTCTTTACTGGATCGCAGCTATCGTTCACATGTAGATATTTCATTATGGTCCTTTCCTCCTGATTGCAGAATTCGTTCTCAGATAATACCAAAGTAATTTCATTTTCCGATTTTTCCAAATTTGATGCATGGATCTGATGCTCTTTGATAACACCAATTGTCAAAGCTTGCCACGTTCGTCTATATCATCAATAAAACAACACAATCTCTTTTCGTCTTAGAGACTGAAGAGTTCCACTTTCTATCAGATTCAACTCAAAAAGTCAAACTCCGAATCAAGGGAGATCACTCGTATCTCCAAAATGGTCCAAGAGAGATAACTCATAATCCACATTATTGACTTTACAGTGTCTAAGCATTTTTTTAATAAATTGTTTGCCCTGGCAATTCATGTTTATTTTGATTGGGTTCAGGAAATTTATGAAGAATTATCTTTAGTAATTACGCCTGTGATCTTCACCTCCCTTTTATGTATAATGTTTTATTATGTCTCTATTTGTGAGAAATGTGTGTGTGTGTGTGTGTGTGTGTGTGTAAATTCAACCATTTCTTCACGATTGTCTTGCTTCCTTTTATATTCCGACTTTGTGTTATCCATGATAACACAACATATCCAATATGGCGGCACTGGTGTTGGGGAAGGGGCCTCAAAACATGCGTTGCTATAAAAAAACGTTAAAATGAGAATAGCAAATATTCCAATTATATAACTGACCCACAACATGGGGTCTTCATGTTGGAGAAGACGTTCCAACACATGGTCGTTACAAAAACAACAATAACTACAACAACAACAAAAAGAATATAAAATATTCTTATTTTTTATATGGAAAAAATAAGTTGTTTGAGAATAAATACTGCAACTGATTTCGCTCTAAATATTTTGGGTGACTAAAATAGGATTCGACTGTCAAACATTAACAAAAATTAAGAAAAGAAAAAATTTACGCCCCCTAAATAAAAACCGAAACAAACAGAAACTTAAATTAATAAGCAAGTATAAAAGAAAACAACTTATCTGCGATCTCATTAGTTGAAACTGCTCAACTGTAAACTAATCAGGAAGAAGGAAGTGAGTCAATGGAAAACCCAGCAAAGAAAAGCGTAAAGATGTCGTAAGTTATCAACAGAAACATTTTGAATAAAATTATAAAGTTAATATTAACTTTAGGTGAATGCTAAAGCATGGCGATCGGCACTATTGCAAAACATCTTATTATTGTATAAAAGCATTATATATGACGTTTTTCTTTTACAAAAAATATGTGTAACATTTTTTTATTACTTTTATTTACACCCCAAACAAGGCATATTGCCACTGTGATTAGGGACCAGATTTATAGGGGGCATCCTAAGTGGGGAGTTGTGCAGCGAAATGTTTGTTCACATTATATTTAAACTTCTTCATGTTGGTACAGTCGGGAAACAATGAGCAGGAAGGGAATTCCAAAGGCAAGCAGTTCGAGAGAAGAAGCTTTTGAACAGCATAACAAAATGGTGTAACTGTGACTCTGAAATAACAGAGAATGGGGAAGAATACATAGATCCACACAGGGCGTGAAACCCATAAGATTTAAGGAGATATAATATGGTTGGCTTGGCTAATACAGTAATTAGCATAGCCGAGCCTCATCACCTATAAATAGCCTGTATACAATAATCCGGCACCCAATTAGCATGTCTGCTAAGTGAACCACATTTATTATTATTCTTTTAATCATATTCACCCCAGATAAGGCATATCGCCACTGAGACATAAGAGGCTACGGTGAATTAGGGACCAGATTTATAGGGGCATCCTAAGTGGGGAGTCGTGCAGCAAGATGTTTGTTTAAATTACATTTAAATTTCTGCAAGTTGGTACAGTCGTGGAAGCAGGGAGCAGGGAGGGAATTCCAAAGGCAAGCGGTTCGAGAGAAGAAACTATTAGAGTAGAAAGTTTCCCGGAATCTGGGGACATCTACAATGAAGGGGTGGGATTTTGCTGCTAGTCGGGTTAGTCGGGGGGTTTACGTTGAAGGGGTATGAGTGTAATAAATTCGTCAGAGCACATTCCGTTGAAATACTTGTAAAACAACCACAGGGATGCAACTTTGCGGCGATGGGACAGGGGCTGGAGTATGGTAGACAGTGTGGGACTTATTAGGTTAGAGACTCTTTTTTCTACCCTATCCAAGAGGGAGAGACTAGTAGTTGGTGCACCAGCCCAGATGTGGCAACAATACTCCATGCATGGACGAATGTTGACTTTATAGAGATATAGGATACTGGCAGGTGTGAGAAGTTTTCTAGCCTGGTATAGGGTGTCCACCTTCTTTGCAACAGACTTGGCAGTGTCTTCTATGTATTCATTCTAATTTATGTTACCTATGAATGTTAGGCCGAGAATAATTTAATAAAAAAATATTACTATGACCATTTGATTGACCGTAAGAGACCATTTTTCAAGATGGCTGTGTCTTGTTTACATGGTTACTATTGCATTATGGTCGCTATTTTTGTAAGAAAAAATGGATTAAAAAGTAAATTACAATTTTAATTGCGGACTAAAAATATAATTTAAGACCAATGATCAATTTTATCCAAAATATATGCAAATTGGTGCATTTCGAGAAAAAGTTTCACACACCCCCAAAAGAAATATTCGACCATAATGCTACAGTTACCATGGAAACAAGACGCACCTGTCTTCAAAAATGGCTTTGCACTGTCCCTATTTACTTGCCTCCCCACGAGGGCAAAGTTAGACACAGGTCGTTTTTTTATGTTGAGGATATTCAGCTCCCCAAAAAGTGTCACTCTGAATAGGACAAAAAATAAAAATTCTCCAGAAGGATTCTTCCTCCGATAGAGGTTAGAATATATACTACACCTTGATCCCAGCCTGGAGACAAGGAAAGCCATAGTAATGTTTTTTTTTATTATTATATAACCTGTAACAGGGTGGGCCAAAATAAGGGTCCTATTTTTAAAAATTCATAACTTTTTTATTTATTTATTTATTTTTTTTTTTTAGAATAAGTAAAGGACCCCTTCCGAAGCAAGCATGAGCCGTATTAGCCCTAAGGAACGTACCCTCATTTAGAAAACATTATTTTTGCTTAAAAAACTCAAAACAGTGTAAAAAACAATACTTTAGTTTTTGTAAGTTTTAAGAAGTGTTTTTCGGCTAAAATTTGTTTTGTTTATTTCAAAAAATCTCGGAAGGGTCAGTCTACACACACATAAAGTTTGGTGAGTTTAACTTTTATTTTGTGGAAGTTATTCAAATTCAAGTTATTCAAATTTAAAGATAGGACCCTTATTTTGGCCCACCCTATATATATATATATATATATATATATATATATATATATATATATATATATATATATATATATATATATATAAAATAAATATAATGGTTTTATACAAAAATCAGGACAAGTAAAATTAATTCCCCGAACAAAACAGTTTTGCATCACTTTTATGTCCCCTTACGAAGATTAAAATCAAGATATGATGATACTAAACCTTATGTTTAGAATCCTTATTCCAATTTTGATGAAAATCTATTACATGATTTTGATTCTAGAAAATGTTTAAAGTTTAAGGCTTAATCTTAAGGGGTCTTAAGAATAAATTAAAATTCAGGGAGTCTTACTTCATTGGTGCCGAATGACTATGGATCAAATTCAATGCAAATCTGAAATATTTTAATTTTCAAATGTGAGGTTGTGCCCATATGATGCCTCTAACAAAACTTTAAAATACCCCAAAGAAACTGAAATTAGGGTAATATTTATTAATGTCTACTACCTATTATTAAAATTTTACAAAACTCGTAGGTATCTGAATTTCCACGAAGGGCTTCAGCCCCCCCCCCCTTTTTGCATAAAACTAAATTAAACTAAATATAGCTCACATTTGAACTCCTTACGCCTAGACACTGTGTTCCAAAATTCATATTGATTGGTTAATTAGTTTAGGAGTGAATCCTGCACATACAAACATTATAAACCTGGCATGGCTTCAGCTTAAGTAGGTGTTGTTCATACAAGTCGAGGATACGTCATTGACAATCAGTCCAAAAGTGGTTTTGTTGCTGTCGGGGTGAAGTATGGTTCTGTTCAATCCTAGGAGGTCCAACTCCCCAGGCTTTACCTTCTCTCTAAGAAGGGGTAAGTTTGGTGCTAATCGATCAAGGCGCTCTTACCGGGGAATGCAGACAAGGTTGCTTAGGCATTTTTTGTAGGCCAGAGTGCACTGGCTTTTCAAAACCCACCTGACCTTGTGTCTAGTCTCCCTTGGAGAGGAGGTAAATAAATATCTACATACCTAACTTTATAAAGACAGAGATAAGATGTTTTGAAATAGTGTCGAGCAGCATTTTGGGGGGAATTCTCCTAAAGTTAATATTAAACAATTATTATTTTTTTTTAAATTAATTAATTCATTAATCTTTAAAAAAAAAATAATTTAAACTGGGAATGAAATAGTGTCGAGCAGCATTTTTTTTTTTTGGGGGGGGGAGATTTTCCTAAAGTTAATATTAACCAATTAATAATTATTTTTTTTTAATTAATTAATTCATTAATCTTTAGAAAAATAATTTAAACTTTAATTTTTAAGGAATTAAATAATCAATGGGAATGAAATGGGAATTTCTTTTAATTATTCAATCCGGTCGCCTTGGCAGTCTAAGTTTAATATATTAATAAATTAAATCAACTTTTCAATACATTGGGGATATTTTTTTAGTAGAATGGCCCCCTAGAGTAAATGTGGTATTGTGGTGAGTGCAATGATTCTAACTAAGAATAGAATAGACAGAGGATGACCCCCCCCCCACACACACACACACAAACACTTTTAATGGTCTTGTGCCTATTTTTGTTAACATGTATTTATTTTATATATTTTTTGTAAATAAATAATTCAAAGTGTAGTATCTGTTGTGATACTACACTTCATGTGTATGTCCTCGGTCGGTGAAGGAGAGATCCTTCTAAACTGAGGTAATTTTAATATTTTTTTCCAATCCAGAGTGCCCGTTTTGGGGGGAGCTGGATTTTACCCACATTAAAAACCGACCTTGTGTCTAAGTGCCCCCCCCCCCCCCCCCCCCCGGTGAGAGGCAAGTAAATAGGGTCTCACTGCAACAAGGTTAAACCAGTTTATAGTGGCGAATCCAGCTTCCTTGAAAGGGGCCACTCTAGATGATCGGACCTGTCAGCATTCGTCGATAAAGACCTCTCGGGAAACCGCCAATAAACCAATCCTTCCCTCTTCCCTCTTCTTCTGACGGTGGAAGAGGGGGTAATGCCTAGGATGATGGCCTCCTGTGGCCGAACATAATCATACTCCACTCTGTGCCGGGGGGGGGGGGGGCAGGGTAACAGTGGCCGTCGTAATACTACGACGGCGACGGTTTCATGGACGGCGGCACCGGGGGGGGGGGAGTGCAGGATGAGGGGGGGCTCACCCCCCCTCCCTTTTTGACGTGGGGCCCCCACTTTACGGTCATCCATAATTAAGTTGATATGCATGTGTTTAACCGCCCCACCACTTTTTAGAAGACCCCCCCCACACACACATACACACACTTTTATAACTGTCCCGCTGGCCCTGGGTTTAACCGTGGCCACCGAGAGTTACTACAGGCCAAGCAACTAACTTCCTGCCCCCCTCTGACGTCACTGACTTCCGTGTCAAAACAAGGACGGTCGTAATGACGATAAGAAGGCATTTCGACTTCTCCATTCACTAAATAATCCATCAAAATTCAGGAAATCAACCAATTTTAATGAAATTTTCAGGATTTATTAATTAATGATCACGGAATATAATAAATCCATTACTTTATTATAAAGCTTGGTGCAAATGTATTATTTCTTGTAAACAAAAAACACCTTTACTAAAGTTATTCAAAATATCAAAACATGTTGACCATACGATATTGTAAATATTTAAAACAAAGCATTAGACAACTTTAAAAATTGCATGTAAAAAAGAAAAGAAAAGAACACGATTCGATTCATCTTGAAACTGACTTTATTCAATATAAATTTAAAGAAAATAATAATTCACGATCAAATACTGCAAAAAACTGAATTATGAATTACCATTATTTAAACTTCTAACCCAATCAACCGTAAGTAATTCAGACTTTGAAATTTGTTTAAAAATTATACAAAAAAAAATTTCAATGTTAACTGTTTGTTTAATAATGGAATCAAAATTCAGGAAATCAACCAATTTTAAAATAATTTCGCGCTTTTTAAAATTTCATTTCATAATTCACAAAGTTAAAATGCCTACTGCATATGTTTGGATTTCCAAAAGAGAAATAATTACTGCAAATATGGATACACGTAATGTTTACACCGACTAAATATAGTGTAGTAAGTTTGAATTATTTTTAATTATATAAAAAATCAAGTCTGAATTACTTATTCATTATTTGATAAAAAAGTAGTGTTCCATTTTTTTTTATTACTTTTTTTCGATGTCTTAAGTGTAGCATAGTTTATCTTTTCTCTACTTTTGTAGATTAAATAAATGAAATAATAACATCATATTTAATCAAAATTTTCACAAAAAATATTAATTAAACAATGCTTTATTCAATGATAATATCGTTAATTCTTCGAGTTATACTGATTTTATTAACAAGAGTGTAGGGGCATTTTCCGTAATATATACGAAATAGTTTTAAAAAAAAAAATATTTTAAACATATACAGATCTTATTTTCATTTTTAAAAAATCATGGATTTTTTTTATATATATAAAAATATACGTTTAGTAAAGGTGTATTTTATTTAAAAAAAAATAATACATTTTCACTAAGATTTAAAAAAAATGTTTCACTATATCTCCTATGCTTGTTTATTAATAAATATTGAAAATTTCATTAAAATTGGTTGATTTCCTGAATTTTGGTGAATTTTTAAGTGATGGGAGGGTCAAAATGTTTTTACATTTTGGGGATCGGCCTTTGATTTTGCACGTACCTATCTCTTAATAGCAAGATAGGAGTTGGTGATTCCATTATTAAACAGACAGTTAACATTGAACTTTTTTTTGTATAATTTTTAAACAAATTTCAAAGTCTGAATTACTTACGGTTGATTGGGTTAGAAGAAGTTTAAATAATGGTAATTCATAATTCAGTTTTTTTGAAGTATTTGATCGTGAATTATTATTTTCTTTAAATTTATATTGGATAAAGATCAGTTTCAAGATGAATCGAATCGGGTTCTTTTCTTTTCTTTTTTACATGCAATTTTTAAAGTTTTCTAATGCTTTGTTTTAAATATTTACAATATCGTATGGTCAACATGTTTTGATATTTTGAATAACTTTAGTAAAGGTGTTTTTTGTTTACAAGAAATAATACATTTGCACCAAGCTTTATAATAAAGTAATGGATTTATTATATTCCGTGATCATTAATTAATAAATCCTGAAAATTTCATTAAAATTGGTTGATTTCCTGAATTTTGATGGATTATTTAGTGAATGGAGAAGTCGAAATGCCTTCTTATTGTTATTACTACGGTTCTTGTTTTGACACGGAAGTCAGTGACGTCATTTTCTAGCTAACCGGCCTGTAGTAACTCTCGGTGGCCACGGTTTAACCCGTTTTCCACTGCAGCGAGGATATTTATTTATTTATTTATTTCTCTCCCACGGCGGGAGATTAGACACAATGCTAGGAAAGTAGGATTTTAAAAGGTAGCGCCCTAGAGGAACAGCACTCTGGCCGAACCAAAATTGTCTGGACAGCCCTGTTGGCATTCCCCGGTAGGGTTACTCAGGCGATCAGCGATTAACTAATCTTTTCTCAAAGGCCAAGAGATAAAGCCTGGGAAGGTGAACCCTCTAGAACTGCACAGGAACATACCTCAGACAGACAGAGAACAAGGCTACGCCAGCCATAGATTGCCCAAGACTGTCTGATTTTTGTATGGTATCGCCACCCCGGAGGTTTTATTTACTCCTCCCCAGGAGTTAGGCACAAGGCCAGTTTTATCTTACTCCCACAAGTAAGATGTGACCCAAGATCGGGTCGAGAAAGTGGGGTTTGGAAAGCCAGCGCTCGAGAGGTGAGCACTCTGGCCATTTAAAAATTGCCTGGGCAGCCCCGTCGGCATTCCCCGGTAGGGGCGCCTCAGACAGTAAGCTATAAACTTACTCCTCCCCAAAGAGGGGAGGCAAAGCCTGGGAGGGTGGACCTCCTAGAACTGCACAGGACAGGCGTCGCCACCCCGGAGGTTAGACATGAAGTCAGTAGTTTAACGTGAAAGGGGCGGGTCCCGGCACCTTCGAAGGGGACAGCCTGAAAGGTTATAAAAATAGCCATGATCGGACCTGGGGGTATTTCCCGGTAAGGCGGTCGACGATACCCTCCCAAGAAGGAGGTAATGCCTGAGATGATGTCCTCCTAGGACAGAACTATGGGTCGGCCCGCTAAGCTAGCCAGACTCTAGTTTCGGGGTTTACCCATGTGCCATAGTATTCAATTCTATTTATACGATTATTTGACACAACACGTGATATGAATACTCAGAGAGAAAAAGCAGGAAATTTAAAAAAAGAAAAAAAGAAATAAATAAAACACAACAACAACAACAACAACAAAACCTTAGTTCTTTTTTTTTTCTTTTTCTTTTTTATTTTATTTCCTGGATTATTCAGATTGTCAAATAAACAGGCATTTCGTGCACTGCCCTCTTGACAACATGAAATGGATTGACTTATTGGACCACCAAAACAAAGTAAGTTATTGTTTATCACCCGATTTGAATTTTAAAGTTTAATTTTATAGTTTCATATTTAAAAAAAAAAAACGAAAAAAAAAACGAAAAATTAATTTATATATATATATATATAAAATTGATAAACCAAGAAACACCCGTAGAAGAAATGGAAAGCAATTTAAAGCGATTACATTCTGACAACAACAAAAAATCAAAAAATATTTCTATTAAATTGATTTAATGACGAATTATAGTGATAAGTTGTTGGCATCGCCACAAATAACCAAGAACCAAGCCCACAGTAAAGGTTACTGGCTTTTGTTTTTGGTAATATCTTAATAATTTGTCGGAAATTATTTAGTGCTCTATAGATCAGCCCCCATGGCTGCCACTATGGCTCGGTAAAATCTAGTAACGGATTATAACAGCCGAAACCATACAAAATGAAACACGGGTTCCTAAAAGGAAAAACAAAAAAAAAAACGGCTGATTTATATAAGCACCAATGATTTACAATGAAATGGGGTTCGGTAGAGTTTCAATGTCCTGTTTACTTGCCTCCGCACGAGGGCAGAGTTAGACACAAAGTCGGTTTTTTAATGTCTTAAAAATTCAACTACCCCAAAGAGGGGCACTCTGGATTGGGACAAAAATAAACATCGCCTCAGTCGAGAAGGATTTCTCCTTCACTGATTGACAACAGAAAAGATTAAATGTATCAGGACTACATTTTGCTCCTAGCCAGAAGATTTGGAAGTTTGTTCTCAAATTTTTTTTACTTAAAACCATATTTTATTTAAAATAAACTCAAATAACAGTGGACATTAAAAACGGTAGGTTGTAGCAAATTTAATAATCTACGCGAAACGCGGACAAAACAAGTCGACCGATAAAAGAAACATGGGTGATATATAAACAAATCAGGAAGTGAGAATACTCCAAAGTTTACCTTTTTTTATTGTGAAGCACTTTTTTCTTTTCTTTTAGAGACCTACGGTTGGTCATAAAGTAAAAAAAATATTCATAAAAATTTAATTTGATATCGATTTTATTTTTTTTCAAGAGAATTTAGTATTTTGTTTTGCTAACTTTAATATTAAGAAGAAAAAAACGCTCAACGATTGGACAGCAGAAAAGGACTTTTACAACAAGATCCACATTTAAAACTTTGTAAAAGTTTTTTACTAAAAAAAAGAATACATTTTAAAAAATATGAAAATAAAAAAAATAAAAAACAGTCGATGTTAAATTAATATTAAATCTTCATGGATACTTTCTAAATCCATCTTTAGTAAAATTGTCGCTCCGCTTCTTTTGTTACCCCACCACATGAGATTCTACTTTTTTAGGCGATTACACGTAAACAGCCTGAAAAAGTTGACAGTAAAAAGAAGTTAACAAAAAAACAAAGACCAGAAATATTAGACTTTACTTTGGGGGATCAATTTCGCATATAAATTTAACGTAAAATGGTCACCCACTTCCGGATCTGATAGCGTTTGTAATGATTGTTTACATGTAATTGTCTAGAAACTGTTGAATCTGATTCTTATTTTGGAGAGAATTAGCACATTATACAGGGATCCAATAATATCATATCTTAAATCGCAATATGATTTTAAAACTACAAATCGAAATTTGGGACGTTGAAAACGTACTACACAATCAAACACAGGTGCCCTTTTTTGTGAGCCGGACACAAATGTCGGTTTCGGCACACCCACTGTTTTTTGGGGTGTTTTAAGCATGTTTAAATGGTTTTAACAAAACCGCGAAAAAACAAACAGATATTTGATTTTCAAAAGTAGCCACATAAATTCAAAAGAATTTGGTACATTAAAAAAAAATCTTGGTCATGCGTATTCTTACTTAAAGCTTACAAAAAAAAAAAATACAAATTTAAAAATGAAAAATTGTGTGAAACAAAACCCCAAAAAACAATATCCTCCTTGTTGTCGACCGCAGGCACGTCATCCGCACACTAGTCATATAGCCCGCACTCAAACTTCGGATGGCCTTGTGTTGAACATAATACAGTACACAAATACAAAATACTTTTTCATATAAATATTAATGTAGAAAATAGTATTTCCATGAAAAATTGCTTATTATTTATTTAGTGTCTTTTTCTTATAATTGTTTATGAAGCACCATTTTCGAATACGTTGTTTTTTTAACCGTTGCTAATGGATACTCATTCTAACTCGTAAAGCACGGTAAAATTCTGTCCTTTGCCCCCCACACTGTTTAATGGAAAAATAAAAATGAGATTTTACTATTTTTTATTATTTCGTACGATCATACGTCAACACCCTGGAAATACCTGGGGGTAGACTTTAAAATGTGTTCACTTTACTATAATTTTTGACGTAAAATGATCACCTAGTTCCTGACCAGAAAGCGTTATTCAGTGATCAATAATCAATCACTCAATCACATAGCGTTGGACAGAACAGATAACCATTTTTTATATTTCCAAAATAGGCGACCCTTTTACTTCTGCATAAATACAGTGGAAACAACGTTCTAAATTCTAAAGGAGGGATTTAACTTACACCGGCTATAAAGTAAGTGCTCATTTAAAAAAAAGAAGTTCTAGAGTAATTTACTCCTCTCCAGGAGTTAGGCACAAGGCCAGTTTTTATCCTACTCCCACAAGTAAGATGTGACCCAAGCTCGGGTCGGAAAGTGGGGGTTGAAAAGCCAGCGCCCGAGAGGTGAGCACTCTGTCCATCAAAAAAAAAAAAAAAAAAAAAAAAAAAAAAAAATTGCCTGGGCAGCCCCGTCGGCATTCCCCGGTAGGGGCGCCTCAAGCAGTAAGCAATTAACTTACTCCTCCCCAAAGAGGGGAGGCAAAGCCTGGGAGGGTGGACCTCCTAGAACTGCACAGGACAATCCCATAGACCGGCGTAAATCAAGCCCCGAAGGCCAAGACAATACCAGACTATAGGGTGCAGTATCCATCGGAACAGATACTACACTTTGATCTCGACCGAAAGTTCTAGAGTAATTTACTCCTCTCCAGGAGTTAGGCACAAGGCCAGTTTTTATCCTACTCCCACAAGTAAGATGTGACCCAAGGTCGGGTCGGAAAGTGGGGGTTGAAAAGCCAGCGCCCGAGAGGTGAGCACTTTGACCATCAAAAATTGCCTGGGCAGCCCCGTCGGCATTCCCCGGTAGGGGCGCCTCAAGCAGTAAGCAATTAACTTACTCCTCCCCAAAGAGGGGAGGCAAAGCCTGGGAGGGTGGACCTCCTAGAACTGCACAGGACCATCCCATAGACCGGCGTAAATCAAGACCCGCAGGCCAAGACAATACCAGTCTATAGGGTGCAGTATCCATCGGAACAGATACTACACTTTGATCTCGACCAAAAGGCCGACTACCTTGTTGCGTCACTACATGGACTCTTCCGAGACTATGAATACCAGTGGTAAGAAAGAGATCCGACTTTTGGCCCCGAAGTCCACAACACGAAGTATAATAGAGAAGTGACCCCCACCATCTTAATGCGTTAGAATAAATATTTTGGTAATCATGTAGTTTACCGACCCATGTAATTTTATTGGAATGACGATATGCAGTAATTCAAAAATTGTATATTTTTAAAGATTATGACATGTTGAACGTATTGGCGTTAAAATCAACTTAGTATTACGTATGAAAGAGGAAAAAAACAAACAAACACTTTTTTAAGTTAGTAAATTAGCCGACACACTGGCATAAATTCAACATGAACGTTTCTGTAAGCTAGTTGATCAAAAACTTGGAACGGAGACTGGTTAGCAAAAAAAAAAAAAAACTAGATTAAAAACAGACGTGTTAAATTATCGTTTACTTGTAGAAAAATAGCGTCTATGTCAAAGTTGTAGTTTCAGAAACAGGAAATGTTCAATTATCAGGGCTTCCACACTTAATACTTTTTTTTAATGAAAAATCGAAGCGTGAAGAGGGGGGGGGGAGTCAAAAGGAGAGAAAACTGAATGACGTTTCCTGTTTCTGAAAGTACAACTTTGACATGGACGCCATTTTTCTCCAAGTAAACAATCATTTAATATGTATCACAGACGAATCAATTAACTATAAATTGCTGGATAAACGTAAAGATTAGAGACTGATACAGATTGTTCGAAAAAGTGATTAAAAATTGTGTATAGGCAAGAACAATTGTTTATTTTAAAGATTATGACATGCTGAAACTTCTGGAGTTAACATCAATGTAGTATTACATATTAATAGAGAAAAAAAACATGTACATCTCATTCAGCTTTTTAGCTAATAACCTTATTCCGATCCATCATGCCGACATTTTGGAAAAACGCCGATAATACTAGCGTATTTACTCATTTAAAAAGTGTTTTTCTTGAGATTTCATGCGTGATACTAAATAGATTTTAACTCCAAAACGTTCAGCATGTCATAATCTTAACAAAAACAATTTTTCAAACAATCTGTTTTCGCCTCTAATCTTTACATTTACCAGTTACTGTTTTTAATCTATTTTTTTTGGGGGGGGGGGAGAGGCTAAAACAGTTTTACATAACACTAATCGCTTACTTTGTTGGAGATTAGTGCCGAAACCCATTCCACTCTAAATAAATTATGTGACTAAAATAGGAAATTACCTTTATCTTACGTTTCGGAATTTTTTAGATGAGGTTTGATAATTTGTATTATTTGGATTATTCGGACTACTGTTCTCATCGGTCCAAACGTTGGGCGAATAACATCCAAGATGAGAAGAGTAGTTAGAATAATCCAAATAATACACTTGTTATGTTACGTATTATTTTTAATTAAAAATTGTTAATTTTATTTCCCAATTAAAAACATGAAAACACCCATTTTTTTTAATGCAAATCTCAATAACATATCTGGACTCAATACCTGGAACCTTAGAATTTACGATGTTTTAGCCTTTTGGTCGAGATCAGAGTGTAGTATCTGTTCCGATGGATACTACACCCCATAAACTGGTATTTTCTTGGCCTTCGGGGCTTGATTTATGCCGGTCTATGGGTCTGTCCTGTGCAGTTCTAGGAGGTCCACCCTACCAGGTTTTGCCTCCCGTCTTTGGGGAGGAGTAAGTTTATTGCTTACTGCCTGAGGCGCCCCTACCGGGGAATGCCGACGGGGCTGCCCAGGCAATTTTTAATGGCCAGAGTGCTCACCTTCTAGGGCGCTGGCTTTTCAAGTCCCACTTTCCCGACTCGACCTTGGGTCACATCTTACCTTGTGGGAGTAAGATAAAACTGGCCTTGTGCCTAACCTCCTGGGGAGGTAAATAACTTGTCGAGTAAATTCCAGAGAATCATCGATGACAAAGCGGTTATTGTATTGTCAAGAACCACAAAAATAACAACAAAAAAAAAATCAAAGATAAATTCTTCATACAAAATAACACTTATTTTATTTGGAAAACCCATAATTTGATAACGAGGTCTTACCTCGAAATATATATCATGGAACACGGTTACACACATAAGGTTACCGTGTAAAAGTTGTGACTAAATTAACTAAATAAATTGTGACTAAGATTTACTAAAAAAAGATTAAAAGAAAAAAATCACTTCGTTTTTGGGTGCTTATCGAGATGAGGTCGCATATGGAAAATGCAATTCCAAATCAAAACTTTTGTTTATACTTATGTATTAAGCAATAATTAGTATACACAGACAAAAAAATTATCGAGTAGATTTTTAATAAAAAATAAAAATTAATTTTATCGTATTTTGCCGACCGCTATTGATTTATTACATGTTAATATGACAGACTGAGTTACGTCCCCCTGATTTCCGTGTTTTTCGTTGTAATCAATGGCGGATCCATAATATATGCTAAGACTGATTTTTATTCTTTTTAATTAAAATTCTACTCCATAATTTTTGCTAGTTGTTAATGTATATACCTATTTTTGTCCGATACATAAGTATATCAAAGAGTATTCCTGTTAATTTATTTAAAACTGCGATTTTCACCTGGTTTTCATATGTGACCTCATCTTGATAAGCACCCGTTTTTGTCCTTCTAACCACCCGCATATTTCCACTTTTTGCATTGTAACTATGACGCCTTTATATACATATTACTCACAATGCTTCAAGTAAACTAAACAACGTTATTAAAACTTTTTCATTTTCTGAATGTGAAATTATTTTAAACATTTTCAGCTGATCTTAACAGGTTATGTTTTCAGAAACATTTTTTGCTTATAATCTTGTAATTTAGTGTTTAATCTTTTGTAATCGAGAGATTTTTTAGATAAAATCTTTAAATAGTACAGATTTGGAGAGAAGATGCTGGAATAAGTAAAAAGAAGATACTAAGGATTTGGTGAAAAAGTGAAATAATATGTAAACCCCAAATAAACTCGAACAATGTATATACTAAAATAGGAGACAGGTACGTATATAGTATGCGCACCGGGGCGGAGATAGGTACGTATATAGTATGCGCACCGGGGCGGAGATTGGTACGTATATAGTATGCACACCAGGGTAGAGATACGTACGTATATAGAAGGCGCAGACAGAGGTGGTACTTTTAATAGAAATATGGCATACTTTTGCCCTGGGCAACGGAAGAGGAAGGGTGGGGAAGAGACAGCTTTCGCCGAAGGCAGCAGGGAGAAGGTGGCAACGGGAAGAGGGAGCGGTGAAATGGGGCCACCAGGGAAGAGATAGCCTCGGGCAACGCCAGGTAGCCCTGCTAGTTTCATATATAAGATAATGGCGTGAATTACCATCCCAGATTGGATAAGAATAATGGAGCAATATTTAAAGAGACACAGCTCAGCCGAGAATTTAAAATAAAAATAAGAATCTATTTGAGAATAAATGTAAATATGAAAGAATAAAAAAAAAAAGAAATCGTATAACCTTAATGAAAGATGTAAAATGATCAGTGCATAATTTGTTTAATGGATAACAACACTGACTATGGGACTGGTGATACTGAGTTCAAATCTTCTCGTATCTATTGTGGCCATTTATGCACTGATACAGTTGAGAAAGGTATAAACCCAGAATTACACCCCACTTTTTAATAAAAGCAATCTAATTTGTCACCGGGTCACAAGCTGGTTTTTGATCAATAACATTTTATAATATTTGCACTTCAACTATGGATAAAATAGAAATTAGTGAAAAACTGTGGATATGAGGATGTAAGTAACATTTTATAAAGATTTTAATAAAAGCAATCTAGTTTGTCACCGGGTAATAAGCTGGTATTTGATCAATAAAATTTTATAATGTTTGCACTACAACTATCAATAATATAGCAACTTGTATTCACTTGATCATATACAATGAATCGTTAACCACAGGTATTGTGTTTCAGTATTCAATAACCCCCAAAAGAGTTGATTTGCTGTAAAACCAAATCACATTGGTTACTAAAAGTATGATTTGTACTACTATGAGTCACATCAATACGTATTAACATATGGTTCAAATCAATGGCGTAACCGGTCGGTTGGCCACAGATCAGGATGTTATTGACACTTACCGGCATAGTTGATATGTAAATATTGCTAAATTCAAGCAAGCGGCCAGATTTATGGGTAGCTGACAGCAAGATCTTTGTTCACATTGCATTTAAATTTTTTGTATATTGATACGGTTGAGGAAACAGGAAGCAGGATAGAAATTCCAAATGCAAGCAGTCCAAAGAAAGAAGCTATCAGAGTAGAAAATCTTCCGGCGTCTAGAGACCTCTACAATGAATGGGTGGGATTTTGCTGCTAGTCAGGTGAGTCGGGGGTATTTTCGTGCAGTAAGTTAATCGGAACACATTTCGTGGAAGTACTTGTAAAACAGGCACACGGATGCAACACTGTGGCGATGTGACAATGATTGAAGCTTTGCAAACAGTGTGGGACTTATTAGGTTAGAGATTATTTATTTGCACCCTGTCGAAGAGGTAGAGGCTATTGGTTGGTGCACTAGCCTAGAAATGGCAACAATACTCCATGCATGGGCGAATTAGGGATATAGCATACTGGCAGATGTGAAACGTTTTCTAGCCCTGTAGAGGGAGCCTATTATATTCTTATATCGACACAAACTGTAGAACCAAATTAACACTTACCGACATAAAGTGCTCAAATAGTTGATATGTAAATATTGCTTAATTCAAGCAAGAAATTTCGTAGTAGATTATCCAATCATGATCTAGCAGCCAGTAGAAGTCAGAGAATAGACTTGCCCATCTTAGCATAATGGAACATTCCAGCCTTCTAAACCGGTTTTCTAGTGTTCTTTTTAGTTTATTTTTGTAGCTCAACTGGTCAGACAGTTGAGCGCTGACTGACAGTTGAGCGCTGACTACTAAATTCAATAGCCTTTAAAGACCTGAAACTGAAATAAAGATGACTCAAGTACCCACTGACCATCTGCAAGTGTATTGTTCAGTTACGATGATGTTTTTAACTGACACAAGATAACTACAAGGCATGCAATCGGGGAGTGAGAAAGTGAAATTAAAAAATTCCTGGATCAACACCACAGTCCGGACCTGCACTGAAATTTATTGGGCCCTTCGGTGGCTCATGTGCAATAGGGTAGGTTAATTTTTCAACTATTTAAATATCAGATATGTCTATGCAGTGAACGTTGGGTACTGGTCGATGGTGAGTACTGCCATGAAAAACTAGATTTCTAACTTGCACCAAGTTTTTCTAGCAATTAGCTTTAAACACCGTCAAATGAGAAACCCTGGAAAATCCTTGTTTTTTTAAAACGTTTTCGTATAAATGTAAATATCTTCGTAACTACATAGGGTCATTATGAAAGGCTATCTATCTATCTATCTATCTATCTATCTCTCTCTCTCTCTCTCTCTCTCTCTCTATCGAGTTTCTGAAAATTGGTGGGCAGGTTGTGACACTATACCTGGAAATCTGTCTAAAATGTGAGTTGAAAATACCCCCCAAATGTTGAAGTTATTTTTAAAAAAGCAAAACCATTGTCATTGCTTTTCTAGTGCTTCTTATTAGACGATCTTTTAAGAATTGTTCAAAGATTGGTGCCATTTAGAAATCTAGTTTTTCAGTAGTCACCATTGACCAATACCAAATTTTTTTATGCATGGACATATTTGATAATTAAATAAAGTTGAAAAATCAATCTAACCTATTGCACATACGTCACTGAAGGGTCAAATAAATTTTGATGCAGATCCGAACTTTGCTGTTGATTCAGGAATGTTTTAGTTCACTTTCTTTTCTCCACACAGTCATATTTGATATTCAAATAAAGTTTTTGTTCACAAAGAAAACGAAATCAAAAGAATTCTCAGCGAGAACTGTCCTTTTTCAGATTATATATATATATATATATATAAACAGACCGTAAAAAGTACATCTCACAGAAATGTTATGTTTTTTTGAAATGTGAAAAAATAAAAATAAAAATTAAAAAAATATGGTTATTGGAATATAAAATGAACCTGACTTAGATATATATATATATATATATATATATATATATATATATATATATATATATATCTTGGATAAGTATAAAACGATAATTCTGAAAGTTTCCAACATTTCTGTTTCTTCCGACTATATTAGGGGGCAAAACGGGAGGAGGGGGAGGGGGCAGTGAAAACAAAGAAAGTAATTGTTAATAGCATAATGAAAAAGTACATAGTTGTGATCTCTATGTTACCCTCTATGTGGCGAATATCTATGTGCCCCCCCCCCCAACTTCTAAGTGACCCATGGAGACAGAAGCCCCTTAAAATTTCAAATACGTATATCCTGTTTTAATGAAATTGAAACCATATGTATACGACACTAATTCAGAGAGTTTTCAAACATTTCAGTTTCTTCCGACTATATTAGGGGGCGAAACGGGAGGGGTTGGGGGTCAGTAAAAATAAAGAAAGCAATATTGTGTTATTAGCATAGTGAAAAAGTACATAGTAGTGATCCTCATTCAATCCCGAGCAACACCGGGTCTTCCTGCTAATAACCTTTAATCTTGTAGGTTTCTCCAGCTCTCATGAACACTAGCCCAGTCTAATAATACTAAACCAACAGTGACAATATATATACAGGGTGATTCATAAGTCACTTCACTTAGCTATTTAAAATGATTACCATATGAAGCACAAATATACTATGAACTTTTGATAATTGTTATCTTACTCTCTAATTACTGCTATTTGTTATTTTAAATTTGTTCGTTTATATATTTGTTTCTATATATATTTATTTCATAATCAATCAAATATGCTACAAAGAGTCGTAAATTCCTTGCAAAAAAGAATGAAGCTATGCATGCAGAACGAAGGTGGAAATTTTGAAAATTTGCTGCAATTTTAAACTCCCATAAATGAATTTGTTGAATACACTTTCTGTTTTGTATTACCGTATTTTTTAACTTTAGAATTTCAAAAATAAATAGCTAAGTGACTTATGAATCACCCTGTGTATATATATATATATATATATATATATATATATATCTTGGATTTTATACATTCAACTTTTTACAGTGCTTTGAATCCTATTTGTTTCTGTTAAAAAGGTTTTACTGTTTTTTTGCAGGACATTTCCTCTGTGTTTGACTTTTTATGTCTAACAGTTTGAAATATTTGATCGCCCATGTACAATTTGTCTGTGATGTTCATCGGATTGCTTTTTGATGTGTCTTCTTTTCGACTTTCTGATGAAGGGGGATTTTTGAAGTAAACAGCCTGCATTACATTTATTTACTTTCGGTTCCTATAGAAACATGTGTAAACTTTTTTGTATCGAAATTGTTTTAAAAACATAGAATGATATAATTCTGAATCAAATTCCAGAGCAAAAGGAAAGCTCAATATTCAAAATTTAAATAGTTATTTCAAAATTTGTAATCGAGCTATAAATAAATTGATAGATCAAAGTTATGTCATAATAAATAAATTGATAGATCAAAGTTATGTCATAATAAATAAATTGATAGATCAAAGTTATGTCATAATAAATAAATTGATAGATCAAAGTTATGTCATAATAAATAAATTGATAGATCAAAGTTATGTCATAATAAATAAATTGATAGATCAAAGTTATGTCATAATAAATAAATTGATAGATCAAAGTTATGTCATAATAAATAAATTGATAGATCAAAGTTATGTCATAATAAATAAATTGATAGATCAAAGTTATGTCATAATAAATAAATTGATAGATCAAAGTTATGTCATAATAAATAAATTGATAGATCAAAGTTATGTCATAATAAATAAATTGATAGATCAAAGTTATGTCATAATAAATAAATTGATAGATCAAAGTTATGTCATAATAAATAAATTGATAGATCAAAGTTATGTCATAATAAATAAATTGATAGATCAAAGTTATGTCATAATAAATAAATTGATAGATCAAAGTTATGTCATAATAAATAAATTGATAGATCAAAGTTATGTCATAATAAATAAATTGATAGATCAAAGTTATGTCATAATAAATAAATTGATAGATCAAAGTTATGTCATAATAAATAAATTGATAGATCAAAGTTATGTCATAATAAATAAATTGATAGATCAAAGTTATGTCATACTGTGATTTATTCTCAGTTTCGAAGTAAATGAAAGCTAACACGTGTTTCTAAAAGAATCAAAAGCATACTTGAAACAAATTTCAAATAGTTAACGAAACACCCTATCGTCAGAGCATTGTTGTCAGATGAAAAACCGTACATCATGAAAGCGAAATTTCATGCAAAAACTCTTCAAGTGTCCATGAAAACAACAACAAAAACATAACAACAACAAAGAAAATAATGGCGAAATGTGAACTGGCACACTTTAAACCAGACTTGAAACATTCAGATTCGAATGTTCAGAAAAAAAATTCGTTTTCATATCAAAAACGGCTCATAAGGTCGAAATATAATGTCAACACAAGATTCAGTTTGAAAACCTGAAAAGAAATATCAGGAATAAACTCTCCTATTTGGCATTTGAAAACCGATATTTTTTGCATTCGGTAGATTTTCAAATCAGAAGAATTAATCAAAACAAAAACAAGGGCAGATAATTCAATAACTATGGATAGAGGGGAAACAATCATTGTTAAACGAATTTAAAAAAAAATGAAAAACTACAGAAATTAATGTTATTTAACAGAAAATGAAATAGTTAATAAATAGCATAACATTAAGTAAGTAAATAAATAAACAAAATAATAAATAGTTTTTATTTATTTATCTATCTAAATGAATATAAGATAATTAAATTTTTCTTTAATATTTAAAAAAATGATGGTGTACGGTTTTCATTTGACAACAATTCTCTGAGGATGGGAGTTTTTGTTTACTATTTGCATTTGTTCCAAGTATGTCTTTGATTCTTCTAGAAACACGTGTTAGCTTTTTTTGCTTCGAAACTGACAATAAATCACAGTATTACATGACTTTGACCTGTAAATTTATTATATATATATGTATATAATATAAAATAAGGTGTCAATCAAATTTTATTAGAATTCAAAGTTCAAGCAAAGTATCTTAAAGTCCTTAGCTCATGAGTTTTCAAAGATAATTCTTCTCTTCAGAGGACCATTACCGCAGTTATACCACTACAGGTAATAAAATTAAACTTTGAAAATATCTAAAAATATATACACAAATACATAAAAATATATAACATCAAATATATCAACCCAAAAACATACTTTTTTGTTAAATCTATATAATCCATCCAAGTCATACAATTTGAAAAACATAATCAGGAAAGACATCCAGAGGGTTGACTGAAGATTAATCCAGGTGATGATTACCAGTCCAAATACGAGAAATTGAAAGACCTGACAAAATTATCCAGTCGCGAAATGCGTCAATAATCGATGAAGTGAAAAGTATCCAATGTTTATGTTAATTATTACAACAATAAATAAATCAAATCAAATAATATAGAAAGTTCAATAAACTCACTTAAAATTCCAAAGTCTTGATCTGGGCAACCCAAATCAAATCAAAGTTCATTTGTTAATTAGAGAGTCCGTTAAATCCGAATTGAACAAAAATAAGATTGAATTGAGTCAGTAAACCCGGTCATAGCTTCCAACCCGAGCGAAAAAATATTTAAACTTCGTTCTTCTGCGATTCAACCAAATATATATATATATATATATGAGAGAGAGAGAGATTAAAATGATACTTCAAAGATATAAATAATATCTAATATCTTTAAATAGTGAACTATCAGGATAAAGACATAGCTCAATATATTGGATAGAGCATTAATAATAATGGATTGAATAAAAGAATAAAATGAGAAATTAATCAAACTTTATTACATATCAAAGTTCAAGCAAAAAGTACTGTAAAGTCCTTAATCCATGGATTTTCAAAGAAAATCTTCTCCTCAGAGGACTATTACCGCAATGACATCACTGCGAGTAAAAAAATTTGCTTTGAAAATATATAAAAATATATAAAACATAAAATATAATGGCAAAAAACACACTTTTATGGTAACATACCCCATCAAGGTACGGGCTGATTTGATGTTAAATCTTTACAGTGTATCTAAGTCAAAAAGTTTTTAAAATGTGATGTCATTGTGGTAATAGTCCTATGAGGAGAAGATTTTCTTTGAAAATCCATGGATTAAGGAATTAACAGTACTTTTTGCTTGAACTCTGATATGTAATAAAGTTTGATTAATTTCTCATTTTATTCTTTCATTTAATCTATTATATATATATATATATATATATATAATTTCGATTCTTTGATACAACACAGGCACGTGATAAAGAAATGAATGTTTTCTTTTGGTTAAAGAAAAATAACAAATAAACATTAATGCTGGACTTTTTTGCCATTAAATTTTAACTAAAGCCAGAACTTATTTTCTATTCGGCAGTTTAAAGAAAATAACTTTCAATTTCGAAAGATTATGATAGTAAACCCATGTGAGACATTTTTTTCGATCTGTTAATAAGATATCAAAATGGCTAACTTGTGTTTTCTATCGTGACACTCTTATTTGAAAATACTTTCCAACTGACGAATAGAAAGCAAATTCTAACTTGAATTAAAGTTTAAAAACAAAAGTCAAGTATTATGGTTCTTTTGTTCATTTCTCTAAACTTAAATAAAATATTAATTTTCTTACATGCTCCTATTGTATCAAAGAACCTCAAATTTCTCCACACATAAGGGTTTTGGGTCTATTAACGGCTAGCTGTATTTATTTGGCGTTGCCCGGGCGGAAAAATATTGCCAGTGGAAGACTTAGAGAAAAATAATTTAAAATATGGTTGTCCATATTTAATTGTCTCCTCACGAGGGCAGAGTTAAACACAAGGACGGTTTTTAATGTAATAACACTCCAGCTCCCCTAAAATATAGAATGACAATCCTTGACTTCCTTGACCTTTCGGTTAGGAGAAAATGTCGTATCTGTTCTGATACTATATTCATCTTTCCCATCCTTGTTCAGTCAAAGAGAAATTCTTCTAGACCGAGGCAATTAAAATTTTTGTTTCAATCCAGAGTTCCCCTTTTTGAGGAACTGGATTTTCCCCACATTAAAAACCGACCTTGTGGGGAGGCAAGTGAATAAGGACAATCCTTGCTTTTTCTTCAACCACCATTTTGATTCCACCATTATACACTGAAGCTATTATCATTCCTTATCTAACATCTGCTTTTTTTTTCTTGTTCCTAATTGCCATTCCAATGGTGCTTGTATGTCTAAGTTGGTACTTCCTTTCCATCGACTTGATTGGAAACAATAAGATTCATTGTTTCTTTTCAAGTGGGCAACATTTGCAAAATAATCTCAAATATCATTCTAAAACTTTACTTGATAGACAAATAATCCATATGAGAATTGAAACTCAGTTCTTTTAAAGTTTTTTTTTTTTAATGGAAATTGCTCCAGACAAGTCATGAAGCCACTTGATGTAAAGAGCTAACAAGAATGAAAAATGATTATCACAAAGACAGGAGATTCCTATTGGCCTTAGTCTTGAAAAGACAAGACTATAGGTAGGAGGAAAACAATCAGCAAGAAGTAGGTTCTACAAGCCTGCAGTTTTTGGAAAGAAGCTACTGGAATAGGAAACTGTATGACAATGAGATATCAAAACAGCAAATTGATGGAGACCACTAGACCAACGTGTCAAACGGAGCAGGGAATAGATCTCATAATTCTGAAAAACATGCCATAATAGTATTTATAGAAAAGACTGAGACTAGCAGCATCACGTCTGTGAGAGAGAATGTGCAGAGAAGAAGAAAGGGCGGGGCCAATCAAATTACAGATACGTTTCTGCACCCTATCAAGAACCCTCAAATGTGACAGTTTTAGTTGAGGGAGCCAATGTTAGTTTGGGGTTTAAATCTGGAAGAAAATCAGAATTACGAACTTACTTGGAAGAGTAATTCGTCTGGTCAATACTGATTGAAACTGAAATGTTATATAGGCAAAAAGGGATGACCATTCCCCCACGAAATAATAACGGCTCCACAACTAAAGAGATATGCAGTTTTATTTACGGGAACACAGGAACAAAATGAAGGTTGTACAATGAGTTGGTTAATGTAGACAAGACGAAATAACGTTATTCTGGAGTTCCTCGATTCATCTACCACTGGTCCCATAGAGAATGCAGAATCTACATCTTGTCTGTTTGGGAGTCAGTCTGGAACTGAAATTGTTCTGTTCATCACGTGATTTGGTTCTTGCATCGAGATGATTCATCGTGTACGAGGGGTGTTCAATAAGTAATGCCCCTGACCCATTTCCCATAGCAGTAGATTAATGAATCTTGGCACAGTTATTAGTCTTTCTCTACATAGGAACCACCCAGAGTTATGCATTTCTCCCATCGTTTGATGCAGCTCTGGACACTGTTTTTGTAGAACACCCCAGGTTGGTCCTCCAAACATGTCATAACTTCAGAAATCAAGGCTGCATGATCTGGGAAACGCTTTCCTTTCAAACACAACTTCATAGCTGGGAAGAGATGAAAGTCAGAGGGTGCAAGGTCAGGGGAGTAAAGAGGATGGGGGAGGCTTTCATAGCCACACACCCGTGCTTCTGATCTGGCGACATGCGAGTTGTGGACCGGAACGTTGTCTTGCAGGAGGAGGATACCTTTGCTGATCTTGCCCTGCCTCTTGATTTTGATAGCTTCTCTTAATTTCATCAAAAGTGAAGTGTAATAGGTAATGTCATCACTACTCCGTCCTGGTCCCAGAAGACTGTGAGCATGACCGTGCCAGCAGTGGGCTGCACCCTTGCCTTCTTTGGAGGTGGTGAGTCCAAGTGCTTCCACTGCATTGACTGGGCTTTGGTCTCTCAATTATAGTGATGGACCCAAGTTTCATCCTGTGTAATCAGTCTTTTGAAAAACTTTGACTCATCTTCTTAGCACATCTCCAAATTCATCCTCAAACACTCAACGCGTTCTTGCTTCTGGAAAGGTGTGAGCAACCTGGGAATCCATCTGGCAGACATCTTATGCATATGCAAATGGTCATGAATGATAGTTTCCACAGACCCTGTACTAATCTTAACCTCTTGGGCTATTTGGCGAATAGTAATGAGTCGATCTTTGAAAATGGCAGCCTCAACTTGACGGACAGATGCCTCATCAATGGCAGAAGAGGGACGATCAGGTCTTGGAGCTGTTTCCACAGACTTCCGACTATGTTTGAATTCACGATGCCAGCATTTTACAAGGTCATATAATGGGGCATCATCACCATAAGTTTCTTTTATTTCATCAAAATCCTCTTTTGGTGTGCATCCTTTCAAATACAAAAATTGGATCACTGCGCGACACTCAACTGGCTCCATTTCACACCTGACTCAGTTCAAACACCTGTAAATCAGAAACCACAATTAGTTCAGAGCTGTTTTTTGCAACATAACCCATATAGTTACACATGCAAAATTTCATCTGGAAGTTGGTCAGGAGCATTACTTATTGAGCTTGTTCATGCAGTAAACAGGCGATGGTTACATAATTGCCAAGCCGAATCACAACTCACTACTGATCACGTAGACCAGGGGCGGGCAACCTTTTCAGGGTGTGGACCAGATGAGACTTTTGGAAGGAGATCGCGGGCCGGAGTGAAAAACAAAATCTCAGAATTACTATATTTTGTTTACATGAATAAATTGTACAAAAATTGCATTGAACACTACACATCTGATATTTTTTCTCAAGAGACTTCTGTATGTGATGTTATAAAAGGTGCTGACGAAGAGCCATTTTGAAATCATAAAAAATAATGACGGGGGAAGTAGCAAGTTGATCCAGCATTCGTTTTGACACACCTCACATACGTTCTATGTTTCATGCCCTTTCCTCGTCTCTCGTTTCCTCTTTGCCTCTCTCTTTTTCTATTTTTATCTCAGGCCAAGGATTTGAAATTAATAGTTTTAAAAAAATGAAATATACATGCATCATCGCTCGCTCCTATTCATACATTTTTATTCCACTGTGAATCTTAATTGAAACCTACTTTTACGTCAATGTCACAAAATGATATGAGTTTTACTGGGGGGTCCGCGGGCCGGATTGCAATAATAAAGCATAGCAGGGTGGCGGGCCGGACACTAAGCCTTCGCGGGCTGTATGTGGCCCGCGGGCCGGAGGTTGCCCGCCCCTGACGTAGACCAATACAAAATAGTTAGCTCATGCTACAGATTCACCAGCCCAAATATGACAATATGGTCTAATAGTAGATTGGTATAGATAAAGAATAGCCAAATTGCTGATCTATTAATTATAACGAATCTAGAATAATACCCGTCCCAGGATGGGTAAAATTAATTCTGAACAGAACAGATTTGCAACACTTTTATGTCCCCTTACGAAGATTAAATTCAAGATATAATGCTACTAAATCCTATGTCTAGAATCCTTATTCCAATTTTCATCAAAGTCCATTGTATGATTTCGATTCTCGAAAAATGTCTAAAATATTAAGCTTAAACTTAAGGGGTCTTAAGAAGAAATTTAAATTCAGAAAAATCTTGCTTAATTGGTGTCTAATTACTATGGATCAAATTTAATGCAAATCTGAAATATTTGAATTTTCAAATAAGAGGTTGTGCCCAAATTATACCCCCTAAAATCGTTTTAAAATACTCCAAAGAATCTGAAATTTGAGGAATATTTATTAATCGATGTCTACTACCTATTGTTAAATTTTCACAAAAATCGGAGGTATCTAAATTTTCATGAAGAGCTCAACCCCCTCCCTCTTTGCCTCCTTTGTATAAAACTAAATAAAACTAAATATACTGCACATTACCCACTATTATCCCTAGCAGCTGTGTTCCAAAATTCATAATGATCGGTTAATTAGTTTAGGAGTGAATTCTATACATAGAAATAAACATACACACATTCCTAACTTTATATAAATAGAGATTTGAGTTGATCAACGTTGAATAAATAGAGACTAGTAAACTCATTCTCTCAATGGCCATGAATATGACCTTCTTCTTCTTCTTTCGTTTAGTTCACAGCATCTCACTGTTAGATCACCAGCTCGGTTGAGAAAATCCATGCTAATGTTTTGTTGTCTAGCGCAGCTATGCCGGCTTCGCCGTTGGGTGGTCGATATTTAAGGCATGACTCGATGATGTGGTCTACTGTCTGTTCAGAATGACCACAGTCGCAGACAGCCGAGTCCCTGAGTCCCCATCCTTTCATGGTCGCGGCGAAACGGCCGACACCTGTCCTGACGTGGTTGAGCATTGTCCACTGCCGGCGAGGGAGGTCCATGCCGGTTATTCGGGTCCTCCACAAATCTGTGCAACCTTGATTTATCTGCTGCCTGCCATTCCTCCGTCCAGCGACGTTTCAGCCAGATTCGTTTTGTGACGTCACCAGGTGTTGAAAGCAGGAGCTGGTGGGCATGCTCCGAGAATGGGCGTCGTGACTTCAGGCGAGTTTATCCAATGATTAGGCCCCAATTTGGGAGCGTCGGGGAGCGCAGAATCACCCTTAACTTACTATTATCCCCCAGTCTACTTTGACGTGATGTGGTAGTACCTGTTAGGACTTCATCTATAAATAATATAGTTTGTCTATGACACTAAACTGTTTTTTGGCTAAGATCAAAGTGTAGTATCTGCTTTGATATTACACTTCATCTGTTCTGTCCTCGGTCAGTGAAGGAGAAATCCTTCTAGACTGAGACAATTTAAAAAATTTTTGTCCTAATCCAGAGTGCACTTTTTGGGGAGCCAGATATTTCCTGCATTAAAATCCGACCTTGTGTCTAACTCTGCCCTTGTGGGGAGGCCAGTAAATAAGTACACATGTATAAAAACAATAACACTTATCTCTGCATTATTAAAATAATCAGACAAGATCTCATGTGTACGTGTTTGTTTTTATTTACTAATTAGTCTCTGCTTATCAGGGCCAAAAGCCACTCGAGGTTAATGAGATGAATGGATTGTCAGTTCAGTTCAATGACGAAGAATATTGTGAGAGGATTGAAAGGTCTCTCTACCCCCATCAACCCTCCTGGTTATGACACAAAACTATCCGGTGTTGAATGTCCAATTTTTTAGTTTTGGGGGAGCGTGGGGTCACCTGGGTGCATTCATTGATTGCCGTTACTCTCAGGTCTACTCTTGACTCGGGGTGGTAGTACTTGTTTTGGTGAGGCACACGGCCTGGGTGAGTTCAGCTGGCTTTCTCCAAAGGAGGAAGTATCTAGGGAATATCAAATTCACATGCGGTCCCCAGTCTCATGTGTATCCTAGTCACTGGCAGTAGCCCCCGACATCGAAATTTGAGTGGCATCCAATAATATTCAAACTATCTCCCTTTCTCATAATGTTTCTAAGCACTAGGACTTATACTTGAGTCTTTGTGGCATACAATAAAAAAGTTGTGCCTAGGGAATCACCAGACTTCTACACACCACGGTGTGTCTACCTGTTTTAGGAGGAGCTTAATGGCGAACCCAAATTTTGATGTCCGAAATTTGTGTCATAACCAGGAGGGTTGATGGGGGTAGAGAAACCTTTCAATCCTCTCACAATATTCTTCATCATTGAACTGAACTTACGCCCTTATGTCTGGGAACACACCTGGAAAAAGAAACATCCAAGCTGAAATTCTGCAATGTTGCAAAGGAACTATATTCGCTATCGTTCAAGGAGTTGACCCAGGCATCATCGTTCAAGGAGTTGACCCAGGCATCACCAGACATCTGCATGCAACTGCTCAGGCGAGATGATTTCAATGACGTCAGTTTTTGCAGTTTTTTTGCAGGGAGGTGTCATCGTCCTCCCACATACAGCACCTGGTATTTCCAAATAGTCACTGACTAGACTCAACGTCGCTTAAATTCGATGATCTAACAAAAACCGGTTTGTCAACATGATTAGACCGTGACGTGGTAGTACCTGTCAGGATTCCATCTATTGGTTGAATAAAAACTATCGCTTACAGACTATTTGTTTACAAAATATATAAGACTACAAGATAAATTAATCAACAAAACAAGCATTGAAGCATAAAATCCTTTACCGAAATAGACCGTCCAAGTCACATTGTTTTCATGTTAAGTTCACACTGAAGGAAAATGTCCTCACAATTGACATATACGAAATTATTAAGTTTGGGTGCATTCAGCTGAAACGGGCACATTCGTTCAAGGTGTGTTTTATTGTAGTTGCACTTTTGCATAGTGTGAATATTGGTTTTTCGTTGTTTTTAAGGGCCGTGCAGCGTGGAGGGGTCTGGTGATGCCTGGGGTGGATCTTGATTGGTTGTTCATGCCCCTGGCTTAAAATACTATGAAATATTCTGAGAAATGAAGATATTTTGAATTGTATGCAAACACAGATATATCATGAAATAAATGATTTATTCGATTTTAATGTAAATCAAAGACAAGAAGTGACAGAGAAAATGCAGGAACAAACAGCCACGTCTGCTTGTTGATTTTTATAATGGTTGCACCACAATTCACGTACATCATAGTGTTATTCCTAGCAAAAGTCGTTGGACTAGGCCATAAAACTGGCAGCTTTTAATATAAAATAGTCCAAAACAAGTTTTGTTACAGGTACTATATATAATATATATATATATATATATATAATAAATATTTGTTATTGTTTATTATCTATGTACATGTACGTTTCGTCCTTTTTTAATCGGGACTCATCAGCATAGAGATATGACTATTCACTACCGGTCATGTGATTCGAAACCCCGGATTACAAGTATTTTACAACTCAAATCCGACGCACGGCCAATTTTAAATAGCGAATAAACGGTGATAATTTCAACACTTTATCGGCGGGATTAACGTCTAGAGCTTTCTACTTCTTTAATGGAAGGAACGATGCATTTAAGCTAGTGACGTCATGTGTTAATACTACACTTACAGTACTCTACTTTTTCGAGGAGCGGCAAATAATAATAAATATTTGTTATTGTTTATTATCTATGTATGTATACGTTTCGTCCTTTTTTAATCGGGACTCATCAGCATAGAGATATGACTATTCACTACCGGTCATGCGATTCGAAACCTCGGATTACAAGTATTTTGCAACTCAAATCGAACGCCTTAACCACACGACCAATATATATATATATATATATATAATTATTTCCACAATCAGACAACGCTGCAGTCCACAGCCTATGAAAGAAACAAACCGGAAGTCCTAGACTCGAGTTTCGCCCTCCTTTGGGCTCATCAGTAGAACACATCCGAACTCAGGATTCGAAACCCGAGTCACTTGCATGCCAAGCGAGTACTCTGCCACTGAGCTAACTCACCACATACACATGAGATCTTGTCTGAGTTCGGATGTGTTCTACTGATGAGCCCGAAGGAGGGCGAAACTCGAGTCTAGGACTTCCGGTTTGCTTCTTTCATAGGTTGTGGGCTGCGACATTGTCTGATTGTGAAAATAATTATATATATCATCTCACATTCAAAAATCTAATATATATATATATATATATATATATATATAAGTGAGTGATGAGAATAAAAATTGTGAAGAGTACAATGTCTGTTAAATCATCAATTGTTCAAAACAAGGGGTTTTATATTAGAGAATTATTTTATTATTCCTTCCTTAAACCATAGCTTTTCAAAGATGAAATCTTATTGTCAGAGGAGATTAGACAGATAAGTTGGTAAAGAAAATTTACCATAATGCCAATATTTGAAAAGGTATAAAAATAAAAGTATATGAAATAAAATAAAAGAATGTAGAAGATGTAGGCAAAAATTCACCGTTGAGGATGCAAGAAGACTTTATAAGATCAGATTCGAAGGTTCTGGTGTATCGTAAAATCTGGTGTATATATATATAGAGAGAGAGCGCGCGAAAATATGTTTTAGCATATACTTTCTATTCTTTATGTATATAATATATTTTTATAACAAAACGTCCCACACACTACGCTTAAAAAAAAATTTTTTTTTTTTTTTTTTTTTTTTAGTTAAATTTTTTAAACTTTTACATTATTTTTTTAAAATTAGCTAATTATATGCCTTATTTGTAAAGTGTAATTAAAATATTAATAGCTGGTTGTTAAACTTATCGTTTAATGTTTTTGTTTACAATATTAAAGACTAAACCCGCTTTTCACTACTTTCATTGACAAATGAAAACAAAAATAAGTAGTTTGTCTCCACTGATCTATCCAAATAGCAACAAAAAATACATTCATATTTTGGTATTATTGTAGATTAACACCCTCGCCCCCCCCCCCGTCAAATGATTCTACATAGAAAAAGAGCATTTTAAATTTTGTTCTACATTGTTATTCACATGGAATTCTTTATATCTTCCAATTGAAAGCTCGATGATTGTCAACTTGCAACATCAGAGCATATATAAGTAATCAAGATTTTGTTAGATTCCAAAGGCCTAGATTTTATTTATCTCACAAATTATTTTCAAAACAGTCAATCTTTGGTGCATTTTTTTTAGTCTTTTAATTTTTTAATATATAATGCACAAGAGAAAAAAGCAGATTCGTTTTACAGTAAAGCAAGTCATTTTTAACAGCTGTTTCTCCATTTTTCCAGATAATCAAAGTTATACAAGCATATCTTGAAACTTGAAGGACAAATGCTTCAACAAAAAAACATGAAAAATGTGTGTGTCTGTAATTTTCATCTTATAGGCGAAAAAATAAAGTACTCAATTACTTATGCAAGAGCATATATATATATATATATATATATATGTGAACCCCACTCGCTGCATACGGTGGTCGTCAACCGCACAGGTGTGATATCCTGGTCGCGGTGCCAGATTGTAAACCCCACATAAATTCCTCTAGGCCAGGATGGCGATGATGATGATGATGATGATGACGTTGCCAATCTTGTCGTCTCGTCCAGCTACAAACACACTCCCACGTTGAAACTGTTTATATCAGTGAGCGAACAGCAATCAGTTGGCTCTGTGGGGGCGAAAGATCATTCAAAGCAGAACAAAATGAAAAGGAAAAATGTTCAACAACTCGGTCGGGGTTTTTGTATAGAAGAGTAATTATTAATAAAATAAAAGAATTGATTTTACATTGGATTAATGTCTACCATACTCGTAAATGTCTTTAGCAAAAGTTGTGTTTTCTCTAAGTTATTTCGTTAGTTCTCTGTGTGCACGAATTCTTTACACAAGTAGTTGTTTAGTCACAAATTAACTGTCGGTGGCTAGAATTTCGTCCGGTTTGTTTTCTTTGACGCACGCTATCTTGGCGTAGCCGGGCAAAAGTCCAACTCTGTCTGCCAACAATCCAACTCTAACTGTCTCTGTCGATCGTCGTACACACCCCTTCTCCGCCATCCTAATTCCTGTGTGTCTTCCTCTCTCCGGGGGGTGGGGGGGACGGATGCCTCACTTCTCCCTCCCTAATATAAATGGGATCTTCTTTTTTGCCTGGCATTATCACCAAAACAAACGCTTTCTCATTCTGTCACACAGCCGGAGGCGCTCTGCCGACCCGGCTCATAATTAACGATGACGGGCCGAAATAAATCTATTCCAAGTTAAAACAGCCTTCCCAGAATAATATCGCTTTATTGATACTTCAGAATTAAATTTGCGATTATGGAATTCCATAATCTTTACCTCCCATCTGGCAACTGTCTCCTTGCCTTCGGAGGTAATGGATTCTGACTATCTCACGCCCCGTTCCTGTCGTTTGAATAAGTTTGTTTCTACGTCAAATATATACTAGTTTTATATCTCCACTTCGTCTCGACGCAGGGCCCTCAGTCGGCATAGCATCACCACCAAGATGCATACTAGCGCATCACCAGGGTACCCGATCCCCATGGGGCCCCGGATACTTTGTCACATATATATATATATATATATTATTTCAATTGACACTATACATTAGTATGATCTTCCATCGATACCTTTAGTTTCATGGGAACACTGGAAACTCAGCCCGCACTGCTAAAGATACCGAATGTAACCAATCGATGTATTGATAGTGTCTTCACTATCACTATGAAAACATTGACTAAAGAATCGGTTAAATTCGGTATCTTTAGCCGTGCGGGCTGAGTTTTCAGTGTTTCCATGAAACAAAAGGTATCGATGAAAGATCATACTAATGTATAGCGTCAATTGAAATTATCTAAATGAATAAATACTAAAGTTTTTTTTCATTTATCACAACTATATTACTATTAAAACGGGTCAATAGTCTTTTGAAGTACTGTATATATAGTAACAAGCAAAGGCCGAAACACAGGAATTTGTTTACCTCATTTGCATAACTATTTTTTAAACAGTTTATAATAAATTAATGTTTGGTGTTATTCGGTTGTAATTTTATTGTATTATTTTCATATATATATATATATAAATATATATATATATATAGATAGATGAAAGAAGAGGGATAAACATGTACGAATGACAAATCGATTTCAACTTCGATTGTTCAATGCAAGGTGTACTCGGTAAAACATGTTTATTATTCTTTCCAACTATTATTCTGCCAACTTATCTATCTATGTAATTCCTCTGATGATAAGATTTTAATCTTTGAAAAGCCTTGGCTTAAGGAAAGAATAATACACATAATTTTATTACCGAGTACACCTTGCATTGAACAATCGAAGTTTAAATAAATTTGTCATTCGTACATGTTTATCCCTCTTTCATCTATCTTTATAATTGCTCTATCTCGTATATTGAGCTTAAACCATTTCACTATGGGTTCTATCTACTAAAAGTATACTTTTAGTTTCAGATTTTATATATATATGTGTGTGTGTGGAATAGTTTTCTCGATATTAACTAATTAATTAAATTGATTTAATAAAAAAGTAAAATTTACCAAAAAAACAGGGTCATTACTTTTCAAAAAAAGGTGTGCAAAAATGACTTCTTCATAACTTAATTTGTATATCTATATCTTTTAAACACGTTCGGTTTCATTCTTTATGCACAATAATTTTGTCGATAATTTAATTATAATTCATTCAAGTAATTTATAAAAGAAAGATGAATTACCAAAATGTGTTCCAACTTCTAAAAGTTGTACACACTATATATATATATATAGGTACACCTACAATAACCGACCCCTAACCTATGAGGGGAATAATTTATTTTACAAATTATTTATTTTTCTCCCACAACAATCGCCAAGTAAAACAAGCTTTAGAGTAACACTTTTATTTTTTAAATTTAGCTAATTATTTTTATATACCTCAATTTAAAGCGTAGTTTCTCTTAGAAAAAAAGCATTTTTAATTTAGTTCTACATTGTTATTCACATGGAATTCTATGAGTAAGCAAAAAAAAATATTTTTATAACTTAACGTCCCAGACACTTTGCTTAAAAAATACCTTTTTTTTAATTTTAAGCATTTAATTTTTAAAGTTTTTACATTTTCCGTGAGAAATAAATAACTTTTTAAATTAGCTAATTAAACGCCTTATTTGTAAAGTGTAATTAAAATATTAATAGTTGGTTTTTAAACTTATTGTTTAATGTTTTTGTTTACAATATTAATTACTAAACCCTAACCCTAACCCCCTTTTCACTATTCTCATTGACAAATGAAAACAAAATTTAGTAGTTTCCCTCCACTGATCTGTCCAAATAACAATAAAGAATAGATTCATATTTTGGTATTGTAGATTACCACCCGCCACTAAATCCCCTCCCCCCACCCCCAAAAAATAAATGAGGTTCTACTTTTCTGAACAAAAACAAAACAATTATTTTAGAATTTAAAGTGGAGGATCAATTTCGTATATAAATTAAATTTTGAATTATTCATGATTTTCGGGCTATTCTAGCGTTTTAGGGCAATCAACCAAAATAATTTTTGCTATAGGAGATAAATCCTTCACATTTATTTTTTATTCTACCATTTTTAGGTGATTACGTGGGGTTTTATGTAAATGTGTAAATAAAAATATTTAAAGTTTGTTGTTAAAGTTGTTGTTTACAATATTCAAAGCTAAATCGCAATTCGCCATTATTCCTGACATAGAAGTCTCTGAGTAAAACATATATTTTAACTATACCTCCACACACATCGTCATTTTTGGGTGCCGAGCAGAATTTTTTTAGGATTCCTCGAGAGTTAATGTTGACCGGAATTTTTATCGTGTGCTTTTTGTGTAGCTTTCGGTTCCAGCATAAAACTAGTTAGTACAAAGAAAATTCAGTGCTTATTCGTAATACTCCACCACTCAACTTTTTTACTGGCCAAATTTTTTTCTTTCTTCGGTGGACAATTACCTATCATGTCGTTAAAGAATTCCGTGTTTTTTGGAAATGTTTTTCAAATATATAAGATTTTAGTAGAGGAAGGATCAGTTTCTGATATAAATCTAACGTAAACTGATCACCCACTTTTTGACCATGTTGCATGTTGTTGTTTGTTCGTTGTTTTATTTTTTTTTTCACCTTTTTTTACAGACCAAATTTTTTTCATTTTTTTGTATACAATTACCTATCATGCCGCTAAAGAATTCCGGGTTGTTTATAAATTAAAAAAAAAATTTGTGATGGTCAAAAAGTTGGTGATCAGTTTACGTTAAATTTATATGGGAAACTGATCCCCCTCCTAAAATCTAAAATATTTGAAAAAAAAATTCCCCAAAACCCGGAATTTTCTAGCTACATGATATGTAATTGTACACTGAAAAAAGAAAAAAAATTGGTCAATAAAATAGTTGAGAAAAACGGGTGGTAGAGTATTACGAAAAAGCGCTGAAAATTCGTATGAATGAGCATAGAATGACTTTTTTACCGGATTGATTCTGTTGTTGGAATTGGCTTTCCCAATTCTTTCCAGAATCAGATACTTATAGGAGGAACCACGTGAAAATTGATAACATACATAAGTGAAAGTGGTGCTATGTGTTTGATATGGGCCGCTTGTTCCATGCTATAACCAGACTCGATCCTTATCTGTTGTGGCGGCAAGTTGTTGGCATACCTGTCCGCCATCTTTAATTCGAAGGGTTTCTTGGGACCACGTAAAAGTTGCCAATATCCATAAATGAAAATAGTGCTATGAACCTGAATAGATTCGAACTTGGCACGCCCAGGTCATCAGTCCACATCATTGTCCACTTCACTACAGCCACCTCCCGGGATAGTACTATTTATGTATTATTAGATGATGATTCTCATCTGTATAGTAATTTAATCACTGAATTTTCAAGTTATTTGGATTTTTTTTATTAGTATTATTTGTTTGTTATGCCTCCTTGGGTATCTCCCCTTTAACTATCTTTTCAATTCAACTGTTTAAAAAAAAATTAAACTCTTAGTACAGTATCGATATCCAGATCAAATCCTATCAAATATTTCATTTGACAACTCCCCAAAAGTGCACTCTCAATTTCTCCCTCCTACCACTTTCTCTGAATTTATCCAACCTCATCTTAAACTGATCCACGCTATTGCTATTCTTAATCCGATCTGGCAACTTATTCCAAAAACATATTACTCTGTGAGCGAAAAAACTTAACTCATGGACGGCGGCACCGGGGGGGGGGGGGGGGAGGGGGGCTCAAGCCCCCCCACACACACACACGCACACTTTTTGACTTGCCCCCCCCCCCACTTTACGGTCATTAATAATGAAGTTATATATTCATGTGTTTAACCGCCCCCCCCACACTTTTTAGGAGAGCCCCCCCCCCTCCCGCCACTTTTATAACTGTCCCGCCGATCCTGTAACTGGTTAACAAATATCTAGTTTTTGAAAACTGCCTTGGGCCCATTTCTTCTTCCAGATCTAGGAGAAATACTAAAAAAAAAGATGCCCACCATAGTTAGAAATGCCATTAATTATCTTGAACGTCTCAATTATATTACCCATTATTTTTCTCTCCAGCAAAGTAGTCAATCCCAATTTGTTCAATCTCTCCCTGTAACTGCACTTCTTTACTGATCAGTTTTGTCACCCTTCTTTGTTACTAAGTATTTAGTCAGAAAATATTGAATAGCAGTATTCACCTGGGCGTTGTCTATTTAGAGATAGATTGTTGATCGGAAGGTGTTTAGTAAAAAAAAAATTAAAATTGAAATATAGTTATCTTTACAAATTTTGCCTTGAAAAAAGTTTAAAATAGAATTTGTAATATGAAGTCAAGTAATAAAAAAAAACCTTTTAGCTCCGTGGTGTTACATAGAAAAAGAAACTATGTGGCTTACAGACAACCGCAAATGGATTTAATGAACCGAAACGAATTCAAATTATTTTTTTTAAAATAGCTAATTATTTTAAATCTTAAAAATAATAAAAATAATTATTTAACTGTTTAAATCTTTTTATTCTTCACTGAGATAGTCTTTGTTTAATTGGTCCCCCCGATTTTATAAATCGGGGGACTTATGTTTTGAGGCATGTTCGTCCGTCCGTCCGGATTTTTCTCCGCAACTATCCATTGAATTTCTCTGAAATTTTGCATGAAGTTGTAACTTTGGTCTGGTTAGAAAGTGACATTCTCCGATTTTTGAAAAAAAAATCTGGTTAGCCTCCCAGGGTGTCAAAAGACCCCGAAATGGCAAAAAATGACATTTTTGCCCCATAACTTATCATCCATCCATTAAATTTCTCTGAAACTTGGCCAAAATGTGGAGGCAATTGTTCCTAATAGAAAATAAGTATCGCTGACCTTGGAAAAAATCTGGTTCGCGCCCCCAGGGGGTCAAAAGCCCCCAAAATGGCAAAAAATGACCCTTTTCTCCCATAACGTTTGATCCATCCATTCAATTTCTCTGAAACTTGGTCAAAATGTGGAGGCAATTGTTCCTAATAGAAAATAAGTATCGTGGACCTTGGAAAAAATCTGGTTCGCGCCCCCAGGGGGTCAAAAGCCCTCAAAATGGCAAAAAATGACCCTTTTCTCCCATAACGTTTGATCCATCCATTCAATTTTTCTGAAACTTGGTCAAAATGTAGAGTCAATTGTTCTGGATATAAAATGAGCATCCTTGACCTCAGAAAAATTCTGGTTCGCGTCCCCAGGGGTTCAAAGGGGGTCAAAAATGCCCCAAATTGCCAAAATTTATTGCATTTTACACTCGCCACATAAAATCCCATACAGAGGGAGACCACGCACGCGCGGCTTGTTTTAGTTTTGTTTTATGAAACGAAGAAAATCAATTTAAAAAAAAAAAATGTTCTTTTACGTTCTAGTATATTTCGGTTATTTTATAGACCTAACCGAAAATTGTTCCTAGTGACCCCAGATGTAATCGAAGAAACATTTAAATGGTGTCTTTAGATTATGTGAATTTAAAAAAAAACTCTTATTGAAACTTATTTGAATGTTCTAACTGTTAACATATCGATTTCTATAACACACAAACAAACATTGACTTTTATATACATACTAGCTGGCTTTACCGACTCCCTATTGCTTCGCAAAGTTCGCTACTTGAAACACTTGAAACATTAATTTTAAAATGATAAACATTTCATTCATAACTTTGTTGTAAACATGAAACAAAATCTTTCCCATTTTTTCCTATCGACAGACAAACGTTAACATTTTGGTAATTTCGATACTAATTTATTTATATTTCAAATGTGACCGTAAAGAAAGGAAAAGAAAGAAGAAATCAATTTGCTTTTTCACTTATGATTTAGAAATAGATCGCAACTTGTTGAAAAATCAAGTCAATACTTTAAAGAAAGGAACATTTGAACACAAATAGCAAATATTTGTGCAGCAAATAAAACATTATTGCGAAACAGAACTATTTTTTATATTAATAGCAAAACAATCATAAAATTAAGAAATTATAACAAATAATAGTTAATTATTAAAATGTTCTTTTTCAAAACCAATATGCAAATTAGGTAACCTTGCAACCGATGTCACATATACATAAACTGGCCTTCGGGACTTGATTTACACTGGTCTATGGGTTTGTCCTGTGCAGTTTTAGGAGGTCCACCCTCCCAGGCTTTGCCTCCCCTCTTTGGGGAGGAGTAAGTTTATTGCTTACTGCCTTAGGTGCTCCTACTGGAGAATGCTGACGGGGCTGCCCAGGCATTTTTTGTAGGCCAGAGTGCTCACCTTCTCAGGCGCTGGCTTTTCAAATCCCACTTTCCCGACCTTGTGTCACATCTTACCGCTGTGGGAGGAAGATAAATAAAATTGTAGAGTTGAATTAACCTGAAATAGGGAGGTTTGACTTTACCTTTAGTGTAAGAAATGGGCCCAACTTTCATATTTATTCAATTAGAAAATATATATTTGTTTTTAGATAAGAAGCCAAATGCTCGGTCCAGTGCACAAACCTCTGCATTGACAATCAGATTTTCTTTTGCAGATCTTGCGTTTTGTATTATCTTGTTATACACTGTTGCACATCCTATTCCGCACCCTGCCGTGCATCTGTATTTTTATTCACCCGTAAATCTGTACAAATGAATAGGTTAGTTTTCTTATGACCCCACACATCTTAGAGCAATCTGCATGATATTGCATTATTCTTACCAAAGTTAAAGTTTGTATGTCTAATAACTTAGAAGTAGTTAGTGTGCAAAAATAGGATAAGAATTGTCATAATTATCTGATTTATTCCCTGCTTCCTTTGTTCCAGCTCGTTTGACTCGTTGGTCTAGTGGTCTTCATCAATTCACTGTTTTGATACTTCTTTTAAATACGCCTTAGTCCAGTAGCTTCTTTCCAAGAATTGCAGCCTTGTGGAACTCTCTTCCTGCTGACTGTTTTCCTCCTACCTATCGCCTTAATCTTTTCAACACTAAAGTCAATAAGCATTCTCTGTCTTTGCGATAATTATCTTTCGTTCTTTTTAGCTCCTTACATCAAGTGGCTTCATACCTTGCTTGGAGTGACTTCCATAAAAAAAAAGAGAAAAAAAACGAATGGTAAATTTCCATGTAAGGTTAAAACTAAACAGAATAGAATTTTCCAGTTTGAAGTCAAGTAAGAGCTACAACGTCTCGGGTACAGGAAGTCTCTATGCTGACGTGGCAATTGGGAAGAAGTGATGTTTCTCTTTCGACTGAAACAGCAGAGAAAGAAAGAGAGAAGTGGGGTTAAGGTTAGCTGCTGGAAGAGAGTTGTGTGTCTTATGTGTACAGTGAACCCCCGCTATTCGCGGACTCACTACTTGCGGTTTCAAATAAGCATTGGCTTTATTACATTTTCTTCATAAATTCGGTAGAACATACAAATATGATAATCATTTAAGCCCAACTAAAGTCAATATGACAAAAAAAAAAACGCAATTAAAAACGCTAATTATTCCGTAGGATTCATGTTAAATGCGGCTCATACAAAAGCATTGGTATTGTAAATTTTCGCGAACTTTACGAAAAACTGAAATATTTTTAAAAAATCAACCAACTTGAAAGCAGAAAGGGCTAATCTACGCTAATTTTGTTGGTTTTCATGCAAAAGAAAACACATGGTAATGTATAAAAACCGATTTTTAGTGAACTTTGAGGTATCAAAATCTATTCACAGATTTTTTACTATTTTCAGGTGTGTCTGGAACGTAAGCCGCACGAATAGTGGGGGGCCTACTATATGCATGTATACTATAAAGAAAGAATAACACCCCAAACAGATTTGTTAAACCTAATTTCATTTGTTGTTTTTTTTGTTTTTTTTTAATAACGTTTATTGAAGCGGTTATCATGAAGACGAGAACGACAAGATCACATGGGAACCACACGTATGCGATCATAGAAATTTGACCGGTTGATTCTGCCAACGAGTATAAGCCATCGTGAAGATTGAAGAACACTCCAGCTATGCTACAACTTGACTTTTGTCATTAAAATTTCTCAAGCCGGAAATTTTAATGACGTTGATGAAAAGTTTTATTGAAGAAGAAGAAAACTACAACGACAGAGAGAAGAAGAAGAAAACTACAACGACAGAGAGAAGAAGAAGAAAACTACAACGACAGAGAGAAGAAGAAGAAAAAACTACAACGACAGAGAGAAGAAGAAGAAAAAACTACAACGACAGAGAGAAGAAGGAGAAAAAACTACAACGACAGAGAGAAGAAGAAGAAAAAAACTACAACGACAGAGAGAAGAAGAAGAAAACTACGACAGAGAGAAGAAGAAGAAAACTACAACGACAGAGAGAAGAAGAAGAAAACTACAACGACAGAGAGAAGAAGAAGAAAACTACAACGACAGAGAGAAGAAGAAGAAAACTACAACGACAGAGAGAAGAAGAAAAAACTACAACGACAGAGAGAAGAAAACTACAACGACAGAGAGAAGAAGGAGAAAAAAACTACAACGACAGAGAGAAGAAGAAAACTACAACGACAGAGAGAAGAAGAAGAAGAAGAAGAAAAAAACTACAACGACAGAGAGAAGAAGAAGAAAACTACGACAGAGAGAAGAAGAAAACTACAACGACAGAGAGAAGGAGAAAAAAACTACAACGACAGAGAGAAGAAGAAAACTACAACGACAGAGAGAAGAAGAAAACTACAACGACAGAGAAGAAGAAGAAGAAGAAGAAGAAGAAGAAAAAAACTACAACGACACAGAGAAGAAGAAGAAAACTACGACAGAGAGAAGAAGAAAACTACAACGACAGAGAGAAGGAGAAAAAAACTACAACGACAGAGAGAAGAAGAAAACTACAACGACAGAGAGAAGAAGAAAACTACAACGACAGAGAAGAAGAAGAAGAAGAAGAAGAAAAAAACTACAACGACAGAGAGAAGAAGAAGAAAACTACGACAGAGAGAAGAAGAAAACTACAACGACAGAGAGAAGAAAAAAACTACAACGACAGAGAGAAGAAGAAAACTACAACGACAGAGAGAAGAAGAAAACTACAACGACAGAGAAGAAGAAGAAGAGAAAGAAGAAGAAGAAGAAAAAAACTACAACGACAGAGAGAAGAAGAAGAAAACTACGACAGAGAGAAGAAGAAAACTACAACGACAGAGAGAAGAAGAAAACTACAACGACAGAGAGAAGAAGAAAACTACAACGACAGAGAGAAGAAGAAAACTACAACGACAGAGAAGAAGAAGAAGAAGAAGAAGAAGAAGAAGAAGAAAAAAACTACAACGACAGAGAGAAGAAGAAGAAAACTACGACAGAGAGAAGAAGAAAACTACAACGACAGAGAGAAGGAGAAAAAAACTACAACGACAGAGAGAAGAAGAAAACTACAACGACAGAGAGAAGAAGAAAACTACAACGACAGAGAAGAAGAAGAAGAAGAAGAAGAAGAAGAAAAAAACTACAACGACACAGAGAAGAAGAAGAAGAAGAAAAACTACAACGACAAAAGAAGAAAAACTACAACGACAGAGAGAAGAAGAAAACTATAACGACAAAGAGAAGAAGAAGAAGAAGAAGAAGAAGAAAACTACAACGACAGAGAGAAGAAGAAGAAGAAGAAGAAAACTACAACGACAGAGAGAAGAAGAAGAAGAAGAAGAAAACTACAACGACAGAGAGAAGAAGAAGAGGCGAACCTCATCACCGTCACTACAGAAATGCGACTACCTGATTCTGGCGACAAAGTAAATGCACTGTGGAGATTGAAAAACACTACGGCTGCATTACAAGTGGACAGATAGACAGACACAATTTTTATATTCGATATAGACAAGCGGGAATACTTATCTACACAGAATTTCTTAATTTTTTTCTCTTCTGTATGTCAATTTATCTTAAAGATATTTGATGCTGGTGTACTTCTGTAGCCCCAATTTCTGGCCTCGCTCACACGCCCCTATTCCGAATTCGTGGCGAACGGTCATAAACAACGTTCTAAGTGTAATTTAGACGGTTTATTCGAATTATTTAATGGTTTTCAGTAATCAATTAAAAATTCCATTTTTACTTGATATTTAATTTTCATTTTAAAAATTATTCCAGCAAATTTTAATAAATTTTAATTGTAGCATTTTTTCAATTGAACATTTTTACATGAGATAAGTTAGTTTGGAAGTTGAATTAACTTCAACACAAAATCCTCCGTGGCTAAGATCAGAGTGTAGTATCTGTTCCGATGGATGCTCACTCTGTAGACCGGTATTGTCTTAGCCTTCGGGCCTTGATTCCGCTGGTCTGAGGTACTGTCCTGTGCATTTCTAGGAGGTCCACCCTCCCAGGCTTTGCCTCCCCTCTTTGGGGAGGAGTAAGTTTATTGCTTACTGCCTGAGGCGCCCCTACCGGGGAATGCCGACGGGGCTGCCCAGGCATTTTTTGTAGGCCAGAGTGCTCACCTTCTCGGGCGCTGGCTTTTCAAGTCCCACTTTCTCGAACCGATATTGGATCACATCTTACCTTGTGGGAGTAAGATAAACCTGGCCTTGTGCCTAACCTCCTGGGGAGGTAAATAAAAAGTTAGTTTGGAAGTCACTTTCTAAAAGCCGTCCAACACATGCAGCATATAAAACAGGCGTTAAACCGATGATGATGATAAGTTAATATTACAATTGGATTCTTTTTAAGTGTTCCTGATAAAAGTTGATTTGATCTTGTTATAGAGTTTTGTTTTCAATTGTATCCTGAGAGAGAGAGAGAGAGAGAGAGAGAGAGAGAGAGAGAGAGAGAGAGAGAGAGAACAAATATAGTATAGAGTATTTAGTAATGTAAATGCTCTGTAATTTTTGTTTTCTTCTTGTGATTTTTAAAAAAAATATTGTATAAATAAACACATTTTATTGTGAATATATGTATTATAGTCAAACCATGATATTTGGGTCTGACTTTGAAAAGCCGACTAACATAATTTTATAGAGTAGATGAATATATTCATTTTATAGTAAAATATAACTGAAACAGTAAAAACCCGATACGTACATGGAAAAAAAAAACTCTAGATGCAAAACAGATTGGAAATTTGAATCATATTTAAATTAGTAAAGAAAAAACCCATTTTCAGTTTAATATTTCTTTCATAGTAACCTGTAACACATTTTTACAAGACAGTTTCAGTTGACTGAGTTTAAATAATAAAATAAACCACCCGTGACCCGTTCAGTCAGTATTTATTATTATTATTATTATTATTATTATTATTATTATTATTATTATTATTATTATTATTATTATTATTATTATTATTAAATTCTAGCAGGACTACCTGGCATTGCCCGGGAGAGCATGGCTAATAAGTGTTTGAATCTAATTCTATCAATAACAATCGATTTGAAATTTTAATGTAAATAAAATGAGAGGTTTGATTAAGTAACCCTGCTTGTTTGAAAGTGTCCAAATTTAATTCTAACAGTAGCAATCGATTACTTAATGTACTCACCTCAACTTTATATAATATTATATATATATATATATATATATATATATATATATATATATATATATATACAGGGTGGGCAAAAATAAGGGTCCTATTTTTAAAAATTCATAACTTTTTTATTTATTGATTTTTTAAATATTTTTTTTTGAATAAGTAAAGGACCCCTTCCGAAGCAAGCATGAGCTGTATTAGCCCTAAGGAACGTACCCTCATTTAGAAAACATTATTTTTGCTTAAAAAACTCAAAACCGTGTAAAAAACAATACTTTAGTTTTTGTAAGTTTTAAGAAGTGTTTTTCGGCTAAAATTTGTTTTGTTTATTTCAAAAAATCTCGGAAGGGTCAGTCTACACACACATAAAGTTTGGTGAGTTTAACTTTTATTTTGTGGAAGTTATTCAAATTCAAGTTATTCAAATTTAAAGATAGGACCCTTATTTTGGCCCACCCTGTATATATATATATATGTATAGTTTTTAAATAAAATACTAATATATATATATATATATATATATATATATGTATAGTTTTTAAATAAAATACTAATATATATATATATATATATATATATATATATGTATAGTTTTTAAATAAAATACTAATATATATATATATATATATATATATATATTAGTATTTGATTTAAAAACTATACATTACAGTATCTGTTTAATGTATCAGGGGTTTCATTTGTCTGAACATGTCGGTTTGGGGTAGAAAACATCTTATATTGTCAAACCAAATCATCAGCGCTGTCCAGTAGACCAAAACTTCAAGAAAAACGGTGCTGAAGATTTGGTCTGACATAATAAGACGGTTTATACCCCAACACGCCGGTGCACCAAACAGACACTGTAATGTATAGTTTTGAAACAAAATACTTTATATTATGTCTTGTTGAACTTACGATCGAGCATGTTATTGGTTTATTTTTGTTTTTTCAATCAATTTATTCTCTCTCTCTCTCTCTCTCTCACATATATATATATATATATATATATATATATATATATATATATATATATATATATATATATATATGTGTGTGTGTGTTAGAGTGAAATAAATTCCAGAAGGAAATCCGAGTATGAGAGCTCAATGTAATAAACAGAGCAAAAATAAAATAACACGGAATCACATAATCACCGGTGCAATAATTTATTTCGACGCTATAGTCTTATCAAGCATCGAAGCGAGGTGATTACATTTATGAAAATGAAAAGAGAAATTCACACTCACCATTTCAATATACATATAGAGAAAGTGACAACATATTTAATACATATCTTGAGAGAGGTGGAAATGAACTATTTAAGACGTAAATCGAGGTGGAGGAGAGTGACAGCATATTTAATATATAAAGAGAGGGGGAGATTATATATATATTATATATATATATATATATATATAATATAATTATTGCTATATAGGGACCATATTTATTTTTAAACATGATGAATTAAAAAAATAATAGAATGAAAGAGCAAGCTGACTGGTTTCGAACCTCGCTCAACGGAGCTAAACCGAGGCTAGGATAAAAAATAAAAAATGCTATGCAGATTATAGCGAGGGGAAAAAAAATTGAATCAAACAGAAACTACATTAAGTCCGAGAAGACCTTCTTTATGCTTACAAAGAGAAGGTCGCAGAGACTTAATGTAAATGGTTTCTAGAATCTTCAGACGAAAGGGAGTGTGAATAAGTCTACACTGAAATTTAAGGCACAGCCGATGGAAGAACCGTATGTATTATTCAAAACATTTAAATAAAAAATAATAGAATTATTATAGTTGGGGGGGGGGGAGAAAATCTTTTCGAATGAATCGAAAGACAAGATGGGTCTGGTGGAAAAAAACAACTTGTGTATTCACGGCAAAGTAACATTGTTGTAGTGTACAAAGAGATTTGTTTGGCGAATCTATATCACTTATGTTACCTAGCCAAGATAGGCGATGGTAAATAGGACATCTATCAATAGAAGCTGTTTTAGCTTTATAAAAACTCGAAATTTTTACACAGCATATGCTGATGAGCACATATATACATTCATATGAATCTCCTTTTCTTTTTTTTTCTTATCTTTCTGTTTTTGCTGGAGATGAGGCAGCCTAGAGATCTTTTTAAGATTCTAACCGTCCCTTTAAGTGCAATTGTTTGTATTTCTCTTGCACTTGGTTCACCGGGTATACTCGCCAGATAGCTTTTGAAATTCTTTTTCATTAGTCCTGTTGCTAGTATGACGGAGATTTTTCCTTAGATTCCAGTTTCTTTTCATGTCGTACATAAGACCTTGGTATTTCGTAATCTTTTCCCTTTCTGCTCTGTTCAATCTTGCATCATTAGGGACACTGACTTCAACTAGGGTTGCTACTTTCTCCCTTTTGTCCCATATTACGATGTCAGGTTTAACAGCTCCGTTTTCTAGATATGTAGCTGTAGGGATTGCATAGTCATAGTGGATGGTGTATAAATTATTTCCACCTGTTCTTTCTGGTATATGCTCCCAGGACTTGCTGCTACACTGGATATTCAACTTTTTACAAATAGTCCAGTGAAGATATTTACACACTCCATTGTGTCGCATTGTATAATAGCCATCCCCCAGTGAATGTGTGCGTGTGTGTGCTTGTAGACAAAAATATGTATATGCACACATACATATGCATATACGTACCTACATACATAAACCAGAACAGATACACTGACCTAAACACAGATACACATACATAAAAGACTGGGATCATGGAAAAATAAACAATCCCCATTAATTATATTCACTAATTTCGACACTCCTAATTCTATATCAAAACACTGACCGAATAATTAACTTCAATAAACTCAAGTGACATGCCCCAAGATATGCTGATGATGACTTAGAGAGGAAGAGGGAAAGAATCCATGCAAACAATATCTGAAGAGAGCCAAACATGCTCGAAACACGTGTTATAGTAATTTAAACATCAAACTTATAAAAAAAAAATGTAAAATATTAAATAATATATTTTTTCTAATTAATAAATGTTGGTAGCTCCACTTATATATATATATATATATATGTATTTTTATGTAATTATTTTTATTGGTGATTGCAGCGTTCGTTGTTCTTTTGCTTACTATTATTTCGATTGTCTCACTTCCTAAGTGATTAAGATGCAGAAAATTGCATTATTAGTCACCCTTAATTGTATAGGACGTATTTTTCGTTAATATATATATTTTAATTAATTTTATACGTACATACACATATATATATATATATATATATATATATATATATATATATATATATATATATATATAAAGGTTAATACAACAAAAGATATAAGAGGTAGCTTTGCTGAAACTTTGAATTGTAATAAAATTTGATTCGCACTTTTTTTATTCTTTCACTTTATCTAATGCTAAATATATATATATATATATATATATATAAATAATCAAGGGAGGCGCGATAGCGCTCTATCCCTTAATAGACTTCAAAAATGACCTATGCTAGAAATCTCATTTCTTTGATCAATCATAACTAAAAAAACCAATAAACTAAATTAGTTAAAACTTTGCACAAAATTTTTATTTGATAGGTTCTATAAGTGTGTAGAATTTCAGCATCATTAGTCAAGGCAACCCAGAGATCCAGAAAGGTCAGGCATGATTTTGTGCCACCCTATATCTCATCAACTATTTGATGGATTTAGCTGATTTTTGGCAGAGATAGAGGTTCTAAGGTCTAGTTGATGACATTTTAATTTCAGTTTACCATATACCTTAGTTTTTAAGAAAATTCCAAAAAAAACTAAAAATGATCAGGCATAGCCTTTACAAAAGTAGTGACATTCCATGAGAAATGCCAGTATACTGAAATCATATGCCCTTAATAGGGTTAAGAGTAGGTCATATACACTAAATGTACAAAAGCAAGGAAATTCCCAAATTTTTACACTTTTATTGTCATTAAGGGTATGCGAGCACAACAGGGCTATGTATTTTACTGGTAGGAATTTTTTTCAGCTCACCTCACACACTTCATCCACTCATGCATAGATTTATACTGTAGTGATGTGATAATGAAATGGTTTGGTTGATATGTAGTCATATCCTTAATTAATGACAATAAAAGTGTAAAAATTTGGGAATTTCCTTGCTTTTGTACATTTAGTGTATATGAATTTTCATCTTAACCCTATTAAGGACATATGATTTCAGTATACTGGCATTTCTCATGGAATATATATATATATATATATAAAATCAGTTTGGCTACTTTTAAGCATTCTTTAGTGAAAAATATGAAATTAGATTGAAAAAATAAATTACCTGATGCAAGATTTTTTTCCAAATAAATGAAACATTTTTTAAAATTATTTTAATCATATATTTCGACATAACATGTCATCTTCAGTGTGTACAGACATTTTTTTTTCTTCTTCAATCTGATTTCGTATATATATATAATATAGTCATCCACTAACAGCTGTTTCATAACTCATCAGTGTAGCTAGACATGGCATGCGTAAAATATAGGGTGGTTGAATATATTCTTGAGTTCACATTTTTGTCACTGTCCACACTTTCAAAGATTGATATCTAATTAAGTTCTGAACCAAATTTTAATTGTTGAAAAGGACACCGACTCAGTTACATTTTGACATTCAAAATCGAGATTTGAGTGCTTATAAAAAAGTTACATTAAAATATGAGAGTACTAAAGTGAGGGGGTAATAAATACAGTTGTCTACATTGTAATTGAAATAGATTTTGGATTTTAAAAAAATAAAGTATGGGATCGACATGAATCCCAATTCTCCAATGTTGACTGACCGACGACATGGGTGATAACACAAGCCACATCCAAAAATGTTTATCTAAAACGAAATCAGATTTTTGGTTCAAAATGTGGCTCCCAGCGTCAACTTAGCAAAAAAGCAAAAATGGCTCTCACGTTGTGTGTTTTCACCTACGTCCGCCACATCATGTGATTAAAATCCCGTTTTCGTGGTAAAATAACACCATGCGCTGGGAGCCGATGAAATGTAATTTAAGCTGAGATTTTCGTCGAAAAAAAAAGGGGGTTGCAAAAAATCAACACACGGTCAACAAGAGGACAACGTTACCACTCCCTCGCCCTCTTGGGCTTGGGAGACGCTGCCACTATTCAATTCATCCTTTCTCCACTTACACACACCCACACATTTGTACAACTACGCACCCAGATACGCACCCATAAATTAGAGGCATAAACATTTTATTATTTCTTTATCTGAACATTTGAAATAAACAATTAATGTCTTGTATTTTGTGTATATATATATATATATATATATATATATATATATATATAAATAGTGCTTAAATATTCTTGCTTCTTCCATTCATCTTTTATTCATTCATGTTTTTCCTTGTTTTTTTTACTGTTTCTAACATTTAATAACAATTCATGGGACCTCGCCCCTACAAAAGTATGCCATTTAGGCTCAAATGCTAGATAAATGAACGAGGAAGTGAAATATGTTGGTCTTATTTAACAAAAGTAAGATAAAAGAAATCAGTAACGTAGAAATAAGGAATAATACAGGTGAAATAAAATTTTGTCCCTCTCTAAACAAAAATACCATTCTTACACTTCAATTTCAACATGCGATATCTTGTTTATTTTGATAAAATTGTGGTTTTAAACAAAATTCAACCCTTTCTCTTTATAAATGTACAATTCTTTCTCTTGTGACATTAATATTTCTTCCGGCTATTTCAAGTTTAGTCACTATTTTCGGTGACGAACGATTTATTTTTATGTGAAAAAATGTTGGCGTTTATCACACGCTATTGTGAATTTTAGCTAAGATCAAAGTGTAGTATCTGTTCCGATGGATACTGCACCCCATACTGGTGTTGTCTTGGCCTTCGGGGCTTGATTTACACCGGTCTATGGGTCTGTCCTGTGCAGTTCTAGGAGGTTCACCTTCCCAGGCTTTGCCTCCTCTGGGGAGGAGTAAGTTTATTGCTTACTGCCTGAGGCGCCTCTACCGGGGAATGCCGACGGGGCTGCCCAAGCAATTTTTAATGGCCAGAGTGCTCACCTTCTCGGGCGCTGGCTTTTCAAGTCCCACTTTCCCGACCCAACCTTGGGTCACATCTTATCTTGTGGGAGTAAGATAAAACTGGCCTTTTGCCTAACCTCCTGGGGAGGTAAATAAAAATGTTGACGTTTATCACACGCTATTGTGAATTTTGGCTAAGATCAAAGTGTAGTATCTGTTCCGATGGATACTGCAACCCCATAGACTGGTATTGTCTTGGCCTTCGGGCGTGATTTACACCGGTCTATGGGTCTGTCCTGTGCAGTTCTAGGAGGTCCACCCTCCCAGGCTTCGCCTCCCCTCTTTGGGGAGGAGTAAGTTTATTGCTTACTATCTGAGGCGCCCCAACCGGGAAATGCCGATGGGGCTGCCCAGGCAATTTTTAATGGCTAGAGTGCTCACTTTCTCGGGCGCTGGCTTTTCAAACCCCACTTTCCCGACCCGACCTTGGGTCACATCTTACTTGTGGGAGTAAGATAAAACTGGCCTTGTGCCTAACTCCTGGAGAGGAGTAAATAAATACAAAGATAGTTCCGTATTAAAGAAAAAGGGTCATTCATAAAAAATGATAGGGTTTTAAGTTGTACTTCACAAAATAATTCAAGTTTAAAACATCAGTAAATAAAATACGAAAGAGATTCAATTTATAAAAGCAAAACTAATGGCGACAAAATAAACGTGTTCTAGCGGGTATTATTAACTTCAACATTTAGTCAAGTTATTTTTTTGCACTTGTGCAAACAGCTGGATTTATTTGTTTTCAATTTTGAAGAGTTATATTTAAAACAGCGTCGATAATACACATTCAAGACAACGGCAGACAGATAATCAACCGGAAGTAACGAAAATTAAAATGTGATTTTTTTTTTTTTAATTTAAAATGTTCAGTGATTTTTTTTTAGCATTGTAATAAAGTTTATGTTCAATAAAGTAACAGTTTGGCCAAAACATTGTAATAAAATATAGTGTTTTTTTATATAATTTAAAATGTGATTTTTTTTTTAAATTTAAAATGTTCAGTGATTTTTTTTTTTAACATTGTAATAAAGTTTATGTTCAATAAAGTAACAGTTTGGCCAAAACATTGTAATAAAATATAGTGCTTTTTTGTTTGTTTTTTTATAATTTAAAATGTGATTTTTTTTTAATTTAAAATGTTCAGTAATGTTTTTAACATTGTAATAAAATAGTTTCTGAAATTCTTTAGAATTTAAAATGTTATAAAACGATTTTTTTTTTAATAATTGAAAATGTTGCGTGTGATGCCGCTGTTTTGAATGTAGCTCTTCAAAATTGAAAACAAATAAATTCAGTTGTTTCCTCAGGTGCACAAGTGCCCCCTATACTAGTTCACTCAAAAAGGAAAAAAATGAGATTCTACTTTTTTTTCTCTTCTTTTTGACGAGTACGTGTAAACACACTGAAAAACTTGACGATAAAAATTTTAAAAAATATATATTTTAGAATGGGGGATTAGTTTAGCATATAAATTTAACGTAAAATGATCACCTACTTTCTGACGAGATAGCGTTTTAACATGTAACCAATTTCTGGTTTTAGTGAAGCCATAGGTATTGGGGAGAGGGGGAGGGGGATTCGATTGCCACCCGAACTTAAGGTTAGTGGTCGGGTTAAAAAGGCATGTAATAAATTTTTTCGAGGACGGGTGTCCATTGCCACCCAAACTGATAGTTATTGGTAGGGTTAGTTTTGTGTGTGTGTGTGTGTGTGTGTGTGTGTGTGTGTGTGTGTGTGTGTGTGTGTGTGTGTGTGTGTGTTGCCATCCGGACTTAGGATTAATGGTAGAGTTAAAAGAGAAATGTAATTTTTTTTACTAATTCTTTCAGGCTATTTCTTAGAAATCGTGCCATTTCTTAGAAATTAGTCATGAGCGTACATTCAGTTTCCTATAAGCCTTTTAAATATTTTGATTTCAATGTAACCAGGATATCTTGTCAAACGTGTTCTTTTCATTACTACAGTTCTATTGTCCGTTTTTTTGTTGTTTTTTTTACAACAACGAGGTCAGTCTGAAATTTCTACGTTCACGTGGTCTCCCCCCCCCCCCAAAAAAAAAACACATACACACAAGTAATCTCCCTTAATAAAAAAAAAATTTCGGTTACATGCCTTTAAAACACTATCCGGTTAGAAACTGCTGGTCTGAAAATCAGTTATTATTTTACATTAAATTTATATGCAAAACTGATCCCCCACCCTAAATTCTGGACATTACTTCTCCGTATTGTACAAAGTATTCTTGAAGTTATGCTATGGAAACATTGATAACCAAAAAAATATTTATCTGATCACACTCAAGTTATGGGCTTGGCCTCTTGGCTAAGATCAAAGTGTAGTATCTGTCCCGATGGATACTTCACCCCATAGACTGGTATTGTCTTGGCCTTCGGGGCTTGATTTACATCGGTCTATGGGTCTGTCCTGTGCAGTTCTAGGAGGTCCACCCTCCCAGGCTTCGCCTCCCCTCTTTGGGGAGGAGTAAGTTTATTGCTTTCTGCCTGAGGGGCCCCTACCGGGGAATGCCGACGGGGCTGCCCATGCAATTTTTAATGGCCAGAGTGCTCACGTCTCGGGCGCTGGCTTTTTAAACCCCACTTTCCAGACTCGACCTTGGGTCACATCTTACTTGTGGGAGTAAGATAAAACTGGCCTTGTGCCTAACTCCTGGAGAGGAGTAAATAAATACTCTTATCTAAGAGCAGCAGATCCATACATCAAATTTTGAAAAATCGGAAGTTGAAAATTTCTCCCTTGACCGAGCTTGTCAAGGTCATATAAGATGTAGGACATCATTGGCTATGATATAGGCCAAGTAGTGAGTCTCTAGGATGAACAGAACCGAAGTTATCGACAAAAGTGTGATTTTTCACCTTTTCCATGAAATTGACCTTTGACCTTGATATCCCAAAATTAAATCAATTCTAACTTCGACCATGATCGATATTTTAGCCACGTTCGGTGACGATTGGTCAAGTAATGTGGACACTATGCTGTACTTAAGCAACACTTTGCCCCCAGTTGGTATGACTGGCTCTCTACTTAAGGAAGCCCCCCCCTCCCCGTTTGATAAGCTTCTAGGACTGACCTTTACTCCAGGCCTCAAATGGAAGACTTGCATCCAATCTGTTGCTAAGGTCGCTGGAAATATGGTTGGATCATTCTATCGCTCTAGAAGATATCTCACTCCTGACGCAATCCTCTCTACGTGTATAAGAGTCAAATACGTCCTAAGATGAAATTCTGTAGCCACATCTGAGGAAGTGCCGCTCACAATTAAAAAAAAAAAAAAACAACTTCGAAATCTAGTGGTGGATATTATCTTCTCTACAGCCTCTTTCTCACAAAAGAGACGTTGCTAGTCTTTCTCTACTCTATCGTTATTTTCAACTGACTCCCAATCTATGGTTCCCCTCTGTAAAACACAAAAACTCGTCTAGCTACAACCACTGTCAATAATTTTCCTTTCTCTCTCTGTGTACCTAAAACTAAACGAAACTTCCATGAGCAAAGTTTCTTTCCAAAAAATATCCGTCTGTTGAAACACAATACTACGAGGCTGCTTCCCAACTGACTTTGGTACTGATATCGATCCTGACCCAGTTTTCGTGAGGTTCGACTCGGAAGCTGTCCTACGCAAACGCCCGAGAGTTGACGAGCCGATTTGTACTAGACGACAATTTTGATACGGTGCTGCGTCCTATGATAATAATGTTTTGCTTGTTTTTTTTGTTTTTTTTGTTATAGTTAGGGTTAAAAATATTTATTTGATAACAGTAATTTCGCTCTGTTTTGCTTGTTTTATTTGTTTTGTTGTTTAAAAAGTTTCTCGCAACTATAACTAAAAATTATAGGACGCAGCAACGTATGAAAATAAAAAAATATTTATTTGATAACAGTAACTTCGCTATGTTTTGCTTTTTTTTTTTTTTTGTTTCTTTTAGAAAATTTCTTGAAAATATAACTTAGAATCACAGGATGCAGCACCGTATCAAAATTGTCGTCTGGTACCATTCGGCTCGTCAACACTCGGGCGTTTGCGTAGGACAGCCGAACGCTTCCGAGTCGAACCTCACGAAAACTGGGTCAGGATCGATATCAGTACCCTGATTTTAACATGGTCGTTTTCAAGTTCAAAGTTAATAAATTTTTGTTGAGCCGTCCTCTTAAATAATCTAATTCGGACCAATCCCAACCATTGCTACCAATCCCCACGTTGTCCTGACAAACTCCTTAACTTTTATCCTTGAGTGGCCTATGTGCCTTGATAAGCAGTTACTCGTTAGTATATAAAAAAAGAAACATAGTTACAAACTCGAATGAAAACATAACCTAAAAATATTAGTAAATAATTAGTCATTATATTAATACACTTTTTAATGAACTTGATTACTATATACAGGGGCGGGCAGATAAATTGGAACTAATTAAAAATGCTAATATCTTTTTTTTATTTTTGATCATATGATTACGGTTTTTTTTTACTAAGGATCTTTAAACACTTTATTGCAAGATAGCATTACTCATATTTGTTTTAATATGGCGGAATTAGCACAAAGAATAACTATATGCGAAATGAGACATGCCGGGAATTCTCCTTCGGACATTAAGAGCACTGGCTATGCAAAAACGACAGTCTATCAGGTTGTGGCTAATTTCGATGCCGAGTGTAAGGTTAAGAGAAGTCGGCAGAGTACTCGTAGTGATCGAAAGTGCACAAAAACTTTCCGGGTGGGACTAAAAAGGTCGATAAAGACAGACCCAAATCAGTCGATGTCGAAACTGGCAAAAAAGCGCAATGTGAGTCGCAGAACTATCAGCAGAGCAATCAACGAAGACCTTGGGATGAAGTCCTACATTAGGAGACGCCGTAATCTCCTCACTGACCATTCAAAAGCTATCAGAGTTGAAAGATGCCCCAAGCTTATCAACCATCTGAAACACAAAGGAGGACATGTGCGCATTTTTGTTGAGAAAAAGTTCATCATGGATGAGGTTCCAAATCGCCAGAACACTCGAGTTATTGCCTGTGACCCTTCGGAAGTTCCTCTTGTGATGCAGAGCAAAAATCCTGCTTCTGTGATGGTTTTTGCAGCCGTGGCAAGTGATGGAAAGGTGATGCCTCCTCATTTCATCAGAGCGGGTCTTAAAATCAACACAGAGGAGTATTTGAACATTCTTAACAATGTTTTATTGCCTTGGATCCGTAGAAACTATGACCCTATGAAAGTCATGCTCATCCAAGACTCGGCACCAGCACATGGATCAAAGAAAGTCCAAGATTTCATGAAGGAGAATCTTCCCTTGTTTGTTTCGAAGGATATTTGGCCCGCAGCTCTCCAGATCTAAATGTTTGCGACTATTATCTATTCGGCGTCGTCGAGGGACAGACTAATGTCAATCCACACCCAAATACAAACTCATTGAAGACAGCCATTCAACGAGCATTTCGCAATCTCGATCCCAATAAAATAAAAAGGAGCTGTTCACGGCTTCGTCAAAGAATCTCCAAAATAATTGATGCAAAGGGTGCTCATATTGAATAATTTTGTTCAATACTAGACTGTAATAATTAAATAAATAAATGTTAAAATGATATCTTTCCATATTTAATCCTTTAAATTATGAATTTTGTAAAAATAAAAAAGTACCAATTTAGCTGCCCGATTCTATATTATTAATTATTTTAATTTTTTTTATGCAATACTTTAAGATTTTAATTTTAGTATTCTAATGTATGAATGTTTAAACAAAATAATGTTATATTTTGTTAGTGCAGTTAATCAATCATCAGATAATTAGCAATTTCTCCTAATGCATTAATCTTTACAGTTTTTATGTGATAAATTTATTTATCAGTTTGTTAAATTAGTTACTTTTCCTGCATTTGAGATGACAGATCAGCCAAGTTTATTGTAAATAAGTTTAATGTTGTTTGTAAATTATAATGAAATAATTATCGAGTTTTATTTTATAATATTTTATAATATTTTAGTTTATAATATTTTAATATTTTATAATATTTTAATATTTTATAATATTTTAATATTTTATAATATTTTAATATTTTATAATATTTTAATATTTTATAATATTTTAATATTTTAAAATATTTTAGTTTATAATATTTTAATATTTTAAAATATTTTAGTTTATAATATTTTATAATATTTTAGCTTATAATATTTTATAATATTTTAGTTTTCTGAATATAAATATTTTAATTTAAAATTTTATGCTTGACTGTAATATTTTAAGTAAAAAGTTTCATATATTCAGGGCCTGTGGGACAGTTATAAAAGTGGGTGGGGGGCTTCTCCTAAAAAGTGTGTGTGTGTGTGTGTGTGGGGGGGTAAACGCATGCATATCAACTTAATTATTGATGACGGTAAAGTGGGGGGCCCAAGTCAAAAAGTGAGGGGGCTTGAGACTCCCCTGCTCCCCCCCCCCCCGGTGCCGCCGTCCATGCATATATTTACTTCAGTAAAAGTAATAATTTGTTCTGTACTTTTCCAAGTTTATAATCTTAAGTATATTATTTTTCATACTCGTATTTTTTCAATATACAACTACTATACTACTACTACTACTACTATGCTACTACTACTACTACTGAGTGTATCAACGTTTGTCATCCTCAGGCTTTCTTCTTGTATGCTTTAATCACAAAATACATACTAAAATATTCGTTACTTCTATTAATTATGTTTTTTTTTTTTTAAACCCTTTCAATTATTCTAATTAGCTGCACATTTTTTACCTGCTGGGAGGGAGCAAATTGAAGTATCTGTTCTGATACTACACTCCACCTTTTCTGCCCTCAGTCAGACTCACACATCCATCGTATCATTCTCATGGACGTGTAATGTGAGTCTTAAAGACAGGCTAAGTTCTGACGACCTCAGAGGAAGATTAAATCTGACAGTATAGGGAGGACAGGAGGTCATGTTAAAAGAATGGATGAAAGTTCTTGTGTTGGTAGATGTAGAACAGTTGAGGTAGCAGGTTTAGTTCACATGGGAAGGCCAAAGAAAATATGAGAAGCAGTGATGATGATAGACTTGGGAGAAAGAATGGATTATTAAAGTGTTTGAAAATCAGTTTCTTAAAGCTGTCCAACACATGCCAGCATGTTAAATGGACATTAAACCGAATACGATGATGATTGATGATGATAGCATCCCTTTTTGGGTTATTTGTGTTGCATGGAGAGAAATGATATGAGAATGATACAATGAATGTGTAATGTGAGTCTTAAAGACAGGCGTAGTTCTGATGATCACAGTCCGTGAAGGAGAAATTCTTCTAGACTAAGACAATTTTTTATTTTTGTCCCAATACAAAGCGACCCTTTTGAGGCAGATAGATTTTTTCCCACATTAAAAACCGACTTTGTGTCTCACTCTGCCCTCGTGGAGCGGCATGTAAATAGAGACTCATTTCTGACTGAAGCTTCTACATATGTCTTTCAATCTCTTTCTTTATGTTGATTTAAAATCTCCATTTCTCTTCTGTTTCTTTCTCATATGAGAATTATTTCTTACTCCCCCCCCCCCTACATAATTTATGGCATTATATTTATTTACCTCCTCTCCAGGAGGTTAGGCCAGTTTTATCTTACTCCCACAAGGTAAGATGTGACCCAAGGTCGGGTCGGGAAAGTGGGGCTTGAAAAGCCAGCGCTCGAGAAGGTGACCACTCTGGCTATTAAAAATTGCCTGGGCAGCCCCGTCGGCATTACCCGGTAGGGGCGCCTCATGCAGTAAGCAATAAACTTACTCCTCCCCAAAGGGGGAAGGCAAAGCCTGGGAGGGTGGACCTCATAGAACTGCACAGGACAAACCCACAGACCGGTGGAATCAAGCCCCGAAGGACAAGACGACACCGGTCTATATGGTGTAGTATCCATCGGAACAGATACTACACTTTCTTCCTAGCCAAAATTCTATAAACGACGCATGTCTTCCACCTATTTTCTCTCTCTTTTTCTCTCTTTCTTTCTTTCTCTCTTTCTCTTTCTCTCTCTCTCTTTCTTTATATATAATTATATAAAAAAAAGGAAAACCAAAAATTGGTTATATGTTCGTCAACGTTTCGTCATTATTCAAAGACTTTCTCAAGATGAATAAAGACGAAACGTCGATGAAGATATAAACAGTTTTCGGTTTTCTTTTTTTCTTTACGTTGGCTTATTCATTCCATAACTATCATATATATATATATATATATATATATAAGAAGAGGCTATTTTGCTGGTCCCGGCAAAATAACGAGGGGGTCGTTATTTTGCCGGCTTATGTTTTTTTAACCTAACTGTTATTGTCTTGTGAAAGAAAGGGTAATGAAACAAATAAGGACAAATATTTAATAACAATTTATTTTCATCGTCATCATCAGTTGTTATTCTGTCGGTTATTTTAATTTTTTGAATATAAAAGAAATATCTGCTTTTAATACAAAAAAACATTAAAAGTAAAAATTAATTAAATGAACGAAAATATTACAGACAATTAGATTCTTTAGTCGGATTTGGAAGTAATTTGCGTCGGATAAAAAATGTTTTAGTTATTTAAGAAAAAAAAAAAGTTTTCATTCATTGATATAAAAAATAAATAACTCTTGTTAAGAAATCTGATTATTAAAATGATTACAGATAAGTCCTGTAATGATAAAAGAAGAATAAATAAGAATGCCTTTCGTAAAGGTTTTATCAGCTTAAAATATATACACGTGTTTGGCAAAGTCAATATGGCGGTATCCTTAGTTCCGGCCAAAGGGGAATAACCATGACTCATTTCCTGAAGAGTTACAGTAATTTATTATAACATTTTCCCCTTCAACAATAATCAAGTATGGAATTACAGAAGTTAAATTTAGTCTGTTCTGTACTAGGTTAAAAAGTCCTTATATTTACTTGGAAATCGCCGCATTCTGGACGATCTCCGCACTGACTCACAGGGATTTTTGTTCTCAGCATCCACATCGTGGCTAGTATGGATATGTTCAGGATCAGGTAAGGGATTCTTCTCCCCCACGTCGATATTGTTTTCGTCAGGTGGCGGTTCTTTATGGGCTTCAGGGCTTGCAGTATTGTTTTCATCGTGTTCGTCTTCTTGGTTTGAGGAGTTAGGGGCCAGGTCTCGCACATTGACAGTAGTTTCCGCACCAGAGGGTAGTCGTACATGAGCATAGTAGGGGTTGATGTCTAATAAGGTAGCAGGGGTTACTGGAGGGTCGAGCTTACTAGACTTAGTATGGTTTCTGACATATACTGGGCCTGGTTTCGCCCAAGTGGGAACAGAAGTTCCGGAGGAAGATCTACGACTATATTTGAACATTCTCTCATGAGGAGTCATATTGGTGGCAGTGCACAGTAACGACCTGATTGAATGGAGAGCGTTTGGTAGTATCTCTTCCCAATGAGGCAGTTTCATGTTGCTAGAGTGTAAGGTCGTTTGGATGGCCTTCCATAAAGTTCCATTGAGCTTCTCAACTTGCCCGTTACCCTCAGGGTGATACCTACTTGTTTTAGAGGTGGCGATACCTTTGCCACGTAAGTAATCTTTGATTTCTCCTGCAAGGAAGTCAGCAGCTCGGTCAGTGTGTATCATATCGGGCATGCCAAAAATAGCAAATAGTTGGTTTAGGCAATGGATCACGGTTTTACTAGTCATATCCTTACAGGGGAAGGCAAAGGGAAAGCGAGTATATTCATCAATTATGGTGAGTAAGTATTTGTTACCACGTACAGAGGTAGGTAAAGGACCTTTAAAGTCGATGTTTAGTCGCTGGAAAGGTAATATAGCCTGTATGAGTGTTCCTTTGTTACAACTGGCAAATTTAGGTTTCAAATACTGACAGGAGGGGCACGAGTCTGTTATGTTTTTAATTTGTTCTAAAGAAAAAGGAAGGTTTCTTGTCCGGATGAAGTGGCTGAGTCGCGTGACTCCAGGATGGCATAGTGTAGCATGCAAGTCGCGGAGGTCTTGCAAAGTGTGCGTTAATGCAGAGATGCGAGAAAACGTATCAGCAGCTGTATTTTCCGTTCCTGGGCGGTAAGTAATGCTGAATTTGAATTGTGACAGTTCGATCCGCCAACGACATATCTTATCATTTTTAATTTTTGATTTTCTCTTATTATCGAACATAAAACTGACGCTCTTTTGATCTGTAATAACTTTGAAATGTCTCCCGAGTAAGAAGTGTCGCCACTTTCGAAGGGCTTCGACAATCGCAGCAGCTTCTTTTTCGACCGCGTGATGTCTAATCTCGTTCGGACTTAGTGTCCGAGAAAAGAATGCAACGGGTCTACCCTGTTGGTTCAGCGTAGCAGCAATGCAGTATTTACTGGCATCAGTTTCCACTACAAATTCTTTGTCCGGGTCAACAGTTATAAGGGTGGCATTACTTAAGTCGGTCTTCAGCGTCTGAAAAGAATTTAGAATAGACGGGGGTAGTGGAAACTCCCTGTTATGGTTCAGCGGCAGTATCTTATCAGAAAAATTTCGAATGAATTTACTATAGTAAGAGAACATACCAATTATTCGTTTTTGCGACTGTAGATTTAGAGGCGGTGGCATTTCAAGGAGTGGTTTTAGCCTCAGGTAATCAGGAGTAATTTGGTTGTTCTGGATTGTGTACCCAAGAAGTGTGATAGAAGTAGTAGAAATGATGCTCTTACTTTGGTTGAGTGTGATGTTGCATTTTTTTGCTACATTATAAAACCTTTGAAGGTTGTAATCGTGTTCTTGTTGATCCTTTCCGCATATCGTGACATTGTCTACATACACAAAATTATCTGTATATTTTTCTCTTTCTACAATGTCATCGATGCATCTTTGAAAGGCACTCACTCCGTTAGTGACTCCAAAAGGGATACGAGTAAATTGGTAAAGTTTTCCATTTACTTCGAATGCTGTGTATTTCCGATCGGCGTGACTAATTGGGATTTGGTGGTAAGCAGACTTCAGGTCAAGTGTTGTAAACACGTTGTATCGAGCTATGTCATCAATCATTTTAGTAATGTTAGGCATGGGATAGGCATCCAGTTCTGTAAATCTATTTATGGTGTCGCTGTAGTCGACCACCATTCTTTTTTTTTGATTCTCGTTAGAGGTCACTAAAACTTGGGCTCGCCAAGGAGATATAGAGGGCTCTATTATGCCTTCCCTCAGCATTCTGGCAGTTTCCTCTTTAATAAAAATGTTGTCAGTGAATGAGTGACGACGAGATTTGGTGGCAATAGGGGTCGTCCGAGTAGAAAGATGAGAGAAGAGGGGAGGAGGAGAAATTTTGATACATGGAAAACTGTTACTCTTACCCATCGCTCCAATAACAAGTTCTTCCCTGGGACCGTCGAATTTCAACGTCACAGTTTTATATTGTTTTAGAAGGTCTTTTCCGACAATCATATCCGTGAACAGGTCCTTAATTACTTCCACCGTCATGGCGTGGTGGTTTTTACCGTTTAGAGAGATGTCAACAACAGTTTCGCCGATGATTTTAGCATGATGATTCGGGTCCGCCAATGCTACGGTTTTCAGTTTGGGGATAACAAAAAGTTTCAGCTTTCTTGCTGTATTTTTGCTAATGAACGTCCTCACGCTGCCGGAGTCTACCATAGCATTCACTACCTGCCCATTTATTTCGCATTTGGTGTAGGTGATGTCTTTGGCACCCGTTCCTAGTCAGGAGAGATTGGGTGGGGGGGAGTCCGGGTCGTACAACACAGCAGCAGGAGAGGAGGATGATCTACATACCTTAGCCCAATGGCCATTTTTTTTACATTTTCTACACTCGGCATTACGTGCAGGACACATCGCCCGTGCATGCCGTGTGTTCCCACAGAAGAAACAAATTCCTTTTTGTAATGTATTTCCTTTTACAGCGGCTAAGGGAGTTTCTTCTGGTTGACCTACGGTAGCTGTTACGCTCGGGTGGTAATCGAAGCTGGCCGTATGCTTCTCCGCTTGTTCTAGGGATCTAGCCACTGTAAATGTCTCTTGTAGTGTCGAGAAAGGTTTTTCAAGTAGGCGCTGACGGATAGACGAAGACGAGATGCCGCTAATGAACGCGTCCCGTATATATTGTTTTTTGTTTTCCTCGGCACTTACCGCTTGAAATTCGCAAGATTTAGCGAATACTTCCAACTGTTGCATGAACTCGTCGATGGTTTGTGTCGGTTTCTGTTTACTTGTCAGGAGTTGATGTCTGTTAAATACAATGTTTGTTGGTTTCATATAAATAGCGTCTAGCGTTTCTATGGCGCCGTTGTAATCCGTGGCGTCGCTTATGATTTCGAAAATTGTCGCCGAGACAGAATTGATCAATGCGAAAAGATTTTGCACATTGTTTTCGATTTGGTCGTTATTTAACGTGCGTAGGTAATATTCAAATGTTAGTTTCCAATGTTTGTATATTTTTTCCGAATTCGGAGCAGTTGGTTCTGTGTTAAATCTTTCTGGACGCAGTAATTTGTCCATTTTTTTTTTTTTTTTTTTTTTTTTTTCTTATTTTAAGCTGATAAAATTGTAATGATAAAAGAAGAATAAATAAGAATGCCTTTCGTAAAGGTTTTATCAGCTTAAAATATATACACGTGTTTGGCAAAGTCAATATGGCGGAATCCTTAGTTCCGGCCAAAGGGGAATAACCATGACTCATTTCCTGAAGAGTTACAGTAATTTATTATAACAAGTCCCTAAAGAAATTAAATCAGATATATATTTTTTTAATTTGAGTTTTATAAACAGTCTAAACAGCAATTTTAAAACTGATTTTTCACTATCTTTTAAGATAAATGTTTGTGCTATTTCTCATCATTTCACTCGTTTTTATAAAGTTTTAAATTATAAAAAAAAATCACTGCTGACTATTCATCTTATAAAATGTTACATTATTAAATAATTATTTATCCAATTAAAAACAAAATTTATTTTTTATTGGAAAAATGTTGAAATAAAAATCTTTTTTACGTCGAGTATTTATTTACCGCCTCTCCAGGAGGTTAGGCACAAGGCCAGTTTTATCTTACTCCCACAAGTAAGATGTGACCCAAGGTCGGGTCGGGAAAGTGGGGTTTGAAAAGCCAGCGCCCGAGAAAGTGAGCACTCTGGCCATTAAAAATTGCCTGGGCAGCCTCGTCGGCATTTCCCGGTAGGGGCGCCTCATGCAGTAAGCAATAAACTTACTCCTCCCCAAAGAGGGGAGGCAAAGCCTGGGAGGGTGGACCTCCTAGAATTGCACAGGACCGACCCATAGACCGGCGTAAATCAAGACCCGAAGGCCAAAACAATACCAGTTTATGGGGTGTAGTATCCATCGGAACAGATACTACACTTTGATCTTAGCCAAGAAACAAAAGCATAAGTATTAAAGTTTTGTTTATTTTTTTCCAGTTTCATTATCTTCGTTTAATTATTTCTTTTTTATTGGAAAAATGTTGAAATAAAAATGATCGTTTTTACGTCGAGTAGATAGAAACAAAAGCATAAGTATTAAAGATTTCTTCATTTTTTCAGTTTCATTATCTTCGTTTAATTATTTCTTTTTTATTGGAAAAATGGTGAAATAAAACTTTAAAATGTTGACTCGTGAAATCTTCGCTGTAACTGTAACAGTAAGGTTAACTAAACATGAGCCGGCAAAATAACGACCCCCTCCTTATTCTGCCGGGACCGGCAAAATAACGAGGGAGTCATTATTCTGCTGGTCGCGGCAGAATAGACTATTCGATATATATAATGTATATAATATGAGGATAAAATACACAATATATTATAAAATGAAATGCTGTGGAGACAAGGTGTATGAACAGGACCAAAGGAAAAACAAATTAAGCACAGGAAGAAATCATCTGCGTAAGGCTTCAATTATGGGGAGGCGCAGGTTGCAATGTGAGACAGCGCCTCCCCATAATTGAAGCCTTACTCATGCGAGCAAACAAACCCACCATCAATCAAGCTCGATATGAGGGGGAAAAAGGTATACTGAAATGTCTTTCATATATTAAAAAAAAAAAAATTTTTTAAATGTTGATCGTGTTTCTCAATAAATTCACCAGTTTTAGTTTGCATAACTCCTCACGTCCCTGAAGAAGACTCATGGGAGTCGAAAACGTTAGCAGTTTTGGCGAGTTCCTGTTCACACTCGAACAGAACATTAGATCATTAGTCCGTCAACATTACAAGATGGATAAAAAAAGAAAAAAAAAAGAATTGTCCCTGTTGTTTAATCAAATGTGCATACTAATATATATATATATATATATATATATATATATATATATATATATATATATATAATTAACTTGTTACAGATATCCAGGGGGTATAAATCTGAAGGAAGTTGAAACCGGGTTTATGAGAGTGCTCAATGAAAATTCAGAGCAAAATATATTTTTTGTTGGTGATTTTATTCCATTAATTGCGACAAAATATATGTTGTTTCGTTAGCATTTATAATGAAAGCCAACTCATCAAGCTATTCCATTTAAAGCTTGATGAGTTGGCTTTCATTATAAATGCTAACGAAACAACATATATATTGTCGCAATTAATGGAATAAAATCACCAACAAATATATATATATATATATATATATATATATATATATATATAATAATGATAAGGTACAATATATCCAATATATAAAATGAAGTTTGTCATCGATAGCCTTGAATTAAAAAAAAAATCGAGATTTGATTTTGCCTAGCCAATTTGTTTTTGTCTTTCTTCCACCATGTTTTTTACAACAAAATAATTTATTTTGCATGTTGAAAGAAGCAAGGGATATATCAGTATAGGCAGAGACCTAAAGCTGGTCAGCAAAAAAAAAAAAGCTGGGCGTCCTAGGAAGACATGAAAAGAAACCATCAGGCAAGACCGTAAACAGTGGCAAATGGACACAGTCCATCCCTACAATCGTGATCACTGGAGACTTAACATAAGGACAGCCAGACAACGAAACATAGACGATAAACCTGTATAGTGAGTGAATGAGTGATATATATATATATATATATATATATATATATATATATATATATATTGGCCATACAACTACAACCCTCTCCCGACGCCTTACGCATCACTTAAATGATACTACTGCCATCCAGCGACACATTACCACACATAAAAAAAGCATAAAATCAACCGAACTAAGGCAAATATTAACAACTAACACTAAGATCATACATAAAAACAACTGCATCAACAGACTAAAAATCTTCGAAGCCCTACACATAAAAAAATTACAACCCACAATTAATAAAATAGCATTCACCACCGGTACTAACGCCTTATCAGTCTTCAACAATTAATACACAATAATAATAATAATAATAATAATAATAATAATAATAATAGATATAAAAGAAATAAATGAATTAATAAGTAAGTAAATAAAATAATAAAGATATATATATATATATATATACACACACATATGTAAATTAATAGATATAACCAAAAATAAACCCATAAATACGGCTCTTTACTAACAATAAGACACAGCCTCCTGAAGACGGTCGTGAGACCGAAAGCGCTCGAGAAATGGCCCAAGATACAACGTTAGGCGCCATAATCCACCAATTGACACCGGAAAACTGACGAATCGCTCGCCGCGTCGAGAAATTAACCAGAAAGATAGCAAAGAAAGAAAACTCTGTGGTCTTCAACGACACATGTATAATATATATATATATATATATATATATATATATATATATATATATATATATATATTATACCACTAATTTGAAGCTGATAACCGAAATAGATACGGAATATCAATCTTTTTTTTATTAAGAGGAGTAAGCACAAGCTGCTGTTTAGGTCAATAATGAAAAATGTTTCTATTGTAACCGGAATAAGTATTTTTTCGAAAGAAACGGAAGCGAAATAAACTATTTTGTTTTAAAGAACATGGTGGAAGAAAGAAGAAAAAAAAAATTGGCTAGGCAAAATCAAATATCAATTTTTTTAGATTCAAGACTATCGATGACAAACTTCAAGAAATAGACTGACTTCATTTTATATATTGGATATATTGTACCTTATTATGAATGCAAGCTTTTCAAAATGATTACGAATGAACGCAGGACAACATAGTTGTTCGAAACTGGAATAAAGAGATGATAACAATAATAGATATTCATGATGACAAGCTCTTTATTTCTAAAATTGAATCATAATTAGCGGTTTATTCAGCTGGTATGCAGCTAAACTATTGCCATTTCCGACTCCCCGTGAAATTTATTCAAATGACTTATTAATTTCTGAATACATTTCCTTTAGATTACGACTAGCAGGGATACTCGGCATTGCCCGGGGCATGGATAACAAAATAAAAGAGTAAAAAAAATATGTGTAACATCATTTTAACACTTCTCTCACTGGTTCAATATAATAGAAAGAAAGACCCCTCTCTCACTCTCTCTGTGTGTCTCTTTCCCTACTTATCTCTATCTATTTCTACCTCTCTCTATCTCTAGCGCTCAACTGGTCCGATATAATAGACAGATTTAAAACTATTTTATTTCAGTAGAAGAGGGTGTGGAGGTAAAGCTTACCCTATATATAAAACAGTATATCAAGAGATTCTCCGATCATATAAAATTAGGTAAACAGAAGAAGAGGAGTCTATTTTATACATACTCTGCTATTTGTAAAGATAACATCTATAATTAGGGGTGGGCCGTAATGGGTGAAAATTTCAGATTCATGCGAGTAGTATTTTTTGTGTTCATTTATACATAAATAACACTAAACAATCAAACATTTTGCAAAATTCGCAAGGTGCAGGCCAAAAATAGACTAACAATTTCATTGATCTGTCAAGCTTAAGTTTGAAATAATATCATCATCATCATCATCATCATCATCATCATCGGTTTACCAACCGAACCTGCTACTTCATGTTCTGTTATGTGTATGTTGGTAAATAGCATTTTCATTGGTCTGTCACATTTAAGTTTGAAATAGACTTTTCGTCAGTCTGTCACATTTGAGTCTGAAATAGCATTTTCGTCAGTCTGTCACATTTGAGTCTGAAATAGCATTTTCGTCAGTCTGTCACATTTGAGTCTGAAATAGCATTTTCGTCAGTCTGTCACATTTGAGTTCAAAATAGCATTTCCGTCGGTCTGTCACATTTAATCTGAAATAGAATTTTCATCGGTCATTTTAATCATTATGATATATAATTAGGGGTGGGACGTAATGGGTGAAAATTTCAGATTCATGCGAGTAGTATTTTTTTGTGTTCATTTATACATAAATAACACTAAACAATCAAACATTTTGAACATTTTGCAAAATTCACAAGGTGCAGGCCAAAAGAATTTTGGCTAATTTGGGCTTATTTTTCACTAGTTTTTGGCTATTTTACATTCATGAAAACCCTTTAACAGCCTGAAAATGGTCCTAAATTAAAGTACTATATCAGATTTAACCATCTATATCCATTCATAGTCATAGCTTTTGAGGATGTTTTAGGACCTGCAATGTCGAAAATGGTCCTAAATTAAAGTACTATATCAGATTTAACCATCTATATCCATTCATAGTCATAGCTTTTGAGGATGTTTTAGGACCTGCAATGTCGAAAATGGTCCTAAATTAAAGTACTATATCAGATTTAACCATCTATATCCATTCATAGTCATAGCTTTTGAGGATGTTTTAGGACCTGCAATGTCGAAAATGGTCCTAAATTAAAGTACTATATCAGATTTAACCATCTATATCCATTCATAGTCATAGCTTTTGAGGATGTTTTAGGACCTGCAATGTCGAAAATGGTCCTAAATTAAAGTACTATATCAGATTTAACCATCTATATCCATTCATAGTCATAGCTTTTGAGGATGTTTTAGGACCTGCAATGTCGAAAATGGTCCTAAATTAAAGTACTATATCAGATTTAACCATCTATATCCATTCATAGTCATAGCTTTTGAGGATGTTTTAGGACCTGCAATGTCGAAAATGGTCCTAAATTAAAGTACTATATCAGATTTAACCATCTATATCCATTCATAGTCATAGCTTTTGAGGATGTTTTAGGACCTGCAATGTCGCATGAAACCCTAACGGCTATTTTTGGCCTGCACCTTCTGAATTTTGCAAAATTTTCAAAATGTTTGATTGTTTAGTGTAATTTATGTATAAATGAACACAAAAAAATACTACTCGCATGAATCTGAAATTTTCACCCATTACGTCCCACCCTTACTATGATAGAAAAAAAGAAGAAAGAAAGCAAGTAAAAGGAAGCTGATTGACTGTTTGACCTAATTTCAATGTTGGTTTTGAAACAACTGCCATTAAGAATGAAAAAAAAAAAGTATTTACCCTACATCTCCCCCCCCCCCCCATGATTCACTAATTTGGTGCCCGTAGCAACTCCAATGGATATTTTTTTTTACTATCAAAGTCACCGTTTATCAAAGCCAAGAGCCACTTAAGGATAAGGTTTAATGAGTTGGGGATGAATGCGAGGCAAAAAAGGTGAGGAACACTATGGAAGTACTTACATTGATCGATGGTATGGAAGTACTGACAATGGCATGAACTGTATTTGATTACTTATGGAATGGTCCATGACAGGAATTTGTTGACATTGGATTTGAAGATGCCTATGTTCTAATCAGCAGAGAAGCAGTCCTGCGGCAATGTGTTCCACAGGTAGGAAGCTCTTGCAAAGAAACTCTGTTCATGGAAATTTCACCTGACACGAGGCACACGGAGAGAGAAATGAAAGTCTTTTTTTCATTGTGGTAACCAAATGAGTTCTTACGTTGAATGTCTTACAAGGAAGAACCAAAGACTGTAGCTTGGTCGAGCACCGTCCATGGAGAAGCTAGAACCAAGTTGTGATCATAGTGAATCCGAATATGTAAGTTTTGAAAGTGTATCCTGTGAAGTTTCTGACTTTCAACGCATACACAGAAAATACGACTTGCTGATATATAATAGAAGATAAACATGTTGTATAACTGCTGTGCGTAAAAAGAATGATGATACATTGATATAACGATATATTTTTTATTGTTGGTGTGAGATGGTGAGTTGTTAGGAACTTCACAGCTGATTATTCTCGGGCCCAAATCACCAACCAACTCTTGATATCAATTTCGTGTTGTTATTATATGACAATTTGTGACAACCCCAAACGCCTCCATGGGACGGCATTGTCCATGTAGCTATGCTCCTCAGGGCGTTTTATTCGGCGACGGTTAAATAATAATCTAACATATTTGTTTTTCTTCTCTCGGTGCGTTCCGATTTCAGCTGCATGTATTTCTTGTCAAATGACCTTTCCGTACATCCGACATTTATTTTATCTTTTGACAATCGCTCATGTTATGTTGTTTCTTCTCATTCTCGTGGGTCACTGATGCCATTGCCAAGTGCCTTATTTCTATCCAAATGACCTTTTGGTACGTCCGACAATTATTTGATCATTTGACAATCGATCATGTTATGTTGTTTCTTGCATCCCGTTGCCAGGTGCATCACTTCTTGTCAAAATGACTTTTCGGTACACACGGCCTTAATAGTTAACATATACATATTTAAAAATAATATTCTTTCACAAAATCTAATATTAAATGATTTTCGCTTGATTTTATTTTATCTGTATTAAATATATAAAATGGTTCACATATAGATGTTAGCCACTTTTTAATTTTATTTTTTAATATTTTTTTAAAAACTTTTCACCCCAAACAAAGGATATTGCCACTGATGCATAAGGGCCTACTGTGATAGGAGCCAAATTAATAAGGGCCAACCTGGGTGGGGAGTTGAGCAGCAAGATGTTTATTCACATTACATTTAAATTTCTGCATGTTGATACGTTGGGAGAAACAGGGAGCAGAAAAAGAATTCCAAAGGCAAGCAGTCTAATGAAAGAAGTTATCAGAGTAGAAAATCTTCTAGCATCTAGGGACCTCTATAGTGAACGGAGTGGGATTTTGCTGCTAGTCAGGTGGGTTGGGGGTATTTTTTAACATTTATTTTATAACATTTGTAACAAGGTTTTTTTCTTTACTAATGGACAACCCCTTTCTCACAAAAGACAGTTTGCTAGTCTTTCTCTACTCTATCGTTATTTCCATGGAAGGTGCTCAACTGAGCTTGAATCTTTCGTTCCTCTATGTAAAACATTCACAGCAAAAACTCGTTTAGCTACCACCATTGCAAAGTACCTAAAATCAAATGGAACTTCTATGAAGAGAGATTCTTTACAAGAATTTCTCATCTGTGAAACACATTCTCACAGGATTGCTTTCCTGCAGACTACAACATAGTCGTCTCCAAGTGCCATGTCAACAAATACTTGTCAAGCTGTCCTCTTAAATAATCAAAATTCTGTCTATCCCATTCATCGTTTTCAATCCTCTCATAGTATAGTTCATCATCCAACTGACAATACCATTAACTTTTATCCTTGAGTGGTCTTTGGCCTTGGTAAGTGATGAGTATAAAAAATACAGCATTTAAAATCAGTGTACTAAAATTTATTTAGTATATAAATTATATATAATACATAATTTTTGTATAAAAACATGCCATAGTTTAAAAAAACAAAAAAAGTAAAAACAAATTGAAAGTAAAAACAGTATCGGGTAACGCCGGCTAAATACAGCAAGTTAAATATTTTTTTTTTCTAACTTTAGCATTCGTTAATAATCATAGTTTTACAAGGATTAAAAAATCGAAGAATTTCACAAAGTTAGAATACATTGTGATGTCATAATAGACCTCCACTGTTTCTTCCAGTATCTCTCTCTTGTCTTTCCTCTCTCGTCTTTATCGTTTCTCTCCTCTTTGCCCTCTCTTTTAAGTATTTACACCATCCCATTGGTCTCTTCACTTCTCTTATCTTCTCTTTCCTCTCTCTTCTCTTACACCCCTCTTTTAATTATTTACAGCATTTCATTGTTCTCACCACGTCTCTTATCATTTATGTTATTCGCTCTTACCCCCACCGTCTAAAACATTCATGTACAGGTGAAGTGTACACGGTGACAAGATATTCTTCTCGTCTTGAGTCATCCATCAAAATTATGTGTTATCTAATGGTTGATTGTATATGCGGCACATCAAACCTGCATATAATCCAAGGTACTCCGCCAACAGGAGCAGTTATGTCTTCCCATTGTCAAACATATCATCTGTGAAGCCATGCTGTTCTCAGAACCAGATTGTTAGTTTGTCCATAAGTGCAACTGGAACTACTGTAACGCCGAGTAGGTACGGCTAGTTAATACTAATTTATATAATAACAAGCTAAGGCAATTTAATGTTCGTACGTTATCACCCTCCACCTCTTTAGATCGCCAAAGATGCAATGCAAAAAAAGTAATTAAAAAAATTTGCCATCTTATTTTATTTACCTCTCCAGGAGGTTGGATACAAGGTCAGATATTACCGTACTCTGGCATACCAAAAATTCCTGAGCTGCCCCTGTCAGCATTCCCTGGTAGGGGCGACAAGGGCGATTAACGATAAACTAACCCCTTCTCAAAGAGAAGGTAAAGCCCGGGAGGATGGACCTCCTGATACTGAACAGAGCTGCTGTACCTCAGGCCGACAGCATCAAAGCCACTGTTTGATAAAACTCAAACTAAAATATACTTCTTTAGCCTTGTGATATCTGTTGTATTCAAATAATCAATGTTTACCCCTCTAGATCTGACATGTCCCATGCATATTAACAGAGTAAACTTGAGAAGGATATGGTTTCTCACCACGCATAGACGGTCATTCACTATAGAGAAATTATATTTTGTGTAACTCGAAAAAGTACTATCTTTTTGCGAACCTTTTACCCTAGTGACGAGTGCATGGACGATGCAAATACAACTTACTTTTATATTGTTTGGGAACTATTCTGAGACGAATTCTGTAACTAATAGAAAAGAACCTTGGTTGAATATCAACCTGTGAACGATGAACATGTACAGGTGAAGTGTGCACAGTGACAAGATATCAAACAATAAACTGTTTCTTGGCCTTTTGGCTAAGATCAAAGTGTAGTATATGTTCCGATGGATACTGCACCCCATAGACTGGTATCGTCTTGGCCTTCGGGGCTTGATTTACGCCGGTCTATGGGTCTGTCCTGTGCAGTTCTAGGAGGTCCACCCTCCCAGGCTTTGCCTTCTCACCCTTTGAGAAGGGGTTAGTTTTTTGCTAATCGCCTGAATGCCGACGGGGCTGCCCAGGCATTTTTTGTAGGCCAGAGTGCTCAAATTCTTGGGCGCTGGCTTTTCAAATCCCACTTTCCGACCTTGTGTCACATCTTACTGCTGTGGGAGGTAGATAAATAACGTATCTGTTCCGATTGATGCTACACTCTGTAGACCGGTACCGTATTGGCCTTCTGGTCTTGATTCCACCAGTCTGAGGTATTGTCCTGTGCAGTTCTAGGAGGTCCACCCTCCCAGGCTTTACCTTCTCACCATATGAGGTGTTAATTTATTGCTAATCGCCTGAGGTGCCCTTACCAGGGAATGCTGACATGGCTGCCCAGGCATTTTTTGTAGGCCAGAGCGTGCTAATCTTAGTGCACTGGATAACCACACCTGACCTTGTGTCTAGCCTCCTGGAGGTAAAAAAAAACTTGGCCTTTTGGCTAGGAGCAAAGTGTAGTATCTGTTCTGATGCTGCACTTAGTCTTTTCTGTCCTTTGGCAGTGAAATCCTACTAGATGGAAGTAAGTTTTATTTTTGTTGTAATCCAAAGTGCCCCTTTTTGGGAGATTGATTTCCCCACATTAAAAAACGACCTTGTGTCTCACTCTGCCCTCGTGGGGAGGCAAGTGAATAGAAAGAAACAATATATCAGTTTTAATAATATATAGATTAAAATAAGCAAAATGATACAAAACATTAAAAACGAATAATAAAATTGAGTTATTTTAAAAAACAGACCTTTAAAATATTCAATGTTTACTGATTATGTGATTGAATTATAGTATTTATTATAGTATTATAATATTAGGATTCAACCCCGCCTAATAGACCAGTATCGGGTCTGGATTTACGCCGGTCTATTGGGGGTTGCCGGTCCTGTGCACTTCTAGGACTGCACCCTCCCAGGCTTTGCCTGCCCTCTTTGGGGAGGAGTAAGTTTATTGCTTACTGTCTGAGGCGCCTCTACCGGAGAATGCCGACGGGGCTGCCCAGGCAATTTTTAAATGGCCAAAGTGCTCACCTCTCGAGTGCTGGCTTGTCTAATCCCACTTTCCCGACCTTGTGTCACATCTTACCTTGTGGGAGGTAGATAAATAACTAGGTACGTGCAAAATGAATGGCCGATCCCCAAAATGTAAAAACATTTTGACCCTTCCTTCACATGAAAATTCACCAAAATTTAGAAAATCGACCAATTTTAATGAAAATTTTTAGTATTTATTAAGCAACGATCACGAAATATAGTGAACACATTATTTTTTTTTTTTACCTTAGTTGAAATGTATTATTTTTAACACAAAATACACTTTTTACTAAAGTTACATTATAAGTACTAATAAAAAATCGCATGACTTTTTAATGAAAATAAAGCAGTGTAGATGTTAACAATTAAATTTTTACAAAAATATTTTTTATATATTACGAAAAAATCCCCTAAATTCGGTGTTAATAAAATCAATATAACTCGACGAAAAATTAATTTCTTGAATTAACGATATTATCATTGAATAAAGCATTGTTTAATCGATATTTTCACCGAAAAATAATATAATTTCAAAAAATATTTTATATGATTTTAATGATAAGAGTTTCCGGGAAAATTTTAAACGCAATTTTATTATATTCCCCCCTTCGCAGATGAACCTTGTGTCACATCTTACTGCTGTGGGAGGTAGATAAATAACGTATCTGTTCCGATTTTTGACGCTGATGATTGCACAATCATCAGCGTCAAAAATATTTTTTGTAATCTTGAAAATTAAAAAAACTTGAAAAAATTTAGAAACTGGGCCGTTCCAACAACAACAAAAATAATTTTAAAAATGGGATAATTTCTACTAACAATTAACTTGAAGGTGTCGGAATTTTCGTGGCGTTAACGAAAAACCGCCCTAAACGAAGGTTATGTTATCTAGGACAATTATCATAAAAAAATTATAACAAGAGATAAGGAAGGGAATAATACAAGATGTTCGTAAAAGTTAAAATAAAGTTTTATTTACAAAAAAAAGGTAGCCTGGACTGCTTTTTTTTCCAAAGCTGGAATAAATAAATTATTCCTGGATAACATACAAAAAAATAAAAATCAAAAAAATACACATCAGTACTTCTGAACATTAAAGTTAGATACAACAAGAATTGACACAATCAAGATAATGAGTAAATCCTTTTAAAACATGAACTTACTATAAAGTCCGTATTCTTACAAATCAATCAAAAGTCTCTTTTTTTCTTTACACCAAAGTTACAATCAAAAGAAATAAAATTAACAAACCGTGCTGAAGGCCGAACATAATTTCCACGATAAAAACAACTCTTTTTTTATTCTGTCAAACGTCTGTCAGAAAGTTCTTTTTTTCTTCTTTTTCTTCAATAATTTTCTTTTAGCAAATCCAACATAATATATACGTCACAAGAACAGTACGCATTTCAAATAAACATAATACTTGCTATTTCTCGTTTGTCCTCAATGGCAATCACGCGCGAATGTAAGGAATCAACTGGCACAGTTATATCTCTCAAATCGATCTGTGTTGCAAAGACGATCAGTCTCTATGATTCTTAATCTCTGATTAGAATCTTCTCGACAGCAAAGCATTTCAATTCTCGGGAGCTAAGCTCTTCAACATAGGCAACTTCGTTCCCGGAGCTATCTCGTTCAACTTCTTCATTCCAAGTCTCTGACTTGAAACTTCCTCCCAAGGATAACATTCTCGACCGAGGGGAAAATATTTCATACACAACAGGCAACTCTGCCAAGAGATATCATATCTCTTAAATTTTTTCAAGTAGAAATTCTTCTCAAATTTAACGTCCCCCATGTGGACGGAGAAACAGTTCGCAGGTCTTGATTTCCCAACGTTCAAATCTGTTCTAAAAAAGGCAATTCTTGCCCGGAGATAATTTTATCTCCTGAATTTCCTCAAGTAGAAATTCTTTACAAATTTAACGTCCCCCACGTGGACGGAGAAACAGGTTTAACATGTGTCGGCCTCGGCGTCCAACTCTGTTCTAACTAAATTTCGCGCTGATATCTCCAGACACAACAATGCATCATTGCTAAAAATAGAAATCACGTGACACACCATGGCCTTACCGGCATAACACCCACGCAATATCCATATGACCTTCGACCTGCACGTAGGGCCCCCCTGACCGTTGACTTACTTAGAAAAACATCTAGAAATTTCCACACTCTCCCGACAAAGAAAAAAAAATGTACAATGTTTATACATGTCTCATGTACACATCAATACCACAAATAATCATCATCCCATTCACTCACCTTCTTGCGAGTTCGAATGGGTCTAGAATTGGAAGTCGAGGCATGATCTCCACCAGCAACATCCGGCTGGACCACATCAGGAACCTCGGAACCACAAGGCTCTTCGGGAACCTCCGAGGTTTGATGGGAATGAGTAACCGACAACTCCATCGGAAAAAGGTGTCTCAAAGAATGTTCCTGAGAGGAACCATCTGCCTTCTTAATCAGGGCAGATCTAATATGAGAATCATCACCTGGAGTCAAACCTATCACTCTACCCAAGGACCAATATGGGCGAGCTTTGGCTGGGTTCTTAACAAGAACCACATCGCCTATCGCGATGACATCACCAAAATCAGATTGGTACAGATCACCACTCAGTTCTCTCAAGCCGAGCAGGTATTCTTCATACCATAAAACCTTAAATCTCTGTAAGAGAAGATCCCTTTGTTTCAACCTCTCCAAAAGGTCACTCCTAGAAGGAGGAGAATTCTCAAGAAAACATTCTTCAGAATTTATAAAAACAGCACTATTACAATACGGGCGAATAAACGCGTTTGGAGATATAATATCCAAACCATCATCTCCAGAACATCTATAAGTTAGAGGACGTGAGTTAATAGCATTCTGTATATCAGACAACACAGAAAGAAGTTCAAAATAACCCAACTTTTGCCGACTCACTAACTTATAAAGACAAACCTTCACCGTCTTAACAAGACGCTCCCAAACACTGCCAACCAAGCAGAATATAAAGGTATCGTCTGGTGCTTGATGTCAAAGGTACTAAACTTCTCTTCGAACTCGTCAGACACAAGCACTTGCTTAATCAAACCGCATCCAGCAACGAATGATTTAGCATTGTCTGAGTATATATGGGAAGGCACCCCATAAATGTTAAAAAATCTCACCAATGATAATATCACTGAGTGAGTAGACATGTCACTCACTAACTCCAAATGAACCGCGCTCACATTGAAGCACGTAAAAAGCAATATATACATTTTTTGCGGTCCCCTTTCATCTTCAACCCACAAGTGACCAGTAAAGTCTATCCCGGTATGGTTGAAGGGCTTCACAAAATTAACTCTGTGCTTAGGTAAATTGGTTACCTTGGGGTATTTGAAAGATACGGCATTGTATCTTTTACACAGAGCACAGGCAGAGATAACCGACTTCACTGCCTGCCTGGATTTATGTATCCAGAAACCTGACAAACGGAGTTTGCTGAGGGTAGCTGCAATACCCAAATGCTTACATTTGAGATGACAGTCCATAACAATCAAATCAGTTATATGACTGCCTCGAGGTAACAAAATCGGATGTAAAATTTCCGGAGGGTAAAGGCTGGATTTACCAATCCTTCCCACAGACCTTATCAAACTTTTATCATCCAGGTAAAGATCCAACTTCGCCACCAACGGAGGAATCTCACGGTTGGAGGGGTTCAACAAAAAGGACTTTTCCCTGGGAAGAAGCAAAGACTGCTCCAACCTAATCAAATAAATTTTGGCCACTTGGCCTGGTTCTTTCATGGATTTCCGCAACTTCAATACAAACTTAAACACGTAGGACAAAACTCTCATGAGTTTTCCCAAAGAAGAAAATCTCTTAAAATCCACTACCGGTGACAATTCCTGAATCACAGGAGCCACAGAGATGGCATTAGTCAGCACTAACCTCTGACTGTTAGAACTCAAACAGTTCAAATCATACACTGGCCAATTAAAATTCTCACCGACCAGCCACTGCGGCCCCGACAACCAAAAGGGCAATAGAGATTTGAATTTCGCCAAAGAAATACCCCTGGTGATCAGGTCGGCAGGGTTGTCAGAAGTGTTCACATACCTGAACATCACTTCCAAACCCTGTTCACACAATTTATCCACTCTCACTCGAATATCTTTTAACCTATTTCGGACAAATATACTCTTTGTCACAACTGTCTCGGACAGAATCCAGGACAACACGACTTGTGCGTCCACCGCAACCACCATTTTCTTGACCACATCCTTTTGAAACACCTTCAAAAGATTAGGGATACATTTCATCGCCAAAAGGACGGACAACAACTCAAGTGACGGCAAAGTTCGCCTTGTCAAAGGAGCCACCTTAGCCTTGGAAAATATTAATTTAGCAGCCCCATACTAGAAAATGTAAGCCGCAAAGCCAAAGGCTTGTTGTGAAGCATCACAAAAGATTATCAACGTGGCAGGCGCAGAGGAATCAACAGCACATCTGGGGATCCTCACACTATGCAGATTCATCAACTCAGGAAACAACTTGTTCCAAGTGAGCTGCAAACTCTCCGGTATCTTCTGATCCCATGACACCTGAGTTTTCCATATCTCACTGAGTATTACCCTTCCCTTGATAGTCACAGGCAAAACAAGCCCCAAAGGGTCGAATATGGAAGAGTTCTGCGATAGGATGCCCCTTTTTGTATCAGCCGGCACATCCAAGGGACCGACCGCCACATGCAAATTATCCTGCACAGGATCATACTCATAACCCAACACCCTCTCCAGAGGAGAATCATGGGTGACAAAACTTTTGTCAGCTTTCATTCGAGTGGTCAAAACATCACTATTGGAATTACAGGACCTTAATGAAAAATTACCATCCTGCATGATACTCATTGCATTCAGGTATAGGTCCAACAAAGTTTTCTGTGAATTGTGAGTTTTTATAAGATTATCCACATAAAAATTTTCCATAAGCATATCCCCACATAAACTATGAGGGTATTTTTCAACATGATGTCTAATGACGAAGTTGAGAATAAATGGGCTGGCCACAAACCCAAAAATCAATGTTTTGTAACGATAACATACCAGTTTATCATTCAATTTCACAAAAAAGCAAAACCGATTCTTATCTCTTTCGGTTTCCAACCGAATCATGAGAAAGGCCTTACGGACGTCAGCCAACAGGACATAACAGTCCATACGAAACTTCAACAATAACTCTAGCATATCCGTGAAAAGGTTAATTCCCGGACATACACAATCATTTAGAGAGGGATGTCCACCTGTTCGCAACGAACAGTTGAACACCGGCCTTATCTTTGTGGTACTCTGACCATTAGCCTTAATAACCGGACGGTGAGGAATCCAAGTATAATGAGTGAAATCCTCTGGATTCACTTCCACTCTCTCAATAATATCCTCCCTCTCCTGCTCTAAGAAAACCTGGCAGTAGTCCTCATATAGACCCTGCCTCGTCAAACGAGCGACAACCTTATCAAGCACGTTCAACGACACTTGATGGTTGGAAGGAACAGAAGGCAACTTTCCCTCGTCCCATGGCAAACTAACATAGTAGCAACTGTCTCGGTACGAGATCGAATTGCGAAAGGCATCAATTTTATTCTTGTCATAATCACTTACAAAGTTCTCAGTAACTCCTAGTGTTTCCAAACTAAAGAGCTTGTCCACGGCTCTTTCCACAGAAGAATCAACAAAACTATCGAAAGGGTCGAAATATTGAGACTTCGGCTTAAGCACAAAATAAACATGTGTCATAAGACACCGTGAGTGTTCAGACACAACTTGGCTGTAATTCGCGCCAACAACGGAGGTATCCGTTTTCTTCATAACAGGACTCACAAAATTGGACATATCTCCAAAAGGCACAATTCCTTGAGGAAACTCAAAAACAGACCCATTCATGAAGGGAGACAACTTCATGGGTCCCAAATACATCAGTAGGTCAACACCTACCAAACCATGTACAGTAATACAATCATTTTCAACATTTGAAAAGTCGGCAGCCAATTTCCCCCCACCCGCAATAATACTCTCAATAGCAGTAGACAGACCCCTGACGTGAAACTGAAGGTCCAAGCCTTCGTCCACCAAAAAGGGTATAACACACTCAGAGTTCGGTACTTTGACCCGCAACTCGAGTTCATTTAGGCTCCTTCTGGCCGTTCCGAGAAAAGTTTTAATAAAGAAGTCTTTTCTCTTTACAGGCATAGAGCGGCAATTCAAAAGGTCCAGAACTACATCAGACAAATAGGAGCGCTGGCTTCCTGAATCCAACAGACAATTGAAAGATTCCACAACTCCATTATTGACCACGTCAATTTTAATTATAGGCAGGAGAAGATTCACTTCTCCCACCTGGAGACAGGGGTTAGTATCCAGCCGAGACTTGTCAAAGTCAGGGCATAACGCACCTGCATGTTCGCAACTTTTACATTTCCAAAAGGGGCGGAGACGACCACTTTTACCGGGGCACGCCTCGGCGTTATGGAACGGGCTAGTACAACGGGTGCACAACTTAGCCAATTGGCATCGTTGTAACCGATCCCTTAGAGAGGGATACTTCCCGCAATAGTAAGCAATATGGCAGTCACTACTGCAAAGGAAGCACTTATGTCGACTGGGTTTAGTTTTTACAAAAAAGTTCTCCAAAGTGGAGGGCTTCTTAACAGCACTAGCGGGCCTAAATCTAAAGGAACCAGACGAACGCGGTTTGGCGACGGGCTTTATCGTTTTAACCATCCTGGGTTTGACGATGTCCAACGTGCGCAACACCTCAGAATAATTATCAAATATATCTCCCAGAGATGGGTAATTACCATTGACGGTATGAATCAGTTCCCGTCTCACAGAAAGAGGAAGTTTTTCAAAAATAATGCTACTTAGCAACAGATTGCCGGGGGCCTCCTCCTCTAGAAAATCCATACCAAAGGAGTTTTTCAGCTCGTATATTTGAGCTTTCACCTTAGTTAGAAAGCTCTTCACCGAGTTAGTATCTGAATCCCCAAGAGGCTTAGCACTATGGAAATCTTTAAAAATAGAGTTTACAATAAACTTTTTATCTAAAAATTCTCTATCTAGGATCTCCATCGCTGCCTCAAAGTTGGCATCCGAAATGGAAAGATGTCCCACTATTCGGTGGGCATAGCCCCTGAGGTGATTTTTCAGAATAATCAACCTCGTGGACTCACTGGGTATATTTGACACGCAATTTTCGAGAAGTTGAGATACGCCAATCTGTCGCGTTCCAAACTCATGGGGTCCAAAACAGGACAGACAAGTTTTGGTGTCACACTACAAAGGGACGCTTTAGACTTCTCCCCTTCTCTATTATGTGGGGAGCCCTCATCCTTCCACATGCTCTCCAATTCGCTGAAACGTCGATCCATATGGATACGATATAACGTTTCGCTCTGACAGTTCTCAGACATCTCTTCGCGAGACTCACTCTCAATATAGGCACTTGTGATCTGCTCATTGAGCGAATCAATGGACGCAAAGAGTTCCTTAACCCTAACCTTCTGGGAAGAAACAAATTCCCGGTTCTCCCCCTCGCCACCCCCAAGAACATCAATAATTGTATCAATTTTGATTTTTACAATATCTCGCCTTTCTACAAGGAGATTAACAGTGGGGGTAGACGCCATTATGAACAAAATACAATATGGCGATCAGGTGTGGGCTAACCTAAAATAGGCGCCAAACGTCTTCTCAATGGCGGGAAAATGACAACGTAAAATTATCTAAGTAAGATTCCTACAAAAAAATGGAAAAAGGCTGTACCATAGTTAACCAAAGTCGTTCAAATGTAATTCTAACAATTCCACTTGTCAGTCAAAGCAAAATTTTCAAGGGAAAAATAATTACACAAAATCATTCAATATCCAACATTCAACAGTTCACAAAAATGGCGACTTAGAATACGCGGGAAATTTACAAAAATGACTCCACGTGGCGAACAAAAATGGCGATCAGACTTTCGAAAATGCAATTTTCACATAAAATACATAAAAAGAAAAAAAAAAAAGCAGTCAGCTTAAAACAGTATTAAAACTTGAACATCTCGCATTTGACTACGTTTTAATTGTAATGATAGGCCGCCGAATCCCGTGCACCACGTCTGATACACGCAACTAGGCGCCAAAGGCAGAAAGGAGATTATCACTTGAAGTAAGTTCCTTCATTGACTCGATACCAAAAAACAGCAATAGAAGAAAATTAATCCAAATCCAAACTAGTAGCACACTTTCGAGTATTTTTTTTCCAACACGCGAAATATGAAACAAGAAGCAGAATGCTTTTAATAGAAAGAAATAGACATTATTCCCAGCACATCGCCTGAATACGTTCACCCAAACGAATCTAGGATAAAAAAAAACAGAATGTTTTTAATAGAAAGAAAATTAATTATTCCAGTATATCGTTCTGAAGTTCGTCCACCCAGACGAAAAATGGAACATAAAAAAAGCAGAATGTCGGAATTTTCGTGGCGTTAACGAAAAACCGCCCTAAACGAAGGTTATGTTATCTAGGACAATTATCATAAAAAAATTATAACAAGAGATAAGGAAGGGAATAATACAAGATGTTCGTAAAAGTTAAAATAAAGTTTTATTTACAAAAAAAAAGGTAGCCTGGACTGCTTTTTTTTCCAAAGCTGGAATAAATAAATTATTCCTGGATAACATACAAAAAAATAAAAATCAAAAAAATACACATCAGTACTTCTGAACATTAAAGTTAGATACAACAAGAATTGACACAATCAAGATAATGAGTAAATCCTTTTAAAACATGAACTTACTATAAAGTCCGTATTCTTACAAATCAATCAAAAGTCTCTTTTTTTCTTTACACCAAAGTTACAATCAAAAGAAATAAAATTAACAAACCGTGCTGAAGGCCGAACATAATTTCCACGATAAAAACAACTCTTTTTTTATTCTGTCAAACGTCTGTCAGAAAGTTCTTTTTTTCTTCTTTTTCTTCAATAATTTTCTTTTAGCAAATCCAACGTAATATATACGTCACAAGAACAGTACACATTTCAAATAAACATAATACTTGCTATTTCTCGTTTGTCCTCAATGGCAATCACGCGCGAATGTAAGGAATCAACTGGCACAGTTATATCTCTCAAATCGATCTGTGTTGCAAAGACGATCAGTCTCTATGATTCTTAATCTCTGATTAGAATCTTCTCGACAGCAAAGCATTTCAATTCTCGGGAGCTAAGCTCTTCAACATAGGCAACTTCGTTCCCGGAGCTATCTCGTTCAACTTCTTCATTCCAAGTCTCTGACTTGAAACTTCCTCCCAAGGATAACATTCTCGACCGAGGGGAAAATATTTCATACACAACAGGCAACTCTGCCAAGAGATATCATATCTCTTAAATTTCTTCAAGTAGAAATTCTTCTCAAATTTAACGTCCCCCATGTGGACGGAGAAACAGTTCGCAGGTCTTGATTTCCCAACGTTCAAATCTGTTCTAAAAAAGGCAATTCTTGCCCGGAGATAATTTTATCTCCTGAATTTCCTCAAGTAGAAATTCTTTACAAATTTAACGTCCCCTACGTGGACGTGGACGGAGAAACAGGTTTAACATGTGTCGGCCTCGGCCTCGGCATAACACCCACGCAATATCCATATGACCTTCGACCTGCACGTAGGGCCGCCCTGACCCTTCAACAAAGGGAAGTAACCGTTGACTTACTTAGAAAAACATCTAGAAATTTCCACAAAGGTGTATGGATGCTCAGTATTGCAAACAGACGGGATTTTCACCGTCACCCACTACTATAAAAAAAACAGTGTGTGTTTATATCACAAAAGAAATATAAACAACCTCGTTTTCATTTCGTTTATTTTGCTAAAATTTTGGATAAAATTGATTGTTGGTCTTACTTGTATTTCTTATCCCAAAATAAAATTTTAATTTACCGTTTAAAGTTTTGAGAATCGAATTTTAATTCAATGTTTTAATCGTTGGCAGCTAATTATTTTTCCAAAAATATTTTTACGATGTAAAAAGTTTTATTACATACAAAAAACGAAGGTTTTGATACAAAATAAACTTTGAACATTTTTTATACAAAAAAAAACTCGTTTAAAAAATGAAAAGGTTAAAACTAAAATATATTGGTCGATATTTAAAGAATTTTAATATCACATTGGGAAATAAAATCTCAGTGAAATATTAAATGGAATTAATAAGTAAAACATTAAAGAATATATGGTATAATAATTCTAAAATTTCTATAAACTATTACAAAACCATATCTTCTTTATAAAAGTAAAAAGAATAAAATGATATATTATAGCGATTATGAGCTCTCATATAATCTCTGAATGTCGCTAATAATCTTGTTTACATTTCATCGCTTGCCGTCGCTTACATATTTTATCATTACCGTGACATGTTTTGGATAATTATGCAATTTTTTTTAGTAAAATAGTATGTATATATTTTTTGTAATTCAGTGTCTTAAGACTTTAATTTACTAATTATCTTTGAAATAGTTCCAGAAAATTAATATTTATCTTTGAAAGAGATTTTTAAATGAATTTCTGAAAGTTTCAATTTCACTGATTTCTTTTGATTTTTTTTAGCCGACGTGAGAACAGTTTTCGGTTAAATCCAATATCTTTATGTTTTTATGACTTCCTGTTTAATCGTGTGCTTCATCTGACACACGGAAGACAATAAATGAAAAATAAAACCTTTTTGTGAGCATTTCTTTATGCGAATTTTATTATTAGTATTGTTCCTTCGAATTATAGTTTAATAATAATAATAATAATAATAATAATTAATAATACATTTGTTTAATAATTTTTTTTAGTTTAATATAATAATAAACAAATAATATTTACATTGAAAAAAAAGACATTTTATTAATGTAAGTGTTTGAAATAAATGGAAACATATGCTATAATAATAAAACATTTTATTGAATTAATTTTAACAAAAAAATTATCAACCGAAAGTTCTTTTTTTCTTGTTAATAATGTTATGTTTTAATAAGACATTGAAATACTTCCTAAAAATACTTAGGCTGGCTAGGAATGATGTTGAAATGGAGACTATTTTTCTTACTCGCCTCAACAGAAATGTGCTTCAGCAAAATAAAATTTCGGCTATCATAACATACTGGCAACAATATTTTTTTCTTCTCTTCAGTTCCCATTTCTTAATTATTTTTTATCTAATGTGTTTTATTTGGGGGGGGGGGTTACAATAATATTGTGGGGTCTGCATAAAATGAAAGTATAATTACTTCTGGGCAACGAGATTGAGTAACTGCTACCATGGGGAATATGCACCCTTCTTTTTTTATCAAGTAAACAAAAAAATCTGACCATGTATGCATTACAAACGATAGCAAAACATAGTGTGTAACTTTCTATTAAGTTTCAGTCTAAAATAAGGATGTGTAAGCGACTCATGGTTTGCCTCTGCTGGTTGTGAGTGACAACGGCCCTTGTTTCTCCAGTGATGAATTCAGGAGGTTTTTAGAGGCAAATGGGGTTAAACACATATTCACGGCTCCTTATCATTGGCTATAAAAAAAAAACTCCACACGTTCAATGTAATTAATCCAGGACTCCTCAACATCGTTCCATTCCCGTAAAGTGCCCATCAACGCCATTTTTTTTTTTTTTATTTTTTTTTTTTTATGCTTCTGGGAACTCCGAACACATCCAATGAGTGCGTTTACTTTTTTTTTCTTTCTTAAAAACTTCCAGCACATGTTGGTGTTAATCTTCCAAATCCCTTCCTCGCATATTCTTCTACTACCTCGTCGCCAATTATTAAGTCTGCACCATTTACTAAGTGTCAAGACTGAACCAAGTCCCGATCTGTTAAAGTCTCTTCTTTTTATAATCAACACAACAACAACAATTACAACAAAGGCGCCCTCTGGGCCAATTAAAAACTTCACCCAATGGCTGTAACTTGATACATTACATGTTATATATATTCTAAGAACATCATCGGAAAGAAGATTGTGGATATTTGTAATCTGGAAACGTAACTTTTTAAAGTCTTTTTTCATTAGCCACATAATTGCGGATACGAATTGACAGATGGTGTAATATGAAAAAGTGACCATTGTTAGATTTCTTTTACAGTGTTCTGAGTTGAAAGATTACTCATTACTGTGGGAGAGGTAGTCACCCTTTTTCCAACGCTGAAATTACTTAGTAAGGAGAAAACGTTTGAGCAGATAAAATATAAAAATTTGTCAATTGAATGAAATAAAAACAATTTCATGTACCAATAAGTGACAAAAACACATATGAAGAAGAATTCTATATGTAGCTTTTGTTTAAGGAATTATACCGGTCAAAGAAATAGGGTGAATCCTGTATTTACTTATGATACTAGCTGACCCGACCCGGCGTTGCCCAGAAGTAATTCTATTTGATAATAGAAAAAGCAAGAAAGTAGGACAGTTACCATAGAAATACAGGAACCCATGTCTTAAGCTTGAACGCTTTTTTTCTTATGAATACTGCTTAAATAAATTACTTCATTCACCAAATACATCTAATCGTATAAAATAGTTCCTTGCTTTCATTTTTTTTATGCATTTAATTTCTATTTATGTTTCACTTTAATTTACATTTAATTTCGATTTTACTTATTTAAATACAGAGCCGTTTTTTTGCAGCAAAAATATTTGTTTACTTTTTTAATTAAATGCTGATCTTAAAAAAATAATACCCCAAGAAATTGTTTTATCTACAAATACTTATATTTCTATCAAATAGTAACTTCCTTCAAGTGTTTGTGTATAGACACTGTTATTTAAAATTCCTCCTCCTCCTGTAAAAATTAATATTTTTAGGCGACGAGTTTTGGAAGAAAAGAAATACCACGTGTCTTTTATAGTTACGTGGTATCCTGGAACCGCCCTCCTCATGGTTAGAATGCGCCAGAAGGGGTAGAAGGAGGAACCAGTTCTACTCAACGAACAAGCCGCAACATAGTGATTTTTTTTTTTTGTTGCAACCCTCAACTTCCCATGTCGCCTGTGAATAGCTCAACATATTACTTAAATTGCTTTACTCCAAAATAAATTTGCTTTTTATTAAAAAAAAGAATTTCTCGCCGCTACGTAAGTAAGTTGCTGCACTTCTGCCCGTTAATAGTTATTAAATAATGCAAACATTTAAATATTCATTATTATTATTTAGAATTTCAATACAGAACACCACAATTGATACTTATAGATAGCTAAAAAATCGAATCGAGTAGCAATACTTATATGGGATTCAGAGGTGGGATCATGCGTTTCTTGTGTTCTTCAATTTACCCAGACAAAGCTATGCACAGGTCATAGTTTTTTTAAAATTTTCTTTTAGGTATTTTGATTAATTAAAGTTTTGTTTAAGTATTCAATCAAACAATTAGATGTTTTTAAACCTTCTAGAAATTATCCCAGGAAGAAAAACCGATATTTAGTAACGTAAAAGTTTAAAACACATTTTTGTTATTCACAACAGGTTAAGTAAAATAATAAAATTAATCTGGAACGTTCTAAAAAAAAAACAACAACCCCGTCCTAATTTGGAAGATTCTAGAAATATTTGAGTGTTCAAATTTTAATAGAATGTCCAAATTATCATAAGGTTGTTTTTACAGGACAATGTTTTTTTTTTGTTGTTTTTTTTTCTTTAATATAAAGATGATGATTGGTATGATTCTTTTTTGTTTTACAGATGATGAAGCTGGTGCTACTGGTCTTGTTTTTCACATTATGTTCTGGTATGTTCTAGGGTTTTATACTTTTTAATGTTACATTTAAAACAAAATATATGTTTTAATATTATGAGAAAAAAAACGCAAATGTACGATGTTGTTCATCACCATTGTCTTAACGGGTTAAAAATATCTTGTCAAAATAAATATCACTAGTATTGATATGAGTTCCCTGCATTACTCCCCCTTTTTTAAAAAACTCTTCCAGACTTTTTGTATAATCATTTGTTTCTTATTGATTGGAAGTTTGATCATGTTTAAATATAACTGAAATTGAAATAGGTTTGGGGTCAGAGTTATCTCCCTTGGAGATATATTTTCGCTTTTAACACCGGAGGGCACTTTTGACATGAGAGTTAGTAATGTTGCTCTACACACGTAGTGGGAAATTCAAAATGACCCCCCCCCTCTTATTCAGGATGACTTTCAAAGCACACAGGCGTCTCTTTAGCATTTCTAACTCCGTACGAACTGGATGTGTCTTATCATGTCCACTTTGCCAAAAAGTTTTTACACAATGCAATGCACACATTTCTTTTAAAAATGAATAACATGTGCATTTTCTTATTGTAATGGAAATCATCATGTATTACATATCCCTTCACCAAATCTTAATATTTGTCCTAGATAAACTGTTAATAAACTAAATGTCTTTGCTAATGGGAACTAGTGTACTCTTTATGTATTACATGTTCTTTTACTGTCTTTTAATAGTTTTCGTGGACAAACTTTTTTATACTAATAGTTCACCACTTACCAAGGCCAAAAGCCACTCGAGGATAAGGTTTAGTAAGATTTTCAGTTGGATAATGGAACAGTACTATGAAAGGATTGAGAACTATGATTAATTTACAGAACGACATGACAGATATTTGTTGACATTGGACTTGAAAACGACCATGTTGTAGTCTGTAGGGAAATATTCATACAGGTGGGAAGTTCTTGGAAAGAAACTCTGTTCATGGAAGTTCCTTTTGATTTTAGGTATGCAGAGGAAGAAAGGAGGGTTCTTTGCAGTGTTGGTAAAAAGACAAGTTTTTGCTGAGAAGGTTTTATGGGAGGGGGGGGGGATCAGAGCTTGAAGTTGTTGAGCACCTACCATGGAAACACTGATAGCCGGGAAAGACTAGCAACGTCTCTTCTGTGAGAAAGAGGCTGCAGGAAAGCAAAGAGATCATCTCCCACTAGATTGTGAAGTCAATTTTATACTCTATCAAGGCAAGAAAGAATGCTCTGGTAAGCACCTCACCAGATAGCACAGTAACATGCCATCTTGGACTGAACCTGACTCTCATACAGGTAGAAGATTGTATCAGGAGTCAGATATTTTCTGGAGTAGTAGAAAGATCCAACCATATCTTGTTTATGGGCGATTACCAGTACTTAAACATTCATTAGCAAATCGTACACACAAATATCTATACTAATAGTGGAGGGTGTGTATACTTTTATACACACCAGATGTGATCACACTCTATAGAAAACCAAAGTAAGTCATCATTATTTGATTTGAATAGTCGTTCGCTTTTGGGCTAGGAGCAAAGTAGTATCTGTTCTGATACGGCACGCCATCTTTTCTCCCCATCTTGGGACGTATTTGACTCTTATACAGGTAGAGAATTGCGTCAGAAGTGAGATACTTTTTGGAGCGGTAGAATGATCCAACCATTTTTCCAGCGACCTTGGCAACAGATTTGATGTAAGTCTTTCAATTCATGTCTGTTAATAAACTGTCTTTGTTATCCTACTGTTTCTTAATCATCTTTTGTTTTTCGACATTTATATCACATTTGTTGATAAAACAATAGTGGCACACGTCCATATTACCAACAATAATACATGACGAATATTGGTAATTCAAGTACCTAACAAATAATTCTACTTTTTACCACATGTGTGGTGTTAAATAGGATGAAATAGAATGTGAAATATTCTAATTCTTCAATTGTTTTGTTTTTTTTCATTTATTTCATACATTTATGATTCAAAAGAGAAGAAGCTAAGTAGATTCTCTAACGGAAAGAGAGCAACCCTGTTCTCCAAAGTTCTTATTTTATGATATTTATAAAATTTAAAAAATAGTAATTAAATACAACATTTTCAAAAAAGTTCAAGATTAACAAAGGAAAGAAAGAAAGAATAATTAATAAAGTATGATTACATTCATGATCAGAGGAGAAGCTCGCTTCTTCTTCTTTCGTGTGAATCAGATAATTCTGGTGCTGGCATTAGTTTCCCCGATGTTTTTCTAGTTAGAAATCTTTCTGGAAAGACATCAGGTACTTACGGGAAGGACCACGAGAAGGTTGTCAACATCCCTAAGTGAAAGTGGTACTGTGGAACCGACTCGATTCGAACATGGAACACCCAGGTCTTCAGTCCGTGTCGATATCCACTTAACCACCGTCACCTCCCAGAAGCTCTCTAATGAGATCCGACATACTACATTTTGATCCTAGCCTGAAAGCCGAGTCTCTTTGTTCAGAAGATCATATTTAAATTGTATTTAAATTATGAAATAATGTTAATCGAATTCAAAATAACTTTTCCGATTTTTTTTTAAATGGAGACTCTTTTATAGAAATAGGGAGTTTATTTAATTGTTTTGCACCAAAATAGCAACCAGTCTAACTAGAAGTATTGTATTTATTACTAATTTATTATTTAAATATTATTATTCCGATATTGGCGTGCTACCATTATTCCAATTATTGAATAATAATAATATTGCAATCATAACTAATCAATAAATACAATACTCTCGATTAGACTGGATTGTATTCAACTTTATTAAATCATGGGTCAATAGAAAACGAATGAAAATACATTCGACCAACCCGACAATCAGCTACATCCCATCCATTCACTGTGGAGGTCCCCAGATGCCGGAGAGCCTTCTATTCCAATAGCTTCTTTCCTCGTGCTGCCAGCCTTTGAAACTCCTTTCCTGCTCCCTGTTTCCCCGACTGTACTGTCATGCAGAAATTTAAAACTAATGTGAACAAGCATCTCACTGCACAGCTCCCAATTTATGATGACCCCCCCTAAACTTTCACCCTAATTCTCAGTAGCCCCTTATGTCTACAGTGGCAGCTAGCCTTGTTTGGGGTGAACTAAGTTAAAAAAAAAAAAATACAGAAAGTTGTGACAAATGCAAGTAAGACAGGAGGATTAACTCATTATTAGCTAATCTAAAAGAGAAAGACTTTATTTTCGGTCCTCAATGATATTCAGAAATATCTTATGTTATTACTCTGTCCGTTATTCTGTAAGTCTTCTAATCTTTCCAGATTGGTTCATTAGTTTTTCAGGAACTTTTGCATGAAGTCGTATGACCATGATCGCAGGATACTGACTGAGCCAGATGTTTTGAAAATACTCTGGTTCATCCCGCAGAGGATTAAAATGCCAAAAATAGCAGTTTTTTTTTGGCTGATATTTAAAATTTCCAAAATTAAGGATTAATGGTTATTTAGATGAAACAGGAACTGGTTGCAACACGATGCAACAGTATAATGTAGCCATAAGTACTGATGACCCCAAGAGAACTGAAAAATTCCCCACAAATATGCACAACTGTTCACCAATATCTGAAAGTGCACTCATTAGTTGTGATAGTTTCTGCCAATCCACTTGCCTCTGATCTTTAAGCAATGGTTGCCTCTGATCTTTACACAATGGTTACCTCTGATCTTTACACAATGGTTGCCTTTGAGTCTCTTCTAACCTTCCTTGTTGTAACTCATAGCAACCACCATCATGCTAAGTATATCATCACAAGGAATAACAAAATATACTAAAATGGCATAACCAAGGCTAGCTTATCAAGGCTCCATTTATTTTTTACTCTTTGATATGTGAAACTCTTCATTATTTTTATATCCAGGAAATGACCACTGAATGGTCTCTCAGTTCCAAATGCGAACTAAGTTTTTTTATATGTCCACTTGAAACTACATCAAGTTTAACATAAGTCTGCTGGTTTATGGGGAGTGGCGGCTATATTGTATCACTCGAGGTGGTATTGCTTGAGGAAGAGTAAGGACTGTCCCAAGTAATTTTTGATAATTCAATTCGAATATCTGAAGCGAATTAACTCAAATATTAGAGCATTGTAATCGACATAGCGGACAAATGAATTTCCAGTCGTTTATTGAGTATTTTCTGACACTTTTATAATTTTAACATAGAACTAAAACAAATAGAAACAAGTAAACGGCATAAAAGTTTGATTGTACATTAGACAATAAACTTATAATTTTATCACAAAATAATACATTAAATTAAATTATAAGAGATGGGCATATTTGCTGATGACACCATGCTTTATTCTCGACATGTGGACAAATTGAACACCTTTCAAAACACCGATTTCCATGGCTGATAGCACCCTTCTCGAGAGCTCGGTGTTTAAACTCCTCGGCCTAATATTCATAGGCAACATGAATTGATATAAATACATAGCAGATACTGCCAAGTCTGCTGCAAAGAAGGTGGGCTCCCTCTACCGAGGTAGAAATCCTCTCACATCTGCCAGTATCCTATATCTCTATAAAGCCACCATTCGCTGATGCATGGAGTCTTGTTGCCACATCTGGGCTGGTGCTCTAACTACTAGTCTCTCCCTCTTGGACAGGGTGCAAAAAATAGTCTCTAACTTAATAGGTCCAGTACTGTCTGCCAAATCCAGCCCCTATCCCATTGCTGCAATGTGGCATCCCTGTACTTGTTTTACAAGTAATTCTACGAAATGTGCTCCAATGAACTTACTACACTTATACTCCTCAACGTAAATATCCCCCATCAACCCAACTAGCAGAAAAATTCCACCCCTTCATTGTAGAGGTCCCCAGATGCTGGAAAACATTCCACTCTAATAGCTTCTTTCCTTGGATCGCTTGCCTTTGGAATTCCCTCCCTGCTCCCTGTTTTCCCGGCTGTACCAACATGCAGAAACTTAAAGTTAATGTGAAGAAATATCTTGCTGCACAACTCCCCACTTAGGATGCCCCCTATAAATCTGACCTCTAATCAGAGTAGACCCTTATGTCTCAGCGGCAATATGCCTTGTTTGGGTGAACTAAGGGTAAAATAAATAAATAAAAATAATAATACACATATACAACACTTCATGAGCTACAAAGATATGTTGTATTCAAGAGAGGTTTCTTTTTCTGAAGTTGTCCTTGGACTTTAAGAAGAAAAAGAAATGAAAGAAAAATGCGACTTCTCCTGAAGACTGTCTGACTGATTGCGACAAGGAGTACTTGGAATTGGTAGGAAGTTTCGGAATGGCCAGACAAAGTGACCTCTAAAGTTGATACCACTTACTACTACTGACCTCTTTGTACCTGCAGCTAAAAGCCTGCTAATACATGTCCTAGTTTCTGTTGTAATCCAATCAAATTTTAGTATAACTCCTTCAATAAAAATCAATTAAAAAAAATAATCTGTATATATTTTCACTAGTTTGATGCAGAACAAGTATTACTAGTAAAAACACTAAACTATTATATACTATCTATCACCTCCGGCTCCCCTGCGAATGAATGATAGATAAATGACAGATGTATTTCTGCTCCCAGCCCTGAACCTCATATTACAATTTTTATTATTTTTTAATTTTTATAATTTACAACTTTCTAGTGTATTATATAAAGGGTAGTTGTCTGTATGTATGTCCATCTAAAAGTAAAAAAAAATACAAAACAAAACCTCACAAAGTTGATATATTCTTGATCAGCATTGCCCTGAATAAATAATATCTAAAATTAAAAGACTAATTATTCATTCTTTGGAGGTCAACTGGGCCAGATTACGTCAGGGAAGGGGCCTTTTTTCAACCATTTCCAATGTTATATTTTTCTAATATATAAAGGCCAAACGTCTGTATGTATGTATGTATGTATGTATGTATGTATGTATGCAAAAGACTCTGAAAATACTCGACACAGCCTCATAAATTTGGTATCTTCTTCACCAGCGTTCTTTCGGACACATAATATGTCAAAATTAGAAAAAAAGTATGTATTTGACGACAGTAAACTGATCACGTTTTTATAAGAGGGGTGGTCAAATTTCTTTGTGTTTTTATTATCTGTTCGATCTATGCATGCACAATTTACTTGACCATTTCTGTTTATACAAACAAACACTTCTTTGGATTTTAAAAAATGAAAAAAAATGTTACCTCATACTTATGTACTCCACTCCTGCAGCTTTCGTGACACCACCAGTTCAGCCGTTCCTGGGTTTGGTGGTCACCCGGTACTGCTTGGAAAAAGTTACCGCCCTGATGAAGGTTGCAGATGCCGAAACGCCTGGTCCAGTGATCACTCACTCTCATGTTGTGTTTGTTTAGATCAGTGAGCGATCAGCCGGGTTCGATCCGCAACTTGGTATTGCTGTGAAGTGAAGGGTCATTCATGCAGAACAGTTGAATAAAAGGAATTAAGTCTGTAATGATGTGGTATGTTGTGGTTTTCTTAGAGTAATTATTTAAAAAATAAAAATAATAATTTACACTTGTTTGTTACAAAGCAAGGCAGTTCGGTAATATTAAAGTTAAACTCTGTGTCTGTTTTTTTTTGTTGGACTGACGGACTCTAATAATTTGGGCGACTTGTTCGTTTGTCAGTGAAAATTCTGTTCTAAGTTCTGGTGAGAAAAGAATATAAACGGACTGATGTGATGTTTTCTGTAAGGGGGGAAACAGAAGCGTGCCCTTTCGTCCGGTTCTCTAGTGAACCGTCTCACTGACTGACTAAAACTATTCTGTCTTCTCTTTTTATTGGAACCCACTAACCGAATTTTCCTTTGTCTCTGAAAAACAAACATGACCTTATCTTACACAGAAGTAATTTATTTCTCTCTAGGGTGGTCTATAAAAGCAACCCTATCCTGGCAGCTGATTCATAATACAAAGTGCTCAATATCCGGGATAGAGCAGGTAGTAATGCAAAAGTGCTCAATATCCTGGATAAAGCAAGCCTGTTTAAAGGCCCCGTTGCCTATGTTTTGTTATACTATTTAATACAAGAAAATCTATTCGACGTTTCCCAAGAGTCATTGGTAAGTGGTATAAGTTAGTCAGTCCAAAGTGTTCAATATCCTAGATAGAGTAAGTATGTTTAAAGGCCGCGTTACCCGTAAAAATGACTTATTTGTCCTTTGTTATTTTGTCGTATAATAGACAAAGTACATGGTGTTGCCCGGGAGTCACGATAGTAACAATATATTATAATATCTGGTAAGTGGTATAAGTTAACTAATCCAAAGTGCTCACTAACGTGGATATAGCAAGTATGTTTAAAGGCCATGATGCCCGGGAACAAAGTGCTCAATATCTTGAAATAAGCATGTTGTTCTTCTAAACATGAGTCTGTAGTGAAAGAGTCAGAGTCGGAGGTTTGGAAAGGAGTCATTTTTTTCATTCAATTCTTTTTTATTCCTTTATTTTTTTCATTAAATACATTCATTTTTCATTCTTTTTTATTCTTTTTTTCATTCTTTTTTTCATTCAGTTTTCAATCTTTTTTCATTCATTTACTTACTTTAATTTTATTTCATTCATTTTTTTCACATATTTTTTCATTTTTTTTCATTTATTGTTTTTTTCATTGTTTTTTATTCACTTTTTCCTTCAATTTCTTTCCTTCGATTTTTTCTTTTTTTTTCATTTTTGTATTTTCATTTACATTATTTATTCATTATTTTTCATTCATTATTTCATTGATTTTTCAATCACTTTTTCATTCAATTTTTTTTATTCATTATTTTCATTCATTTTTTTCCATTCATTTTGCATTCATTTTCTTTTCATTGATATGAATATCCCGGATAGAGCAGGTAGTAATCCTAAAGTACTCATAACAGTGCTCAATATCCTCGATAGACTAGGTGTTTAAACGCAGTGTTGCCCGGATAAATAACTTCTTTGTTTTTTTTTTTTAGTATGTTGAATACCCCTGGGAGCAATAATCCAAAGTGCTTAATATCTTTAATTGTCATATTATCGTGAAATCGGGTGTGAGGACAAGAAATTAATAATTTACTGGAACCATTTTGCTATCAAAATTGGAAGATTACAGTATTATTTTTGGTAAGAGATATATTGTAAATCGCTTCGGACTATTGAATTCATCAACATTAAGTATCTTCTTAATATGTTGAAATGGAAAGGGGAAGAAATTAGCAATTGAGCGTGACCATTATTTGTTCTCTTCTATGTTGTTCGGGATCAAAAATTGTAAGATTACAGTATTACTTTTGGTAAGGAATGACTTCATGATTAAAGTTTACTCGAACATGACATCCGAACTTAGCCCTCGAGATCGGCATGGCTATGCAATATGTGCCTGCATTAGGGATGGCTTTCTGTATGGCAGGGACATCCCCAAAGAAGACCCTAAATTACCCTATATGTGCTTCCGTATAGCACTTACTCACAGCACTGCATTCATATTTGCCCTCTATAATCCCCACAATGATGGAGTTACTATCTTTGAAAATATCTCTGAGAAAATGGACCATATCCTCTCTGCTCATCCATCTGCCAACATTCACGTCTGTGACGATTTCAATGTTCACAATGGCTAGTCCACTCAAACAAAACCGATGTCACGATTTTTGACAAACCCACTTGCATACCCGATGCGGACGAACAATTTGCAGTCTTCTTGAACTTTTTCTAACAACTTGCCCTGAACTGTGCTCATCCACTGTTCTGTCTCTGCTGGGATCTTCTTATCACTCAGTTGTCTCAATTAAGATCAAAACAAAGAGCAACAATACCTCTGATGTTCCTCTCCACCGCACAGTGCATCGATGGCTGACTGATCATTCATATCAGAAATACCCATGCATTTCATAATAATAATACTATTAGTACTACTACAGTTTCTAGACAATACCTCTGGACATATCAAAGGCATAAAGGTCTACTTTACAAGGTTGCTAGCTGTGGAATATCTGGAAATTTCCTTTCAACCATCATATCCTTTCTCTCTGATAGGTTCATAAAAGTAGATGCTGGTGTGCCTCAAGAATCCATTCTAGGCTCTTCCTGATCTTCATCTACGATATCCCAAATCACATTCTAAGATCATTTGCCGACATTTATGCAGACAACACAACCATCTATGGCAACACTTCGAAGAGCAGCAATTACCAATATCTTTCTGATTCTCTCTCTTCTGACCTTCAGCATGTGGTACAATGGGGGAAAAGATGGCTGGTTAATTGTAATGTGTGCAAAACGAAGCTTCTTTCTTTTCACCAATAACGCCCTGATCCCTACCTGGCCCCAATTAAAATGAATGACTCCCATCTTGAGGAAGACCCCTGCTTTGACAAGCTTCTGGGACTGACCTTCACACTATACCTGAAATGGAAGACTTACATCAAATCCGTTGCCACGGTCACTGAAAAAATGGTTGGATCATTCTACCGCTCCAGAAGGTATTTCTCTCCTGACACAATACTCTACCTATATAAGAGCCAAATACGCCCTAATATGGAGTACTGTTGCCACATCTGGGGAGGTGCTGCTCAGAGCATCCTTTTCTGCCTTGACAGAGTACAAAACCGACTTCGAAATCTAGTGGGCGATGTCCTTTTCTCATCCCTACTACCTCTTTACCACAGAAGAGACGTTGCTAGTCTTTCTCTACTCGATCGTTATTTTCATGGCAGGTGCTCGACTGAGATTCCCCCTTTTGTAAAATATTCACAACAAGAACTCGTCTAGCTACAACCACTGTCAATAGGTTCCCTTCCCCTCTCTCTCTCTCTCTTTTTCTCTCTCTCTCTCTCTTTCTCTCTCTCTCTCTCTCTCTCTCTCTCTCTCTCTCCCTAAAACTAAAGGAAACTTCCATGAGCAAAGTTTCTTTCCTAGAATTGCCCGTATGTGGAACACAATACCGCGGGGCTGCTTCCCAGCTGACTACATCATAGTCGTTTTCAAGTCCAATGTAAACAAACTCTTGTTGAGTAGTCCTCTTAAATAATCAAATTTTTCCTAATCACCATCATCATTACCAATCATCACTGTGTTTTCTCACCGTCCCCCTGATGCCTATTTAACTCTTATCCTCGAGTGGCCTTTGGGCCTTAATAAGTGGTGACGCCTTTGTAAAAGAAAAAAATATACAAATGTTCCAAGTAATAAACTCGGTAACAAGATGGGGAAACGGTCCATGCATTCAAGTACACTGGATTTAAATCGTAGACTGATGTGTGATTGCACATCAAAAGATGTTGCTATGTGGGAATTTCACCTGGATTGAAACATGGAATCAAAAAGTGGATTATGCATCTGAAAAAAACTGACAAAATAGGATTGTATAAACCTAGTGTCAACTAAGAGGGAAATGCGATCAAGAAGTTTAAATACGGTGGCTGGCTGCTGTCATCTCCGGAAGAGAAGCTTAGTTCACCCAAGGGATTGGCACTGCCATCTTCAGAAGTGAGGTTTTGTCCACCCAAGGGATTGGTACTGCTGATGACTATTATGTGTTGGTAGAAATGAAGAGCATTGTGCCTGTCTTATGAAATTGTATCTCTGAGTGAAATAAATATTTATGTATTCACAGCCAACACAGATGATGTCTGGAGTAAAAATGGCTGGGAAATAAGACAATCACATACAAATGTATCTATCTTGGATCTATTATCAATCTGTCTTTGTCAATAGTCTGGCATGCCCTGTGAAACATTTGCACTCCTGCTTTGAATTAAATAAATTGGGGAACTGTGGCAGCGGAACTTCAATAGAAAATAAAAGGATCCTTCAATCGAGTTTGTCTGCTATTCTTTAGATATTGACAATTTTGCAACCGATTCAGTTACAGCTAATGATTCCTTAGGTTACAGTTGGTGATGAAATAAATGTTACCCCAGCACATGAAGGGGAAACATTTTTGTTTCAATTTTATGATCTTGTAATCAGAGAGGAGTGTAATGAATTTTTAACTTAATCACAATCCGATACCGTGACGAATGTTAATGACTTGCCTCACTTTTTGCTGTCATGTTAAATCTGCAAAAGACGCATGTGCGGGCTGCTTCAGATTACACTACCAATATTCATTTAGGCATATAAGACTAAGAATTTATCAGTGAATGCGATGTTGACTAAGGTGAAAGCAATAATGAAACACAGGAGAAAGAGAAAGAAGTAAGAAAGAATAAGAAGAGGGAAAGTTAAAAGGAGGCATTGGAAAATAGTGCGGTGGGAGTGAGATGGTTTTAGAAAAATGGATAAAATATCAGCAGAAACTTTTAACAAATTTATTACAACTGAACACAATATAAAATAATGAGTTAATTGGCCGCTGTGAGCGAGATGAAATATACAGTCCCCAGACGTGGTCTGTTTACTTTTCTACTCCAGGCAAGACTCTCTTTTGAAAGGGTGATAACTCTTAACCTTACCGAAATGATGCAAGGGAGATAAATCGTTTCGTTAGTTATTCCTAACAGATGGTAAAAAGGAAGAAAGTGTATCCTCTGATAAATCTTTATCTTGAAACTTGATTTTAATTCAAAGAAAATTTTCCTGTATAAAAACTAATGTAAAAATAAAATCTGAGAAAATAAAGTCGGATTTGCTAAATTTTGAATTTGTTTGTTTTTCATTGATTAAGTTGTTTCCTCTGTGAAAATATTACCGTGAATTATTCCCACCAATACTTGTATTCGAACAATGTTTAGGTAAACACAAAAATGTTGTCTCTGTACATGAATTGAAAGAAAAGTAAAATTGTTGGTATAAAATTTCATTCATATTTGTTCCTTTTTTATCATTATTTTCATTCTTTTTTTTCTCTTTTAGTGCAACCAAGTTTAACAGATAAGACTGTAATTGCTTCAAGTGGAAAAATATTATATTATGAAAACTCTACATCGACATTTATATGTACAAAAACTCATGCAATATGGTCAGCAAATAATAAAAATCTAACCGAATGCAATTGCCCAGGAAAATGTGGAGATATTCTTTTCGACGAAACACGAATAACTGCATATTGTAATGGATCCAGCCCTATACTTCACTTCAAACAAATGAAACTTGATGACAATTATGATGTTCTAAGGTGTGCTCCTGAAAGTTCATGGGTTTTCAAATTGCTTGTAGGAAGTAAGTATGTTTATGATTTATTTGCATTTTACTAAAATGTTTGTGTCACCTGTTTACATCAAGTGAGAGATTTTAATATAAAATTCGACCCATTATATTTTTTATATATGAGACCATAGCAAAATTTTGTTTGAAGGCGAAATGCAGTGAAACTGCCCGCTACGTTCAACAACTGTAATTGCCTCCATTGATTAAAAAACAGCACTTGATATGCAGTATTTGTGGAACAAATGTGGGAATAACTGGATGTGAATAAATTGTTGGGACAATGAATTGAACCATGTTAGGCAAATGATTCATTTTGCCAACAAACCAACAAGTTTGGTCATAATTTGGTCTGCAATTCGGTTTGGGGACCAACGTCCATTGCAATATTCATGGGTTTATTGAAGTCTTGTAGGCCTTGTCCGTCATTTTGTGAAAGTATTTGAGTTTTGTAAATTTTGAAATTTGTAGACTACTTTGCAAATAAAAATTCATTTGTATTTTTAATTTATTTTATTAAAGTTGTGTACGTTTTCAGCATCCTAAATTCACTTCAAAAGATCATCATTCTATACGATTATTCGATTTTTACTTTAAAAATTACGTTGCAATTTAAGATGTTAACAAAGGAAAGAATATTCATGAAGATTTAATCTAATATCTTTTTTTAAAAACTTATTTTGTTTCATATATTTTGCAAATATAGTTTTTATCATCCTTTTCTCTATGTGATTTAAGAGTGTTAGAAAAACAAAATACTAAGTTCTCTCAAAAGTAGAATCGATATTAAATTAAATCTTCCTCATATCTCATCAGTTCTGTTTAAACTGAAAAACTACTTTTCTTGTTTGATATCCCGTTTTTAATATTCTAAATATTCTACGTGCTGAAGGAGTTGAAAATATACTCCAAGTATTCATTACACAATATAAGTAATGTTGTAATGTTGTCGTCGTTAACAAAATCCGACTTTTGGGTTACAAGGAAAAGTAACAGAAACAGAATTGAAAAAAAAAAACAAGAATAGGGGCAAATAACTATAATTTCAATCCAGTTTTATTAATATTTAACAAAAAATTTGAGCTGCTTTTATTTACAAAATAAAAGTTAACAATTTAAATAATACACAGTTCAATATAAAAAGTGTACACATTTTCACCAACTGTTTGTATGTTATGTTTTGTAAATACGACTGTTCACACTTTATCTCAACGATTGGTATTATGTTTTGTAAAAACTTTTCAAGTTTTCCCACAACTATTGTAAAGAGAACCCTCTATGCTTTCCCAACTTTTAGTACATAAATTTCCAGTTTTAATTATGTTTTATAAATACAAATGTTCAAGTTTTCCCAAACCGGTGGTCCATATATTTTTTAATTTTATCTTTTCAATTTTTCTCTGGTCCATTATGTTTTGTAAATACAACTTTTCTATTTTCATTCAACTGTTAGTCAGTTATACTTAGTAAAGACAAATGTTCAGTTTTCCCAATGTATTGGTCGATTATGTTTTATAAATACAATTTTTAAATTTTCCCCCAAACCGTTGGTCCATTATGCTTTTCTGAATTCATTAACTGTATATTTTGTAATTCGCTCTTCATTACTTGCGTTTCCTGTTTCAAGGAGTGCATCAACCGTAGATACTCCACGTTTCTCCAAATATATCTTGGCCACCTGCTGTCTGGCCGTAGTCAACTTCATGACCTCACGCTTAAGATGGCCTAATAGCATCTCACATGGTTACAGGTCGATCATCAACGTGATGAGCCAGTTTTGCCTGCCGATGATAACCTCGCTGGGTTTTTTAAATACAGTGTTCTTTCTGTGTTCCCATGTTCCTACGCCAGTGACTACCATCAGCACCATTAAGAACCTTCCCACATCTATATCTTTAATGAGACAGAGAAAAAGAATCGGTCTAAGTCAATTACCTCTTATCACTAATTAATTTGAGTTGAGTATCAAATGAAAGTTAGCCAACGACGCAACAACCAACAGTATGGAGACCCTCCACACATGATTGCACCAGTGCAAGCCACCTCCATGACATCACTAATTGCTTTTTTGTTTTCTTGGGAGTTGGGGCATGCGGCTTTTCCCAGTTGTAACTTCAGTAGCAGTTCTTTTGCAACCTGGGTCACCTTCTCTTACTTCAGCCTTTTCTAACTTATTCTCCCACAGGTAGTTTGTATGGGTTCTCCTATCTGGAGATCAGCCTCTTTTCAGTTCTCATTAATTCTCTCGTTCCTCCTCTTTTGTGCCCTCGTGATCCTCTGTTCGTAAAGATCTTATGCTACTCTTCCAGAATCACTTTATGATGCGTGTTCCTTATGAATACTTTTGAGGCTTCATCATGTTGTTGATGGGTAAGACAACATCTCGACCAAACAGCAGATAATAAGGTGCAAATTTCAAGGTCTCATTCATCGTAAACCTCACAGCAGCCAGCACCTGTCAGGTACACATCCCAATTTTTCTTGTTCCCAATTTGGCTAACACATCGACCAGTCCTGTGGAACCGCTCCACCCTGACATTATTCTTAGATAATTATGTGTTGTATATTTAACCCACCTAGCATCTCCTATATTACCTGATTCACGTTTTCGGGTCCATTATTATGATAGGCCTCATACCAGAAGAATATCTCTCTCAATATCAGATCTGCCACGGTCTGTACTCTTTTGTTTAGTAGTGTGAAGGCCTCCTGCCAATTTGTTAACCAATCCACAAAACTCAGTATATATCTCAAATTATTCATGTTCATCTTCTGAAATGAATAGCTGAGGACATCTGTCTCCATCAACAGAGACGTTCTCCATCTTCTGCTCTGGTTTGCCACATGATTGACCACATCACTATACAACCCGGGTCAATAGTAGCTCTTTCCAATGAACTCGGTTGCCTTATCGATCCCCTATGTAACTGATCTTCTCATGAGCACAAACAACCTGAGGCTTACTCTCTCAGCCTTATCAGTGAGATAATACAGCACTTTATCCTGTATCACCAACCTGAAGGTGCTGCCCACATCTACTTTGGTTTTGAAATTGGTGATCTTACTGTCGCCCTGGTTCTCTCCTATTATATCCTTCTGATGGGGATCAAGCATTTTCTTCATTCTAGACACTGGTCCAGCTGGTATAAGTTGATCACATATATTTGATATTCTTTATTATTCACACCCAGCTTCAACTTAACTGATTCCGTCTCCAGCTGCTTAGGAATTTGGGATAATACGTCTGCATAGGTATTGTCCTTACCTGCCACAAGGCCCACTGTTGAATTGTATTGCTGTCCAATCAGTCTCCAACAGATGTCTGAGAATCGGTATTTATTGTAAACATGGTTCCACTAAGATAATATTCCAACTTTTACACCATATACAGTATCATGAATGCCTTTTTCTCAATGACCGACCATCTCTGTTGTGTCTCGGAGAGTCAATGTGACAGGAAATATATCGGTATATCGTCCATATATATATTCCAGGCACTGGTTCATCTTTTTCCGGGCAAGGCTGCAGTAGTACTACGCTTATGCACCTGTCACTCACGTCCGTATAGGACCATGTGCTTGCTCAAATCCGGATAAGTTAATAAGGGCACTGCTGTGAATAGCTCCTTGAGTGCATCAAAAGCTCTTTGACGGTACTCTGTTCACTTAAACCATGTGTTTTTCTTCATCAGTGGCCTGGATAATTGGCTAAAAGCTGGCAAGAATCATCTGTAATAGTCAATTGCTCCAATAAATCCTCAGATCTACTTCACCATCATGGCCCAGATGACCTCTACCTTGTCCAGGTCCAGACGAATCCAGTCATTTTCAATAATGAATCTCAAATACTTTGTTTTCTCTTTTTAAAAACTGACCCTTCAATAATTTAAGTCTCAACCCATGCTCACACAATCTCCCAAACACTTTTTTTCCAGGTGTCCAAAATATTCCTTGGAGAACACCATAATATCATCCAGGTGGCCATGGTAAAATCCTCCATTGTCATTAACTTTATAAACACGCCTGGCACATTCAACAGCCAGAATGACATAACATGGAATTTGAACAACCTCGCATGATACACAAATTTAATCTAAGGTCGAAAAGTAAGTGGACTTTCACAGCTGGGTCAATATATCATCGATCAGGGTTTGGTGATCGTATTCAGCTGGAATTCAGAAATCAACACAAAAGTGATGACCACCATCCTTTTTTTCCACGATTACAATTTGAAAGCTCCAAGGCGATCCTGACCTCTTTATTATTCCTGCATCTAACATTTCCCTTACCATCTCCTCCATTAGCCTTCTTTTGGGGATCAGAGTTTAGTATGGTCACGGCTTCATGAGATGATGGTCACCTGTATCTATTCCCATATCTACTGTCACAGTCCCTCCCAGCTCTTTGTCAGTAATTGTTTCGTCTTTTGCCGGTATTCTTTTGGGATGACCAAATCCTCGTTTAGCACCTGGCCACACCTGCACTCCTTTTGTCTTTCACTCACATCTGTCAAACATATGCCAGACCCTCTTTATTGGTCGGGTGTATCCCAATTCTTCTCCTTTTTTGAACTTCACAGTCCAAACATCTGTGTTAGGCAACAACATAGGAATTGTTGTCAACTCCTTGACCATGCCCTCACTCAACATGACTCCTTCTTTGTTATCCTCATATTTTTCTACTTCCGCTATCTGGTATAGCTCACCAAGCAATTCTTGCTCACTATGTATTCTTCTTTCAGAGGAGATAGCTGTCTGGGGAAATCTATACATTGGTCTGAGCTACTATGACCAGGATGTCACTGACTGCTTCCCTCAGGGGAACCTCTATTCGCCCAAACTCAACTGATCTTTCTTCTCCCACAGTCAATCTTCTCTTAAAAGCATCTCGCTATACAGATCAGGGGTTACATAGAATTTTAAATCACCCCTGGCAACCACACTATCTCATCTACGATCATCTCACTACCGTCAGCATAGCGGGTTCAGTCTTCTTTTTATCTGTAAATGTTAATACACTTCCCTCCATATCAGAAAAATATCAATGACCGGTGTCAACCAGGGCCTTTACCTTCTTGTCCCCTATGAACACTATACAGGTAAGTATAATAATGAAATCAAGTGTTAGCTCCAGAAGGGAGCCCCTTGATTTCCTCAAACTAACTGAAGTAAAATAAAAAAAAAAGGTAAGTTCCTTCTCATCAGTTAACAAGGAGAACACCCATGCTCATTTCTTTTTGTCTCCTGTCTTTCCTTTCTTGTATCCTGCTATGCCGAACAATAAGAGTCCATCTAAAAACCCGTTGCTTTTCCCTCCTATTCCGCTTTCTACCATGCCTATGCCTTCCTCCCTCGTAGGCTGTCACTATGGACATGGGCGTTGGAAGCAACAGTCCGTTTTAAAACTCATCGTCTCGTTTCTCTCTACCTTGACCTCTCTCTGAAATCCCTCTCAGTGGTGCATGGTTGGAACCTCGTATTCCTGAAGAGTTCCAGTTTCTGGGACTGCCTCGTCCTTCCTGACGGCAGCGCCTTTTCATATGGTCTGTCCCTCTACAGAGCCAACACTTCTGTACTTGCAGTCCACGGAGAAATGTCCTCTTTGTCATTGGTTGAGTTTTTAGTGGGACCACCTAAGTGTTTATTTCACATTGGGTGACAAATGGTCCTTTGTCTTTTGGCTGGAGGGTATGCTTTAGGCCGTCCCTCTAAACCCCAGTCGGCGATACCCTGCCAATCTGCAACATTGACAACACAAGGTACAGTTAGGCCTTGTCAATTGAGGTGGTATTCTTGAATTATTCGGGCAATCCTTTGCCCTGTGTCCTTCATCTCGGCACGTCCAACAAACTGGCCTTGGTCCTCCCTGGGGGGGGGACAGTTTGTTGGATGGAGGTAAGGCATAATATCCATGTCCCTCACGCTGATACTCAGGTTACTTTCCACCCTTTTCGTATCTGTCGCTGCTTCTCCCTCCCAGTCCTCTACTTTTTCTGCCTTAATTCTGAAATCGGGACTCCCTTTGCCACCCCCCTCTTTGCCTTTACCAGAGGCCCTGATTTCTGATCGTGCCATCTGACTCGTTCTCAGAATATTTTGTGGCCCTTTAACACATCGTTACATGTCTCTCTCTATCACGTAGTCCATCAGTAAATGCATCGTTTAGGATAGCTTGTACATTCTCACTAATACAGCTCTCACTATCAGGCTGCTAATCCTTCTATTTTATTTATCTTCCTCCCACAAGGTAAGATGTGACACAAGGTCGGGAAAGTGGGATTTGAAAAGCCAGCGCCCGAGAAGGTGGGCACTCTGGCCTACAAAAAATGCCTGGGCAGCCCCGTCGGCATTCCCGGTAGGGGCGCCTCAGGCAGTAAGCAATAAACTTACTCCTCCCCAAAGAGGGGAGGCAAAGCCTGGGATGGGTGCACCCCCTAGAACTGCACAGGACAAACCCATAGACCGGCGGAAATCAAGCCCCAAAGGCCAAGACGATACATCGGAACAAATACTACACTTTGATCTTGGTTCTCTCCAAGTTCTTCCAAGCTCTCTGTTTGTGGACCTTAGCCTTGTTAATCTCCTGACGGCCTCAATTGTAATCCACTCACTTGTGTACTGCATCACGGAGTTAGGCCCAAGTTAGCCCCATAATGTTTTATAATATTGAGTGTTTCATATTAATGACTTTTCTGTATTTATTTATTATTCAGGAAGAAGCGATGCTGACTTTTATCCTAAAGAACTTTATGCGTTGGTCAACAATAATTATACGTTGGTTTGTGAAAAGAAAATGGGCCAACAGGTTTATTTGTATGACGACAAAAAAATGATAGGAACGATAGATTTTAAAAATTATGTTGACAACACAGATGAAGAAAACTTTGATATCACAATTGATCAATTGAAGATAAAATTACTCATAAAGAAAGTTGCTTTAAAAGATGATGGAAAAATATTTGGCTGTTATCCTCTAAAAAACCATCTTTCTTTAATAAATTTAACAGTTAATGGTGAGTATGTTTATTTTTACTCCAACTAGATCATCCATAACCCGTTGGGTCAGTATTTGTTACATGTATTATTAAATACAGGTGCAACACCGATTTTCCACCAAATGATAGAATAACATCTCTTTTAATCCAGACAAAAGGGGAGAATTTGATAATCTAGCTACTGCCAGACTAGTTTACTGGACAACCAACAGATAGCTCTATGTTTGGTGCACCGTCAATTTGTTTGTTTAAAGTTTACCTGTTGCTGGTAGTTTCTCTTTATTTTGAGATTATATGTTATTTTATTTAAATTTAACCCTAGTTATAACTTCACAGGTAAAATTCAAGTGGCAACCATGGTGGTAAACATAAACAGTGGTCTACTTCCATCAAAGAAACAGTTGAACTGATGCAAAAACTTGACAGTGGTGGTTTTGTTTACAGACATGCTAGGTGTATAATTAGTGGGTTACTTTACTTTTAAGGTGAAACCGGATAGTCTGGAAAAACGGTTAAACCGACGAAAAGGCTCTGGAACCAACGATGCTGGAAAATCAGTGTTGCACCTGTATATGATTTCTTACCTTTGATATGAGTTCATAATCATGTTTTTGCAAGAAAGTATTCATTTGAAAATAGATGACGTCATAAAACGCAGAATGGTAGATTTTGGCAACTTTTGAAAAAAACAAAGCTCATCCATTTTCAAGTAATATATATATATATATATATATATATATATATATATATATATATATATATATATGCTTTAATAAGATTGGCATAGTAGCCATAATTGCTGAGAACAGGAAAACGTTTATTATTAAAGCAACATAAAATTTAAAAAAACAGCAAAAAAAAAACGCAGGTAGAGGGGATAAAGAATCTGTTTCAACAGATTTTTTTAAAAAATGGATTTTTTTTCTATATACTCAAGCAACATAAGTTAAAAGAAATTAATGAATGGAGAGGAAAATGGTCTTGTTTTGTCTTTTCTGCCATTACCACTATTTATTTGTATCTCATATTTTGATTTTTTTTTGCTTAAGTGGCTGCCACCTGTCCAGTCCAAACATTCTGTACTTGTGTGATGTTTTCTTCAGACAATCATCCTGATGAAGTCTTATAATAAAGACGAAACGTTGATGAATACATAAATAATACTTTTTGATTTTCCTTTTTCAATTTCGTTATAAACGCTGGACAGACTAATTTTCAAAAGGACGATAATAGTCGTGTCTCCAAAAAGAAAGAAAGAAAAAACACGGCCAACATGCCCAAATAAGGAACGCTGTTACAACTGTCCAAATTAAAGTGCACTAAAAAAACAAAACAAATAACAACAGTGTCAGTTCCAGGGGTATTATCTCATGGGGCAAACATGCCTTAAATAAAACGTCCTCAAAAAATATAGCTTTTCCATACTTACTGAAGCCAAAACTAAATATGAAAGAGATAAATACTAAATCTTCTAACCCTCGACAGAATGTAAACAAACCTCAACAAATTTTGTGATGCAATAAAGCATTAGTCATCGATCATTTTTTATGGAAATCGCTCCAGACAAGGCATGAAGCCACTTGATGCAAGGAACTTAGAAAAAGAAATTACCACTCCAAGGTCAAAAACTAGCCAACGATAAGTGTTAGATGGATAGATTCCGACCCAAAAAACAGCAATTCTTCCCCTTATGTCAGGACAAAATAAGAGAAGCGAGAGTTATGAGGCTGCCGAAAGTAGACCCATGGTCAACTTTCTACTCTCTCTCTCATTTGTAACAAGATTTGGGGATCTCATCTGGAGCTTTTATCTCAGCAAGAATTTATATGCCAATCGATTGTAGACGGATAACAAATCACAATGGCATTCATAGAGGGGTTTCTTAAGGCCCCTTCATTTCATCATCATCATCAACCGGTTTATTTGTTGAATCAGGCCACAATTAATCCTCTGATGAGGGTGGGGCCTGATTGTCTAGTCTCGAAATCTAAGTCTTCCTCTCCACTCCTGTCTTTGGCAAGGTTTGATGGAATCCATACCCATGGCCTTCCTATCACGTTTGACTACGTCCTCCCAAGTCAACTTGGGTCTGCCAGTGGTGATGTTCTCTGCTGGCACATTCAACTTTCGGACTTTAGCAATCCAGCCATCGCTACGCTCAATGTGACCCAACCAACGCAGTCTGTTCTTCCGCATGATGTCCGTAAGGCTTTTCAAGTCGACCTGTGAGAGCAGGGATTCAAAAGAAACGTACTGTTCAGGCCTCACCAAACAGATCCATCTGACCATTGCCCTGTCATTACGGTGCAGCTTCTTTAGTATGCCAGCAGAGACAGCCCAAGTTTCTGAGCCATACAACAGCACACTTCTGACACATGAGGAGTATACACGCCCTCTCGTAGTTGTTGGCAGGTGTTTGTTTGTCAGGATTGGTAGCAGCTCTCTAAATTTTTTCCAGGCACACTTGCAACGTGTAGCTGCCGCGAGTTCACAGCCTCCACCTGATGACAGCACATCTCCAAGATAACAAAAGTCTGTCACTACTTCCAGCTTGTTGTCACCAGTATCCATCTCCGTCAGTGGTCTGCCATCTATTGGTCTTGCCGTGCCGGTGCAACGAAAGCACATAAAGTGAGGATCTGCTTTGAGAGAGCCCTTTATGCCACTGCACCTTTTGTGGACCCAACCTGAACAGTGAGTGCAGATGATTGAGTTGCTGCCAGTTCCTTTCAGACATACAGCACACGAAAAATTAATTAAATTAAAAAAGGACGAAATATTTGAAATAGGTAAGAATCTAGTGTTAGAGGTTAGAAAATCCCTAAGGAAATCCTCATTAGAATAATGGTTGAGCATATGATTGATAACAATGAATCTGGTAGAAGCGCAGGTGCTTACGCATAAATAGAAACGACTAGGATAACTGCCAACACAGAAATTGAAAAGGTCAGAATCGAGCGGGAAATTAGATTCTTGGAATTGGATGAGAATAGATATAATACAGTGACAAGGCAACGGGAGTTTGATTTACACTTAAGACTAGTGCCACCATTTAGGAAAGAAGAGATCGACGATTATTTTGAAAAAGTCAAATTTGGGATGGCCAATGGACAAGTGGCCGATTTTATTACAAACGGAAACCCAAAAAAAACTTGCATAAATCTTTCGATAAATAAATGACTGCGCTTATTATGAGATCTTAAAAACTTATGCCAGAGGCATATCACCAACGGTTTAGAAGTCATAGGAAAATTTATGCGCAGTCGAGAAGAACAAAGAAGAATTCATAAATTGGAGGAATTCATAAATTCTGTGTCAGACGAGAAAAAGACATATTTAGATGAGTGAAAGGTAGAAACCGTCTATGAGATGGCTGTTATGGTGGACGAGTATGCCCTGACAAATAAAAAAAAGAAAGGGTCGAACTCAGCAATCCCTGATTCGAATTTTGTTGTACGCAAAATCAATGAGCGGGCCATACTTCTAGTTGGATGAGTAACGCCATTAATATCTGTATGGAAAATTTAAACCTACAAAGTCAGGTTATCTAAGACAATCCAGTTAAAGTTATTTCAGCAAGTGATTAAGCAACTGGGTATCACCTCTGCAAAATTCAATGCATATCATCCTCAATCTCAGGAAGTCTTGGAAAAATTCCGTTCTATCTTGAAAGCCATGATCAGAGCTTACTGTTTAGATCATAAAAAAGAATGGAGTGAAGGTATTCACTTTGTAATGTTTTCAGCTCTCAACTCGGTGCAAGAATCCTTGGGATTCAGCGTGTTCGAATTAGTGTTTGAACGTTTGGTGTGAGGTCCATTGCAATTGTTGAAGGAGCAGTTGAAAGACGATCCACAAGACGATCACTTGCTAGAATACATATCCCAAGTTAAAACATGGAGGCGAACAAATTGGCCCACGAGCAACCTAAATCGGTTCAGAATCAATACGATAAACAGGAAGTGGATAAGCAGATCGACGTAGGAGATAAAAAATTTGCCACGTCTTGCATCAACTCGATAAATATCCTGGACAATAGAGAGGAGACATGGTTCGAATGCGAAAGGACTTTTATAATTGCATGCAACCTGGCTGATGTCAGCCCTTTGGACTGTACTGCATGGATTGCAGACATGGGACATTGCATAGTGTTGCCGACACTTGAAACACTCTAAATTCCAGAACTTAAGTCGGATTTTTCCCCCCTTTTTTTGCATATATGATAAGTGAGCTTGTTTCGCTTTGAACAACGGAAAAAAACACGACCACATGAGACCAAGAAAACTGAAACCACAAATTTTAAGTAAACTACGCCCCCCCCCCCAAAAAAAAAGAAAAAAACTGGTTGTGGTGGCCTCAAAGTACGATTTCAGGGTACCTACGAAATAGTCAGGAAGATCAGCAGCCTGAACTATGTAATAAAGACTCCTGATCGCAGAAAGGAGACTCGGTTGTGTCATGTTAATATGATTAAACCATACTTCAAACAAAGGAAGGTTGAACCCGCCTTGCCGGGTAACGCATCTCATAGTGAAGAGATAGTGGACCAGGTCAGATGTACTAGTAAATGGAGGATAGGGATGATGATGGAAATGATGAGTTCCCAAACACTTTAGATGAAGTGCCTCATTATGTAAGGTATCTCTGCTTGTGTCCATAATCAGCAGTTCTTAAGATAGTGAGACCGCAGCATCAAGTGGTGGAGAAATATGCTTTTACTGGTGATGGATGATGAGGCTGACCGCTTGGTCGATGATGTCTTTGATGATTTCAGTGAAGATCAACACTATTTAATATGACGACCTGAAGAAGCGACTGGACCTTTTGTACCATGTTTCCAAATTAGCCACAGACGAAAGAGACCACCTTGTAGCTGCGATATGTGTGATGATGAGATCTGGCTGAATGAGCAGAGAAATAAATAAAGCTGACAACTGGTGTAATAAAAAACGTGAATACCCAATATATATTACACATCTTCATCCAGCTTACAATAGTTTAGTACAGACATAGATGGAAATTTTTGTCTAGTATATATAATGTAAGTGTTGGTTTTGCTAATGAACAACCCTCTCATAGGAGGAGGTAATGCCTGGGAGGATAGTCTCATGACTAAAGAACGGATAGTACACTAGTCCCTCCCCTGAATTGGGCATTGAAAAATAGTACAATAGTACATTAATAGAAGTGATAGTATAGTTTCGGCTTCAGACAGACAGATACCAAATCTCCATTAGTAATAGATCTATAGATTTATTCAAGGTAAATCTCCATTAGTAATAGATCTATAGATTTATTCAAGGTAAATCTCCATTAGTAATAGATCTATAGATTTATTCAAGGTAAATCTCCAGCAAGGTAACTTATGACATAACTTTTTATTACACATAAATCTATTTTTTTTAATTTTTTCATTGTGAAATTCTTTAATAAATTGTTTTATTCAAAATTAATTTTGCTTCATTTTCAGTTCCTGTTTCATCTGTGTCTCTTCATCAGGAAACAAAGGGCTTTCTTATTGAAGATGAAGATGGAATATTTATTTGCAAAGTTGATGAATCCAAACCAAAAGCCTCTTTCCAATGGATTTTATCTGAAAATGGATCCGAAAGAGAAATAACACAGAATATTGAAATTACATCGAAACAGAATGGAAAACTTTGGCAAACAACTTCCACTTTAAAACTGAAATTAAAAAGAAGTTTTAAAACAATCAAGTGCAGAGCAAGAATTCAAGGAATGGCCTGGACAAACTCCACATCTCTACGATTGAATATATCATGTGAGTGTTTTTTTTGTTGTTGCTTATTTATCTTTCGAAGAGTTAGAAATATATAGGATTTGTCAATCTTATTTTTTTTTGTAAAAATATGTAATGCTAAATGACACAATGATCATTGATGCAGACTACAACCTCAAAACCAGAAATTCTATTGAGATAATGTAATCACACCTTGGGAAAGGATGACTTACTCTCTTGCTTTAAAACTACTATGGAAGAAATGACAAGAATTGGTGGATGGAAATCCTGGTTTGAGAGTTGCTAGTTTTACCCGTTTATTGCATCCCTGCATCTGTTAGAATGCTGCCATCTGCTAATCACATATTTAATTAACAGCTTTTATGACCCTAATCACATTTTGCCAAAATGATCATTAACTTTGTTTTATACTTTACTAGCAGAGTTATCCACTATTTGTTGTATTAGTTAAGTTTCTTAACCCCCTATATTAGTCCGCTTATCTCCCCCTGACTTTTGGCTCTTCCTGTAATGGTTTTCTATTAATAAACCTCCATATTAATCCAATCCATCCTGGCAAACAAGAATTGGTGGACGGAAATCCTGGATTGACAGTTGCTAGTTTTACCCATTTATTGCATCCCTGCAGCTGTTCGAATGCTGACAATCACATAGTTAATTAACAGCTTTTATGAACCTAATCAGATTTTGCCAAAATGGTCATTAACTTTTGATCTTACTCTTTGCTTTATCCTTTAATAATACGGTTCTTTCGTCTTGGCTATTTTGCTAAGATCAAAGTGTAGTATCTGTTCCGATGGATACTACACCCCATAAACTGGTATTGTCTTGGCCTTCGGGGCTTGATTTACGCCGGTCTATGGGTTGGTCCTGTGCAGTTCTAGGAGGTCCACCCTCCCAAGCTTTGCCTCCCCTCTTTGGAGAGGAGTAAGTTTATTGCTTACTGCCTGAGGCGCCCCTACCAGGGAATGCCGACAGGGCTGCCCAGGCAATTTTTAATGGCCAGAGTGCTCACTTTCTCGGGCGCTGGCTTTTCAAACCCCACTTTCCCGACCCGACCTTGGGTCACATCTACTTGTGGGAGTAAGATAAAACTGGCCTTGTGCCTAACCTCCTGGAGAGGAGGTAAATAAATACTCTTTGCTTTATAGTTTACTAGCAGAGTTATCCACTATATGTTGTATTAGTTAAGTCTCTTAACGCCCAATATTACTCTGCTTATCTGCCCCTGACTTTTGGCTCTTCCTGTAATGGCTTTCTATTAATAAACCTCCTTATTATTCTAATCCATCCTGGCAAACAAGAATTGGTATATGGAAATCCTGGTTTGAGAGTTGCTAGTTTTACCCATTTATTGCATCCCTGCAGCTGTTCGAATGCTGACAATCACATATTTAATCAACAGCTTTTATGAACCTAATCAGATTTTGCCAAAATGGTCATTATCTTTTGATCTTACTCTTTGCTTTATCCTTTAGTAGCAGAGTTATGTTGTATTAGTCAAGTCTCTGAGCTAATTCCTTAAGCCTCAATATTAGTCCGCTTATCTGCCCCTGACTTTTGGCACTTCCTGTAATGGCTTTCTATATTTTCAGTCCCTGTTTCATCTGTGTCTCTTCATCAAGAAAGAAAGGGCTTTCTTATTGAATATGAAATTGGAATATAAACCTCCTTATCAATCCAATCAATCCTGACAAACTACACCATATAATATATAAAATTAAGTTGACATCCACAAGCGAACAGACAGAAACCCTGTATGCAAACATACTGAGTTGATGTGGGTGTAGGAGAGTATACACATGTCTGGGCTGAATTTAACAAAACACACGTGTATAAACTCACACATCTTTACAGGCATAAACGCATGCATAAGTAGCAATCACGGAGACATTCCCAAGCTAGAGAGGACAAGACGGAAGATTAAAATATATTAAATTAAATTAAGATCAAATTTATTACATTTTTAAGATATTTCTTGAAAACTTTCAGGTCTTGGGAATTATGTATGCCTATGCGATTGTTATTTATATGTGTTTATGCCTGTAAAGATGTGTGTCTTTATACGTGTGTGTTTTACTAAATTCAGCCCAAGCGATTGAGTGTATACTCAGTATGTGTGCATATAGGTTTTTCTTTTGTCTGTTCGCTTGTAGATGTCAGATTAATTATTTTAACCCAGACAGTTATACTGGATCTATCATTCTGTTTTGTTAACCTTGATTTTGAAAGACTTTTTTTAGGCTAGAAATCTAGATGATTTAACAAATAAATAAAAATTTAACAGTCAGTTGGATTCTAAAATAATTGTAATTAATCATGTGTCCTTAAAAATTAGATCGGTCACATTTCATGAAATGAAAGTGTAAAGAAAAGACACTCTGGCTTGATGATGTAAAGCTTTTTGTAGCTGTGACTGAAACATATTTTGATAATGTATTGACTTATATATTAATTCAATAATGTATTGTCACATATATTTAGTCAATAATTAATTGTTATATATATCTATTAATAATGGAGTTTATGTATCTGTCTGTCTGTCTGTCTGAAGCCGAAACTCCATCAAAGTTGTATAACCATTCATTAAATCCCCTAGCTTCATTATATACTATGAAAAAACCCGGCATAAACACTATGGGCATTTCTCAATTTACATAAGCAATTGCTTTTGAACTTCTAATAAATTAGTATTCTCAAATATACACTCAGGATCGTTTCATTCAGATTTTATCATGTATTTACGTAATTTTGCTCGCTACTAATCTTACTTATAAATTATGATTAATGAATCAAATTGTTTAATTAAAATAATAATTGATTTAAAAATTAATCAGTTACGTAGTTATTTTATCTACGTCCAATTGATTAAACAGCGTGCGGAACGTAAATCCATTGAAACAATCTCCCTCCGTCAATTCAGTTTGGACGCAATACAAGCGCGTAATTTGTAAACAAACGCTGGCATTTATCGTGTTACTTTAACTTACGCTGTTAAGCTTTAATTCACAAACTGTTATTATTCCATGTTTTATTTATTAAAATAAAAGATGTGATTTTATTTATTTTCTGTCAACAACAAAAATAATATAACTGCTTTTAGAAACATATTGTTTAATTAAAAAAGTTAATTAAAACACACACACACGCGCACACATAAAAGAGTACGGATTTTTTACATTGTTTCATTTTATAAACACTTTTCTTCTGATTCGAAAAATACTGTTCGCTGTATTTAGTTTTGTGTTAATTGTTGATTTTAACAATTTTATTGAATCAAATTGTTTAATTTAAATAAAAATCGATTTAAAAATTACTACTAAGACACACACACACCCACACACACACACATTCTAACAAATTTAATTAGGTAAACTTTCTTTCCGAGACCATTTACATAAGTAACCATGTTTAGTATATTCGATTTTTTGGTGCTTTTACACTTTAGGACCCGCGCTAACTTTGACTCCATCGTTAGGGTTAGGGTCAGAGTTAAAGTGGGTGTTAGGGTTAGTGTTTGGATCATCGTCAAACTCAGCATAGATCCTACAGTAAAAGAATACAGATTTTGTTATTGTTTTATTTTATGTACGCCTTTCTTCCGATTCAAAAAATACTGTTTGCTGTATTCAGTTCTTTAAATTGTTGATTTTAACGATTTTACTGAATCAAATTTTTTAATTAAAATAAATATTGATTTAAAAATTATTAAAAATATTTCTATTTATGGAGAAGGTTAATACAAAAATCGGGGTGGGTCGAAATTTCTTTTGTCATTATTTACATCTACAACTATGTTTGGTCATAAATAAAGAATATCAACGTATAACCACCCAAGAAATATGACTGAGGCTACATCAGTTTACACATTAGCGTTAATTTCTGACGCGGCAGCCTAGCAAAAATATGCGACCGGAGGGAGCATATATTTGCTAGTTTATTTAATAATGGTTTGTTGTGTGTGTGTGTATATATATATATATATATATATATATATATATAGTTTCATTCTTGGATTAGCAGAATTACATTTATGCGGTCGTTAACACAGTTTTTTACCCAAGGAAGTAACCCTACACCACCCTTTTAGGTGTAAAGTTCATTATAGGCATAGTCTTGCCAACCACTTCTAGTATATTTCATTTCCTTGATCCTGGACTCACAAATGGGATGTTTATTTGATTACTGGGAAGATCTGTTGAGTCATCATGAAGGGGAGCGTGGCAAGATGTTTGCTTCTTGTGGTTTCTTAATTCTTTAGGTGACTATTACTTTTGTTGCGTCGTTACACTCCTGAATCTGTTTTAACCAGAACTGACCTTGTTGACAGTCTTACTTACTATAACTGGACTGGTCTTGGGTATCTTTCAAAGGACGCTCTTTAGCCCGGTGACGTTTGTCATAATTTTGCTTTTTTCTGTCTTTTCTATGTTCTTTGATGTTTTGCTGATCAAATGGATTTTTTTGGAGAATGGTAGGGATCCGTGTTCGTAGTTTTCTATTCATCAACAGCTCTGCAGGATTCTTGTCATGTTGCAGATGAGTGCTGCGATAACTAAGCAGTGCTATGTCTGGGTCACCTGCTTTCTTCAATAAATTTTTAATTGTCTGAACTGCATGTTCAGTCGACTACTTGTGAGGTGCCGAAAGTTAAAAATGTTTTAAAAAATATGTGAATTTTTCACAGCATCAAGTAACAGCTAGTATCTTCTTCTCAACCTGTGCTCGGTTTCGGTCAGAGATTGTGAAACATGAAATACCGATCTCCGGCCATTTTCTTGCTTCTGAAAAAGTACTTCCCCTAGGAAGCTAGATGACTCTGCGGATACCCTTGTCGGTTGTGAGGATTGTAATTGAAAAGGGTTTGAAACTCGATCAGGGAACCGTTTACACTCTGACTTCAATGAGACCATTAAACCTCAATTTCACTGGATTAAAATGAATAGCATTTTTCGGCATTTTTCACAACCAGGTTTAGAGAATGTGCTGTACAAGGAATCCAGGAGGCAAGACTGTTTTTCTCTTTGGCTTGTAGACCATTGTACTTGCCACTCATTGCAGATACATTGTCGTACCTTTGCCCGTGGCAGTTTCCCAGGTCTAGGTTATGTATCTCTAGAAATGCTATCAAGGTATTGAACATCTCTTGAGCCTCATTGCCTTTGTTTGCCATGAATGTTAGAAAGCGTTCCACTGGTTCATCTTTCTCCATGTACCTCAAATACAAGGGTCAGTTGGTCAATGTGCACTGCATCTGGTGTAGAATCTAAAGAAATGAAGTAGTATTTTGATTTTTTTAACTCGAGAAATGATTTCTCCAAGGACTTGTTTACCCATTACACTGGGAAGCTCTTCCATTATTGTAGATGACAGATAATTTATGTGTCTCTTGTCGCGATTGGCTTAAGTTTTGATATACTGTGCAAGAATTCGTCGTACTGGGCGATGAGTTCAAGAATACCAAGAAAATGACCATTTCCAGGTGATCCAATCAATTTGTTGTCTCCTCTAAATGCTAAGCCACGTTCGGCAATAAATTTAATAATACTAACTACTCGTTTCAACACTGATTTCCAGTACTGCTGTAGATGTTCGACCTGTTGTGTCAGTTCCGTATCAATTCGCCCAATTGCTTTTAACTTCCTATTGAAAGCAATCGTAGCCTTCAGATGTTCCGTTGACTGCTCATGACTACGTCGACATTCTTGTGAATGTTTCCAATCACAGAATCCATTAGATGAAAGCTGAAAAGACTCAGATTTTAAGCACATCAATCTGCACGTGAAGCAATAAACACATTCGAGGGAGAAAAGCATAACCAATTCCTAGTTATGATTTTGACAACTGAAGAGTTCGAGCGTGTATATTTTTGGAATATTGCGGTCCTTTCTCGGTTGCTTCACCGAGTGTGCAGAAAACAAACTTTCTTCTGCTGAACTATTAATAATCCCATTTTCAGCCAGTATTCCAGCATCTGATCCGAAATAAAGGATGGCCAAAATCCAATGTCATTGCCACCTGGTGGACTATCAACTTCAGCTTCTTCTTGGCCTTTTGGCTAAGATCAAAGTGTAGTATCTGTTCCGATGGATACTGCACCCCATAGACCGGTATTGTCTTGGCCTTCGGGGCTTGATTTACGCCGGTCTATGGGTCTGTCCTGTGCAGTTCTAGGAGGTCCACCCTCCCAGGCTTCGCCTCCCCTCTTTGGGGAGGAGTAAGTTTATTGCTTACTGCCTGAGGCGCCCTTACCGGGGAATGCCGACGGGGCTGCCCAGGCTATGTTTAAATTCCACTTTCCCGACCCGACCTTGGGTCACATCTTACTTGTGGGAGTAAGATAAAAACTGGCCTTGTGCCTAACTCCTGGAGAGGAGTAAATCAATACTCTCAGCATCCATTTTTGTATGTTCTTCAATTGGACCCATTACTACTTGTGCATTTCCTTTGTCAGACTCATCAGCATTTTCAGATCGTTTTGGTTCTGCAAATTCATCATTCCTTTCTGACATTTGTCTTAGTTGAACAGTGAAGAACTGGTCCAATTTTCTTACCTTTGTCAATTATTCTGTTGATTTTATTGCCGCTTTTTTCACTTTACGTCTTTTAGAAGCCCCGGACTTCCAAGTTCTTGTACGATTCCTGTGTCTGTCTCCTTCACGATTGTCCATGCTGGTAATTTGAAAATGAAGGAAATGGCAATATAGTGTAGCTTAAGTAAAATCAAAAATAGTCGTAAATAAATTAAGTTTTAGTTACAAAGAAGCAAAAACTAGGTCCAATTGTAGATGAGGTACCGTTGGAGTTTCTCGCTCATTTCGGTAAAAACTTATCGTAAGCCCCCCCCCCCCCCCCCCCTCTTGCCTATGCGCACGTTTGTGAGCACAAAAATTAAAAGTGAAACTGATGACTCTATGAACAATGCCTTCTATCGGTAAAAATGAAAAACAAACACATTTGGTATAAAATAAAAAAACAAAAAAAAAAACACATTAATGTCGGGATGTTTTGTAAAAAGGGTTTACTTCTCGTTTAGTTTCTTTAAACAAAATGTGGTGCTTGTTCCCGGTTTCGGCCAAACGAAAATTATTTATGCGTGAAAACAATATCATGTACTTACTCACTGGTATTTTATTGTTCAATGTTGAAAAAATTAGGAAAAATTATCCAGTAGAACTTTAATTACAAATATTTTAACATTTTTCGTAACGTACGAGTACTTCGATGACTAGTTCGACAGAAGGCAAGGGCAGATAATTTGCGATGATAGGACAAAAGCCCACCGGTTGACAAAATTTTAACATAAAATGATCCACCATTTCCGGACCATTATAACTTTTTAGGGCAGTTAATTATTTTTCTTTTGCAATGGGATATAAACTCTATGCATTGTTTTTCGGGCGGGGTGGGTGGTTTCTACTTTTTAAAGCGATCGGCAGTCGTAAAACCACACATAATCGCTTTAAAAAGTAGAAACCACCCACCCCGCCCGAAAAACAATGCATAGAATTTATATCCCATTGCAAAAGAAAAATAAAAGTTATAATGGTCCGGAAATGGCAGATCATTTTATGTTAAAATTATATGCAAAACTGATCCCCCAATTTCAATCTTACATAATTGTTGTTTTTTCTTCCTGAGAAAGATGGGTAATACTATACATAATTTTTTAAAAAGTGTATTTTTTGTTTTACCACACGGACTTGAGGGTTAGTAGTAAAAATGGTGCGTCATTTTTTTATGATGCAATCTTTAAAAGAATGCAGTATTTATAAAGTACGGGAAAATGTTTAAAAATGGAATGTAAATTGTAAAAATAATAAATATCAAAATATTTTTTTTAAATATTTATTAATTAATTTATTTTTAGTCCAGGTTTGACTTATTTTGGTGGGCTTCTGTCCGGTGCGCTTTTGTCCGGTGGGCCTTTTTCCTACCACCGCAAATTATCTGCCCTTGCCTTCTGTTGAACTGTAGCCAATGGAGGCATAGTCATCGAAGTTACTCGTACGTTACGAAAAATGTTAAAATATTTGTAATTAAAGTTCTACTGGATAATTTTTCCTAATTTTTTCAACATTGAACAATAAAATACCAGTGAGTAAGTACATGATATTGTTTTCACGCATAAATAATTTTCGTTTGGCCGAAACCGGGAACAAGCACCTAATTTTTTATTAAAATAATGATTTGAAAAGAAAATACAATAACTTAGATAAATCGATTTTATTTACTTGAAAACAACAGCGTATTAATAAATACTCATTTTTTTAATATTTATTTCCAAATATTGGAGAGACTTAGCCAACTAAGTGGGGTTTATCTGGACCCTACGGTTTTTAGTTATTTAAACATATTTTTTTTTGGGGGGGGGGGCTTAGCCACTAAGTGGCCAAAGATTAATAATAAAAAGATGCCATTAGTAATTAATTTTTCTTAAAACACATTTAAAATTTCTTTAAAATAGAGTTAACAAAAAGAAAAGAAATATATGCACTTACATTTATGTTGAACAAAATTTCCTCTAGTCTTTCTGAGAGTAGTTGTCTCTTAGAAAATGAAAATGTAACTAAACTGTTTCAATAACCAAGAATCTTTTATTCTATCTCCCCACCCACTCTTTATTTATTTTGACATTTCTTTTCACTATTAGTTTACACAGACATGAAAAATCAAAATCAAAGAAAAACCTTGGACTTCCATTTCTCACATATATGTGAAAAAAACATTGGATTCACTAATTCACTTAATCTAACCCCACATCACAAGCCTTTCAAAATCTTGAAAGTTTTTTTTTTTTCAAGCCTTTTTTTGCTCACCTCTTGTAAGTGGGGTTTATGCCCTACCAATGTTTTTTTTTTTTTCAACATCTTGGATATTTTTCTATGGCCTTATAAGTGTTAATTTAAAAAAATTGTGAATGTAACATTCACAATTTTTTCTTAATTAACACTTGCAACTGACAACAAAAAGAAAAGCCTATTTGAGATTCGTGATATAAGACAAAAATATCTTTTTAAACTAATTCCCAATTTCAGTTGAAAATAATTTAGGTTGCTAGTTTTTTTGTTTTTTTTTAACATAATTCACCCCAAAACAAGGCAGGCCGCCACTGTAAACGTAAGGGGCTACTGAGATTTAGGGTGAGAGTTTTTTTTTTGCGGGGGGGGGGGGGGGTCAACCTAAATTGGGAGCTATGCAACGAGATGTCTGTTTACATTAGTTTTAAATTTCTGCATGTCAGTACCGTCAGGAAAACAGGGAGCAGGGAGAGAGTTCCAGGGTCCAGCAGCACGAGGAAAGAAGCTTTTGGAGTAGAAGGCTCTTCGGCATCTGGGGACCTCCACAGTGAACGGATGGGATTTGGCAGATTGTCAGGTTGGTCTAGTAAATTTGCATTGTGGGGGCACCAGAGCAGCAAGCTCATCAGAGCACAATCCATTGAATTACTTGTAAAACAGGCACAAGGAAGCAACATTGCGGCGATGGGACAGGGGCTGGAGCTTGGTGGATAGTGAGGGACCTATTAAGCTGGTGACTCTTTTTTGGACCTTGTCTAAGAGAGAGAGACTAGTGGATGATGCACCAGCCCAGATGTGGCAACAATACTCCATGCATCGATGGATGGTGGCTTTGTAGAGATATAGGATAATGCCAGGTGTGAGAAGTTTACTAGCATGGTAGATGGAGCCCACCTTCTTTGCAGCAGCCCTGGCAATGGCTTCAATGTATTTGTTCCAATTCATGTTATCTGTGAAAGTTAGGCCAAGAAGTTTGAATGATGAACTCTCAGGTAGGGTGTTATTTATCATGACAATCGGTAGTTGAAGAGGTTTCTTGTAGTTATTAAAGGAAAGTAGCTTTGTATTTGCCGCATTAAGTTACCATCCATTTTTTACCCCACTCCACTACAGACTGGAGGTCATTTTCTAAGGATCAAACCATTGCCCCAGACATGTGCCAGTCCGTTTTGCCCACATGACGAGATTAGAGCGTGGTGTCATCAGCAAATATTTCTATCTCAGTTGCAATGGCATCAGGGAGGTCATTTATGAAAATCAGGAACAGTAGAGGTCCTAGGATGGATCCCTGGGGTACACCAGCAATTATGTCATGTTGCTTAGATGAACGGCCATCGAGGACAACCTGGATCTTTCTTTTTGTTAGGAAGGATTTAATTATATTAAATATTTATCCATTAATACCATATGACTGCAGTTTTATGAGAAGCTCTTCGTGCCAGACCTTGTCAAAGGCCTTGGATATATAAGCGCTACTGCCCTAGCTTCACCTGCCTTGTCCGGTGTATGATATATGCGTTCAGAGATAACCGTTAGGATATCTACAGTAGATTGTGCTTGTCTAAATCCGTATTGATGATCAGAAAGAAGTTTATCATTAACTAGGTGCTGGACTATCGCTAGATTGATTAATGATTACAAGATTTTAGCAAAGATCGGGAGTAGACTGATTGGGCGGTAGTTTAGAGGATCAGTTCTATCTCCAGAATTTTTGAATACTTGTACCACAGAGGCAATTTTCCAACTATCAGGGAAACAAGATTCAGCTAGGCATTTGTTGTATAGTTTGGAGAGGACAGGGGCCAGCTCAGCAGAGCATTTCTTTATTACTATTACTGGTATAAGATCAGGCCCACAGGCTTTGGAGGTGTCAAGGATTTTATGATGACTTTGACCTGAAATGGGGTGATGACCAGGTTCTCAAGTGTGGCTTCAGTCCGCAATGGGAATTTAGGGAGGGAGTGGTTTGCTGAGCCCAAAATGGAGTTAAAGGCGAAGCGCTTGGCAAGTAGTTCAGCCTTATCAGTTGCCGTGCAAACAACATCATTGTGATTTGATAGCGGGGTATTTGTCGATTGTCCATTGTTCATCACACTATTGTTGATTTTCCAGAAATCACGAGTACCTAGTTTCTGTGACTGAATGCGATTTTTGGTTATCTCTTTATACCTTCTCTTTGTTTAATCTATCACTACTTTGTAGAGGCAAGAAATGATTGCAAATTTCTGTCTGTTCGCAGTTGACTTATGGTGACCGAATTTTCGGAATGTCTTCTGCCTCTCAGCAATAGTGACTGCACATTCTGAGGTGAACCATTGAGGAGAGTGGGGTTTGCTGAAGAATTTTTGCGTGGGGACATAAGCATCAATGCCTCATTTCTATCTTTTGAATAAAAACAACACCTTCTTTTACAAATTACAAAATAATAAAAATTATCTTTAAAAGAAGCTGACAGAACAACAACGTGGATTCATTTTGTGTTTATATTACATCATTTGGATTATAATTATTACATAGATAATTTATAATATTAAATAGTGTGAATTAACAATATTTAAAAATATATATTTGGTAAGTTGACAAAAAAGAAAGATACACCTACAATCTTTTTCACCAAGCAGGAAACAGGTGAAAAGTATCGTGGTTTTGTTTCCCTCACCACTTGATCTGAAACTAGCGAATTTATGTTTGAGTTTGAGAACGCGTACATTTAAATTTGTTTTCTTTTTACAAGGTAACATACATTTAAATCATATTTATATGTTATTATGATCTATAGATTTATTTTAACTGGTAGTTTAAAATCCGTAAATATTTATTATGGTATCATTAGTACTAGGAATGGAAAATTAAGTTTTAAACAAAATAAAATCCAAAGAAGCGTTTTTGGAATCGGAAATTATGTTAAAAGTTGGTGGGAGGCCTCCTCTTGGTGGGGGACCCGGGACCTTTGAACCCCGCCCTTAATCCGGCCCTGGTCTCGAATAAGCCTGTATTGTATCTGTCTGAAATTTCAGTTCTTTGCGTGTTGTCGAAGAGTAGCGATCTAGGTCTCGATACTTTCTGATGCTTCTTGCTTGCAAAGATGGAATGTATAAGACTTGTAAGCGTTGTGTGTTTAACCTACAAAAAATTCATCAAACTTCATCATACTCTCTAGGTTTGTCTTTTCTTCCTCAGAGTCAAACTTCAACTTTTCATATATATATAATGTATAAGACTTTGACCTACAAAAAATTCATCAAACTTCATCATACTCTCTAGGTTTGTCTTTTCTTCCTCAGAGTCAAACTTCAATTTTTCATATCTATAATGTATAAGACTTTTATCTACGAAAAATTCATCAAACTTCACCATACTCTCTAGGTTTGTCTTTTCTTCCTCAGAGTCATACTTCAACTTTTCATATATATAATGTATAAGACTTTCACCTACGAAACATTAATCAAACTTCATCATACTCTTTAGGTTTGTCTTTTCTTCCTCAGAGTAAAACGTCAACTTTTCATATATATAATGTATAAGACTTTCACCTACAAAAAATTCATCAAACTTCATCATTCTCTCTAGGTTTGTCTTTTCTTCCTCAGAGTCAAACTTAAACTTTTCATATATATAATGTATAAGACTTTCACATACTAAAAATTCATCAAACTTCATCATACTCTTTAGGTTTGTCTTTTCTTCCTCAGAGTCAAACTTAAACTTTTCATATATATAATGTATAAGACTTTCACCTACGAAAAATTCATCAAACTTCATCATACTCTTTAGGTTTGTCTTTTCTTCCTCAGAGTCAAACTTAAACTTTTCATATATATAATGTATAAGACTTTCACCTACGAAAAATTAATCAAACTTCATCATACTCTTTAGGTTTGTCTTTTCTTCCTCAGAGTAAAACGTCAACTTTTCATATATATAATGTATAAGACTTTCACCTACGAAAAATTAATCAAACTTCATCATACTCTTTAGGTTTGTCTTTTCTTCCTCAGAGTAAAACGTCAACTTTTCATATATATAATGTATAAGACTTTCACCTACGAAAAATTCATCAAACTTCATCATTCTCTCTAGGTTTGTCTTTTCTTCCTCAGAGTCAAACTTCAACTTTTCATATATATATAATGTATAAGACTTTGACCTACAAAAAATTCATCAAACTTCATCATACTCTCTAGGTTTTTCTTTTCTTCCTCAGAGTCAAACTTCAACTTTACATATTTCTAGCTGTTTTATATCATCTTTTTCCATATTAATATATTTTATTCATATCAATAAATGTTTGCATGTTGTGTAACCTCTTTATAACATTCGTTGACATTATATTTCTTTTGAATTTTTATTGACAGATCCACCTCCAGGAAAGCCACAAATAAAAGCGAACAATTCTCAAATATGTGTTGGTGAAACAATAAGAATTAGATGTGAATGGACAGGTGGTCACCCGGTTGCTCTTGTAAATTTAACTTGTCTTTCTAAAACGAATGAAAAAGAAGATGTTGTTACGATCACAGAAACCGTGACTCGTAAGATGAGCGATCATTGCAGTTGTCAAGGAAACCATATTGGCAGAAATGAGGTTAGCACATATAATCTAAGTATTCAATGTAAGTAAATATGTTTCACTTTTAAAATACCTGTGTATAATGTTTACAGATTCATCTCAGCTTGAAAAATTCATTTTATTTTGTTTTGTCTCAGCCAAAATCTATCTATCTCTAGATACTACTAAAACTCTGTGGGTCTTGCTTGTTTGTTATATTGTCCCCGTGCACACTTGATGACGTCATGAAAATGATAACCATCAAATCAGAGAGAAAGAGAGAGAAAGATAAATATGGATTGCCCAAATCTATCTAAAACTGTGTTATTTTGTGCCCGTGCACACTTGATGACGTCATGTAGTTAAAAAAAAAAAAAAATTAAAAAAAATCTTATATATAAACTAAAGTGAGATGTTTCCCTTATTTGATTGACCTGTATATCTTCATAAACAAAAGCTACAAATAAAAATCTGCTTTGTATGTGATTTAGGTCAATTATTAATACATGTTTAAAAAAGAACATTAGTTTCATTCGATTTCATAAATTTTCAGATTTTATTTGATCAGCCATTTTATTTTTAATTACTAATTTCAGCGCGGAAGTAAAAGGGACAACCGTTCCCCCACCCCCACCCATCACAGTATTAAGTCTTCATCCTTCAGCCCATAACAATGTAAAAGAAATATGGTAGAAATCTGAGTAGGGTCACATTTTGGTATTACACTGTCTCTTAGTTCGCTTCATATTGTTATATTTCTGCTGTTCTTAAAAAATATAATGACTAACACTGATGTGTAAAAATACAATGATATATTTTTATTGTCAGTGGCAGTGGGTAAGTGAGAAAGGCGGAACATGTACAGGAATTGATGGAGTGGTTTTCTCAAACTCGATCCCCAGTCGACTCTCAATCTCAATTTCCGGTTAGTTTATATAATAATTTTGGACACCCAGGAATCTACCTGTAAGCGCCCATTCTGGGATTTTGCCTTTGCTGTCAATTTATTTAGCGATAGGTAACTTTTTATGGATAAGGATGATCTTTGCAGGTGGTTTTGAATCAATCAACAATTTTTTATTTTATTTTTTATTTTTTTATTATAGTTCATCCTAAACAAGGCAGGCCGCCACTGTAGACGTAAGGGGCTACTAAGAAAAAAGGGTGACGGTTTGTGGGGGGGGACCTAAATTAAGAGCTGCACAGCGAGATGTCTGTTTACATTAGTTTTAAATTTCTGCATGTCAGTAACGTCAGGAAATCAGGGAGCAGGGAGGGAGTTCCAGAGTCCAGCAGCACGAAGAAAGAAGCTTTTGGAGTAGAAAGCTCTTCGGTATCTGGGGACCTCCACAATGTATGGATGGGATTTGGCAGATTGTCGGGTTGGTCTAGTGAATTTACGTTGTGGGGATACCAGAGCAGCAAGCTCATCATGAGCACAATCCATTGAAGTACTTGTAAAACAGGCACAAGGAAGCAACATTGCGGCGATGGGACAGGGGCTGGAGCTTGGTGGATAGTGAAGGACCTATCAAGTTAGCGACTTTTTTTTGGACCTTGTCTAAGAGGGAGAGACTAGCGGATGATACACCAGCCCAGATGTGGCAACAATACTCGATGCATGGGCGGATGGTGGCTTTGTAGAGATATAGGATAATGTCAGGTGTGAGAAGTTTACTGGCACGGTAGAGGGATCCCACCTTCTTTGCAACAGCCCTGGCAATGTTTTAAATGTAATTATTTCAATTCATGTTATCTGTGAAAGTTAGGCCGAGGAGTTTGAATGATAAACTCTCAGGCAGGGTGCTATTTGCCATGACAATCGGTGGCTGAAGAGGTTTCTTGTAGTTATTGAAGGAAAGTAGCTTTGTCTTTGTGGCATTAAAAATTACCATCCATTTTTTACCCCATTCTACTAGACTGGAGGTCATTTTCTAAGGATTCAGCCATTACCTCAGATATGTGCGCGTCGGTTTTACCCACATGACGAGAGTAGAGCGTGGTATCGTCAGCAAATATTTCTATCTCAGTTGCAATGGCATCAGGGAGGTCATTTATGAAAATCAGGAACAGTAGAGGTCCAAGAATAGATCCCTGGGGTATATAGCATTTATGCCATGTTGCTTAGAAGAACGGCCATCGAGTACAACCTGGATCTTTCGTTTTGCTAGGAAGGATTTAATTATATTAAATATTTGTCCAGAAATACCATATGAGTGCAGTTTTATGAGAAGCTCTTCATGCCAGACCTTGTCAAAGGCCTGGGATATATCGAGCGCTACTGCCCTAGCTTCACCTGCCTTGTCCAGTGTATGGTATATGCATTCAGAGATGACTGTTAGGATATCTGCAGTAGATTGTGCTTATCTGAATCCGTATTGATGATCAAAAAGAAGTTTAGCATTAACTAGGTGCCTGACTATCGCTAGATTGATTAATGATTCAAAGATTTTGACAAAGATCGGGAGTAGACTAATTGGGCGGTAGTTTAGAAGATAAGTTCTATCTCCAGAATTCTTGAAGACTGGTACCACAGACGCAATTTTCCAACTATCAGGGAAACAAGATTCAGTAAGGCATTTGTTGTATAGTTTGGAGAGGACAGGGGCCAGCTCAGCAGAGCATTTCTTTATTACTATTACTGGTATAAGATCAGGCCCACAGGCTTTGGAGGTGTCAAGGTTTTTTATGATGTCTCTCACTTGAGACAGGGTGATGACCAGGTTCTCAAGTATGACTTCAGTCCGCAATGGGAATTTAGGGAGGATGTTGTTTGCTGAGTCCAGAGTGGAGTTTAAGGCGAAATGCTGTGGAAGTAGTTCAGCCTTATCAGTTGCCGTGCAAACAACATCGTTGTGATTTGATAGCGGGGGAATTGTCGATTGTCCATTGTTCATCACACTATTGTAGATTTTCCAGAAATCATGAGTACCTAGTTTCTGTGACTGAATGTGTTTTTTGGTTATCTCTGTATACTTTCTCTTTGCTTCATCTATCACTACTTTGCAATCATTTCTTGCCTCTACAAATTTTTGTCTGTTCGCAGTTGACTTATCGCAGCCGAATTTTCGGAATGCCTTCTGCCTCTCAGTAATAGCAGCTGCACATTCTGAGGTAAACAATTGAGGAAAGTGGGGTTTGCTGAAGAATTTTTGCATGGGGACATAAGCATCAATGCCTGCTTTGACCCATTCGGTTAGCTCATTTTCACACTGATCAGCAGAGAGTGAGAAGGTTACACTCCATGGGGCGTCGCTGATGTGATCTCTGAGGGATTCAAAATCAGCCTGCTCATAGTTTCTCGTCGTTTTAAGCAACGGCTCTTCAGCTTTTGGACTAGTTTTTAAGGTGATAAGTATCATTACCACAATGTGATCAGAGTTTCCAAGCGGGCTATGGGCATTCGCCACACAATCCTCGGGTAGTGAGGTCAAGAACAAGTCGAGAAGTGAGGCTTACTGGTCTGTGCGATCCAGAAGGCGAGTCGTAAAAGTGACAGCCTGTGAGAGGTCATGAGAAATTAAAAGTAGAGTTCCCAGCTGCATCAGTAACACTGGAGAATCCCAACCAGTCTCGGTGGTGTGCATTAAAATACCCAAATACATGTATTTGGGCATTCGAGTCGAGTGAGAGTGCTCTATCTAAGCTTTCAGAGACAGAGTCAAGTAGTGAACAGTTCTGGGTCGAAGGAGAACGATATAAGAAATATAAGTAACTAACTCTGTGATGTAAGGTCAATCTAAAGCACATGTAGGATTGGTTATCTGATTCTAACCTATGTTCTCTAGTCAAGAGGAGGGTGTTCCAAACATAAACTCCTAGCCCATGCATATGTTTGTCAGAGTCCTTACGGTAGAGTGGAAGGTAATCAGTCATGTCAAAGTGGTGAGAGGAGATTGAGGATTGAAGGTTCGTTTCACTTAGAGCAAGGATATCCGGGGAGTTTGTCAAGAGAAAAGTTTCTACATCGTTGAATTTGGTTCTAAGTCCCCGGATATTTGTGAAGACAGAGGCAAAGATGTTTTTTGTTGGGTGTCTGGTTTCGGGGTTTTTTTTTTTTAAATTTTGTAAATTCATGTTTGTTTTGAGTTAGAGTGGGGAGGGCAAAGTGGGTGCTTGTTTGGTGCCAATAAGCTCACACAACCAGTCTATTAGTTGTGACTTGGTCCATGGGGGTTGTGGCCTCAGGAAAGCCAACCGGAGATAACTGTAGGGTCTTTTTCCATGCACGACATGGCACGTACAGTTACCCACAATATTATGCAACTGTTGACGGAGCAGCCGTCCTTAGCGCTACCTAAGAGTTAGGGCTCCTAACTACCAGTCAGAAACAGCAGCCAGACAAGCTATCTCAACCTGTCAGAACAAGAGCGACCCAGACTAGTCATGTAAGACTTAGTAACAAAAAACTTTCCCCAAGTTGCCCGGATAGAGAGAAAGAGAGACGGCGTTCATTGCCCTAGTCAGGAAACAAGGCCACGTACCAGGCGTCTTTAGAGGCGTCCCAGTGCTTGTACCTCTACACCTGGCTAATAGACAAAGAAGGAGTGCAAAGGCCGGGTGATCTACTCCTTAAGCAATTATAGGTTTGCAAACCAGATACTTTGTTCGAGATTCCAGCTCTAGGAAGGTTGTCGATCAACACTAAGGAGGCCTCCCTCCCCAACGGTTTGCTGCCAAGACAGTTTTATTGTCAGAGTTTTCCTTTTCTTAGATGAATGACCTGACAAGGTCTACGAGTCCAACACTCCGAGAGAGGATAGCCTGCACCTTTCTACTAGTCGGGTATTTCTGAGCCCCCGCATATGCACACATCTATAAATATATATATACATGTATATATGTAGATATAATAAGTCTAGTCACCGGCTTCTAAATAAAATGAAGGACTAAAGATAAATTTCCCTCACACTACAGGGTGTTTCAAAAGTCTTGGGAACATAACGATTTTTAATAACTCAAAAACTATTAGGAGTTGAAAAATGAAATTGGTACTGTTGGAAAGGTTAAAGTTTCAAGTTTTGTGGGGAATCTTCAAAGTTGCTCAATATGAGCACCATTCGTCACACGGCAGACATCTAGTCGATAGTCCATTTCCTGCCAAACGCGTTCCAGCATCTTGACGTCAATGGTTCCCACAACTGCAGTTACTCGAGCCTTTAGTTCGTCAATATCTCTTGGAAGGGGTGGCACATAGACTTGTTGCTTGACAAAGCCCCAAAGGAAAAAGTCACATGGGGTAAGATCTGGAGACCTAGGAGGCCAGGGCATGAGAACGTCATCACCTCGCCCAGATCTCCCAATCCATCTACCAGGCAGCCTTGTGTTAAGAAACTGCCTTACTCTAAGACTCCAGTGTGGTGGTGCACCATCTTGTTGAAAAATGAAGTCATCAGATTCTGCGGGGGCTCCGCTGAAAGGCTGTCCGAACTTGCTCAACTGCATCTTCTGAAGTTGAAGGGCGACCTGTTCGCTTACTTGGGCACAAACACCCATCTTTCACAAATTTAGCATGCCATCTGACAATGGATTTCCTTTCAGGGGCTTCTTTTTTAAATTTCCTGCGAAATGCACGCTGAACACATGTCCACGATTCAGTCTTTGCAAATTGGAGGACGCAAAATGCCTTGTCTTGTTTAGAGAACGCCATTACTGCACCTGGAAAGATAACACGAAAATCATTAGTATGACCAAAAACTTGATTAAGCAAGCTTTAAAATGGCACCAGTTTCATTTTTCTACCTGGAATAGTTCATGAGATATACGCATTTGTAATGTTCCCAAGACTTTTGAAACACCCTGTATTATAAGTAAAATTTGTTGTGGGGACATTTCACCGGCCATTATGGTGTGTGTGTGTGTGTGTGGGGGGGGGGGGTTAATCTACTATTGAGTAGGTCCAACGAAGATGCACTTTAGCTATGACGTTACAGTATAAAAGGCAATTTTGTGGTTGTGCTATGTGGAAAAATATTGTGTAACTAACTAGTCATAGCAACATAAATATATGCAATTATTTAAGATAGAGACAGTTCAGAAATAAAAATTAAGAATTTTTTGTTTTTCTAAAATTTTTCCTTGAGGTCTCCATTCCTTTTCGGTGGTTGATATAAATGTATCAACACGTGGGTATTTACGAAACTCAGGCTAGAAGGTTACGATGGGACTTCCGTTTTTTTTTTTAACTACATTGATAGTGGATTCCTTCCCCCTTTTAACCTCAAACGCGTTAACCACTCCAAAGAAAAAACTCGCAGAATATTAGCAAGAACATAAAAAAGAAAGAAAGACACATAAAGACTACAAAAAAACCTGCGAAAAAAAAGAATATCTTTTAACTAGTCATAGCAACGTAAATATATGCAATTATTTAAGATAGAAACAATTCAGAAATAAGAAATTAAGAACTTAGCTGTTTTTTTCTTTTCTAAAATTTTGCCTTGAGGTCTCCATTCCAACAATTCAACAATTCAATCCAACAATTCCAACAATTATTTTATTTCTGAAGAATTGTGTTTTTATGTCAATCAACCGTGTTTTGTTTTCCGGCCAGGTTCGTGTCTATGTTATATATGTTTTATTCCTACCAGGTGACATTTCCGGTACACCCGGTCTGGTATTCAACACTATTCATCACTTTGTCTATCAGCAATTACACGGCTAATAAAAAAGAATTATGTTTTTTTTTTAAATGAAAGAACACACAGAATGTCAGCTCTCAATATATTCGTCTTTTTCTGGTGCCGGATTATTTTCTTCTTTCTTCTCTTCACCAACAAAGGATAAGACGTTCGTTCTTAGTAGCAGCAGTAGTTGTCCCCAATTCAACTAAGTGGTGGTGTGACCCCTAAGGTGCTTCCAAACGAACTTAATTTTCTATCACCCTCTCTCTTTGAGCCATGTGACGTTATATCCATTTTTAATACATGCCTAAGTAATGTTCAACTCCAGATCATCAAGTTGACTTCTACTAACTGCTATTCTCAACTAACTAAATAATTTACTAGAGGATCCACCTGTCCAATATTTAACATAAAGGTGATAATCCACTTAACTATTACGGAATAACTATTACTATTAATATATCCTCGAAAGAATGTTATTCTGAGACCAAGTTAATTTGAAAATATACATGTTTTGTTGACTTTGAGAAAAGTGTGTTTTTAAGTGACATAATTTTCAGTGTCATGCTAAATCTGTTCTTTCCACTTGCCAGAATAATATGGGTGCCGAAAATACACTTTGTTCTAACATTGTATTAGGACACCTAACGAAAACGGAATTACCTCCCTTGAACCATTTCGGAAGTTCAGAATTATCGCCCTTTGAAAAAAAGGTCGTCTGCCCAGAGAGAAAGAAAACAAATCACAGCGTCAGACTGTGAAGATATCAATCGCGTCCAGCGGCCAATTAACTCATTAATTCATTCTGTGTTCAGTTTTAATAAATCTGTTAAACATTTCTCTTGATAGTTCATCCATTTATTTACAAGTTATTATTTATAATTAACCTAAATTACGAGGTTATAAAAGTTGTCGACGGAGGATGAGATAAATTTACATTTTTCAAAAACAGAAAATTATTTTTTTAAATGGAATGTACAATACAAAAATTGCTGCAACAACAATTACGTTTGATGGAGTTATTTTAGAGAGATTTTCCACGCCTACATCGTTGATTTAAGAAACAAATCTTAGGACGGCTACAGATTCAGTTTCGCAGACAATAACGGATTTTCGTTATGACCCAATGGCAAATTCGACGTTCGATACATGGTTTGCACATTGTTATTTAGAAGAATTTAAGTTTGAATTTTCCATGAGCACAAATCTTAAACAGGCCATGCAATCTTGCTGAGAAACGGAAATCTTGCACTTGAATTAGCCTCGTTTTGGCCGATGATACTTTGTTGCTGTTCACATCACAAGTTTACCATATTAACAATTCCCCTCCTCTTGCTTCGGCGAGGTAAGTCTCAGCTTCTGTCTTTCACCTGCCGACTTTATGTTTCTGACGTGTTTCTAATTAAAGCTTCTTATTCATATCTTCAAAAAGACAAGACAGCGAGTCGCTTATTCAACGTGATCTTGGTTCCAAATCACTAATCAGTGGGGGGGGGGACAGAGAAAAGAGATCAAAATCACTAATTAGTCATATCTTGTCAGCCCATGTCATTACACGTCCTATGCCTCGGGTGCTTCCAAACGAACTCTCTTTTTTATTACCCTCTCTCTTTGAGCCATGTGACGTCATATCCATTTTTAATACATTCCCAGAGCCTAAGTAATGTTCAACTCCAGATCATCTTGCACTTGAATTAGCCTCGTTTTGGCCGATGATGCATGTGCTGTGTCATTTCATCGTAGCTTTGTTGCTGTTCACCTCACAAGTTTACCATGTTAACAATTCGCCTCCTCTTGCTTCGGCGAGGTAAGTCTCAGCCATAAATGTTTTAGATGATGGAAGAACGATTAATGTAAATAACAGGCGAATTATAAGAGAAATTGCGCGAGGAATGGAATGGCGTAAATAACCAAAAATGCATAAAATAAAATAAATTTTTTTTAAATTCCATTTAAAAGAATAATTTAATTATGGAATTAAATCCACCTCAATGAATTTTGGTTTCTTCATAAATGAGACAGCCATTTTAATCTTTTGTTAATAGTTGTCCTTTCAAATTTCGACGAGTCACAAAGTAGTTACTTTGTGACCAGTGGGGGGGGGGCAGAGAGAAGAAATCGAAATCACTAATTAGTCATATGGCTCAAAGAGAGAGGGTAATAGAAAAGGGAGTTCGTTTGGAAGCACCCGAGGCATAGGACGTGTAATGACATGGGCTGACAAGATATGACTAATTAGTGATTTTGATCTCTTCTCTCTACCCCCTCCTCCACTGGGCACAAAGTTAAATTTGGAAGCATTTAAACTGTTGCATGAAAAAAAAAGTGATGTCAAAACCTCATGTATTGAAAGTTGATGCCATTTTCGGTGTCAGGATAAACCCGTTCCTTTCACCTGCAAGAATAATATGGGTGTTGAAAATACACATTGCCCTAACATTGTTCGATTGTAATTTTTCATGAGCACAAATGTTCAACGGGCCATGCAATGTTGAGATAAAATTGTTGGAACCAAGAGTTATCTCAAACATTAGGAGGCACTGTGAGCGCATGATTTGGCTCACTTCTGCCCCCCCCCCCCCTAATAATCCTCTTATTAATGCGGTTTTCAAACTAATCGGGCGTGGTCTGTATCGCTCTGTTTTTAGCATGACAATAATGAACAAAGTATGTTGGGATCTTTTTCCTAATCTTCTGTCAAAGGCTTTCACATATGGGTAAAACCCCCTTAAGTGAATTTCGTTTGTGACTCCCACCTAAACCACATTTGAGATATATGTAAGTACGTTTACATTTCTGTGCATCTGTACATAGAAACAGAGATAAATAAAAACCTGGTAAGAGATAGGTTAGTTCAGAAGTCAATTTCTTAAAGCTGTCCAACACATGCCAACCTGTAAAACAGACGTTAAACTGAATATGCTGCTGCTGATGATGATGATGATGATGAACAATCTATGCATTTAACATTGTAATGGGACTTTTTGGATTCCTTAATTTAGAATCCATGTTTTCTCTGTTATATTTTTTTGTTTATATATATTTGTTGCAATAGAATACATTTAACCCCTTTTTCCTATATGGACTTTCCCATGGGTGACTATATTATTGAGTATTTATTTACTCCTCTCCAGGAGTTAGGAACAAGGCCAGTTTCATCTTACTTCCACAGCGGTAAGATGTGACCCAAGGTCGGGTCGGGAAAGTGGGGTTTGAAAACCAGCACCCGAAAGGTGAGCACTCTGGCCATTAAAAGTTGCCTGGGCAGCCCCGTCGGCATTCCCCGGTAGGGGCGCCTGAGGCAGTTAGCAATAAACTTACTCCTCCCCAAAGAGGGGAGGCGAAGCCTGGAAGGGTAGACCTCCTAGAACTGCACAGGACAGACCCATAGACCAGCGTAAATCAAGCCCCAAAGGCCAAGACAATACCAGTTTATGGGGTGCAGTATCCATCGGAACAGATACTACACTTTGATCTTAGCCAAAAGGCCAACATTATTGAGTAGCACGGTCTAGAGCTAGAATAACAACATACTAATAAAAGTAAAGTGATATAGGATAAACAATCAGTCATTCTCGTTCTATGCAGTTTGAAAATTAAAATAAAGTAAAGGGCCCAATGATGATTCGGTCAGTGAACAGGTCAGTCTCTTTTGGTGAAGGGATATACTGGCCAAATGAACCCTGTCTTTTGAGATTTGACTATTGGAGAGAATGGACCACTTCCTTTTCTACCTAAATTATCCTTTCGAAAGAATAAAACAGTGTGAAAATATAATTTTGAAAAATTTTGATCTTAAATTATTTGCCAATGTGTATGCTCTCCACAGAGTTAAAAGATATTGTTTCATACCTTTTCTATAGTTACTTTCTTGGTTGAAGTCGATGTTAACCCTAACCCTAACCCTAACCCTATCTGGATGAAATATCTCAGTGAAGAACGGTAGCACATGGCAATTAAGAAAGAAGTAGAAATTAGTATTCATTTTCAATAATTCAAATTTCTATATAGCAACAATGCTTATTGTTATGGTGTGATGTTGATCTACCCTATTTCGGGAGAAGATGGACTCTTCCCGAGACTATTCATAGAGTTACAATGAAGTGTCGTAGCAGTCATTGGTGGCGGTTATAGCCACAGTATCGGACGCAGACTTTCTATAACATACCATTATACACTTTAGTAAATATACCACAGAGTTGTCTAAATTATTATCGACTCTTCAACGTCACAACAGTAACTTCCTTTCCAAAAATATATTTTATACTACTACGTTCCTACATTAAATAATATATATTTTATACTACTACGTTCATACATTAAATAATATATATTTTATACTACTACGTTCATACCTTAAATAATATATATTTTATACTACTACGTTCCTACATTAAATAATATATATTTTATACTACTACGTTCATACCTTAAATAATATATATTTTATACTACTACGTTCATACCTTAAATAATATATATTTTATACTACTACGTTCATACTTTAAATAATATATATTTTATACTACTACGTTCATACCTTAAATAATATATATTTTATACTACTAGTTCATACCTTAAATAATATATATTTTATACTTCTACGTTCATACCTTAAATAATATATATTTTATACTACTACGTTCATACCTTAAATAATATATATTTTATACTACTACGTTCATACCTTAAATAATATATATTTTATACTACTACATTCATACCTTAAATAATATATATTTTATACTACTACGTTCATACCTTAAATAATATATATTTTATACTACTAGTTCATACCTTAAATAATATATATTTTATACTACTACGTTCATACCTTAAATAATATATATTTTATACTACTACGTTCATACCTTAAATAATATATATTTTATACTACTACGTTCATACCTTAAATAATATATATTTTATACTACTACGTTCATACCTTAAATAATATATATTTTATACTACTACGTTCATACCTTAAATAATATATATTTTATACTACTACGTTCATACCTTAAATAATATATATTTTATACTACTACGTTCATACCTTAAATAATATATATTTTATACTACTACGTACATACCTTAAATAATATATATTTTATACTACTACGGATAATATAAAGTGATCAAACATGATATGAAGAACAATATGGAGAGATCAAACATGTTATTGATAAAAATATGGAGGGATCAAACATGTTATTGATAACAATATGGTGGGATCAAACATGGTATGAATAAGAATATGGGGGATAAAACATGCTATGGATAATATAGAAAGATCAAACATATTATGGAGAACAATATCAAGGGATAAATCATGTTATCAATAACAATATAGAGGGATCAAGGGAAGCTCTGATTCATTCAGTCACAGGACAGAGCCAAATTATGGCCCTTGACTGACCGAAAAATGGTCAGAGAGAATTAGGAAATAAATAAAATCAGATAATTGTTACTTAACCTGCCTGTTAAGTTGGAGGATGTTATGGTGTGATGTTGATCTACCCTATTTCGGGAGTAGATGGACTCTTCCAGAGACTATAAATAGAGTTACAATGAAGTGTCGTAGCAGTCATAGCCACAGTATCGGACGCAGACTTTCTGTAACATACTATTCTGTACTTATGTAAATATACTCTTGTAAATATACCACTGTATTGTCTTAATTATTATTGGTCCTTCAAGGTCACAACAAAAGGAAATATGGAATGTTTCTCTGAATAACTAAGATTTAGTAATGTATTAGTGATATTGATCCTGTTATGATGTGATGGTGATCTACTCTATTTCATTAATACTTATTAATAATTGGCCAATAGTAAGTGTGATGGAAATAGCAATAATAGAGTTACGTTGAACTGCTGTGGCAGTCATAGCCACAGTATCGAACGCACACTTTCTGTAACATACTATTCTGTACTTCTGTAAATACACTCTTGTAAATATACCATCGTGTTGTCTTAATTATTATCGGCCCATCAAGATCGCAATACTTATTAATAATTTCTCCAATTTCTACTATAAAATATTTAAATTGAAGACTAATATCGTTATACTTTGGAGGTTTTACATGTTATGCTTCAGGAATAACTTGTTAATACTTAGAAATAGCCAGTCGTAAATTCAATATTAGAACAAATAATTAAGATAGACATATAATATAATCCCATAAACGGACATCGTATTCATGTTGAGAGAATAAAATAATCCTACGTGTGTGAACATCACTTTATAAATCGGATATCAAATGTTCATATCTATAAAATATTTGTATTTGTAAAATATTGATCAGTAGAATCGAAAATCCGATTGTTAGTTCTCAAAGAAAATAGGATTTGCGTGCAATAAATTTCTGAATTCATTTTTATTTTATTTTTTTGATCCTCCCAATAAATTTGTAATAAACCAGACATTGTATTTTAAAGGAAAATCTTTCCTCTTTGATATGTGATGCTTCCGGTTGGTGGTTATCCAGCTGTTTTTAAAAATTTTATTTTTTTTAGATCCTCCCAATAAATTTGTGATAAACCAGACATTGTATTTTAAAGGAAAATCTTTCCTCTTTGATATGTGATGCTTCCGGTGGTTATCCAGCTGTTTTTTTTTTAATTTTATTTTTTAGATCCTCCCAGTAATGTTGTAATACATCAGACATCGTATCTAAAAGGAAAGCCTTCCTCTTTGATTTGCGATGCTTCCGGTGGATCTTCGGATTTGTACACCTACTCATGGTCACCTGAAAATTATCCATCTACAAAAGAAATAAATATTACTTTGACCCAAGTCGCTGCCGATCAAAAATTCACTTGCAAAGTGGCCAATCGTAACTGTGGGAGAAATAATCCTATATCATCATCGATAAAAATCATTGTAGAAGGTAAGTTTACTTTTCTTGAATTCGTCAATGTCTTTAATTGCAGTGAATGTTCTGAATGTAGTGAATGCCTAGGACGCCCAAGTGGCGATTTGAGTCGATCCCAGGAAATGCAATGTGGTCTCAACTAAAGTGTCTCGGTACAGTTTAACATTAAACTGAGAAGATAGAGATACGAACAGACATAGAAAGTAGCTTGTATAGCTACTCTCTTTCTTTCTCCCTTCATTTAACTACCCTTTCCTTTTCACCTTCCAAGAAAGAGGATTTCACAAAAGGCTGCCAAACTCGACATTTTCGGCCAATGGAAATGATTTCCGCTCGTTTGAAACGACTCTTTTAGCAAGCCAGTGTGAAAAGTCAAATCAAAATAAAACAGACAACGAAAATCCCAGGACGACAGATAGAGTCCAAGGGAACCGCGAAAGAAAACCAGAATGCAACACAACATTGCGCTCACTCCCCATTCCCCGACCTTTAGGGGAGGCGGAATGAATACTCAACTACCGCCTAATGAACCCTTAACTTGCACATGCATCTAAACATACACTGAAAAGGCTGCACAAGAAAATGACTATACACTCACACATGTTCTAACATATGTACACACTAATAAAACAAAGGCAAACCAATACACACACACAATGTTACACTGCCTATTACTGACACGCACACATATTCGCACTAATAAACATATAGTTATACGCACTTCTAACACTAGTGTCGACTTACATGCTGTAACATTCTATATCAAAGACGAGGGCATGAACTTATTAAAGAAACAATTAATCAGTTAAAATAACTTTCTTGTTTCTGTAAATTTATAGATATATTAGAGAGAGGTATGGTAGTTTTGTTTTACGGCATATCAACCCTTTTTGGGTTATTTAATGCCGAATCTGGTCATTATAGTAAAAGTTTTTATGCTTCAAGTTCTTTATATCTTCAAATGTTTAATCATCGTTTTTGGTTTGGTAGTTTTGTTTTACGGCATATCAACCCTTTTTGGGTTATTTAATGCCGAATCTGGTCATTATAGTAAAAGTTTTTATGCTTCAAGTTCTTTATATCTTCAAATGTTTAATCATCGTTTTTGGTTTGGTAGTTTTGTTTTACGGCATATCAACCCTTTTTGGGTTATTTAATGCCGAATCTGGTCATTATAGTAAAAGTTTTTATGCTTCAAGTTCTTTATATCTTCAAATGTTTAATCATCGTTTTTGGTTTGGTAGTTTTGTTTTACGGCATATCAACCCTTTTTGGGTTATTTAATGCCGAATCTGGTCATTATAGTAAAAGATTTATGCTTCAAGTTCTAAAAATAAAATAAAAAAGGGGAGGGAGAAAGGGAGAGGGGCTGTTGTTTTTGTTTTTGGTTTTGTAGAACATAATTAAGTTTTACAAAAAAAAAAAAAAAAGAAGAAAAACAAAAAACGTCAATGTAGGTGAATTTCGTCTCAGGGAGCCACAGGGCAGCCTGATCTGGTATCACCAGGTATATTAGAGAGAGGGGGAGGAGAGGGAGTAAGAGAGAGGAAAATGAGAGGGAGTGAGAGAGCAGTCACCTCCTTCCCTCTGATGAATAGTGGAAAAAAAAAAAAGAAACGTTTGTTCTTTTTTTCGCATGCACCATCGTTGTTAAAATTTCAAAATCTGTGATGTGATGAACAAAAACATTTTTTTCCACTATTCACCAATAACAGCCATTGTCAAAATACACCTGAAGGTCTGAGGTTATATCGGCCGAAACGTTGTGAGAACAACATCCAAGATGTGAGCAATAGTCCGAACAACCCAAATAATACATATTATCAATCCTCATCTCAAAAAATAAACATTCAAAAAATTTAATATGAGGATAAAACTTTTGCATTTATTCGTATAAATAGATAAATATTAACATTTTGGTAATTTTAATACAAATGTATTCATCTTTTAAATAACACCGTAAATTAAAGTAAAAAAACAAAAAAACAATTCGCCTGAGCGATGGTGAGGGGGCTCTTTTAAAAACAATAAAAATTAAAATTTGGCGTCGCTAGAGAGAGAGTAGGGGAAGAAAGGAAGAGAGAGAGAGAGTAGGAGAAGAAAGGAAGAGAGAGAGAGAGTAGGGGAAGAAAGGAAGAGAGAGAGAGAGAGTAGGGGAAGAAAGGAAGAGAGAGCGAGAGAGTAGGGGAAGAAAGGAAGTGAGAGAGAGAGAGTAGGGGAAGAAAGGAAGTGAGAGAGAGAGTAGGGGAAGAAAGGAAGTGAGAGAGAGAGTAGGGGAAGAAAGGAAGTGAGAGAGAGAGTAGGGGAAGAAAGGAAGTGAGAAAGAGAGAGAGTAGGGGAAGAAAGGAAGTGAGAGAGAGAGAAGGGGAAGAAAGGAAGTGAGAGAGAGTAGGGGAAAAAAAGAAGTGAGAGAGAGTAGGGGAAGACAGGAAGTGAGAGAGAGAGAGAGTAGGGGAAGACAGGAAGTGAGAGAGAGAGAGTAGGGGAAGAAAGGAAGTGAGAAAGAGAGAGAGTAGGGGAAGAAAGGAAGTGAGAGAGAGCAATCACCTCCTTCCCTCTTTCTATGAACTCATAAGCCTTTTTGATACAAATGTATTTATCTTTAAAAAGGACCATACAAAAATTTTTGTCAGTTTAATTACTGTTAATATCGACGAAACTATTGCATATATATAGAAAAAATAGGTCAATAAAATTACAAATTAATAACACCAAACATTAATTTATTACAGACTGTTTAAAAAATAGTTATGCAAATGAGGCATTCAAATACCTATCTTCCGCTCTTTCGTCTGTACTATATATACGGTATTTCAAAACAGTATTCTGTATTATTGATTTGAATAACAGTAACACGTTCTGATGGTGATATAAGAGTGATAAATAAATAAAAAAATTACGCATTTATTCATTTCGATATATGTTTTGTTCTTTAAGTTTCCAAAAAAAAAAAGAAAACATGTTTCTAATCTGATCACTTCACCAGAAGAAGAAACTCTCTAGCTTTTTTACCACATACTTCCTCCCATGATGTAACTACCAGTACACGTCGGCCTAACTCTAAACTTTTAATTTCCTATGCAATTTTTTACTCTCTATTTAATTTTAACCTTATTTGTAAACACACGCATCTACATTTGCTGTATGACTCTGCGCTCCATCTCCAAAGCTTTGTATTTGATTTTTAAATAGTTCATTTTTTTATGTGGCTTTTCCAATGGTCGTAAACTCTTAGAATATTGATAGAATATAAGTTAGTCGTGAGACTGCATACCTCTGCCTGATAACGTAAAGACGAGATGAACTCTTATCTGGACTTTACTTCTTCATTTGTATGAAGTATTCCAGAAGCAAGTAAAAAGAACAGCAAATAACTCCATTAATTGCTCTAGGATGATTTGATTTAGTTGTTACAGTAATTTACAGCAAGTACATCCAGATGAAAAGAATCTTTCCCTTCCTACCACCACAGTACTTTCTCCCAGGACGAAACTTCTGATACATGTCAATCTAACTTCTAACTTGACCTCTAATGGAAAATTGCGTTTTCTTGCTGAACAAACCTCATGTGGAATTTCCCATTTTGACCTTATCTTTAATCATCCGCATTTAAATTTTGCTACAAAGTTAATATGCCGAGATTTGTTAACCTCAATAATAATGATGCTGATGATGATGATTGTTTCATTAACACATAGAAAATGGTCATATAAATAAATCAATTTGATACTAAATCAGAAAATGTTTATAAGTGTATCTTGGGTAGTTTCTAAGTTTAAGCCAGACACAGACAGAAATATGGCTTTCCTTTATAGAACAGATCATTAACAGCCACATTCATTGAATTCCGTTCTTATTTGGCCAAAATTGTCTCGGTGGCAGTTAACAGGAAAAACATGTTGACCAATTACAAAAAAAACTTTCCCTGCTCCGGCCCAAATTTGTGTCTCTTATTAATCAATTTAATAAAATGATCTCATAATAAAATAGGGTAGACTAGACTCACAAGCTTTGATAGAGCAACTAGTCAAGATGGAAAACATCAAAATAACGCCGTCTCTTCTGTTGTTATATTACCCTTACCTAAACATACATAAACCCAAGGTATAAGACGTGTAATGACATGGGCTGACAAGATATGATCAATTACTGATTTCGATCTCTTCTCTCTGTCCCCCCCCCCTCACACACAAACAGAAATATGGCTTTCCTTTATAGAACAGATTATTCACAGTCATATTCATTGAATTCCGTACTTATTTGGCCAAAATTGTCTCGGTGGCAGTTAACAACAAAACATGTTGACCAATTGCAAAAAAAACTTTCTCTGCTCCAGCCCAAATTTGTGTCTCTTATTAATCAATTTAATAGCGTATGAAGAAAATGATCTCATAATAAAATAGTAGGGCAGACTAGACTCACAAGCTTTGATAGAGGAACTAGTCAAGATGGAAAACATCAAAATAACGCCGTCTCTTCTGCTGTTATATTACCCTTACCTAAACATACATAAACCTTTATACACCCACGTTTTCATTGTGAACACAGGTTGTTGACAAATCTCACATGAGCCAATCTTCTTGTCATTGTCGCCTTCATCGCTGCTGTGAACTCAGGTTGGCTTTTCTGCTGTTGACAAAACCTGCGTGGATGTCAATATTCAGTTTTTTTTACAAGATTTATTTAAAACAGAAATCAGAAATCCTAAAAACCTAATAGGTCCCACACTGTCTACTAAGATCCATCCCCTGTCTCATCACCACAACATTGCTTGTTTAACAAGTACTCCAAAAAAGAATCTCCAATCTAATAGGTTCCTCACTGTCTACCAAGATCCATCCCCTGTCTCATCACCACAACATTGCTAGTTTAACAAGTACTTCAAAAAAGAATCTCTAATCTAATAGGTTCCTCACTGTCTACCAAGATCCATCCCCTGTCTCATCACCACAACATTGCTTGTTTAACAAGTACTTCAAAAAAGAATCTCCAATCTAATAGGTTCCTCACTGTCTACCAAGTTCCAGTCCCTGTCCCATCGCCGCAATAGCACCCCTGTGTTTGTTTTACAAGTACTTCAACGAAATGTGCCCCAACGAACTTACTGCACTTGTACCCTCCGCCCCCAATGTAAATACCCCCGACTAACCCTACAAGTAGCAAAATCCCACCCCTTTAACTGTAGAGGTCCCCAGATGTCAGAAAACTTTCTACTCTAATAGTTATATCCTTGGACAGCTTGCCTTTGAAATTCCCTTCCTGTTTTCCTGACTGTACCAACATGCAGAAATTTAAATGTAAAGTGAACAAATATCTCGCTGCACAATTCCCCACTTAGGATGCCCTAATAATCTGGCCCCTAATTCACTGTAGCCACTTATGTCTACGGGAGGAAAAACAATGTCAGTAAATGCAAATGTATTTATATAAGTTTGTTTTTGTTTTTTTTACGGCATAGCAACCAACTATGGGTTATGTAATGCCGAATAAAGTTGTCAAATACAATTCCAATCATTTCATATTGTCTTGAAAGACAATGAAACGTGAAATCAAGAATTTGTGGTCAGATATTTTGGAACAGTCCAACTTCCTTGATGAAGTCTAAGATTTTCATCACATTTATGTTTTTAAATAAGTCTTTTAAATTTTTGGAGTCGTACTATTTGTTTCGGGTTTGCTGCAGATCTTGACAGTCTATTAATATATGTTTGACCGTGTAAGATTGTTGACACGCTATGCACATTGGAGACTCCTTTCCTTCTAATAAGTGCTTATGAGTGATATGCATGTGTCCTATATGGAGTCTGGTTATTACAACTTCTTCTTTTCTTGCTTTTCTATAGTCCAGGGGCCACTCATCTATAGTTGGCCAAATCTTATATAACTTATTATTTTGGCGATCATCCCAGCATTCTTGCCATTTTTCTTTGAAAATATAAGTAATTTATAACAGTATAAGTAAAAGTAAATATATACATATATATTATAAAAGTAATGGATCTGTTACTCATTGATTTTTAATGACAATATCTTGTCAAGCCATCCTCTTAAGTAATCAAATTTTATCCATCCCATTTATTGTTTCCAATCCCCTCATAGTATTGTTCATTATCCAACTAATAATCTCATTAAGCCTTGTTAATCCTTTTGGCCTTGATAAGTAGTAACTCATTAATAATAAAAAAAGGAAGTTAATACAAAGTAAAACAGTTTCATGTGTACATGCCTGGCACATGCGTGTACACTGAATATTCATTTTTATTAATTTCTTTTTCTTTTTATTGAATAGAAATTATTATTTTATTTTTTTTAAATAAATAAAATAATGTATCAGAATCTTATTTAATTTTCTTAGTAGGGTTTTTTATATTGAGAAGCACAATTTTTTTTTTTTTTCAACTTGGCTTGGAATATCAATTCTTGATTTACGCCTGTCTATCGGTCTGATCTGTCCTGTGCAGTTCTAGGAGGTGCACCCTCCCAGGCTTTGCCTTCTCACCCTTTGAGAAGGGGTTAGTTTATTGCTAATCGCCTGGGGCGCCCCTACCGGGGAATGCCGACGGGGCTGCCCAGGCAGTTTTTAATGGCCAGAGCGCACAAATTCTCGGGCGCTGGCTTTTCAATTCCCACTTTCTCGACCTTGTGTCACATCTTACCTTGTGGGAGGAAGATAAATAGAATGAGAACAAAGTTTTAAAGAAAATTTATTTGAGATATCTTTCCATGGAAAATTTTGATAAATTAGGTATAATAGCGAACATATAAAAAACGACAGTTTTCCTCAAAGACTGTAAATTGCAATGAATTAACATTGAAAACGAAATTCCCCTGCAAAAAAACAAGAAACTTATTAAAGCATCTCTTTTTGGGGTTTTTGTTTTTTCATAATTATGAACATTACTGCCTACTCATTAGTAATTAAAAAAATATTTTGAAACAATTACCAAGAAAGATTTTAGAGCAGCGTTTCTCAACATGGTGTTCCCTGGAACCCTAAGGTTCCTCAAAAGTTCACTAAGGATTCATCATCATCATCATATTCAGTTTAACGTCCATTTTACATGCTGACATGTGTTGGACGACTTTTAGAAATTGATTTCCAAACTAACCTATATCTGCCCAGGTCTTTATTTATCTCTCTTTCTCTCAAGTCCATCTTTATCACTTCTTTTCGTGTTTTCTTTGGCCTTCTCCTGTGGGCTGACCCTGCTACCTCAACTGTTCTACATCTACTAACCCAGGAACTCTCATCCATTCTTTCAATGTGGCCATACCACCGGAGTCTCCTGTACTATAGAAGCTTCCTGTTCTGCAGGCGTCTCTCTATACTGTTCAGATTTAATCTTCCTCTGGGTTCATCAGATCTGAGCCTGTCTTTAAGACTTGCGTAACACATCCATTATATCATTCTCATATCATTTTTCTCCATGCAACGCATGTCCTCAACCCTTCTCTTGCATTTGTCTATGGATAAATATAGCACCAGTGGTACTTTGCCCAAACATAAAACAAATTGAATTTCATCTATACTTATCTAACTTCTTGATTATTTTCTCAATCACTTTCAGGACCTGGTCTATCAAGTGTAAGCCTCTGTAATCACCTCTATCTAGAGCTTCTCCTTTACCTTTGTAACAGTTAACAGTTATACTAAGTTCTCAGTCTTTCAGAATTACCTCTTCTATTATGATCTGATTTGTCAAATGTGTGTTCATTTTAATGCCTCTTCTATTATGATCTGATTTGTCAAATCTGTGGTCATTTTAATGCCTCTTCTATTATGATCTGATTTGTCAAATCTGTGTTCATTTTAATGCCTCTTCTATTATGATCTGATTTGTCAAATCTGTGGTCATTTTAATGCCTCTTCTATTATGATCTGATTTGTCAAATCTGTGGTCATTTTAATGCCTCTTCTATTATGATCTGATTTGTCAAATCTGTGATCATTTTAATGCCTCTTCTATTATGATCTGATTTGTCAAATCTGTGATCATTTTAATGCCTCTTCTATTATGATCTGATTTGTCAAATCTGTGGTCATTTTAATGCCTCTTCTATTATGATCTGATTTGTCAAATCTGTGTTCATTTTAATGCCTCTTCTATTATGATCTGATTTGTCAAATCTGTGGTCATTTTAATGCCTCTTCTATTATGATCTGATTTGTCAAATCTGTGGTCATTTTAATGCCTCTTCTATTATGATCTGATTTGTCAAATCTGTGATCATTTTAATGCCTCTTCTATTATGATCTGATTTGTCAAATCTGTGATCATTTTAATGCCTCTTCTATTATGATCTGATTTGTCAAATCTGTGATCATTTTAATGCCTCTTCTATTATGATCTGATTTGTCAAATGTGTGTTCATTTTAATGCCTCTTCTATTATGATCTGATTTGTCAAATCTGTGGTCATTTTAATGCCTCTTCTATTATGATCTGATTTGTCAAATCTGTGGTCATTTTAATGCCTCTTCTATTATGATCTGATTTGTCAAATCTGTGATCATTTTAATGCCTCTTCTATTATGATCTGATTTGTCAAATCTGTGATCATTTTAATGCCTATTCTATTATGATCTGATTTGTCAAATCTGTGATCATTTTAATGCCTCTTCTATTATGATCTGATTTGTCAAATCTGTGATCATTTTAATGCCTCTTCTATTATGATCTGATTTGTCAAATCTGTGATCATTTTAATGCCTCTTCTACTATGATCTGATTTGTCAAATCTGTGATCATTTTAATGCCTATTCTATTATGATCTGATTTGTCAAATCTGTGATCATTTTAATGCCTATTCTATTATGATCTGATTTGTCAAATCTGTGATCATTTTAATGCCTCTTCTACTATGATCTGATTTGTCAAATCTGTGATCATTTTAATGCCTATTCTATTATGATCTGATTTGTCAAATCTGTGATCATTTTAATGCCTATTCTATTATGATCTGATTTGTCAAATCTGTGATCATTTTAATGCCTCTTCTATTATGATCTGATTTGTCAAATCTGTGATCATTTTAATGCCTCTTCTATTATGATCTGATTTGTCAAATCTGTGATCATTTTAATGCCTCTTCTACTATGATCTGATTTGTCAAATCTGTGATCATTTTAATGCCTCTTCTATTATGATCTGATTTGTCAAATCTGTGATCATTTTAATGCCTATTCTATTATGATCTGATTTGTCAAATCTGTGATCATTTTAATGCCTATTCTATTATGATCTGATTTGTCAAATCTGTGATCATTTTAATGCCTCTTCTATTATGATCTGATTTGTCAAATCTGTGATCATTTTAATGCCTCTTCTATTATGATCTGATTTGTCAAATCTGTGATCATTTTAATGCCTCTTCTACTATGATCTGATTTGTCAAATCTGTGATCATTTTAATGCCTCTTCTATTATGATCTGATTTGTCAAATCTGTGATCATTTTAATGCTTATTCTATTATGATCTGATTTGTCAAATCTGTGATCATTTTAATGCCTATTCTATTATGATCTGATTTGTCAAATCTGTGATCATTTTAATGCCTCTTCTATTATGATCTGATTTGTCAAATCTGTGATCATTTTAATGCCTCTTCTATTATGATCTGATTTGTCAAATCTGTGATCATTTTAATGCCTCTTCTACTATGATCTGATTTGTCAAATCTGTGATCATTTTAATGCCTCTTCTATTATGATCTGATTTGTCAAATCTGTGATCATTTTAATGCCTATTCTATTATGATCTGATTTGTCAAATCTGTGATCATTTTAATGCTTCTTCTATTATGATCTGATTTGTCAAATCTGTGTTCATTTTAATGCCTCTTCTATTATGATCTGATTTGTCAAATCTGTGATCATTTTAATGCCTCTTCTATTATGATCTGATTTGTCAAATGTGTGTTCATTTTAATGCCTCTTCTATTATGATCTGATTTGTCAAATCTGTGGTCATTTTAATGCCTCTTCTATTATGATCTGATTTGTCAAATCTGTGATCATTTTAATGCCTCTTCTATTATGATCTGATTTGTCAAATCTGTGATCATTTTAATGCCTCTTCTATTATGATCTGATTTGTCAAATCTGTGGTCATTTTAATGCCTTTTCTATTATGATCTGATTTGTCAAATCTGTGATCATTTTAATGCCTCTTCTATTATGATCTGATTTGTCAAATCTGTGATCATTTTAATGCCTCTTCTATTATGATCTGATTTGTCAAATCTGTGGTCATTTTAATGCCTCTTCTATTATGATCTGATTTGTCAAATCTGTGTTCATTTTAATGCCTCTTCTATTATGATCTGATTTGTCAAATCTGTGGTCATTTTAATGTCTCTTCTATTATGATCTGATTTGTCAAATCTGTGGTCATTTTAATGCCTCTTCTATTATGATCTGATTTGTCAAATCTGTGATCATTTTAATGCCTCTTCTATTATGATCTGATTTGTCAAATCTGTGATCATTTTAATGCCTATTCTATTATGATCTGATTTGTCAAATCTGTGATCATTTTAATGCCTCTTCTATTATGATCTGATTTGTCAAATCTGTGATCATTTTAATGCCTCTTCTATTATGATCTGATTTGTCAAATCTGTGATCATTTTAATGCCTCTTCTACTATGATCTGATTTGTCAAATCTGTGATCATTTTAATGCCTCTTCTATTATGATCTGATTTGTCAAATCTGTGATCATTTTAATGCCTATTCTATTATGATCTGATTTGTCAAATCTGTGATCATTTTAATGCCTATTCTATTATGATCTGATTTGTCAAATCTGTGATCATTTTAATGCCTCTTCTATTATGATCTGATTTGTCAAATCTGTGATCATTTTAATGCCTCTTCTATTATGATCTGATTTGTCAAATCTGTGATCATTTTAATGCCTCTTCTACTATGATCTGATTTGTCAAATCTGTGATCATTTTAATGCCTATTCTATTATGATCTGATTTGTCAAATCTGTGGTCATTTTAATGCCTCTTCTATTATGATCTGATTTGTCAAATCTGTGATCATTTTAATGCCTCTTCTATTATGATCTGATTTGTCAAATCTGTGATCATTTTAATGCCTCTTCTATTATGATCTGATTTGTCAAATCTGTGGTCATTTTAATGCCTCTTCTATTATGATCTGATTTGTCAAATCTGTGTTCATTTTAATGCCTCTTCTATTATGATCTGATTTGTCAAATCTGTGATCATTTTAATGCCTCTTCTATTATGATCTGATTTGTCAAATCTGTGGTCATTTTAATGCCTCTTCTATTATGATCTGATTTGTCAAATCTGTGATCATTTTAATGCCTCTTCTATTATGATCTGATTTGTCAAATCTGTGATCATTTTAATGCCTCTTCTATTATGATCTGATTTGTCAAATCTGTGATCATTTTAATGCCTCTTCTATTATGATCTGATTTGTCAAATCTGTGATCATTTTAATGCCTCTTCTACTATGATCTGATTTGTCAAATCTGTGATCATTTTAATGCCTCTTCTATTATGATCTGATTTGTCAAATCTGTGATCATTTTAATGCCTCTTCTATTATGATCTGATTTGTCAAATCTGTGATCATTTTAATGCCTCTTCTATTATGATCTGATTTGTCAAATCTGTGTTCATTTTAATGCCTCTTCTATTATGATCTGATTTGTAAAATCTGTGATCATTTTAATGCCTCTTCTATTATGATCTGATTTGTCAAATCTGTGATCATTTTAATGCCTCTTCTATTATGATCTGATTTGTCAAATCTGTGATCATTTTAATGCCTCTTCTATTATGATCTGATTTGTCAAATCTGTGATCATTTTAATGCCTCTTCTATTATGATCTGATTTGTCAAATCTGTGATCATTTTAATGCCTCTTCTATTATGATCTGATTTGTCAAATCTGTGATAATTTTAATGCCTCTTCTATTATGATCTGATTTGTCAAATCTGTGATCATTTTAATGCCTCTTCTATTATGATCTGATTTGTCAAATCTGTGATCATTTTAATGCCTCTTCTATTATGATCTGATTTGTCAAATCTGTGATCATTTTAATGCCTCTTCTATTATGATCTGATTTGTCAAATCTGTGATCATTTTAATGCCTCTTCTATTATGATCTGATTTGTCAAATCTGTGATCATTTTAATGCCTATTCTATTATGATCTGATTTGTCAAATCTGTGATCATTTTAATGCCTCTTCTATTATGATCTGATTTGTCAAATCTGTGATCATTTTAATGCCTCTTCTATTATGATCTGATTTGTCAAATCTGTGATCATTTTAATGCCTCTTCTACTATGATCTGATTTGTCAAATCTGTGATCATTTTAATGCCTATTCTATTATGATCTGATTTGTCAAATCTGTGATCATTTTAATGCCTATTCTACTATGATCTGATTTGTCAAATCTGTGATCATTTTAATGCCTATTCTATTATGATCTGATTTGTCAAATCTGTGATCATTTTAATGCCTATTCTATTATGATCTGATTTGTCAAATCTGTGATCATTTTAATGCCTCTTCTATTATGATCTGATTTGTCAAATCTGTGATCATTTTAATGCCTCTTCTATTATGATCTGATTTGTCAAATCTGTGATCATTTTAATGCCTCTTCTATTATGATCTGATTTGTCAAATCTGTGTTCATTTTAATGCCTCTTCTATTATGATCTGATTTGTAAAATCTGTGATCATTTTAATGCCTCTTCTATTATGATCTGATTTGTCAAATCTGTGATCATTTTAATGCCTCTTCTATTATGATCTGATTTGTCAAATCTGTGATCATTTTAATGCCTCTTCTATTATGATCTGATTTGTCAAATCTGTGATCATTTTAATGCCTCTTCTATTATGATCTGATTTGTCAAATCTGTGATCATTTTAATGCCTCTTCTATTATGATCTGATTTGTCAAATCTGTGATAATTTTAATGCCTCTTCTATTATGATCTGATTTGTCAAATCTGTGATCATTTTAATGCCTCTTCTATTATGATCTGATTTGTCAAATCTGTGATCATTTTAATGCCTCTTCTATTATGATCTGATTTGTCAAATCTGTGATCATTTTAATGCCTCTTCTATTATGATCTGATTTGTCAAATCTGTGATCATTTTAATGCCTCTTCTATTATGATCTGATTTGTCAAATCTGTGATCATTTTAATGCCTATTCTATTATGATCTGATTTGTCAAATCTGTGATCATTTTAATGCCTCTTCTATTATGATCTGATTTGTCAAATCTGTGATCATTTTAATGCCTCTTCTATTATGATCTGATTTGTCAAATCTGTGATCATTTTAATGCCTCTTCTACTATGATCTGATTTGTCAAATCTGTGATCATTTTAATGCCTATTCTATTATGATCTGATTTGTCAAATCTGTGATCATTTTAATGCCTATTCTACTATGATCTGATTTGTCAAATCTGTGATCATTTTAATGCCTATTCTATTATGATCTGATTTGTCAAATCTGTGATCATTTTAATGCCTATTCTATTATGATCTGATTTGTCAAATCTGTGATCATTTTAATGCCTCTTCTATTATGATCTGATTTGTCAAATCTGTGATCATTTTAATGCCTCTTCTATTATGATCTGATTTGTCAAATCTGTGATCATTTTAATGCCTCTTCTACTATGATCTGATTTGTCAAATCTGTGATCATTTTAATGCCTCTTCTATTATGATCTGATTTGTCAAATCTGTGATCATTTTAATGCCTATTCTATTATGATCTGATTTGTCAAATCTGTGATCATTTTAATGCCTATTCTATTATGATCTGATTTGTCAAATCTGTGATCATTTTAATGCCTCTTCTATTATGTGATCTGATTTGTCAAATCTGTGATCATTTTAATGCCTATTCTATTATGATCTGATTTGTCAAATCTGTGATCATTTTAATGCCTCTTCTATTATGATCTGATTTGTCAAATCTGTGATCATTTTAATGCCTCTTCTATTATGATCTGATTTGTCAAATCTGTGATCATTTTAATGCCTCTTCTACTATGATCTGATTTGTCAAATCTGTGATCATTTTAATGCCTCTTCTATTATGATCTGATTTGTCAAATCTGTGATCATTTTAATGCTTATTCTATTATGATCTGATTTGTCAAATCTGTGATCATTTTAATGCCTCTTCTATTATGATCTGATTTGTCAAATCTGTGATCATTTTAATGCCTCTTCTATTATGATCTGATTTGTCAAATCTGTGATCATTTTAATGCCTCTTCTATTATGATCTGATTTGTCAAATCTGTGATCATTTTAATGCCTCTTCTACTATGATCTGATTTGTCAAATCTGTGATCATTTTAATGCCTCTTCTATTATGATCTGATTTGTCAAATCTGTGATCATTTTAATGCCTCTTCTATTATGATCTGATTTCTCAAATCTGTGATCATTTTAATGCCTCTTCTATTATGATCTGATTTGTCAAATCTGTGATCATTTTAATGCCTCTTCTATTATGATCTGATTTGTCAAATCTGTGATCATTTTAATGCCTCTTCTACTATGATCTGATTTGTCAAATCTGTGATCATTTTAATGCCTCTTCTATTATGATCTGATTTGTCAAATCTGTGATCATTTTAATGCTTATTCTATTATGATCTGATTTGTCAAATCTGTGATCATTTTAATGCCTCTTCTATTATGATCTGATTTGTCAAATCTGTGATCATTTTAATGCCTCTTCTATTATGATCTGATTTGTCAAATCTGTGATCATTTTAATGCCTCTTCTATTATGATCTGATTTGTCAAATCTGTGATCATTTTAATGCCTCTTCTATTATGATCTGATTTGTCAAATCTGTGATCGTTTTAATGCCTCTTCTATTATGATCTGATTTGTCAAATCTGTGATCGTTTTAATGCCTCTTCTATTTTAATGTTTTGAGGCATGTCCATGTGTCCGTCCGTCCGTCCGTCCGGATTTTTCTCCGCAACCATCCATTGAATTTCTCTGAAATTTTGCATGAAATTGTAACTTTGGTCAGGTTAGAAAGTGACATTATCCGATTTTTAAAAAAAAATCTGGTTAGCCTCCAGGGGCTCAAAAGGCCTCGAAATGGCAAAAAATGACATTTTTTGCCCCATAACTTTTCATCCATCCATTCAATTTCTCTGAAACTTGGCCAAAATGTGTAGGCAAATGTACCTAATAGAAAATAAGTATCGCTGACCTTGGAAAAAATCTGGTTCACTCCCCCAGGGGGTCAAAAGCCCCCAAAATGGCAAAAAATGACCCTTTTCTCCCATAACGTTTGATCCATCCATTCAATTTTTCTGAAACTTGGCCAAAATGTAGAGTCAATTGTTCTGGATATAAAATGAGTATCCTTGACCTCAGAAAAATTCTGGTTCAGGGGGTCAAAGGGGGGTAAAAAAATGCCCCAAATTGCCTAAATTTATTGCATTTTACATTCGCCACATCGAGTCACATACAGAGGGGGACCACGCACGCGCGCGGCTTGTTATATACTATTATATTTACCACGTGAACTACAATGAAAATAAAATGAGAAAGTTATGGTATATAATTTTGGTTTTGTGCAGGGGTTCATTAAGACATGTCATTTGTTTTACACAAGAATAAAAAAGTTGGGAACTGCAGTTTTTGAAGATTGATGATTGCCATGCAGATTAATCAAAATATTACAAACGTTAATTTGGCCAAATTAATGGCCAAAATAACTTATAATTGTGGAGGGGAATTTCTGAAGACTATATAAGAAGAAGGCTCTGTTCAGTTTCGAAAGACAATGGATACACCCTGTCAGGGTAACTGCGCGTTTAATGGTGAAGCAAGGGTTGCGCAATCTCAAACCACACCTCTCCTGAATCAGAACTGCTTAATACTAAATGATCAATGACAATGTGGTTATAGGTATATGACGTCATGAACAAGAAGTTTGAAGTGATACATAGGCGATGAGGATAACAAAGTTCTTTCTTTTTGGCAGGTGAGCTGATTGAATTCAGACACCTTTTACGAAGCATTGTCTTTGGTCGACCCACCACACCCTACCCCATTGAAGCATGTAATTTATTTTGAATATTTTGCACGGGTAAAAAGGTTGAGAAATATTGTTTTAGAAAATTTGAAAAAAAAAAAATCCAAAGATAATGTGAATAATGATAAAATGTTCAGAATTTGTTTTTTGTTTTTTTTGTAAATTCTTCTATAAAATCAACAAAGAAATGGATTTGTTATTAGTCGTGTTATATATATGTAAAGCTCAGGACTAATTGAGTGATGTATTATATAAATAAAATGAACATAGAAATGCATTTTATGAAGATTTTCTCAACTTAATTCTTTCATAAAATATCAATGATCTTTATTTTTCAGAATATCCAATCATCAAAATGAATAATAGTATAACAGTGATTGAAAATGAGACAACGGAATTAAAGTGCAATTCTGAAGGAAATCCGGAGCCAATAAATACGTGGCGTATTGGAGACGAGATCATCAATTCCAGATTGTTAAGAACTTCTTTTACACGACAAAATGCAAGCGGCGGCATCCAATGTATTGCAACTGCAAATAGTGCCAAACATGGCATTTTAAAAACCGTTAAAAATATTTCCATCGTGGTAACATGTGAGTTATTTTTTTCTAAATTAAATATTTTGGATGAATTAAATATTTTGTTTTGGTAAAGAAGTTTTGTTGTTATTTTTTTCAATCAAACAATTATTAGATAACAACCGAACACAGATAAGTAAAAATGAGCCCAGCCATAAGTAAAAAAGAATCGTAAATCTATGGAAATTTCAGACAATTTAAAATATAAAAATAATAAAGTTATAAATTGAAAAGTGAACCCATTTTAAAGCAAATGCCCTGACTCAGAAATCTATGACAAAAAAAGGTCAGATAATTTGTAAAAGTAAATTCTTTAAATTTTAGATTGAAAAAGGCAATGGTGAACTACCCTAATCCTATTACGGGAATATATAGACTCTTTCTTTTCTTTGTATAGAGCTTATGGCAAAGTGTTGTGACAGTCATAGTAACGCAGTCTTTCTGTAACATAATATTCTGTACTTTTGTAAATGTTACCTCAAGTAGCAACACTTATCTGGATACTCCACTAGACTAGATGAATTCTTGTCCTGGAATCCGGTATATATATTCATTTTATTTTTACATAATATATATATGTAAAAATAAAATGAATATATATATATATATATATATATATACTATATATATAATAATACTATATATATAATATATATTTTATTTTATTTTTACACACACACACATATATATTAGGAGAGAAACTTTAAATTACCTACTAAGACACAATCTTCGTGTGTCTTCAGTCTCTCGGCACAAGGGTTTTCAGTCCAACCTGACATGAGGATATTTCCTCCGACAAGTAAACCCTGACCAAATATTCAAAATAACATTGTATTCGAAGCCCAAATAACATCCCATCTACACGGCTATACACTGGCTCATCTGAGGAATGGTGCACCTTCTCCACGTGATGTTGCCTCTAGTTACAGCACTTAGCTGGATACTCCACTAGACAAGATGAATTCATGTCCTGGAATCTGGTAAGACCAAGAGACCACAAGAAAAATATACTATAACATATATAACTGGTCAATTGGAGAGAGAAAAATGAATGTTCTTAACTTCTTTACTAACTCAACGTTTGAGGGGTAAAGGAGAACTTTATGGAATATCCGGATATCTATGTATCTCATATGAAGATCAAGTGTTAGTTTCAGGAAAGAGGCCCCTTGATTCCTGAGAACTAACTGAACTAAAATGAAAATCAGAATTGATCTGCCCATTAGTTTACGTGGGTATCATGCTAGGATGTTTATAAAAGTTATCGGCTCAAATTCTTATTTGGCAGTGTCAATCGGTTCTCACGTTGATTCCTTACGATTTGTACGTACAAGGACGGATCAAAATATTTGACCTGGATGTGTCATACTGGCAACAATACAAAAAAAAATGTCTAATAGAAAGACCTACTTGACTAGCTAAATAAATACCTGCTTTGAAATCCAAATGATACATATGTAACCCTAACACCCCAGCTCCCACTGGCCGTGGCTCCTCCTCCCTATTTTTGTTAGAGAGGAAAATGAATGTTCTTAACTTCTTTACTAACTCAACGTTTGACAGGTAAAGGAGAACTTTAATGGAATATTCGAATATCTATGTATCTCATATAGAGATCAAGTGTTAGCCCCAGGAAAGGGGGCCCCTTGATTTCTGAGAACTTTGACTGAAGTAAAATGAAACAATAAATACACCATCTTGTAAATCTACCACCATGTTGTCTTATTTATTATCGGCCCTTCAAGGCCACAACAAAAACACAACATTCACGAGCCCCGTGAGTCAGCTTGGTTGTTCCAACGCATCTCCCTGGCTATCGTTCGTGGCAACACTATGTCAGTAACGGCGGCGTCACTTCCGTTCTAATCGTCATCTGTTGACTCTCTCTTTCTTTCTCTGACAATTGTTTCAAGCCAATAAAAAAAAGAATTTACAAAAACTCAACACATTTGAAGCATCTGCATTGAGTTTTATTTTTTACCCCACCTAATAAACCGGTATCGTCCGAGCCTTTGGGTCTGGATTTACGCCGGTCTATTGGGAGTTGTCCGTCTTGTGCAGTTCTAGGAGGCGCACCCTCCCAGGCTTTGCCTCCCCTCTTTGGGGAGGAGTAAGTTTATTGCTTACTACCGGGGAATGCGGACGGGGCTGCCCAGGCAATTTTTAAATGGCCAGCGTGCTCACCTCTCGAGCGCTGGCTTATCTAATCCCACTTTCCCGACCTTGTGTCACATCTTATCTTGTGGGAGGTAGATAAATAAATATGAAAGCTTAACCTGATTATATGGATGCACTTGTCCTTAATTCTATAGAAAAAAAGTCAGATAATTTAGCAAGTACAAATAATAAAGTTATATAATGAAAGCTGAACACATTCTTTGCATTTCATTAAAAAAAATTTTTAATTATTGTTAGTATAACATTTAAACAGAAACTGATATTTATTGAAGTAAACTTTTTATTAATTTTTTTAAAATGTTACTATTTAACTTTAAAGAAAGTATTTTTTGGTTTTGTTTGCAAAAAATTATTTTTTTAGTCTTGATGTTAAATTAAAGTGAAGAAATGGTTTTGAAAATGTATTTATTTGAAACTTTTGGTATAATAAAAAAAAAACGTTAGAGTTTGAAAATCTAAAATTCTCTGTATTTAAATTTTCTGAAATAACACAGAAAACCTAAAGACATGTTCCATGTCTATTTCAGACAATATTTTCCCCTTTGCTGAAAATTATCTTTTCATCCAAATTTTATTCATAAATTATCTTTTCATCCAAATTTTATTTATAAATTATCTTTTCATCCAAATGTTATTCATAAATTATCTTTTCATCCAAATTTTATTCATAAATTATCTTTTCATCCAAATTTTATTCATAAATTATCTTTTCATCCAAATTTTATTCATAAATTATCTTTTCATCCAAATTTTATTCATAAATTATCTTTTCATCCAAATTTTATTCATAAATTATCTTCATTATTTACAGATGCGCCTGAAATTACAATTTCTTATAAGAATCCTAAAATCAATTGTTCAGCTACTGCCAGTCCTTCCAATATTACATATGTATTGGTACAGAAATGGGGAAATATAGAAAAGAGAAAATTTAATGGAAGCAAAATGGTTTTTCAGAATTTGACTTACCAAGATTCGGGAGAGTGGATATGTCGTGCAAGCAATGGTGTACCTACAAAGACAAAGAAGAAATATTCAAAGAAATCTGTCGAAGTTAAAGTTGACGGTACGTATCTATTTTTGTAGTTGCAATCGTCAGACCAAGTGTATTTTTAGAACCATTTTACGCAAATGCCGTTGTCCGTAACTCGATAGAAAGAAAATGTCAGATAATTTAGAAAATGAAATTATTAAAGTTTACATCTGAAAACTGTACACATTCCTAGCATTTATTAAATATTTTATTGTAGTTGCAACTTTTTATTTTTTAGCTAGAAAGAAAGATATACCGAGTGAAATACTATTAACAAAGCACATAAAGAAAAAGGGGAAGGGGTGAATGCTAACTCAGCTTCTTTCTCTCTCTCTCTCTACTTGATATATATATATATATATATATATATATATATATTATAATATAAAATGAAGTAATAAAATAAGGTGTCAATCAAATTTTATTAGAATTCAAAGTTCATGCAAAGCATCCTTAAGTCCTTAGCTCATGAGTTTTCAAAGATAATTCTTCTCTTCAGAGGACCATTACCGCAGTTATACTACTACAGGCAATAAAATTACGCTTTGAAAATATATAAAAATTATATACACAAATATATAAAAATACATAACATCAAACATATCAATCCAAAAACATACTTTTGTTGAATCCATACAGTCCATCCAGGTCATACAAGTTGAGGACTGTATGGATTCAACAAAAGTATGTTTTTGGATTGATATGTTTGATGTTATGTATTTTTATATATTTGTGTATATAATTTTTATTTATTTTCAAAGCGTAATTTTATTGCCTGTAGTAGTATAACTGCGGTAATGGTCCTCTGAAGAGAAGAATTATCTTTGAAAACTCATGAGCTAAGGACTTAAGGATGCTTTGCATGAACTTTGAATTCTAATAAAATTTGATTGACACCTTATTTTATTACTTCATTTTATATTATAATATTAATGCTCTATCCAGTATATTGAGCTTCAGTTTTTTTATCCGGATGTTTCACTAATTATAAGATATTAGTTG
>OY744535.1:43004805-43372305 GCA_963556195.1 Sepiola atlantica | reverse complement strand
TTATTTTCTTAAAGATTTGAACTTTTTTGTATTTATGACAAGGATGATTATTGCTGATTGAATAAATAAGCCAATTTTTCTTTTAATTCGTGTTTTTAAATAAAGAATTTTAGGTTTAATTTTATTATAGGGGCCGTTGGATTTTCTCGCTCATTTCGCTCGGTATTCACCCAAATGTTCGATAAAATCGATTTTTGGGGTGAAATGGTACATTTTGTCCTGACAAAAAATTCTAATGTATTTTTTAGCATATATCAAATTGAACTTTTATCTCACATTTTTACCCGTCGTCTTTTCGGCGACATTTTGTTATTCTTAAATTCACGACTAGTATGTTTGAACCTTTTCATGTTTGGTTTTAAATTCGTTAAATTCTGTTAAAACTTGCTTTTGTAAATAAAATGTTCAAAGTTTTTTTTTGTGTGTAATAAAATGTTAAAGCAGTAAAAATATCGTTAGTCCAAAGAAAAAAATATCTTTAGTCCAAGGAAAAAAATAATAAAAACCAACATGGCCTCCAGCGATTAAAATCTGGAATTAAAGTTAGATTCTCAACTCTTTCAAAAGTAAATGAGAACTTTATTTCAGGACCAAAAATACAATTAAGACCAACAATCAGGTTCATCCAAAATTTGGGCGAATACCAAGCGAAATGAGCGAAAAAGAAAACAGCGGTCCCTATTCTACAATTAAACAGATGTTTAAACTTAATTAAATTAAAGAAAATATCTTCAATTTTAATTTAAAAAAGCAAATAATAAGACTTTCTGACTAATTTGTTGTTTTTTTAGAACCGAAAGTAGATTAAATATCTTTCTTTATCTTAAAAAATCTATTATCGAATATTAAAATTGTAAACAGTTTGTTTTTGTTAGAGATTTCAAATATAGACGTTTTGACCTTTTTTATGCAAATTTTAAATTTTAATAAATGTTTTTGCCCGACCTAGGAAAACTTGCTCCAGTTAATTTTTCATGGGGGGGACCCAATATTTTTTCAACTCCCAAGGTCTAGGCCAGATATTTTGTATGAAATTTTAAGACATTAAATGGACTCTGAATTGTTTATTGATAATTTATTGATATTTTTTGTCCAACTTATGAAAAATATTCTTTATTCAATCTTTAAAAAATAAATTTAATTGGGTTTTTTTCACCCCAAATTGTACTATTGAAAAAAAATTGGATAAAGCGATTTGTTTGAAAGTACTTGCGCGTTTCTCTGTGGTAAATAATAATATACATTATACAATATAGTTACGTTCATAAAAAAAAAAAATATTAAACAACAGTACAACGAATAATGTTGCCCTGGCTGTCTCTCCTCTCCCAGAGAAATGGGTTCTTTAAAAAGAAAATAATCACTAATAATGTTTAAAAAGTAAAACTTTATTTACTTAAAACAAATCTAAATTCCCTTCCAAAATAAATAGAAAAAATATCGGGTCAAATTTTTCTTCCCTGAAAAAATAGGTTGTTAATGTAATGAAAATTAAAATTGTTTTAAAGTACTTCAGGGATTTTTCTATTTCTATTTTATACCTCAGGAAACGAAAATTTAATTATAATCCTATACTTCGTCCGACATGTTCTCCTATAACTCTCAAAATATTAGCGAGATTTTGTCAAATATTTTCTTACGGTCTTATACTTAAAGTGACATCCCAACCCATATTGACAAGATCTTTTGACGCCTACCCCTATCCTTCGACCACTCATTGGCAGAATAGAACGTTTATGAAAGAAGGTATATTTTCATTATGGAGCGCTGAAAAAGAGCCGCTACTTTTTTATAGGAGTTGGAGCTGGAGCGGCTCCTTTTTGAAAATTAGAATATGAAGTTTTGGAATGGTCAATTTTTCAAGTAGAGTGTCTGACCTAATGTTCTGGATCTGGTCCGGCTTTACATTGCATATCCACCTAATCATTGCCCTGTTATTTCTCTGGAGTCGAGCAAGTGAGGTCTGGGTTAGGGCCCAACACTCATTGCCATAAAACATCACGCTTCTTATGGTAATAATTGGGATGGCTCAGGATGTTAGGATTGAGAGAAGTTCTCTGAACTTTCCCCAAGCTGTCTTAATTGTGATGGTCGAACTTAGTTCGCATCCACCTCCAGCACTCAGCATATCTCCTTTGATTATTAGAATAATGTTACGCCAATAATTATTTCTTTTTGGTCAATAAACAAAAGATAGATTAGTTTGTTTCTTGTACACATTCAATGTTCTCCCTTGATAAATATCAAACTTACTGGGATGTGAGTTCTCTGCTTATAAGTGGAATTCCGCTTTTTCTTATCCCGAAAAAAGTTGATTTCAGCTTAAATTGCGAGAACTTCCTATGGATGTGAGTTCTTTGCTGTTTGGTCGAAATCCACGTTTTTTTTTTAAACTAAAAAAACCCTGATTTCTGCCAAATCGCTAAAGCCTTATCAGCTTATATTTTGTCACTATTTGGCTGGATTTTATTTATTTCTTTCCCTTTCTCCTTCTCTTGCTTTATTTTTCTTTCTCTTTTACTGTTTTTTTTCTCTCTTCTTCTTCCTCTCTACATCTTGTCTAGTCCTGCCTTGTTTTGCCTTCCTTTTCTCTCCTATGACAATTCTCTCTGAAAACTTAAAATTTTAATTTTGTCTTGAAGGCTAAAACTTCAACCGATTCATGATGGGGTAGGGGAGTTAGATGACTTTTGTTTCATCAAAGAATGACTTCCTGTCTCCTTCCGCCCACATTCGCACTCGGCGTATTTCTCTTAATTTTGACTTTCTTGTTTATGAGTGTATATGTAGCTTATCAAGGTTTATATATATATGTACATTTCATTAATCAAACATTTTTCAAATTATTTTTATCACGCGCACATCATTCAAGTTGTTTTTAGGTGTTACTTTTTTGCACTACCCTCCACACACACACGGGGGTGGGGGTGGGGGGGGGGGCGCATGGTCTTACCCAGGTTGCAACATTCATCTTGATCTGAGCTTTTTTCGCCATTGGCTGTGGTAAACATACTCAGATTTATATTTTTAGAGTTTTGAAAATTAATGTCTGCATTTTATTTTCTGTATTGTAAAATGTTTTAAATTGCCTTAAAATAAATTTTAACCTTTAAATTAATTTAAATATTTATTAATGGTAATAAATAGGCCCCTAGAGAATTTTTATAGTTACGTAGTCAGTCCCTAGTCTCGATGGAAAATTGAAGTAGTTTTTTTTCAACTTTTTTTTTAGGGGCTAAATTAATTTTAAACCTAACCTTTCGCATGCTTAGTGTCGTCTGTTTTTCTACATTTTTTCCACGGCGGTAAAAGTCTAGAATAGTTTAAGTCAAGAAATCGTAATAAAAAGAAAAAAAATTATAGTAAACGCCTTAGAATTAAATAATCTACTGAATTCTTATAGTTTTAACGTGTGGTAACTATTTGTAAGATTTTAAAATCTTTTTTCTTTGCAGTAAAAGCACAATTCAGTGGTGAAAAGACCGACCATGCAATAAACGGAAATCAAAAAAGTATCAAAGTATGTTTCTATTGCCATCCTGAAGCTACAGCCGTGGAATGGCACAGCGAACATGGGAAACTATCTTCGGATAAATCTGTTTATAGTCCTGCTGACGAAGGTTTATTTCCTTTTATTGGCAACTGCAGTACCTTAACATTGGATATAACAGCAAAATCGGCTAAAAAATATGACATTAAAGTTACAAATAAAATTGGCAAAAGTGAATATTCTGTAAAATTAGGTCAGTATGAAAACTTTTATTGTTTTGTTGTTGTGTTTATTGCATTTAATGACGCATTATTGTTTTGTTGTGTTGTGATTAATTTGATGATGCAATGGCTGATACTATTTAGTTGTGTTGTGATTAATTTAATGATGCATTAACTGATACTCTTTAGTTGTGTTGTAATTAATTTAATGATGCTTTGATTGATACTCTTTTAGTTGTGTTGAGATTAATTTAATGATGCATTGACTGATACTCTTTAGTTGTGTTGAGATTAATTTAATGATGCATTGACTTATATTCTTTAGTTGTGTTGTGATTATTTAATGATGCATTAACTGATACTCTTTAGTTGTGTTGTGATTAATTTAATGATGCATTGACTGATACTCTTTAGTTGTGTTGAGATTAATTTAATGATGCATTGACTGATACTCTTTAGTTGTGTTGTGATTAATTTAATGATGCATTGACTTATATTCTTTAGTTGTGTTGTGATTAATTTAATGATGCATTGACTGATACTCTTTAGTTGTGTTGTGATTAATTTAATGATGCATTGATTGATACTCTTTAGTTGTGTTGTGATTAATTTAATGATGCATTGACTTATATTCTTTAGTTGTGTTGTGATTATTTAATGATGCATTAACTGATACTCTTTAGTTGTGTTGTGATTAATTTAATGATGCATTGACTTATATTCTTTAGTTGTGTTGTGATTATTTAATGATGCATTAACTGATACTCTTTAGTTGTGTTGTGATTAATTTAATGATGCATTGACTGATACTCTTTAGTTGTGTTGAGATTAATTTAATGATGCATTGACTGATACTCTTTAGTTGTGTTGAGATTAATTTAATGATGCATTGACTGATACTCTTTAGTTGTGTTGTGATTTGTTTAATGATGATTGGCTGATACTCTTTAGTTGTGTTGTGATTAATTTAATGATGCATTGCTTGATACTCTTTAGTTGTGTTGTGATTAATTTAATGATGCATTGATTGATACTCTTTAGTTGTGTTGTGATTAATTTAATGATGCATTGACTGATACTCTTTAGTTGTGTTGTGATTAATTTAATGATGCATTAACTGATACTCTTTAGTTGTGTTGTGATTAATTTAATGATGCATTAACTTATATTCTTTAGTTGTGTTGTGATTATTTAATGATGCATTAACTGATACTCTTTAGTTGTGTTGAGATTAATTTAATGATGCATTGACTTATATTCTTTAGTTGTGTTGAGATTAATTTAATGATGCATTGACTGATACTCTTTAGTTGTGTTGAGATTAATTTAATGATGCATTGACTGATACTCTTTAGTTGTGTTGAGATTAATTAAATGATGCATTGATTGATACTCTTTAGTTGTGTTGAGATTAATTTAATGATGCATTGACTGATACTCTTTAGTTGTGTTGAGATTAATTTAATGATGCATTGATTGATACTCTTTAGTTGTGTTGAGATTAATTTAATGATGCATTGACTGATACTCTTTAGTTGTGTTGTGATTAATTTAATGATGCATTAACTGATACTCTTTAGTTGTGTTGTGATTAATTTAATGATGCATTGACTTATATTCTTTAGTTGTGTTGAGATTAATTTAATGATGCATTGACTGATACTCTTTAGTTGTGTTGAGATTAATTTAATGATGCATTGACTGATACTCTTTAGTTGTGTTGAGATTAATTTAATGATGCATTGATTGATACTCTTTAGTTGTGTTGAGATTAATTTAATGATGCATTGATTGATACTCTTTAGTTGTGTTGAGATTAATTTAATGATGCATTGATTGATACGCTTTAGTTGTGTTGAGATTAATTTAATGATGCATTGACTGATACTCTTTAGTTGTGTTGAGATTAATTTAATGATGCATTGATTGATACTCTTTAGTTGTGTTGAGATTAATTTAATGATGCATTGATTGATACTCTTTAGTTGTGTTGAGATTAATTTAATGATGCATTGACTGATACTCTTTAGTTGTGTTGTGATTAATTTAATGATGCATTAACTGATACTCTTTAGTTATGTTGTGATTAATTTAATGATGCATTGACTTATATTCTTTAGTTGTGTTGAGATTAATTTAATGATGGATTGACTTATATTCTTTAGTTGTGTTGAGATTAATTTAATGATGCATTGACTGATACTCTTTAGTTGTGTTGAGATTAATTTAATGATGCATTGACTGATACTCTTTAGTTGTGTTGTGATTAATTTAATGATGCATTAACTGATACTCTTTAGTTGTGTTGTGATTAATTTTATGATGCATTAACTGATACTCTTTAGTTGTGTTGTGATTAATTTAATGATGCATTGACTGATACTCTTTAGTTGTGTTGAGATTAATTTAATGATGCATTGATTGATACTCTTTAGTTGTGTTGAGATTAATTTAATGATGCATTGACTGATACTCTTTAGTTGTGTTGAGATTAATTTAATGATGCATTGATTGATACTCTTTAGTTGTGTTGAGATTAATTTAATGATTCATTGACTGATACTCTTTAGTTGTGTTGTGATTAATTTAATGATGCATTAACTGATACTCTTTAGTTGTGTTGTGATTAATTTAATGATGCATTGACTTATATTCTTTAGTTGTGTTGAGATTAATTTAATGATGCATTGACTGATACTCTTTAGTTGTGTTGAGATTAATTTAATGATGCATTGACTGATACTCTTTAGTTGTGTTGAGATTAATTTAATGATGCATTGATTGATACTCTTTAGTTGTGTTGAGATTAATTTAATGATGCATTGATACTCTTTAGTTGTGTTGAGATTAATTTAATGATGCATTGATTGATACTCTTTAGTTGTGTTGAGATTAATTTAATGATGCATTGACTGATACTCTTTAGTTGTGTTGAGATTAATTTAATGATGCATTGATTGATACTCTTTAGTTGTGTTGAGATTAATTTAATGATGCATTGATTGATACTCTTTAGTTGTGTTGAGATTAATTTAATGATGCATTGACTGATACTCTTTAGTTGTGTTGTGATTAATTTAATGATGCATTAACTGATACTCTTTAGTTGTGTTGTGATTAATTTAATGATGCATTGACTTATATTCTTTAGTTGTGTTGAGATTAATTTAATGATGCATTGACTTATATTCTTTAGTTGTGTTGAGATTAATTTAATAATGCATTGACTGATACTCTTTAGTTGTGTTGAGATTAATTTAATGATGCATTGACTGATACTCTTTAGTTGTGTTGTGATTAATTTAATGATGCATTAACTGATACTCTTTAGTTGTGTTGTGATTAATTTAATGATGCATTGACTTATATTCATTAGTTGTGTTGTGATTAATTTAATGATGCATTGACTTATATTCTTTAGTTGTGTTGAGATTAATTTAATGATGCATTGACTGATACTCTTTAGTTGTGTTTTGATTAATTTAATGATGCATTGACTGATACTCTTTAGTTGTGTTGTGATTATTTTAATGATGCATTGACTTATATTCTTTAGTTGTGTTGAGATTAATTTAATGATGCATTGACTGATACTCTTTAGTTGTGTTGTGATTATTTAATGATGCATTAACTGATACTCTTTAGTTGTGTTGTGATTATTTTAATGATGCATTGACTTATATTCTTTAGTTGTGTTGAGATTAATTTAATGATGCATTGACTGATACTCTTTAGTTGTGTTGTGATTAATTTAATGATGCATTAACTGATACTCTTTAGTTGTGTTCAGATTAATTTAATGATGTATTGACTGATATTCTTTAGTTGTGTTGTGATTAATTTAATGATGCATTGACTGATACTCTTTAGTTGTGTTGTAATTAATTTAATGATGCTTTGATTGATACTCTTTTAGTTGTGTTGAAATTAATTTAATGATGCATTGACTGATACTCTTTAGTTGTGTTGTGATTAATTTAATGATGCATTGACTGATACTCTTTAGTTGTGTTGTGCTTAATTTAATGATGCATTAACTGATACTCTTTAGTTGTGTTGTGATTAATTTCATGATGCATTGACTGATACTCTTTAGTTGTGTTGTGATTAATTTAATGATGGATTGACTGATACTCTTTAGTTGTGTTGTGATTAATTTAATGATGCATTGACTGATACTCTTTAGTTGTGTTGTGATTAATTTAATGATGCATTAACTGATACTCTTTAGTTGTGTTGTGATTAATTTAATGATGCATTGACTGATACTCTTTAGTTGTGTTGTGATTAATTTAATGATGCATTGACTGATACTCTTTAGTTGTGTTGTGAATAATTTAATGATGCATTGACTGATACTCTTTAGTTGTGTTGAGATTAATTTAATGATGCATTGATTGATACTCTTTTAGTTGTGTTGAGATTAATTTAATGATGCATTGACTGATACTCTTAGGTTGTGTTGTGATTAATTTAATGATGCATTAACTGATACTCTTTAGTTGTGTTGAGATTAATTTAATGATGCATTGACTGATATTCTTTAGTTGTGTTCAGATTAATTTAATGATGTATTGACTGATATTCTTTAGTTGTGTTGTGATTAATTTAATGATGCATTGACTGATACTCTTTAGTTGTGTTGTAATTAATTTAATGATGCTTTGATTGATACTCTTTTAGTTGTGTTGAGATTAATTTAATGATGCATTGACTGATACTCTTTAGTTGTGTTGTGATTAATTTAATGATGCATTGACTGATACTCTTTAGTTGTGTTGTGATTAATTTAATGATGCATTAACTGATACTCTTTAGTTGTGTTGTGATTAATTTAATGATGCATTGACTGATACTCTTTAGTTGTGTTGTGATTAATTTAATGATGCATTGACTGATACTCTTTAGTTGTGTTGTGAATAATTTAATGATGCATTGACTTATATTCTTTAGTTGTATTTAGATTAATTTAATGATGCATTGATTGATACTCTTTTAGTTGTGTTGAGATTAATTTAATGATGCATTAACTGATACTCTTTAGTTGTGTTGAGATTAATTTAATGATGCATTGACTGATATTCTTTAGTTGTGTTCAGATTAATTTAATGATGTATTGACTGATATTCTTTAGTTGTGTTGTGATTAATTTAATGATGCATTGACTGATACTCTTTAGTTGTGTTGTAATTAATTTAATGATGCATTGATTGATACTCTTTAGTTGTGTTGAGATTAATTTAATGATGCATTGACTGATACTCTTTAGTTGTGTTGTGATTAATTTAATGATGCATTGACTGATACTCTTTAGTTGTGTTGAGATTAATTTAATGATGCATTAACTGATACTCTTTAGTTGTGTTGTGATTAATTTCATGATGCATTGACTGATACTCTTTAGTTGTGTTGTGATTAATTTAATGATGCATTGACTGATACTCTTTAGTTGTGTTGTAATTAATTTAATGATGCATTGACTGATACTCTTTAGTTGTGTTGTGAATAATTTAATGATGCATTGACTTATATTCTTTAGTTGTGTTGAGATTAATTTAATGATGCATTGACTTATATTCTTTAGTTGTGTTGAGATTAATTTAATGATGCATTGACTTATATTCTTGAGTTGTGTTGAGATTTGTTTAATGATGCATTGACTGATACTCTTTAGTTGTGTTGAGATTAATTTAATGATGCATTGACTTATATTCTTTAGTTGTGTTGAGATTAATTTAATGATGCATTGACTTATATTCTTTAGTTGTGTTGAGATTAATTTAATGATGCATTGACTGATACTCTTTAGTTGTGTTGTGATTAATTTAATGATGCATTAACTGATACTCTTTAGTTGTGTTGTGATTAATTTAATGATGCATTGACTTATATTCTTTAGTTGTGTTGTGATTAATTTAATGATGCATTGACTGATACTCTTTAGTTGTGTTGAGATTAATTTAATGATGCATTGACTGATACTCTTTAGTTTTGTTGTGATTAATTTAATGATGCATTGACTGATACTCTTTAGTTGTGTTGTGATTATTTTAATGATGCATTGACTTATATTCTTTAGTTGTGTTGAGATTAATTTAATGATGCGTTGACTGATACTCTTTAGTTGTGTTTTTATTAATTTAATGATGCATTGACTGATACTCTTTAGTTGTGTTGTGATTATTTTAATGATGCATTGACTTATATTCTTTAGTTGTGTTGAGATTAATTTAATGATGCATTGACTGATACTCTTTAGTTGTGTTGTGATTATTTAATGATGCATTAACTGATACTCTTTAGTTGTGTTGTGATTATTTTAATGATGCATTGACTGATACTCTTTAGTTGTGTTGAGATTAATTTAATGATGCATTGACTGATACTCTTTAGTTGTGTTGTGATTAATTTAATGATGCATTAACTGATACTCTTTAGTTGTGTTGAGATTAATTTAATGATTCATTGACTGATATTCTTTAGTTGTGTTCAGATTAATTTAATGATGTATTGACTGATATTCTTTAGTTGTGTTGTGATTAATTTAATGATGCATTGACTGATACTCTTTAGTTGTGTTGTAATTAATTTAATGATGCTTTGATTGATACTCTTTTAGTTGTGTTGAGATTAATTTAATGATGCATTGACTGATACTCTTTAGTTGTGTTGTGATTAATTTAATGATGCATTGACTGATACTCTTTAGTTGTGTTGTGATTAATTTAATGATGCATTAACTGATACTCTTTAGTTGTGTTGTGATTAATTTAATGATGCATTGACTGATACTCTTTAGTTGTGTTGAGATTAATTTAATGATGCATTAACTGATACTCTTTAGTTGTGTTGTGATTAATTTCATGATGCATTGACTGATACTCTTTAGTTGTGTTGTGATTAATTTAATGATGCATTGACTGATACTCTTTAGTTGTGTTGTAATTAATTTAATGATGCATTGACTGATACTCTTTAGTTGTGTTGTGAATAATTTAATGATGCATTGACTTATATTCTTTAGTTGTGTTGAGATTAATTTAATGATGCATTGACTTATATTCTTTAGTTGTGTTGAGATTAATTTAATGATGCATTGACTTATATTCTTTAGTTGTGTTGAGATTAATTTAATGATGCATTGACTGATACTCTTTAGTTGTGTTGTGATTAATTTAATGATGCATTGACTGATACTCTTTAGTTGTGTTGTGATTAATTTAATGATGCATTGACTTATATTCTTTAGTTGTGTTGTGATTAATTTAATGATGCATTGACTTATATTCTTTAGTTGTGTTGTGATAAATTTAATGATGCATTAACTGATACTCTTTAGTTGTGTTGTGATTAATTTAATGATGCATTGACTTATATTCTTTAGTTGTGTTGAGATTAATTTAATGATGCATTAACTGATACTCTTTAGTTGTGTTGAGATTAATTTAATGATGTATTGACCGATACTCTTTAGTTGTGTTGTGATTAATTTAATGATGCATTGACTTATATTCTTTAGTTGTGTTGAGATTAATTTAATGATGCATTAACTGATTCTCTTTAGTTTTGTTGTGATTATTTAATGATGCATTAACTGATACTCTTTAGTTGTGTTGTGATTAATTTAATGATGCATTAACTGATACTCTTTAGTTGTGTTGTGATTAATTTAATGATGCATTGACTTATATTCTTTAGTTGTGTTGAGATTAATTTAATGATGCATTAACTGATTCTCTTTAGTTGTGTTGTGATTAATTTAATGATGCATTAACTGATACTCTTTAGTTGTGTTGTGATTAATTTAATGATGCATTGACTGATACTCTTTAGTTGTGTTGTGATTAATTTAATGATGCTTTGATTGATACTCTTTTAGTTGTGTTGAGATTAATTTAATGATGCATTGACTGATACTCTTTAGTTGTGTTGTGATTAATTTAATGATGCATTGACTGATACTCTTTAGTTGTGTTGTGATTAATTTAATGATGCATTGACTGATACTCTTTAGTTGTGTTGAGATTAATTTAATGATGCATTGATTGATACTCTTTAGTTGTGTTGTGATTAATTTAATGATGCATTGACTGATACTCTTTAGTTGTGTTGTGAATAATTTAATGATGCATTGACTGATACTCTTTAGTTGTGTGGTGATTTATTTAATGATGCATTGACTGATTCTCTTTAATTGTGTTGTGATTAATTTAATGATGCATTGACTAGTACTCTTTAGTTGTGTTGTGATTAATTTAATGATGCATTGACTTATATTCTTTAGTTGTGTTGTGATTAATTTAATGATGCATTGATTGATACTCTTTTAGTTGTGTTATGATTAATTTAATGATGCATTGACTGATACTCTTTAGTTGTGTTGTGATTAATTTAATGATGCATTGACTGATACTCTTTAGTTGTGTTGTGATTAATTTAATGATGCATTGACTGATACTCTTTAGTTGTGTTGTGATTAATTTAATGATGCTTTGATTGATACTCTTTTAGTTGTGTTGAGATTAATTTAATGATGCATTGACTGATACTCTTTAGTTGTGTTGTGATTAATTTAATGATGCATTGACTGATACTCTTTAGTTGTGTTGTGATTAATTTAATGATGCATTGACTGATACTCTTTAGTTGTGTTGTGATTAATTTAATGATGCATTGACTGATACTCGTTAGTTGTGTTGAGATTAATTTAATGATGCATTGATTGATACTCTTTAGTTGTGTTGTGATTAATTTAATGATGCATTGACTGATACTCTTTAGTTGTGTTGTGAATAATTTAATGATGCATTGACTGATACTCTTTAGTTGTGTGGTGATTTATTTAATGATGCATTGACTGATTCTCTGTAATTGTGTTGTGATTAATTTAATGATGCATTGACTGATACTCTTTAGTTGTGTTGTGATTAATTTAATGATGCATTGACTTATATTCTTTAGTTGTGTTGTGATTAATTTAATGATGCATTGATTGATACTCTTTTAGTTGTGTTGTGATTAATTTAATGATGCATTGACTGATACTCTTTAGTTGTGTTGTGATTAATTTAATGATGCATTGACTGATACTCTTTAGTTGTGTTGTGAATAATTTAATGATGCATTGACTGATACTCTTTAGTTGTGCTGTGATTAATTTAATGATGAATTGACTGATACTCTTTAGTTGTGTTGTGAATAATTTAATGATGCATTGACCGATGATCATGTCATGAGATATTTTGCTTGCATTGTATAAAAATAACAAAACAAGTTCTAGATACTATCTAGTTCACTAAGGTTTAAAATGTTACATTTTTAGAGGTTCCATATTTTTAATTATAGCGATGTTGTAGTAGAAATTGAATGTTCTTGTTTTTAAAAGCATGGTTTTGTTGATATATAGGAAATTTAAATTATTAAAAATATTCTGTTAGAAAGCCTAACAAGGCAATTAAACAAAAATTATTTTTTGAGTTTTCAGCGATATATGCCCTCATCAGAATTAAAATGCAGTTTCATACCAATTTTTAAAGTCATTTTTTTGTTTGTTAGAGTTGATCTGTGTGATTTTAAAATGGAATCTGGTATGATAGTTTCAGTCAAGAACGCTTGCGTTGGCAGTGTCAAATCATGTAGAAATTGAATGTTTTTGTCTTTAAAAGAATTGTTTTGTTGATATATAGGAAATTTAGATTTTTTATGGAAATTGCTCCAGACAAGGCATGAAGCTACTTGATGTAAGGAGCTAACAAGAACGAAATGTGATTATCGCAAAGACAAGAGATGCCTATTGCCCTTAGTCTTGAAATGACCAAGGTGAGAGGTAGGAGGGAAACAGTCAGCAGGAAGAGAGTTCCACAAGCCTGTAGTTCTTGGAAATAAGTTACTGGAATAGGAAGCTGTATTACAATGAGGTATCAAAACAACGAATTGGTGGAGATCACTAGACCAACGAGTCAAATGAGCTGGAAGAAAAGATGTGGGGAATAGATCACATAATTCTGAAGAAAACATGCTATAATAGTATTTATAGAAAAGACTGCGACTAGCAACATCACGTCTGTAAGAGAGAGGATGCAGAGAAGAAGAAAGGGTTGGGCCAATCAAATTACAGATACGTTTTTGCACCTTATCAAGAACCCTCAAATGGGACAGAGATTCACCAGCCCAAATATGACAACAGTACTCCATACATGGTCTGATTGTGGATTTGTAGAGATAGAGAATAGCCTCAGGTGTGAGAGTGTGTTTGGAGCGATAGAGAGAACCGACTTTACAAGAAGCAGAAAAAGCAATGGATCTAATATATGAACTCCACAAAAGATTTGATGAGAGAGAAAGACCAAGAAGTTTCAGAGTCGATTTCTCTTTAAGAGCAGAGCTATCCATGAGAATCACAGGAAGAAAAGGGGCACGCCTACGATTGAAAGACACAAGCAGAGTCTTAACAGGATTAAATGAAACAAGCCATTTCGTACCCCAATCCGCAACTGAACTCAGGTACACTTCTAGATCAGTTGCATATTTCGACTGATCCGAGGGAGATGGGTGAGTAGCAACACCAGAATAGAGAGTAGCATCATCAGCATAGATATTAATTTTCTGAACAATATTATTATATTATTTAAAATAATCCATTAGAAAGCTTGATAATGCATTTTATTTTTTATTTATTTATTTTTTATTTTTTTTAAATTTCTGGTGATATTGTTTTCCCAAGAACTTAATCAATTTTTTTTTTTTTTTCAGTTATTAAAGAGGAAGAATTCAATTATTTAAACGTTTTCATTCCGATTGCAGTACTTCTTATTCTAATTATTATATGTGGTGGAATTGGTTTTTACAAATACCGAAGTTACACAAGTAAGTTTACTGAACTCTTTAAATGTTGGAATGCTGACATATTTAACAGGGCACATGCCAATTTCCTATATTTTAACCATAAACCATTTTCCAAACTTTTTTTTAAGAAATCATAATGAGGATTTAAAAAGTCGTCTCAATATGGACGTTTGGAATTCTAAGCAACAATTTATGCTTATATTTGCATTATCGACTGCCTAGAGTGCTCAATTCTTTTTCAAAAAACTATACCATATGGGAACCATTTCTTCTCTTACTAGATACTGGAGAGCACGAGGAGATATTAAACTAGAAGGGAGAATTACAGAATATACTTCTGAAACCTTTCCTCGCTATATAATCTCACACAGAAACGGTTTCAGAAAGGATCCAAACGAAGCACAAGCCCCATCCTTTTAGCATTTTTTTTTTTTTTTACATTTCTTCCATAAAAGATTATTCAGCAGTGAAAATAAATTACAATGAGGTTTAACAAAACGTTTGAATATGGAAATATTGGAGGTAAGAGTTATCTCCCCTGGACTGGCACTTACTCAGACGCCATCTTGACCATACATTTTACTAACTTGTCTAATTACATTTTATGTATTAACTATTGCAGTATTCTATTCTGTAAGTCTATTACTAAGACATAGCTCGAATCTGTAATGTTATCATATATGACGTGTTACGTATATGTAACGTAATCCAAACAAAGATACACTTGTTTTGTGTGAATGCAGGCATTGATCTTGATATTCGAGCCCTGGAGGATATACTCAACAAATGAACATGCACATCTTACTTTGTTTATACTAAAATTCAGCTCCCTACAAAAATCAAAAACAAAGGGATAGGGGGCAAATAATTCTGACTCGTATACATTCAAAAGAATAAGCGGCAGATAACTCTGACCCATAGGGATTTATTTCTCTCTCCCACAGCGGGAAGATGTGACACAAGGTCGAGAAAGCGAGATTTGAAACCAGCGCCCTAGACGAAGAGCACTCTGGGCGAACAAAAATTGACTGGGCAGCCCTGTCGACATTCCCCGGTAGGGGGCCTCAGGCAATTAACAATTAACTCAAAGGACGAGAAAGTAAAGCTTGAGAATGAGGGACCTCCTAGAATGGCACAGGACCATACCTCAGACCGAAAGAGAACAAGCCATCCTCAAAAATGGCATAGACTCGGCTGGTCTAATTTTCGTATGAAGTAACCCTTGAGTTAACTACAATCAAAGGGATTTGGGAAAGATAACTCTGTCTTTCTCGGCGGGGAGCCCTTGTTCTTCACCGAATGCCGAGCCGCACTTAGAGCGTTACCGGGGTCTAGTAACCTTGCCCGGTCTAGGAAGAGACTATATCGGGATCTAGTGGAGGGTACCGCTTCGGACCCACTTGAGGAGCGGCTTGGATTGTCGAGGGAGGAGGCCCGCTCCCAGTGGAGTTGGGCGCCGGGCCAGAGTTATCTCAACAATTCTGAGTATTCTCTTACCTGGCGACTGGTTCGGAACGCACTGCCCCTCTATGGCAGATTATGTAGAGATGGTTTAAGGGACATACCCTTATGCCAGCACTGTGAAGACGACGAAGAAGAAACGGCCGAGCACGCTTTCTTCACCTGCAGCAAACTTCGACGTCTCTGGGAATACGTCAGGGAGGTGACGGCTCGCATCGACGCCGAACAGCCGATGGTCCTGGATGTCGCATCTGTCATCAACAACGCAGCACCGCAGTGGACTGGGGAGAAACGAATGGTGTTTCTGGCCATCCTAGCCGTAGCGAGACTAGTGACGTGGGTTACACGTCTTGATGAGGTCCATGGGGTTGGATCTGTTTCGGATCGCGATCTGGTAGTTTACTTTAAACACCAACTTAAAGTGAAAATCAGATGCGATTGGAAGCGATTACATCACATGCATTTCAATAGGAGATGGGTGCATGACACTAGTTTGTGCATCCGACAAGGTGCCAAGTTTGAGTTCGTGTTCCCGCCATAGTTATGGCACACGCGGTACTGGGTTCTACGGAACCCACCCCTGTAGACTTTTTTTAACTTTAACTCTTAACTAGTAGGAATGAGAGATATCCTGTCTCAATTTTATTTTTGCCGGCACTAGAGAGCTTCCAAAGATTCCCACTTCCACTGTTTTATTTTGTCCCCGGTCTTTTGAAACCTTTGGCATTACTATCTTGGAAGCCGCCATCCACCCCTTGATCCCATTCCCGATGAATTTATTTTTGAATACCCCTCTTTTAAGTTTCCCACTCCCATTTAGGGACCGACCCGCTTGTTTTCGGTCTAGGGCCGGAAAACAGTTGGCGGTCCAACACTTAGCAACGAGGGAAAGACGGACCATACTAACCCCCCTTTTTATCATTTTATTTGGTTCTTTATTTTTCTTTCTTTTGGGGTGTTTTTAATATTTTATCCCACTCCCACGATAATTATTATGTACAACGATGATTTTTGGGGATATTTTAAGTAGGGATCCATCCACAGAGTGAATGCGGTATTTTGGTGCAAGAATCTGATTAAGAGTAAGCAAAAGTTTTCTTTTCTGTTTTGTTGTATTTTTGTTGAAAATAAAAAATGTTAACAGCTTGTCTTGATTATCCCCGAACCCCCCCCCCCCCTACATAACGGGCGCTATGCCTAAGGTCTGGTGAATTCCCAAGGTTTGTAAAATCTTCATCTGTAGATAAATATGAAGGTTGTCCGAGGGAATTCACCGGCCTAAATAACTTCTCGGCCTTTTGGCCGGGATCAAAGTGTAGTATCTGTTCCGATGGATACTGCACCCCATAGACTGGTATTGTCTTGGCCTTCAGGGCTTGATTTACGCTGGTCTATGGGACTGTCCTGTGCAGTTCTAGGAGGTCCACCCTCCCAGGCTTTGCCTCCCCTCTTTGGGGAGGAATAAGTTTATTGCTTACTGCCTGAAGCGCCCCTACTGGGGAATGCTGACGGGGCTGCCCAGGCAATTTTTAAATGGCCAGAGTGCTCACCTTCTTGGGCGCTGGCTTTTCAAATCCCACTTTCCCGACCTTGTGTCACATCTTACCTTGTGGGAGGAAGATAAATAAAACTCTGCCTAATGTATCTTCAAACTTATTAGGGGCAGATAACTCTGATCCTTATTAGTATTAAGAAATCCAGTACTCTATTTAGTACTGACTTATATTAAGTAAAATTTAAATAAGATGAACCTATCGAAATGCACAAAGATACTAAGAATTTATGACTATTGTCGTAACTCCTCAAAATTGAACAGTTTAACAAATGGTGGATTATTGTTAAGATGCATTAATCATTTTGATCGTATTTCTCACTATTTGTCTTATTAACCTTTCGTTTTGTTTTTATATTTAACTTATTCTGATGGCAATTTTTTATTATTTTTCAGAAGAAAAACAAAGCAAAAAGTAAGTTTCACACATATTTTATACTTTGAGTAGCGGTAGCAAAAACAATAGCACCTTCTTTTGTGCAGCAGACCATGGTTGGGCTTTTAAGCCTCTTATGTTTCTTTTTTTGTTGCTGCATATGATGGAGATAGTGGGCCAGGACTTTTTTTTCTCAAGGCCTGATGACTGACCCTGGTTGACCTCTGTCATAACTTGGGCTGGAGCGCTCTTTCCAGAGGCAGGAAGGTTTACACTATTACTTAAATATTCCCGCCTAGTGTATGAACGGGTTGAGGGGTCCTTTTTATCCTGGGTGCCGGTCTACCAGTATTTACTTTTGTATTTATTCATATTTTGTATCAGGTCCTCATTGTCAGCGGATTCTAATTTGTTATTCAAAGCTGCCCTTTATTAATAGAAAAAATATTTGAAAATGCAACTTTCCGAACATGTGTTGAGCTGGCCAAAATGTTTGTTTGTGTTTTAAGGAAGGAGGAACCCAAACATCAAGTTTAGAAACATAACCGAGTTTATGCATTCATTTTCTACACTCGATTTGGAAATCTTGAGAATGTCTGCGATTTGTCTGGTTATCAAACGGCAATCTTGCGACTTTCAATTGGTCACTGTCGATCATCTTTGGCCAGTCAGAGTAAGGAACATCTCTCACTGAAAAATGTCCTTTTTGGAATCGAACAAACCATTTCTGGCACACCCATTCTATAACAGCATTCTCCCCATACGCATAGCATATCTTTATGCAGGTTTCTGTAGCTTTTTTTCCTTTTGTGAAGTAAGAAAAACATCAGATGACGGTAGTGCTCTGCTTGATCTTCCACTTCAAGGCCTGAAATACAAGCAAAAATGTAAAAACACCTCTGCTCGGAAGCTTATTTACACACTGACATAAACATAATCGCTAGACCAAATACAGAATTTAAAGAACAGGAATATAAAACGGTCTTTAGTAGGCCGAAAAGATGACATTCGAAAAATAAACAAACTTTTTAACCAACCCAATAGATAATGGACTAAACATGTGGAACATTGTGTACATTTTTTTTTTATCTGGGTAGGTGTGTTGAATGTTTAGAAAATTTAGAAAATTTACCAAGTATAAAAAAACATTTTGCAACTGTACATGCAAATATATAAGCATATACACAATGTCATATAAATAAAGGTTGAATATGAGATATTTAATAAATAAAGTTATCTTGTCAGATTCTAGTGTTGCTTGTTTGAGTCGCAGTGTGTGTCTGATTGTAGAAAAACAATTATATAAATATACTAACAGGAAAAACCGACGTTGCTCGGGATTTAGTGAGGAACATTATATCGTTTTTCACTATGCTCATAACATCATATTGCTTCTTTTTTCTTTTTTTTACTGACCCTCCTCGTTTTACTCCCTAATACAGTCGGAAGATACTTAAATTTTGGAAAACTTTTTGAATTAGTGTCTTATACATATTGTAAACGTAGGAGTTTCACATGTTGACCGGTCATAATTCAGGAAGGGGACATTTTGTATTCTGCACCGTCCTCTTCCGGAAGACATGCACACGGGGTAACTGTCGTGCCTCTACACTGCCTGCTTGCCCGGAGGCGGTCTTTCCGAATCAGTCAACATGGGAGTTGGACGTTTGTTCCGCTTGTGATAGACGTTGGCTCTGGGGCAAGTAGCTTGGCAAAAATAGAGTTTTACGGTGAAAAGATATTATAGTTCAGCGTTGGCCACGTGCGCGCAAATAAATACATATTCATCAGTGTAATTCGTGTACGAGATCTTTGCTCCAGTTTGCTAGCTGTTATACATATGGTTTAAATTTCATTAAAATCGGATATAAGTATTTGAAGTTGTAAGGAGGTTCCACTTCATAGCTCCCTTAGGGGGGAGGGGGAGGCACATAGGGATTTGACGCATTAGGGAGTATGTAGAAATCCGGGACCACTTCCATTGTCTTCCCTGGAGAATCCTATACGTATGATTTAAATTTCATCAAAAAATAATATATTTGAAGTTTTAAGAGAGGTTCACTTAGATATTTGGGACTACTTTCATTGTATTCCCGGAAAATTTAATACATCTGATTAAAATCTCATCAAAATAGGATATATTTGACGTTGTAAGAGGGGTTCTAACCCCGTAGCCTTCTTAGAGGGGCACTTAGAGATTTAAGACCATTTTCGTTGTCTTCCTCAGAAAATTTCACTAAAATTGTATATACGTATTTGAAGTTGTAAAGAGGTTCTGCTTCATAGTTCCCTTAGAAGGGGGCACATAAAAATTTGACGCATTAAGGAGTACATAGAAATTCGGGACCACTTCCATTGTCTTCTCTGGAGAATTCTATACATATGATTTAAATTTTGTCAAAAAATAATATATTTGACGTTTTAAGAGTTCTAACCCCGTAGCCTCCTTAGGGGGGCACATAGAGATTTGAGACCATTTTTATTGTCTTCCTCAGAAAATGTAACTAAAATCAGATATACGTATTTGAAGTTGTAAGGAGGTTCTGCTTCATAGTTCCCTTAGAGGGGGGGGGGGCACATAAAAATTTGACGCATTAAGGGGTACATAGAAATTCGGTACCACTTCCATTGCCTTCCCTGGATAATTCTATACATATGATTTAAATTTTACAAAAAATAATATATTTGAAGTTTTAAAATAGGTTCTTCCTCCATAGCTCCCTTAGGGAGCCACTTATACATTTGGGACCACTTCCATTGTCTTCTCGGGAAATTTTATACTTTTGATCAAAATAGGAGACATTTGAAGTTTTAAAAGGGGTTCTAACCCTATAGCCTCCTTAGGGGGCACTTAGAGATTTGGGACTATTTGCTTTATCTTCATCGGAAAATTTTACATAAGAATTCACTTTTAGTTTTTATGTAGATTCTCTAACCTTTCTTTCTATAGGGAACAGACACACATACACACCGACATTGACATTTGTATATATATATATATATAGATATATATTTTTTAAAGGAGTGAGTATAAATAATTTTAGATGTTTTAATGGAAAAAAATGTTATATATATTTGTTTTATTTTAATTCATGAGATTTTTTTATATTTTTCTTTTAGTAATCTTGTTGACAACAATAATTCTGGGAATGGTAAGTTGTTTCTTTTATTTTTTTTAACCTAGAAGCAAACTGTTTTTTCAAGTTATTTTACAAATGCTAACACTAGTGCAAGGTTATGTCTTTTCTTATTCTCTCTCTCTCTCTCTCTCTCTCTCTCTCTATATATATATATATATATATATATATATATATATATATATATAGTAAGGAAATTGACAACATCTACTTAAAAAGCGCCAATCTGTGCATAACATCGCCAGGACTGCACTTATCCTAACGTCTTTTAGAACTTGAGTTTCTTTCTGCTCATATTGTGATTCGATCCCTCGGAGTTAATACCATAAAAATGAGGAGGAAGAAAAGAAGAAAAAAAAATTATAAGACAGTCTCGCCTGACAAAGTTGTTTTACAACAAAAGCTTGCAAAAAAAAAAAAATTAAATAAATGAATTTTTCATTTAAATTGCACGATTGTTGATTTTCAAAATATTTCACTTAAATATATATATATATATATAATTTATGTATGTTTATATATATATATATATATATATATATATATCCTTCGTCGCCAGACAGTGGACGTTGATTTCCAGGTTTCAGAGGCGGTTTTGGGGTTGGTGATATCTAGACATGCTGACCTGGTTTCTTGAGAGACATTGAATACCCTCCCTGCTTCTTTACAATTTCCCCCTCTCTTTCTATATATATATATATATATGACCCTTTCCCCCTCTCTATATTGCCTTCCGTCATAAATCATGTAATCCCCCCTCTCTAAAATTATAGATTAAATATGCTTCAAATTTCTCCCTCTCTCTCTTAATATGTATTAGATGTGTTGTCTCTCTCTCTCTCTCTCTCTCTCTCTCTCTATATATATATATATATATATATATATATATATATATATATATATATATATTTGAATTGTTGAGTGTGAATTTCTCTTCTCATTTTCAAAAATGTTATCATCTCATTTGGATGATTGACAATACAACAAGGTTGAAATAAATTATTGCATCGATGATTATGTGATTTCGTGTTACTATATTTTTATTATATATATATATATATATATATATATATATATATATAAGCCTGAAGATTCCCCCCGGGGATAAAACGCAGGAGCCTCTGTGTAGCTTAATTGCCATAAATATATTGTCATAGCTTACTACCTAGCTCTACTTACTTATCGAGCACTGTTGAAGTAAATACTGAAAATTGATACATAAAAAATTATATCTCCTTATAAAACTTAATGTGGATACATGAAATAGTAATATATATATATATATATATATATATATATATATAAAGAGAGAAAGCGAGAATGGTAGTTTGCTTGAAAAATTGCTGAGAATAGTAGTAGTATGTTTTAAAAAGGTTGAGGGCAATGCAAAATACCGGGTAGGTTGTAAGCTGAAAGGAACAAAAATCATAAATCGAAATGGGACTTACTATTTATTTTTTCTTAAAATCTTACATAACAGCAAGTGTGGTGTTGGCTGTTTGTGTGTTTTCCAGATGATTATTAAAAATCATCAAAAATCATCATGATTTTTAATAATCATGCGGACAACACACAAACAGCCAACACTACATTACAACATTACAACCTACCCGGCACTTTGCATTGCCCTAAGCCTTTTTAAAACATACTACTAATATATATATATATATATATATATATATATATATATGATGAAAATATGGAAATAATATTCCAACGAAGAACAAAAACATTCTTTTCACGTCAAAATCGCACCACATTTTTTTGATTCTAACGACTATGTGTTGTTTGAGAAAACAAAAACATTCTATGTCATATACGCATTACACAATTTAAATTCTAACGGCTATGGTGCATTCGAAAAAAGAACGAAAACATTCTTTTCACTTCACAAACACACCAAATATTTTCAAATATTGTACTTGTATTTTATTTCTTCAAATCAATCATCCCGAGGAAGTCTTGAAAGAAAAACGAAACGTTGATGAATACATAAATAATTTTGGTTTTTCATTTTCCTTATATATATATATATATATATATATAATTAACTTGTTACAAATATCCAGGGGGTATGAATCCGAAGGAAGTTGAAACCGGGTTTATGAGAGTGCTCAAAAAATCAAAAAATATATATATATATATATATATATATATATATATATATATATATATATATATATAATATTTAAATTTTGAATTAAATTAAAGATAATCTATCGTGATAATATAAAGCTCAATATATTGAATACAGCAATCAATTCTAGAGATGAAAGATGAGAATAAAAAATTGTAAAGATACAATATTTATTAGAACATCAAAAGTTCAAAGCAAGGAGTTTCATATCCTTAATCCATGGATTTTCAAAGATAAACTCTTTTCATCAGAGGATAGAGAAACACCGACAATGTAATTGTAAATATTATCGGCAACATTTAACTTTGAAATTTTTTTTACACAAAATAAAAACCAAAAGATAAAGAGTCTTTTGTTGAGATTAGAACGTAGAGTTAGAGTTAGGGTTAGAGTTAGGGTAGATGCCGTCAAAAAACACGTAAAAAATAAAACAGTTGTTATATTGGAAATGAATGTTTGAAAAAAAATAATACTCAAATTGTTTAGGAGTCCAAATGTTGTTGTTAAGAAGCTGATTTTTAGACGGCAGTTAATAAAGTCCAATTTCTCTTGTCTGTGCAGTAGTCTGATAGTGGAATTATCCGTTTCACAGGGTTCAGAATGAAGTTATATATATATATATATATATATACCGTATTTCTTAATTGGGAGAGTTTCCCAGCAGAGTGCTCAATTATTAATGCAAAAGTAAAATTAACTAAATAATTAATAAGAGCATGATATTTATTAATATTAAATAAAGTGTTACAACAACATCCGGACCAAGGTTTCAGATCCGAGAAAATCGGACCTTCATCAGCGGAGTCGTATATATATATATATATATATATATATGAAGCAATCCAACAAAAGATATAAGCGTCAACTAATATCTTATAATTAGTGAAACATCCCGATAAAAACTGAAGCTCAATATACTGGATAGAGCATTAATATTATAATATAAAATGAAGTAATAAAATAAGGTGTCAATCAAATTTTATTAGAATTCAAAGTTCAAGCAAAGTATCCTTAAGTCCTTAGCTCATGAGTTTTCAAAGATAATTCTTCTCTTCAGAGGACCATTACCGCAGTTATACTACTACAGGTACCTGGTAGTATAACTGCGGTAATGGTCGTCTGAAGAGAAGAATTATCTTTAGAAAACTCATGAGCTAAGAACTTAAGGATACTTTGCTTGAACTTTGAATTCTAATAAAATTTGATTGACACCTTATTTTATTACTTCATTTTATATTATAATATATATATATATATATATATACATACAGGGTGTCCATAAAGTATCTTTACAATTTAAACAGTTTTAAATATTTTGTGCCTTCTCTTGAGTAGCCATTTTATAGGGGTTCACTTTGCAGTTGTCCTTCCATTAACAAAATATCTGAAATATAAAATCTTGTTAATAAAAACTTAAATAAACACTGATTAAAACAAAAAACACTGGTAGAGATATCCTATCAACTGTCCTTGTAATATTTTGTATTTAAATTGTAAAGAGACTTTATGGACACCATGTATGAAGGTATGTATGTATATATATATATATATATATATATATATATAATTATTTCCACAATCAGACAATGCTGCAGCTCACAAACCATGAATGTCACAAACCGGAAATAATTATATATATCATCTCACATTCAATATATATATATATATATATATATATATATATAAATAGTTAATATTTATTTATAAAATAGTATTATGTAAATATATATATATATATGTAAATAAAAGCTCTGTCAAGTATTGAGCAGTTTTGAAAACAGTTCAGTTTATAAATACATCTGAACTTAATGAATACACACATGATATATATATATACATATATGATATATATATATATATATATATATGTATATATATATATATATATGTAAATAAAAGCTCTATCAACTTAATGAATACACACACATGATATATATATATACATATATATACACACACACACACACACACACACACATATATATATATATATATATATATATATATAACCTCCAACTCTGACTCCTTCCCAAACCTCACACTCTGACTTCTTTCAAAACCTCCAGCTTTCCTTTATAGAATAGATTATGTAGATAATCACTGTTAATTGATGTTTAAATTTATTGTATTTTTATTTTCAGACATGATGGAGAATTCGCTCTACTCAGGTGTTACAAATAATACAGGTAATTTCGCTTATAAATTGGTATTACTTACAAGTGTACACTCTGTCAAAAATATGCTCCCCCAGTTTTCACACGAATATTCATCTAAATCAATGATTGTGAAAGTTCAGCCTAGCTCTTCCACCCAGCTTATTCCGTTCTCTTGTTTTAATGTGTTGAAAAACAGAATGTAATTCATTTACCGGAGCTATCTCTTTTAAATGTAATACTGCAGTCTTACATTTATTGCTCCGATTTTGACCCCTTCCCAAACCTTACACTCTGACTCCTTCCCAAGCCTCACATTCTGACTCCTTCCCAAACCTCACACTTTGACTCCTTTTCAAACCTCACACTCTGACTCCTTCCCAAACCTCACACTCTGACTCCTTCCCAAGCCTCACACTCTGACTCCTTCCCAAACCTCACACTCTGACTCCTTCCCAAACCTCGCACTCTGACTCCTTCCCAAACCTCACACTCTGACTCCTTCCCAAACCTCACACTCTGACTCCTTCCCAAACCTCACACTCTGACTCCTTCCCAAACCTCACACTCTGACTCCTTCCCAAACCTCACACTCTGACTCCTTCCAAAACCTCACATTCTGACTCCTTCCTAAACCTCACACTCTGACTCCTTCCCAAACCTCACACTCTGACTCCTTCCCAAACCTCACACTTTGATTCCTTCCCAAACCTCACACTCTGACTCATTCCCAAACCTCACACTCTGACTCCTTCCCAAACCTCACACTCTGACTTCTTCCCAAACCTACGACTCTGACTCCTTCCCAAACCGCACACTCTGACTCCTTCCCAAACCTCACACTCTGACTCCTTCCCAAGCCTCACACTCTGACTCCTTCCCAAACCGCACACTCTGACTCCTTCCCAAGCCTCACACTCTGACTCCTTCCCCAACCTCACACTCTGACTCGTTCTCAAACCTCACACTCTGACTCGTTCCCAAACCTCACACTCTGACTCCTTCCCAAGCCTCACACTCTGACTCCTTCCCAAGCCTCACACTCTGACTCCTTCCCAAACCTCACACTCTGACTCCTTCCCAAACCTCACACTCTGACTCCTTCCCAAACCGCACACTCTGACTCCTTCCCAAACCGCACACTCTGACTCCTTCCCAAACCTCACACTCTGACCTCCTTCCCAAACCTCACACTCTGACTCCTTCCCAAACCTCACACTCTGACTCCTTCCCAAACCGCACACTCTGACTCCTTCTTAAACCGTACACTCTGACTCCTTCCCAAACCTCACACTCTGACTCCTTCCCAAACCTCACACTCTGACTCCTTCCCAAACCTCACACTCTGACTCCTTCCCAAGCCTCACACTCTGACTCCTTTCCAAGCCTCACACTCTGACTCCTTCCCAAACCTCACACTCTGACTCCTTCCCAAACCTCACACTCTGACTCCTTCCCAAACCTCACACTCTGACTCATTCCGAAGCCTCACACTCTGACTCCTTCCCAAACCTCACACTCTGACTCCTTCCCAAACCTTACACTCTGACTCATTCCCAAACCTCACACTCTGACTCCTTTCCAAACCGCACACTCTGACTCCTTTCCAAACCGCACACTCTGACTCCTTTCCAAACCGCACACTCTGACTCCTTCCCAAACCTCACACTCTGACTCCTTCCCAAACCTCACACTCTGACTCCTTCCCAAACCTCACACTCTGACTCCTTCCCTAGCCTCACACTCTGACTCCTTCCCAAACCTCACACTCTGACTCCTTCCCAAGCCTCACACTCTGACTCCTTCCCAAGCCTCACACTCTGACTCCTTCCCAAACCTCACACTCTGACTCCTTCCCAAACCGCACACTCTGACTCCTTCCCAAACCGCACACTCTGACTCCTTCCCAAACCACACACTCTGACTCCTTCCCAAACCTCACACTTTGACTTCTTTTCAAACCTCACACTCTGACTCCTTTTCAAACCTCACACTTTGATTCCTTCCCAAACCTACGACTCTGACTCTTTCCCAAACCTACGACTCTGACTCTTTCCCAAACCTACGACTCTGACTCCTTCCCAAACCTACGACTCTGACTCTTTCCCAAACCTACGATTCTGACTCCTTCCCAAACCTACGACTCTGACTCCTTCCCAAACCTCACACTCTGACTCCTTCCCAAACCTCACACTCTGACTCCTTCCCAAACCTCACACTCTGACTCCTTTCCAAACCGCACACTCTGACTTTTTCCAAAACCTCACACTCTGACTTTTTCCAAAACCTCACACTCTGACTTTTTCCAAAACCTACGATTCTGACTTTTTCCAAAACCTACGATTCTGACTTTTTCCAAAACCTATGATTCTGACTTTTTCCAAAACCTACGATTCTGACTTTTTCCAAAACCTACGATTCTGACTTTTTCCAAAACCTACGATTCTGACTTTTTCCAAAACCTACGATTCTGACTTTTTCTAAAACCTACGACTCCGACTTTTTCCAAAACCTACGACTCCGACGTTTTACCAAAACCTACGACTCCGACTCCTTCCCAAACCTACGACTCTGACTCCTTCCCAAACCTCACACTCTGACTTCTTTCAAAACCTCCAGCTTTCCTTTATAGAATAGATTATACAATCACTGTTAATTGATGCCTAAATTTATTGTATTTTTATTTTCAGACATGATGGAGAATTCACTCTACTCAGGTGTTACAAATAATGCAGGTAATTTCGCTTATAAATTGGTATTACTTACAAGTGTACACTCTCTGTCAAAAATATTCTTCCCCAGTGTTCACACGAATATTCATCTAAAGGAATAAATGTGAAAGTTCGGCCTAGCTCTTCCACCCAGCTTATTCCGTTCTCTTGTTTTAATGTGTTGAAAAACAAAATGTAATTCATTTACCGGAGCTATCTCTTTTAAATGTAATACTGTAGTCTTACATTTATTGCTCCGATTTTGACTCCTTCCCAAACCGTACACTCTGACTCCTTTTCAAACCTCACACTTTGACTCCTTTTCAAACCTCACACTTTGACTCCTTTCAAAACCTTACACTTTGATTCCTTTCCAAACCTTACACTTTGATTCCTTTCCAAACCTTACACTTTGATTCCTTTCCAAACCTTACACTTTGACTCCTTTCCAAACCTTACACTTTGACTCCTTTCCAAACCTTACACTTTGATTCCTTCCCAAACCCACGACTTTGACTCCTTCCTAAACCTCACACTCTGACTTCTTTCCAAACCTCTGACTCTAACTCCTTCCCAAACCTCTGACTCTGACTCCTTCCCAAACCTCTGACTCTGACTCCTTCCCAAACCTCTGACTCTGACTCCTTCCCAAACCTCTGACTCTGACTCCTTCCCAAACTTCTGACTCTGACTCCTTCCCAAACCTCACACTCTGACTCCTTCCCAAACCTCTGACTCTGACTCCTTCCCAAACCTCACACTCTGACTCCTTCCCAAACCTCACACTCTGACTCCTTCCCAAACCTCACACTCTGACTCCTTCCCAAACCTACGATTCTGACTTTTTCCAAAACCTACGATTCTGACTTTTTCCAAAACCTACGACTCCGACTTTTTCCAAAACCTACGACTTCAACTCCTTCCCAAACCTACGACTCTGACTCCTTCCCAAACCTCACACTCTGACTCCTTCCCAAACCTACGACTCTGACTCCTTCCCAAACCTCACACTCTGACTCCTTCCCAAACCTACGACTCTGACTCCTTCCCAAACCTCACACTCTGACTCCGACTCCTTCCTAAACCTTACACTCTGACTTCTTTCAAAACCTCCAGCTTTCCTTTATAGAATAGATTATACAATCACTGTTAATTGATGCCTAAATTTATTGTATTTTTATTTTCAGACATGATGGAGAATTCACTCTACTCAGGTGTTACAAATAATGCAGGTAATTTCGCTTATAAATTGGTATTACTTACAAGTGTACACTCTCTGTCAAAAATATGCTTCCCCAGTGTTCACACGAATATTCATCTAAATGAATAATTGTGAAAGTTTGGTCCATTTCTCGCACTGGCAATGAAGTCAAAACGGCCATTTTCAAGTTAATTCAACTCTACACAATAGACACACCATCTTTTATATAAACTCCTTATGTATATGCAATACCAGCTGGAAGGTTCACTAATTTGCATTATGGTTTTGAAAAACGATACTTTATTACTTAACTATTGTTTTGTTTTAATCCAATGGTTGTTTAAATTTTAATATAACAAATAGTTCTTTTTCGCAATGTAGTTTTATTTCCTGGACAAATAGTAAGCACTTGTGTTTAAATGTTCCTTGCATGAGAGAGATCGACTTGATTTTCAACAAGTTGCGATTTATTTCAAACTTGCAAGTGAAAAGGCAAATTAATTTCTTTCTTTTTCTTTCTTTACGGTCACATTTAAAAAATAAATAAATTTGTGTCGAAATTACCAAAATGTTAATGTTTACTTATATAGAAATAAATGAGAAAGATTTTTTTTTGTGTTTACAACAAAGTTACGAATGAAATGTTTATTTTAAATTAATGTTTGAAGCATTTCAAGTAGCGAACTTTGCAAAATAATAGCGAGTGAGCAAAGTAATCTAGTATATATATATGTATGCATGCATGCATGTATGTATATGTATGTATGTATGTATGCATGTATGTATGTATATGTATGTATGCATGTATGTATATATATGTATGCATGTATGTATATATATGTATGCATGTATATATATGTATGCATGTATATGTATGCATGTATGTATATATATGTATGCATGCATGTATGTATATATATGTATGCATGTATGTATATGCATGCATGCATGTATGTATATATATGTATGCATGCATATATGTATGTATGCATGTATATATATATATATGTATGCATGTATGTATATATATGTATGCATGTATGTATATATATGTATGCATGCATGTATGTATATATATGTATGCATGTATATATATGTATGCATGCATGTATGTATATATATGTATGCATGTATGTATATGCATGCATGCATGTATGTATATATATGTATGCATGCATATATGTATGTATGCATGTATATATATATATATGTATGCATGTATATATATATATATGTATGTATGCATGTATGTATATATATGTATGCATGTATGTATATATATGTATACATGTATGTATATATATATATGCATGTATGTATATATATATATGCATGTATGTATATATATATATGCATGTATGTATATATATATGCACGTATGTATATATATATGCATGTATGTATATGTATGTATGCATGTATGTGTATGTATGTATGTGTATGTGTGTATGCATGTATGTGTATGCATGCATGCATGTATGTGTATGCATGCATGCATGTATGTATATATATGCATGCATGTATGTATATATATGTATGCATGTATGTATATATATGTATGTATGCATATATATATGTATGTATGTATGTATATGTATGTATGTGTATATATATATATATATATATCTATATATATACTAGCAAAAATTACCCGCCCTCCGGACAGCAATTACTGATGCTGTAGTCTTCTTTACAGAAACCAAAGAAATAATTTTCATTTGACATTTTAGTAATTTAGAGGAAAATAACAAAATGATGATTGTCGTAGTGTTATTTGATATATTCCAATGTGGGAGCAATATACTGTGCATGAACATCGTCAAATTTTGTTTTTTAGGAAAAAACAACAAAAAGGTTAATTGCTATGGTCTTTAGGATATTCAACGTCGATGAATTTTATTATAAACTTGAGTTATCGTTCTTCCTTAGCTAGTATTATAGTGAACGAACATATACTACACTGCCCCCCCCCTGACAGAGGATAATATCATGATGAACGAACACTACTTCCCTCCACCCAAAAAGGAGGAGGTCATTCTTGCGTGGACGATCTTATGAGAACAGAACCGATACTACACTACCCCCACCCCCACCCCTTAAAAAATATTCTGACTAAATTGAGTTTGTTTTTTGTTTTTTTAATTCTGGGAGGATTTCCCCCTACACACTCTTAAAAACAGAGGAGGTAATTCCTGGGAGGACAGTTTTATAACAACAGATCCGATACTACACTACACCGCCCATTAAAAAAATATTCCAATTAAATCAATTGTTTTTTTTTGTTGTTTTTAATTTAAAAATGCCTAGTCACAAAAAAATATTTTTTATGGTTCCTTGGCCTTTTGGCGAAGATCAAAGTGTAGTATCTATTCTCGACATCTCTGCGATATTTGACACTTTACTAAAACCGGAAGTAAATTATGAGAAAGTTTTTAAATGCTATCATTTTTTTAATAAAATCTCTTTATCTTATTTTATTTTTAATTATAATAATAGTACTATTGATAAAACGATTGCGTACGTAGAAGAAAATTTGACAATGCAAAGTAGAAAGGTATATTACAGAATATTAATTTATTAAAAACTTTAAAATAAATGAATATGCAAATGAGCAATATCGAGATTTATTTGAGTGAGTTGGAGATGCCTATATATACAGCATTTCAATATATTCTTATATCATTAGAATTAAATAAGCCTAACCTGTTTTGATGTTAATATAGTTCGGATAGATGGAAAAAAACTTTCACACTTATTCATTTAGATATTAAATTCCCATTAACTCAAAGTTGTGGGAATATTCTTACTGCCTACACAAAGCAATGGAAATGACCAAAGGTCAAGTTAACATCGAAAAAAACTAGATGTTTCTAAAATTAGATCAAATGTAGAGCTAGATGAAAACTGCCCGATGCAAGGGCTATGTTTTGGTTAGCTAAAATGAGGAGGACCAAAATCCCTTTCAAACAAAGGGAGTGATATTCATTGGCTGAAGGAAATAGATAGTGACAGGGTAATAAAACCAATGACTTTGAGAGGTTAGAAACTAAGGTAAGAACTGGATAGCTATAAAAACAATCCTAAAATGTAAATCCATGCAATTAGTCTGATGATTTTCCCTGGGAATGAAAAACAAACAATTCTATGTAGCTTACTTGCTATAGCAAGTAAGCTACATAGAATTGTTTGTTTTTCATTCTCAGGGAAAATCATCAGACTAATTAATTAATTTTTTTTATAAATTATTTTTTACGTACATAAAAGAAAGTCATGGATACGTGTATCTGACTATGAGCCGTCATCAGCATGACTACCCTGGCAGGGATCGAACCGTTGATGTAAATGTCCATAGTCTAGCATTTTATCCCTAGACCAGAACGCCCTGCCTCGATTTATGCACGATTTTTTAGGGTACTGCATTCAATCGTCCTTAATCGAACGTGTCATCAATTTGATATATATTTGTTAATTAATTTTTACCCTGCATATTCTTAAACGCTCAGACAGCGAAAAATAATAATAATAAAACACACTAGTGTTCTATCGCCAGTAAAAACAATAACAAACAAAAAACTATATTCTCCCTGTGTTTCATTTTACTTCAGTTTAAGTTTTCAGAAAACAAGAGACCTCTTCCTAGGGCTTACATTTGATCCCTATATGAGATACATAGATATTCGAATATTCCATTAAAGTTATCCTTTACCTGTCAAACATTTGTAAAGAAGTTAAGAATATTAATTTTCCTCTCCCCAATTGACCAGCCAACTTTGTTATAGTATATATTTCTTGTGGTCTCTAGGTTTCACCGGATTCTACGACAAGAATTCAACTAGTCTGGTGGAGTATTCAGCTAAGTGTTGTTGTTTGAGGTAACATTACTTGGAGTAGGTGCACTATTTCTCATATGAGCCAGTGTATAGCCGTGTTGAGGGGATCTTATTTGGGTTTCGAATACTATGTAAATTTGAATATTTGGTCAAGGTTTACTTGTAGGGAGAAGTATCCTCATGTCAGGTTGTTCTGACAAACCCTTGTACAGAGACCGTAGAAACACGAAAGTGGTGTCTAGTAGGTAATTCAAATTCTCCTGCATATATATGTGTGTGTATGTGTAATTTGTTTGACTTATATCAACAAGTCGAGGTTTTTCTCTGTATGATCTCAGAGCCGCTATTCTATTCAATTGGATTTGAACTAGAGTTGAATAGAATAGCGTCTACACTTTATCTTTCTGTTCTCGGTCAGTGAAGGAGAAATTCTTCGAGACTGAGGTAATTTTTTATTTTTGTCTCTACCCAGAGTACCATTCTTTAAGAAGCTGGATCCTTCACATTAAAAACCGACCTTGTGTCTAAGTCTGGCCTCGTGGTGAGACTAGTAAATAGGGTCACGCGTACTTAATAATATCATCAACTAAATGAGATTCTACTTTTTAGGCGATTACGTGTGAACATCCTGAAAAACTTGGCGGAAGGAAGAAAAGAAAACCGAAAACAATTATTTTAGAATTAACGTAAAATAATTCCCATTTCAAGGCCCTTATATTTTTTTAGGGCTGTTCATGAAACCTTTTCACCACTCGACTTTCCAATGTAAGCTGAACAAACAACGTAGCTGCTTTACGAACAACCAACTTAGTATCGACCACTTTCGGAATGGATATATACCGACTTATTATACTGTAATAAGCCTAAACTAATCCTTTATATATATATATATATATATATTATTTATTAAAACTGTGTTCTGTAGCTACGGTAGTCAAATGACATCCCGTAGCTGCAATCAGTCCCCCATGCTAGTCCCAGGCCATTTGGCCTTGTCATGCGCAAGTTGTCATAGGCAATGAAGTTGTTTCGCTGTACGTAGTGGTCCTAGTCCCGCCTGCTTGAGGTCATATATATATATATATATATAATTGAATTTGTTCAAAGTATCGCAAACAAAATAAACATAAATTCACTAGAGCAACTCGACAATCAACTAAATTCCATTCATTCACTGTGGAGGTCCCCAGATGCCGGAGAGCTTTCTACTCAAATAGCTTCTTTCCTCGTGCTACTGGCCTCTGGAACTCCTTCCCTGCCCCGTGTTTCCCCGACAGTACTGACATGCAGAAATTAACAATTAATGTAAACAGACATCTCGCTGCGCAGATCCCAATTTAGGTTGACCCCCCCCCCAACCTTCTCCCTTTTCTTTCTTCTCAGTAGCCCCTTACGTCTACAGTGGCTGCCTGCCTTGTTTGGGGTAAACTACGTTAAAAAAAAAATAACATCTATAAAAATGCAATATATTCCAGCACTAGCGGGGATTGCCTCAGTGGTAGAGCTTCAGGCTTAAGACTCTGGAGTTCTGGTTTCGAATCTCGCTAAACGACAGAATACATGTCCGTGGATGGTTGTGTTTTTAAAATATATATGTCGCTCCCCATCTGGGGGCATCACATTGGTGAAAGGAAAATTATTCACAACAGGCATTTAGGTAATATGCTTTTCCGTATAAATAATTGAATTCATTCAAAAATATCGCAAACAAAATAAACAAATAAGTAACATACGTAGCTTTTTTATATATCGAAAGATTTAAAATATCAAAAAGATTTTATAGGGGGATAGGACGTTGTGTATATGTTTGTCTTTTTAAAGAAGTCAACATAAACAAATAAATATGCAATCATCATTTGTTTCATAATGATTTTAGGTTTTGAAACTTAGTTTTAGCTTTGTATATTTGCAGCAACAGATATAGAGCCATTGTATGCTCAAGTTAATAAAGCCCCTAAAAAGTTGAGCAAAAGAACGAATGGTAAGTTAAACAAAGATTCCTGCATGATTAGCTGAAAGTACTTATTCTTACTTACATCATATTACTAATATCATAGGAATACTGTTTTGTTAGCATGCTGTTTATTATAGTTAATAGAGTTGGATTTCCTTTTTCTTCTTTTACTAACCAAATATAATTAAATGTATTTTTTTTGCAGGTAACATTTTATAAAATGTTGAGTTCTGTTTAATAAAGCTTTTTTTACCAAATGAATATGGGCGGAAGAATTGACTGAAATATCTTCGTTCAGTTTTAATGATGTTTGTGTTCTTATTTCTACTAGTCGTTTGCCTTGCTTATCCACTATTCCATAAACTAATTTCCCATTTTGTCTGAAATTTACATTTCAAATTTACTCCCTCATATATATATATATATATATATATAAACTAAATCAGACACACTCACTTTCTATGCCTATCTTTAATTCTTAGAATGACACTAGTTTACCAAAAACGCTAAGAATCATACAAACAGATATTCTAACTCAATATAATTTAATGCAATTTTTTTCAGGTAATAAAAACTTCTTCATTCTTTTGAAAAGTTTAACCAATACCGTTGAATAAACAGGGTCTGAGGAATTCATTTGATAAAAACCAAATCAATATTTGAGCTTAATAAGTTACGTCTAGAAATGAGTAAAATAGTAGGGAAGAGTAGACTCCCAAGCCTTTTAGAAACATTTTTCCATGCTCAGAGTTTCTTACTGTCTGCATCAGTTGTTGGCTGCCGAGACACTGCATCCTTTAAAACCTGCATACTTCCCAAAATTTACTAAAACTACACCTGATGTCCGCCTTCATACACACACACACATGTATATCATGACTCATTCACTGGACATAATGCAGTTTCATGGCATTACCATTTACATAACCAAACCTCTGATTGTTTATTTACCCTGCTGAGTGTGCGAGAACCGGACCAACAGAGAGGGTGGCAGACAAAAGCCTGTTCGTCTTGGTGGTAGCCTCAATGGAAACAAGATGTATTAAAGAAAACAAAAATGTTAATTAAAGCTATGCACTTAAAAGATAAGTAACTCTCTTTCCCCCCTTTTAAACTTTTTGTTAAGAGACAATCACTGGCTGATTAAATTCATTATTCTTCTAAAACGTGCTGTTGATTTTCGCTAATTGTATTGGCCTCAGTCCTTGAAGGAAAGAAACACATGTGCATAACGATGCCAACTACCAACAAAGTATGAATTTTAATGATTAAAATATCAATGATTGAATGACTTAATAACTAAATGATTACATGGGTTATTTTGATGACATCCCTATGATTGTTTGACTAGTAAATTAATAATTATTAAAGTAATTCCTCGTCTGATAGGTGTCAATTTCTTGTCAGTTCATTCCGATCTCTACTTGATGTATGTGAGTTTTTGTTTATTTTATCGATTGATTTATTTTATCGATTGATTTATTTTATCGATTGATTCATCCGGATTAACAATTGTATTTGTTTCTGGTGGAGTTTATTATTTTTGCTTTTTCAAATTGGACATGAATGGATATGCGCATTTTATTTACCTCCTCTCAAGGAGGTTAGACACAAGGTCAGGTGTGGTTTTGAAAAGCCAGTGCACTAGGAGAAGCGCACTCTGGCCTACAGAAAATGCCTGAGCAGCCCCGTCTGCATTTCCTAGTAGGGGCACCTCAGGCGATTAGCACTAAACTAACCCCTTCTCATAGAGGAGGTAAAGCCTGGGAAGGTGGACCTCAGCTCGACAGCAGCAAAGCCAACTGTCGCACTGATTGTCGAGGACTGTGGTGTGACTGTACACTTTCGAAAGCTTCAAAATTGGAGCCTCATCACTCGATGCAGTCTCGTGTCATTGTCACGACAAATACACGATGTGCATTGCATGCAATCATTGTGCAGAGAGATGCATATATAATCAAATAAATGGCAAAAGCAGATATTTATCTACCTCCCACAAGGTGAGATGTGACACAAGGTCGGGAAAGTGGGATTTGAAAAGCCAGCGCCCGAGAAAGTGAGCACTCTGGCCATTAAAAATTGCCTGGGCAGCCCCGTCGGCATTCCCCGGTAGGGGCGCCTCAGGCAGTAAGCAATAAACTTACTCCTCCCCAAAGAAGGGAGGCAAAGCCTGGGAGGGTGGACCTCCTAGAACTGCACAGGACCGTCCCATAGACCGGCGTAAATCAAGCCCCGAAGGTCAAGACAATACCAGTCTATGGGGTGCAGTATCCATCGGAACAGATACTACACTTTGATCTTGGCCAAAAGGCTGAGAAAAACAAACCATACAAAAGTGTACAAATTTTTTTATCTACAACAAGTTAACAACTTTGGAATAATCAAAAAAAAAGTTCAATGGTGGAGAGAAATAACAGAAAATGGAGTCTTATGTTTCAAAATTTTTTAGATAATCATTGATAATCTGTATATTAATACGATAGCGTGTGCGTTCGTGTGTCACGCTTACAACAATAGCTCTGCGCATGCGTGCCGCACCTAGATTTGGAAAAGCATTCAAGTCACCTAATTTTCGTAATATTTTCAAGTATTTCCCTTTAGCGCAACGGTTAGTGCCGTAGGATCTTGACGTCGCCCCGACTGGTTTATAGTTCGATCCCAACCAACCTCTAAGATTTTTTTTTCTACATCGAAGGGGGGGGGGGGTAGGGAGGGGACGACCGGAAAGACACATATTAATACGATAGCGTGTGTGTTATTTTGTGTGTCATGCTTACATCAAAACAATGACCTTCCGAATCTTTGTATGCTACTCATAAATTGGAGCCAAATTTAATTTAATCTAAAGCATTTACAAAGTAATGTTTAGTCGTCGAAATATTACTTTCACTAGAAATATTGTATATAAAGAAGTTTTGTAAATTTTTTCATGTATTGTTCATTTTAAAAAATAAATATACAAGTCAAATCTTATCATATTTTATTCAATCATGTATAGGTTAGGAACAAGATAATTGGTCCCCCGATTTATAAAATCGGAGGACCTATGTTTTGAGGCATTTCCGTCCGTCCGTTCAGATTTTTCTCCGCAACCATCCATTGAATTTCTCTGAAATTTTGCATGAAGTTGTAACTTTAGTCAGGTTAGAAAGTGACATTCTCCGATTTTAAAAAACAAATCTGGTTAGCCCCCTAGGTGGTTAAAAGACCCCGAAATAGCAAAAAAATGACATTTTTGGCCCCATAACTTTTCATCCATCCATTCAATTTCTCTGAAACTTGGCCAAAATGTGGAGGCAATTGTTCCTAATAGAAAATAAGTATTGCTGACCTTGGAGAAAATCTGGTTCGCGCCCCCAGATGTCAAAAGCTCCCAAAATGGCAAAAAATGACCCTTTTCTCCCATAACGTTTGATTCATCCATTCAATTTTTCTGAAACTTGGGGGGGGGGGGGGGCAAAATCGACTCACATACAGAGGGGGACCACGCATGCGCGGCTTGTTTTATATATTCTTAGTATCGCCTGTACTGAGGATTGAACTTTCAACCTCCAGAAGACTGTCACTTGGAACTGATTATTACTTTATTTATCCATTGTGTTACGAGAACAATTTACCCCCGTGGATTAAATTAAGGGTTCAGTTCCCCGAGTTTGACATAAAGATTCTCAAGTTTGACAAGACACACCTGAAGAAGATCGGAGGTTACATCGGCTGAGAATAATCCAATTACTGATGTATGAATGGAGTCTTGGTTTGTAGCTGCAAGAAAATCATTGTAGTAGCAGTAATTTGCATTGCGTGTATGTGTTCCTCAATCATAAGTGTCAATTTCCCTTAGTTTTAACAATAGTTGTCTTGCTCATGTGGGATAGTAACATTTTCAACAGGTTCGGGATGGTTACCATAGCAACTGGTTGTGTGTGTTTATGCAGACAATATTTTGGCAAGACTGATGGCTGCTGTATGTGGATGCTCAAAATTTAAGAGCCATCTTGGGACATTTTTTCTCTTAAAATGGAAAGAACATTTGTTTGTTTTTTTTTGAGAATGGGGTAGCTTCTCCCGAAGTATCAAAACATTTTCCACCATCCGGACTCTATTAACTGTAAGTGAAAGATTTACTAAAAAAATAAATAGATACATATTTTAAAGAAAAATATCACATATATTGTCTCCAATTATTTGATTTTGTTCATCACCTCTTTTACCATTCCATTTTTTTCCACATTGCAAACAGCCTTATTAAATACCTATGTACTTATTCATCAGCGATACTTGGAGCAAACTATCATACCCTTTTTATATACATATATATGCATATATATATATATATAAGTCAGTTTATATTATATTCCAATAACCATAGTTTTATTTTATTATTTTTATTTTTTCACATTTCCAAAAAATATAAAATTTCTGGGAGATATATTTTTTACGGTCCGTTTCATTTGTCTTGTGCCAAACAACATTTTTATGTCAATATCGTCTCTGCAACACTACAAAATCATCAGAAAAAATTCACAAAGAGTAATTTGTGAATTTTTGGTAATACATATATTGTCATTAATAATTATATATATATTATAATTATTTATAATAAATAATTTTCAATATCACAGACATATATGTTTCATCTTAACCAAGAAACATCAGTGTGGCTAGACATAACTCTACCTCTAGTCGTAGGATTCGAACTCCGACTAAAGTCACCTTTGACGTTTATCTTTGCCCCCACGGCCACTGAGACCGTTATATGATGAAGAAAGGGAAATATTCCTATTATTCATTTAAAGAACATAGTTAGCCTTCATATAGTGTTTGACCAACCAAAAAGAGAGAACTATATATATATATATATATATATATATATAAAAAGGAGATTGTAGTTTGCTTGAAGCATTGCTGGTAAATATAAGTGTACGTTTGTAATCCGAGGCTGGAGCAATTTGATATAGGTACCGGAAGGTGGAGAAGGTGAACAAAAACAAACGAGAAGAGAAAACAAGAATGGAATCTCAAATCAATTTATTAATATTTCACGTAAAACAGATTAAATACCGGAACAGTAAATAAAAAAGAGGTTACTGTCAGGCAAATAAAAGTTCCGGAATAAGGTAATCTTAAATTTTCGAAAGAAAAACTTTCATTATCAAAAGACCAAAAATTAACGACCGAGTGGTCGAAAAAAACGAACGAACGAGATGCACTGGTGGAATCAACTGTTGTTGACAGAATACCCCAGAGAAAAAGAGTAGGTACGCAGAAAATGTTAATTATTCCTATCATAATTTAATTATATAATTATTCAGCTAAAGTTATCATCTTATTAATATTTGTTTATTTATATACTAATATACTATATATATATATATATATATATATATATATATATATATATATATATATATATATATATATTCCCGAAACAGTTTTTCATGGTAAACAACTGATGATCCCTTAAAATAGTGTTAGAAACTAATATAATAACTGTAAAAAATAAATTGACTTACATGAGTGATTTTCCACTGGAAGACTTGAGACTATAAGTTTTTTTTTTTTTTTATATAATTTTTTTTTTTTTTTTATATAGTTTTAATGGTTGAGAAACTTCCGAGACTATATATATATATATATAATGCAGTTAAATTATGTTTGATAATTCAATTTTTATTTCTATAATATAACTGGGAACTTATAAAAGTTTACATATCAACCTTTCCTCTGTAAAAAGCTCAATTTTTCCAAAAGATAAAAGCATAAATAGTTATTTATATTGCTTCAGAAATTCATCCACACCTTAGGAAATTCCAAAATACCAAATTGTTTTAATCTGGAAGATATACACGCGTTTCAAAGATCGAAAGTTCTGGTTGGGATTAGAAGAAAATTTTCTCACGCACACCTGTCATATCAAAGAACCCATTTACGCATTGTTCCTAAATCTAACCATTTTGCATGTCTACCACTATTAACCATTCCATTTTATTTTTAGAAAATAATATAGAAACTTGTAAAATTTACAGTTTTTCTTTGTTTGCCTATCTCTTATTAAACTCTTCCCTGATTTTCCTGCATATTTACGGGATAGACGTTCCAAATATTTTTTTACATCATCATCATCATCATCATCATCATCATAAGAATGTCTGTCATTACTAACCAGCAGAGCGTTACCACAGTCGACCAAGAGAAGAGTCTATCAGGCATGTGTACGCAGTGTGATGATGTATGAAAGAGAAATCTGGCCTATGAGGGTCGAGGATATGCGTTGCATGGAAAGAAATGATATGAGAATGATACGATGGATACGTAACATGAGTCTTAAAAGCAGGTTTAGTTCTGGTGATCTCAGAGGAAGATTAAATCTAGACAGTATCGGGAGATGTGTCCAGAAGAGGAGACTTCGATGATATGATCACGTTGAAAGAATGGATGAGAGTTCTTGGGTTAGTAGATGTAGAACAGTTAAGGTAGCAGGTCCAGTTTACAGGGAACGGCCAAGGAAAACATGGGAGGAAGTGATAAAAATAGACTTGGGAGAAAGAGGGATAAATAAAGACCAAGCCAGAGATAGAATGATATGATGGATGTGTAATGGGGAGTCTTAAAGACAGGCTTAGATCTGATGACCTCAGAGGAAGATTTAATCTAACTGCATAGAGGATGTGTGCAGAACAGGAGATTTTGTTGGTTTGGTCACATCGAAAGAATGGATGAGAGTTCTTGGGTTAGTAGATGTAGAACAGTTGATGTAGAAATGGTCAGTTGGCAGAGAAGCACCAAAAAATACATGGTAGGAAGTTATAAGGATGGACTTGAAAGAAGGAGGGATAAATAAAGACCTGGTCAGAGATAGGTTAGTTTGGAAGTCAATTTTTTAAAGACGTCCAACGCATGCCAGCATGTAAAACGGACGTTAAACCGATGATGATGATGATGTAGTAGTAGTAGTAGTAGTAAAAAAAATATTCGGAATGTCTATCCCGTAAAACGGACGTTAAACCGATGATGATGATGTAGTAGTAGTAGTAGTAGTAGTAAAAAAATATTCGGAATGTCTATCCCGTAAAACGGACGTTAAACCGATGATGATGATGTAGTAGTAGTAAAAAAATATTCGGAATGTCTATCCCGTAAAACGGACGTTAAACTGAATATGATGATGAACATAGAAACTTGTAAAATGTAAAGTTTTTCTTTGTTTGCATATCTGTTATTAACTTCTTCCCTGATTATCCTGAGTATTTACGGGATAGACATTCTGAACATTTTTTTTTTTTTTTTTTTACAATCCCGAGTATTTGCATTCTATCACTGAAACTAAATTGACTTGCTCGAGATGCTTCATTCACTGGCAATTTCCCATTTTTTCATGAGTCTCGAGAACTTTTAGTTCTTTGTGCAGTGTGATAAGTGTCGTTATATTTTTTATTCTGTTTATTTCTAAATACAAGTCACTAATCTATTTTTAGCAATTATTGTGTGTTTCAGTTACTGTTTTCAAAATATAAAAGAATATTTTTTTACTAGTTTAACATTTTCAAAATTCAAAATTGAAACGGATACTGAGAAAAATATAACTTTTTTTTTCCTAACGAATGTAAATGATTTCAATTGAAAGTAAAATTTCACTTAAAAAAAACTGATGCTCTGAGAAATGTAAATAAAAACGTGTTTGGCATGATTAAAAATAAAACAAATAAACTTAGATTTTTATTTCATTTTTTTTCATTCAATTTTCTATACATGTGTGTGTGTGGGGGGGGGTGTACTGCCTATACCAAGAATACTTAGGGTAATAATGACAGGATAAATTTCAAACCCAAATAATTTCCAAAATATTAATAATTTTATTTAAAAAATATTCTCAAATTCACTTAATCAAATATAAAAGGGATAATTAAGAAAATTAAAAAAAAAAACCTGCCTAGTTGAATTTAAAAAAAAAAAAGAGAAAGGGAAGAGGTTAATTGTGTAATATAGGTTTTTGATATTAATTGTGTAATATAGGTTTTTGATATTAATTGTGTAATATAGGTTTTTGATATTAATTGTGTAATATAGGTTTTTGATATTGTGTAATATAGGTTTTTGATATTAATTGTGTAATATAGGTTTTTGATATTAATTGTGTAATATAGGTTTTTGATATTAATTGTGTAATATAGGTTTTTGATATTAATTGTGTAATATAGGTTTTTGATATTAATTGTGTAATATAGGTTTTTGATATTAATTGTGTAATATAGGTTTTTGATATTAATTGTGTAATATAGGTTTTTGATATTAATTGTGTAATATAGGTTTTTGATATTAATAACTGAATTTATTTTTCTAACTTCATAAATATGACATGTGAAAATAATTATTTTTATTTTCTAGCCAATATCGAAGAATTATATGCCAAGGTTGATAAATCAAAGAAATCTGAAAACAAGAATGGTAAGTTGAACCAAATCTTATATAATAATAGATTTTGTCCGTCTGTCCGTCAGTCACAATTTTTTTAAACGTAATAAATACATTGCGGAATTTGTCTCGTTTCGAAATATCAGAGATCTTAACTACTTTTAGGTTTGGTAGTTTTGTTTTACGGCATATCAACCCTTTTTGGGTTATTTAATGCCGAATCTGGTCATTATAGTAAAAGTTTTTATGCTTCAAGTTCTTTATATCTTCAAATGTTTAATCATCGTTTTTGGTTTGGTAGTTTTGTTTTACGGCATATCAACCCTTTTTGGGTTATTTAATGCCGAATCTGGTCATTATAGTAAAAGATTTATGCTTCAAGTTCTAAAAATAAAATAAAAAAGGCTGGTGATACCAGATCAGGCTGCCCTGTGGCTCCCTGAGACGAAATTCACCTACATTGACGTTTTTTGTTTTTTTTTTTGTTTTTTTTGTAAAACTTAATTATGTTCTACAAAACCAAAAACAAAAACAACAGCCCCTCTCCCTTTCTCCCTCCCCTTTTTTATTTTATTTTTAGAACTTGAAGCATAAAAGCTTTTACTATGATGACCAGATTTGGCATTAAATAACCCAAAAAGGGTTGATATGCCGTAAAACAAAACTACCAAACCAAAAACGATGATTAAACATTTGAAGATATAAAGAACTTGAAGCATAAAAACTTTTACTATAATGACCAGATTCGGCATTAAATAACCCAAAAAGGGTTGATATGCCGTAAAACAAAACTACCAAACCAAAAACGATGATTAAACATTTGAAGATATAAAGAACTTGAAGCATAAAAACTTTTACTATAATGACCAGATTCGGCATTAAATAACCCAAAAAGGGTTGATATGCCGTAAAACAAAACTACCTAAAATAAAAAAGGGGAGGGAGAAAGGGAGAGGGGCTGTTGTTTTTGTTTTTGGTTTTGTAGAACATAATTAAGTTTTACAAAAAAAACAAAAAAACAAAAACGTCAATGTAGGTGAATTTCGTCTCAGGGAGCCACAGGGCAGCCTGATCTGGTATCACCAGACTACTTTTAGAAATGGAGAATATTGCATTAATAGTAAATAATAAATTCTCAATAAATAAAGCTGATGCCAGATCTTCAGTCTGGGGTTCTACCAATTGACCTATTTAGACTTTCTTATAAATAGAGCTTAAAACATTACCGTAACAAAATTATAATAACTTTGGCATGACGTCATAGATTTATGATTTACACCATAAGCGATAATAAAAAAATGAATAGGTAAACATTATCAATAGCGTTGGAAATCATTTTAATAAGTATTTTTAATAGTATATTTTAATTCGTCATGATACATTCCTCCCGGGAATTACCTCCTTTGGGGGAGCAGTATAGTATATGTTTGTTCCTCATGATACCATCAGCCTAACATTCACAGTCAACATGAATTGGGATAAATACATAAAAGATACTGCCAAATCTGCTGCTAAGAAAGAGGCTCCCTCTACCAGGCTAGAAAACTTCTCACACCTGCCAGTATCCTATATCTATATAAAGCCACCATTCACCCATGCATCGACTTGTTGCCACATCCGGGCTGGTGCACCAACCACTAGTCTCTCCCTTTTAGACAAGGTTAAAAAAGGAGGATCTAACTTAATTAGTCTCACACAGTCTACCAAGCTCCGGTCCCTGTCTGATCACCGCAATTTTGCATTCCTGTACTTGTTTTACAAGTACTTCAACAGATTGTGTTCAGACGAAATTACTGCAATTGTACCTCCTCAACGTAAATACCCCGACCAACCCGACTAGCAGCAAAATCACACCCCTTCACTGTAGAGGTGCCCAGATGCCGGAAGACTTTCTACTCTATAGCTTCTTTCCTCGGACAACTTGCCTTTGGAATTCCCTCCCTGCCCCCTATTTCAGTGGCAATATGCCTTGTTTGAGACGATTTAAAATAAAACAAATAATATATATATATATATATATATATATATGGTTTTCATCAATTCGCTGTTCAGATACCTCGTTATAATAGTTGATAAGGTGCAGAAAAATATTTGTAATTTGATTGCCCACATCCTTTCTTCTTCTCTGCATTCTCTCTCTCACAGACGTGATGCTGCTAGTGTCAGTCTTTTCTATAAATACTATTATGGAATATGTTCTTCAGAATTGTCTGATCTATTCCCTGCTTCCTTTGTGCCAGCTCGTTTGACTCGTTGGTCTAGTGGTCTCCATCAATTCGCTGTTTTGATACCTTATTGTAATACAGCTTCTTATTCCAGTAGCTTATTTCTGAGAACTCCAATCTTGTGTAACTCTTTTCCTGCTGACTTTTTTCCTCCTACATATAGTCTAGGTCTTTTCAAGACTAAGGCCAATAGGCATCTCCTGTCTTTGCGACAATCATCTTTCGTTCTTTTTAGCTCCTTAAATCAAGTGGCTCCATGCCTTGTCTAGAGCGAATTCTATTTTTTTTTAAGTTATAAATAAAAACACGTAAAACTTTTTCTTTGCTGAGTATGGCAAGAGAGATATTCTGGTGTAGCCAAACATGCTCTTTCTTACACCACTTCTGACCTTAGCAGATAGAGGTAATTACAGAGACTTAAAATTGATGAATCAGGTCCTGAAAATGATTGAGAGAATAATTGAGCAGCAAATAAGAAGTCAGATAAGCATAGATGAAATGCAGTTTGGTTTTATGCCTCGGCAAAGTACCACTGGTGCTATATTTATCCTGAAACAAATGCAAGAGAAGTATCTTGGTAAGAAGAAGAACCTGCATTTTGCTTTGATAGAGTGCCAAGAGATGTTTTTTTGGTAGGCTTTGCATAAATTAAGGGACACGAATGGTTAGTGAAGGTTGTTCAAGCTAAATACAGAAATGCTCAAAGTCGTATTAGAATTAACAACACATTTACTGACAGTTTTAATTGTAAAGTGAGACTACATCAGGGTTCTGTACTGAATCCATTGTTTTTCATTTGTGTCTTAGAAGCATTGTTCAGGGAGTTTTGTGGGTGTTGCTAATAATTTAGTGCTTGTCTGTGAAATGATGAACGGTCTACTCGTTAAGTTAAAACTAGGAGGAATGCTATGTAAAATGAAGGTCTTAAAGTGAATGTTTCCAAGACTAAAGTAATGATCAGTTGTTGTAGTGTAAGAAAGAAAAATTTCTCTGCTCAGTTTGTGGAAAGGGAGTTGGGTGCAACTCAATTTTTTGTAGCACTTGTAGGCATTAATCAATGTAACTGTTTTCGCAGCTAAGATGCCTAATGTCTCTATAGTGAAAACATATCTGGCATCACCCGATATTTATTTCATGCTTCTCGCTATGCCTAGTAATAAATCTGACGTCGACAGCAGAGGTTAGAAGTGTTAATTTATGTTATTTTTAGTTATTATTGTCTTTAGTAAGAATTGAACCTCCAAATTGAACCTCCAAATTGAACGTCCAAATCCTTCAACCATCAGAAGACTGTTACTTAGAACTGATTTTTAACTAACGTTCTTAACCATTAACCCATGGGTTGATGTAAACAATTTGAGTATGAATTTTTTAGAGCCTTAATATCGGGTGATAATAACCAAGAAAAAAAAACAGGAATTAACACTTTTATGGATGACAGAATGAGAACACTCTAACCTAACCAGTTTGAAATTCTGTAAAGATTCTCGAGTTTGACTAGAATTTTTCCAAGTTTGAAAGGATGAACCGGAAGAAGTTCGGAGGTTACATGGTTGCATCCACTGAAATATTCTGAATCGAACAATTAAGATAAGAATAGTAATCCAAACGGTCCAAATAATTATCAATCCTCATCTAAAGAATTCTGAAACAGAACACAAACTTACAATGGAAAATAAACTACAATTTACAAACTTTTTTCGGTTTCCGCTTGGGCATTTGAAGTGAGCACACCGTCCGGTTTGCTCGCATGGCGCACTTTATAAAGATTAGCTATTTTAATTCCTTTTTCAGCACAACCCAATGAAAGGTATTTTTACATAAAACTTTGATGTCGTCTGTTAATTCAGTTTTGGAGTCAGATGAACCTTCTATAACTACTTTAACCCATTAGTGCCCACATTTTTGTTCTTTAATTTATTAACAAAATTTTTTTGTAAATACAATATTATATTTGAGCAAAATTACTTTAAAGATTTACTTGACTTTATAGGATAGTTACAGGATTCACTTTTACTATATATAAACACGTGCTTTGCTTCTAAGGACTACTTACCAGATCAGGCTGTCTGAAAATACTGGCTTCCTGACCTAAAATGCACCAAACATTGATGTTATTGTTTTTTTTTCCTTTCTCTTTGCAAAACTCAATCATGTTCTGCAAAGCCAAAAACAAAAATTTTCATTTACAAAACAACCAAACGAAACACCATAAATAAATATTTGAAGATATATAGAACTTGAAACATAAAAACTTTTACCAAAATGACCGGATTTGGCATTAAATAACCCGAAAAGGGTTGATATGCCATAAAACAAAACAACCAAATCTAATTACTTACCAAAAATTTTGATTGAATAATAGATGAAACTTGTTCTATCGTTCCACTCTAGATTTTCAGAGAATACTGAAAACTGAGACATCAGTGTTGCCAATATACATCACAGACTGTAAGGTGTAATATTTGAAAGACACTCCAATTTTTATGACTAACTATAGATAACTCTGAAAAATACAGATGTTGTTGAAATATGGGTAATTATCCTTCTGGTCCTCAAAAAAGTACCATGGCTGCTAATGGGTTGATTATAATGGAAAACAGATACCTTCCCTCACATTATAAAACCTAACTCTGAAAACTTACAAAGGAAAACAAACTACAATTTACAGTGTTTTGTTACATTAGTATCAAGGTCAGGGTCAGGGTTAGCAATAGAGTTAGGGGTTAAGGTCATGGTCAAAGTTAGCGCGGGTCCTAATGTAACAAAGCCTCCAATTTACAATTTTTAAGTTGCCCATTTTATAAAAGAAAAAGATTATGTTTATACTTATGTAAGTTCACATGATGTTGCCTCTCCATACTGTAGTCTTTTAAAAGTGTGAAAAAGATTTTTCCATTTATTTTGTGTCTATCTCTTCATGATAGATAGTAACAAGCAAATTTTTAAAGGTGTTGTCACCAGAGTTATCTCCCTTGGAGATAATTAATGTATACCGGAGGCTGCTAAAGTTGCGTGATTTAGTATTGTGGTGCCCCCAATTTTGTAAATTCAGAAACGTTCTTTTTTTATTTTAAGAATTATGTAATTTCTTTAATTAGAGAAATCCTGAAAAAGGCACTGGTTAACTATAAAAACAATGTTAAAATGTAAATCCATGCACTTAGCCTGATGATTTCCCTCAAGAATAAAACACAAACATTTCTGTGTATCTTATTTGGTATAAGTATATTTTCATACTACTACTACTACTAATATATATATATATATATATATATATAAACAATATTTATTTAAGTAAATAATAAATTATTTTACCTACATACGCAGGCGTTTCAAGCTTTTGCTATCATCAATGTAGGAGATGATAATTTCAGACGGTCGCAAGATTCGAACCCAGTTACAGAGTCACCCTAGACTCTGCAACCAAACACTCTAACCACACGGCCACGAGAAATTACCATGTAAAGAAAGAGAATTAAGTTCTGTTTATGCCTAAACAAAGCGGACACAGACAGTAGACTTATCGAGAGTGTTCAACGAACGTTGTCAGAACATGGAATATAGCTACGTGACAGTCTATGTTTAACTTCCCGAACAGGGCTCAACTTCAATTTCTTAAAGGATCTAATAACAATATTTATTTAAGTAAATAATAAATTATTTTACCTACATACGCCGGCGTTTCAAGCTTTTGCTATCATCAGTGTAGGAGATGATAATTTCAGATAGTCGCAAGATTTATTCAAGTAAAGGAGAGTAAAAAGTGAACTTTCAGCAGCCTCGTAACTCTCACTTCCCTTATTTTGTCCTTTAATCCTCACATTCTATGAACGATGTTTCTGACAAAGGGGAAAGAATTGCTGTTTTCTGGATCGCAATCTATCCATCTAACGCTTATCGTTGGCTAGTTGTTTTACCTTGAAGTAGTATTTTTTTTTTTTTAGCTCCTTACATCAAGTGGCTTCATGCCTTGTCTGGAGCGATTTCCATTAAAATAAAAAAAAAATTAAATATGTATATAATGTGTGATTTGTTCAGCTTACATCCACAAATCAATGGTTTTGATCTCCATGATCTCCTCAGAACTGCTATTCTATTCAACTGGATTTGAACTAGAGTAGAATAGCATCTCTGAGAAAGTCATACAGATCGAAACTTCGATTTGCCGATGTAAGCCGAACAAACCTCATAGATATACCAGCTCTACTAACAACCACTTTAGTATCAAGCACTTTTCGAAATGGATATATACCAACTTTGAATTACATTGTAATAAGCCTAAACTAGTCATATATATATATATATATATATATATATATATATATATATGTGTATATAATATAAAAGAAATGTGATACTTAGAAGGCAATACAATGCAGAGGTGTGATGGATAGACACAAGTTGGAGCAAATAAGACATATAATGGTGGAACAAATTGAATAGTTTCACCCTTAATACAATGTATACATACACATATATATATATTTTTTTTTTTTTTTTTTTTTTTCTTCACAAACACACATATATCTATGCACGCTTGAACTTGAGTTGAGCACGGTTCTGAAGAAGAGAAGAGTTCCCGAAATATTATATCATACGGAGTTTCCACCAGACCATCTTGATACAGGTATTACATAACATTGTAACATTGTGTAGATAAACAGATATATGTGTGTTTGTGAAAAAAAAAATATATATATATATATGTGTGTATGTATACATTGTATTAAGGGTGAAACTATTTAATTTGTTCCACCATTATATGTCTTATTTGCTCCAACTTGTGTCTATCTGTCACCCCTCTGCATTGTATTGCCTTCTAAGCATCACATTTTTTTTATACTAATAAACAATGCTTCAAGCAAACTACATAAACCTCTTATATATATATATATATATATATATATATATATATATAAATCTAATGATTTTTTTAAATATCAAAATTATTATACAAGTGTATGAGACGTTGTGTATATGTTTGCCTTTTTAAAGAAGCCAACATGAAAAAATAAATATTCAATCATCATTTGTTTCATAATGATTTTAAGTCTTGAAACTTAGTTTTAGCTTTGTATATTTGCAGCAACAGATATAGAGCCATTATATGCTCAAGTTAATAAACCCCCTAAAAAGTTGAGCAAAAGAACGAATGGTAAGTTAAACAAAGATTCCTGCATGATTAGCTGAAAGTACTTATTCTTACTTGCATCATATTACTAATATCATAGGAATACTGTTTTGTTAGCATGCTGTTTATTATAGTTAATAGAGTTGGATTTCCTTTTTCTTCTTTTACTAACACAATATAATTAAATGTAATTTTTTTTTGCAGGTAACATTTTATAAAATGTTGAGTTCTGTTTAATAAAGCTTTTTTTTACCAAATGAATATGGGCGGAAGAATTGACCGAAATATCTTCGTTCAGTTTTAATGATGTGTTTGTGTTCTTATTTCTACTAATCTGTTGCCTTGCTTATCCACTATTCCATAAACTAATTTCCCATTTTGTCTGAAATTTACATTTCAAATTTACTCCCTCATATATCTCTATATATAAACTAAATTAGACACACTCACTTTGTATGTCTATCTTTAATTCTTGAATAACATTAGTTTACCAAAACCTTTAAGAATCATACAAACAGATATTCTAACTCAATTTTAGTACAAAATTTGGTGCAAATCAAATCAATTTTGGTATTGATCAAAATTTGGTACAAATCAAATCAATTTTGGTATTAATTAAAATTTGGTACAAATCATATCAATTTTAGCATTAATCAAAATTTGGTGCAAATCAAATCAATTTTGGTATTAATCAAAATTTGGTGCAAATCAAATCAATTTTGGTATTAATCAAAATTTGGTGCAAATCAAATCAATTTTGGTATTAATCAAAATTTGGTGCAAATCAAATCAATTTTGATATTGATCAAAATTTGGTACAAATCAAATCAATTTTGGTATTAATCAAAATTTGGTACAAATCAAATCAATTTTAGCATTAATCAAAATTTGGTGCAAATCAAATCAATTTTGGTATTAATCAAAATTTGGTGCAAATCAAATCAATTTTGGTATTAATCAAAATTTGGTACAAATCAAATCAATTTTGGTATTAATCAAAATTTGGTGCAAATCAAATCAATTTTGGTATTGATCAAAATTTGGTGCAAATCAAATCAATTTTGGTATTAATCAAAATTTGGTACAAATCAAATCAATTTTAGCATGAATCAAAATTTGGTGCAAATCAAATCAATTTTGGTATTAATCAAAATTTGGTACAAATCAAATCAATTTTGGTATTGATCAAAATTTGGTGCAAATCAAATCAATTTTAGTATTGATCAAAATTTGGTGCAAATCAAATCAATTTTGGTATTGATCAAAATTTGGTGCAAATCAAATCAATTTTGGTATTGATCAAAATTTGGTACAAATCAAATCAATTTTGGTATTAATCAAAATTTGGTACAAATCAAATCAATTTTAGCATTAATCAAAATTTGGTGCAAATCAAATCAATTTTGGTATTAATCAAAATTTGGTGCAAATCAAATCAATTTTGGTATTAATCAAAATTTGGTGCAAATCAAATCAATTTTGGTATTGATCAAAATTTTGTGCAAATCAAATCAATTTTGGTATTAATCAAAATTTGGTACAAATCAAATCAATTTTGGTATTGATCAAAATTTGGTACAAATCAAATCAATTTTAGCATTAATCAAAATTTGGTGCAAATCAAATCAATTTTGGTATTAATCAAAATTTGGTACAAATCAAATCAATTTTGGTATTAATCAAAATTTGGTGCAAATCAAATCAATTTTGGTATTAATCAAAATTTGGTGCAAATCAAATCAATTTTGGTATTAATCAAAATTTGGTACAAATCAAATCAATTTTGGTATTAATCAAAATTTGGTACAAATCAAATCAATTTTCGCATTAATCAAAATTTGGTGCAAATCAAATCAATTTTGGTATTAATCAAAATTTGGTACAATTTTGTACCAAAAACATTAAGAATCATATAAACAGATATTCAAACTCAGTTTTGGTAGAAATTTTGATATAAATCAAATCAATTTTGGTATTGATCAAAATTTGGTGCAAATCAAATCAATTTTGCTATTAATCAAAACAAATGACATGTCAAATATTGTAGTTTACATATATTTTACATATAGAGAAATAATAAAATGTTAGTGATATATTTGGCACAATGGTTACATTGAAAGACCAGGGTTCAATCCTTGGTCATAGTAAAAACTCCAAAAATCGTACTTGATGCTTCCTTGCTAAACACTCCGCTTTATAAGGTGAGGATCAAGAATAAGTGAAGTATTTCAGAGAAAGGGGGCGACCACCTCTACATCTCGGTGTAATAGCCAATGGAAAGGGAGTCACGACTGTGGTCATTCCATTTATTTTTATTTTGGATTCTCCTTATGGTAAGTCCAGGACGACTAGAAACAATGCCGGGGTAAGCAGAAAATAAACTAGTCTTATTTCAGCGGTTTTTTTCTTCTTTTTAACTAAGACTATTGGTGGGAAAAAACGAGATACGATGACAAACATTTTAATTTTACTTAAGAAAAAAATGTAAGAAAACAAAACGAGGATTTCCAACGCAGTCTTTCTTATTATTGGTCCCCCAATTTATAAAATCAGGAGACCTATGTTTTGAGGCATTTCCGTCCGTCTGTCCGGATTTTTCTCCCCAACCATCCATTGAATTTCTCTGAAATTTTGCATGACGTTGTAACTTTTGTCAGGTTAGAAAGTGACATTCTCCGATTTTTGAAAAAAAATTCGGTTAGCCCCCCCAGGGGGTCAAAAGGCCCCAAAATGGCAAAAAATGACATTTTTTGCCCCATAACTTTTCATCCATCCATTCAATTTCTCTGAAACTTGGCCAAAATGTGGAGGCAATTGTTCTGGATATAAAATGAGCATCCTTGACCTCAGAAAAATTCTGGTTCGCGCCCCCAGGGGTACAATGGGGGTAAAAAATGCTCCAAATTGCCCAAATTCATTGCATTTCACACTCGCCACATCGAGTCACATACAGAGGAGGACCACGCACGCGCGGCTTGTTTGTTATTTGAGTTTAATATTGATTCTTACATTTCTATTTTAATTTTTTGTGAACTTTTAAAATTAGACGCATGCATTAACACTTCTTCAACATTTAAAACCAGTTTGATACTAACACTTGAATCTGAGGAGGGTAAGTAAGTACATAACCAGAGCGTCTGCATTTGCAGACATTGCTTAAACGCTTCTCTACTTATTTCCTCTCCTCAGATTCAAAATGGCTGAACGCGTATTACAGACCTCAACACTATTTACGATACAATTCATTGACTCAGAACTTCTTTTAAATATTAAATATTAAAATCTTTTAACACAAATAAGTCACAAATGAGTATTTATTTACCTCCTCTCCAGGAGGTTAGGCACAAGGCCAGTTTTTATCTTAATCCCACAAGGTAAGATGTGACACAAGGCCGGGTCGGGAAAGTGGGGTTTGAAAAGCCAGCGCCCGAGAAAGTGAGCATTCTGGCCATTAAAAATTGCCTGGGCAGCCCCATCGGCATTCCCTGGTAGGGGCGCCTCAGGCAGTAAGCAATAAACTTACTCCTCCCCAAAGAGGGGAGGCGAAGCCTGGGAGGGTGGACCTTCTAGAACTGCACAGGACAGACCCATAGACCGGCGTAAATCAAGCCCCGAAGGACAAGACAATACCAGTCTATGGGGTGCAGTATGCATCGGAACAGATACTACACTTTGATCTTAGCCAAAAGGCCAAGAAAGATAAAATACATAATTTTTTACTAATTTTTCAACAGTATTTTTTTGTTTTAAATACTTTATGTCGGTATTAGTAATGATTATCCACTTTCTCATAAATTTAAAAGAAAAAAAAACATTGTTTACATATTTCAAATACATTCTCTCTTATCTCTAACCGTACTCTCCCTTTTCTTTCGGGACATTGTTTTTCTGACAAAGTGTGAAAAAGAAACCATACCTATTTACATTGCTAACAGACATATACTGATATCAAAGTGTAGTATCTGTTCTGATGGATACTACACCCCATAGACTGGTATTGTCTTGACCTTCGGGGCTTGATTTACGCCGGTCAATGGGTCTGTCCTGTGCAGTTCTAGGAGGTTCACCCTCCCAGGCTTTGCCTCACCTCTTTGGGGAGGAGTAAGTTTATTGCTTACTGCCTGAGGCGCGCCTACCGGGGAATGCCGACGGGGCTGCCCAGGCAATTTTTAATGGCCAGAGTGCTCACTTTCTCGGGTGCTGGCTTTTCAAACCCCACTTTCCCGACCCGACCTTGGGTCACATCTTACCTTGTGGAAGTAAGATAAAACTGGCCTTGTGCCTAACCTCCTGGAGAGGAGGTAAATAAATTATCTATGATAGAAATGAAGAGTTCGAATGCAAAACGCGATAAACGCCATTTTCAAAGTTACGAAGCTATGACTACAAAAAGTGTTGCATTTTAACACTCGACCACATTCCTAAATCATGTTTAACATAATATAATACCAAGACAATTTCTATTTGTTTTTAATTAAAATAAGCTTTTAGTCGATGTCTAGATTTAATATATTAGTTTTTTTAATTGTTTAATGTCTCAGTTTAGCAAATTGGATTTATCGCGTTTTGCATTCGAACTCTTCAAATATACTATTTACTTATACAGGTATTCCCCAACTCACGTCAGAATTACGTTCCTACGACATGTCGTGAACCCCTAGTTACTTGCCTCCCCACGAAGGCAGAGTTAGACACAAGGTCGGTTTTTAATGTGACGAAAATCCAGACCCCCCACCAAAAAAAAAAAACGAGCACTCTGAATTAGGACAAGAATAAAAATTGCCTCAGTCTAGAAGTATTTCTCCTTTATTGATCGAAGACAGAAAAGATCAAGTGCAATATTAGAACAGATACTACACTTTGCTTCTAGCCAAAAGGCCAAGGATCTTGTAGCGAGTCGATTTTCGACTTAAGTTGCAACCCTCTTATTGTACATAAATAACTACATCACTCAGCTACTATATACAGTACAACTAATGCGTTGGAATTAATATTAATCTACTATATAAAGAAAAGTCAGCCGGATTTTAACAGTTGGACCTAAGTAGCATTTTAACTGACAAATCAAACATTGTTTCTCGCTAGCCAAGTTTTCAAGATACATCTCATTATCAAATATAATTTTTTTTGTCTTTTCTTCGTCTTTACTTTGTATCTGCTGTTATTGGGTATCCGGTTTAGCATGTAGCATCAATTCCGTCTTTCAATGTTGAATTTTTTCCAGTTTGATAAAGAGATGTATCCTGAAATATTATTGGAAAATATACTAATAACTATTAACATCTGAGTTCAGTTGCAACCGTGCGCAGCGCTGCATGCTTAGTTGGTTGCATAGTTGCAATGCATATGGACAACAGGCTGGCTGGCTGTAGGAGAAATGTTTAAGAGAGACAATCCAGGAAATGAGAAATATGTCTGGCTTGGGGTTTGACCACCCAGAATTTGTATTTCTCAACTTATTACCTCTTTAAACTGAGGGTTTATGTTGAGAAATCAAACCACTAAAAGTCCTTGAAAAAGTAATGTTCCTTCAGATACGAGATTCCTTGCTGTGGTTATGACCCTCTTGAAGTTTTCCAAAAAGTAATGTTCATACCCGATGGTGGACTTCCTGGTCAGTCAGTTTATAATGATTATCTCAAGTTGTGTTTTCTGGTGTGGTCCAAGTGATATCTCTCTATATATTCCAGCAAAAGGGCAGAGGAGGTCAGTTGGTTTTCTGTGCGTCTCACAGAGAGATGGGTGTTTGAACCCTAAGCTGAAGGACTGTGTTGGACTTGTTATAATGCGATCAGACTAAGAGTTTTGATTTACAGGCCTGGTGTTCAGTAGAAGAAAAGAAGTATGATTGTAATCTAAAAAAAAAATGAAACTTTGTTACTTGTTTTAAACTGGAATTGTAATTTTGTTTGGAGGGAGAATCCTTCTGTTGCAGAACTGACTGAGACCACACAATTGACACTGCGACCGATGTCGGAATCGAGAACTGACCTCAGATAAGCACAATAAACAGACGATTATGGTCTGTGCAATGAACGCACACAGACGCACGTTCGCAAAGTTATATTTTATTTTACTTTAAAATGTGCATTTACAAGGCTTTCAAAACCTTATTACATTTTTTTCTGGTTAGAATTCTTTTGCTCTTCCATTGTGAATAACAGATCAGCTGTGAAACATACTTCTAATATATGTCAAATTAATCTTCTAACAAAAAAACATTTGATTACAGCTTTTAACCAAGGCAAGAGTCTATCAAGCATGTGTACAAAGTGTGATGATGTATGGAAGTGAACCCTGACCAGTGAGGGTTGAGGACATGCGTTGCATGGAGAGAGATGATGAGAATGATATGATGGATGTGTAATGGGGAGTCTTAAAGACAGGCTTAGATCTGATGACCTCAGAGGAAGATTTAGTCTAACTGCATAGGGGATGTGTGCAGAACAGGAGATTTTGTTGGTTTGGTCACATCGAAAGAATGGATGAGAGTTCTTGGGTTAGTAGATGTAGAACAGCTGATGTAAAAATGGTCAGTTGGCAGAGAAACACCAAGAAATACATGGTAGGAAGTTATAAGGATAGACTTGAAATAAGGAGGGATAAATAAAGACCTGGTCAGAGATAGGTTAGTTTGGAAGTCAATTGCTAAAAACCAGTCAACCTATGTCACCATGTAAAGCAGACGTTAAACTGAATGAGAAGGATGATGATGATGATGATGATGATGATTTCAAAACATGTATTATTAATTTGTATTATTTGAATTATTCAGACCACAGTTTTCATCTTCGATGTTATTCTCACAACGTTTCGGCTGATGTAAATTCCGACCTTCTTCAGGTGCATCTTGTCGAGTTCAGATATCTTTATTTTGAACTCAGGAATCTGTATGGAATTTCGAACGGAACCCTTTATTTAATCCACAGGGGTAACTTGCTTCGCAAGAACCTGTAGCGCAATGGATATAAGTGCTAAGTAATAATCAGTTCTAAGTGACTGTCTTATTGATGTTGAATGTTCAATCCTAAGTACGGGCAATACTAAGAAAACAGTTATAAATTAAGATTTTTACTCGGGCATGGCTGACGGTACAAAAGCAAGCTACCCTCTAGGATAAATAGTGGTAGTTGTTGTGACCCAACGGATCACGGGTACGTCTAGTATGACTTTATTTTTAAATAATTTTGTTTATTTTCCAGAAAATGTAGAAGACCTGTATGCCAAAGTTGATAACTCAAAGAAACCTCAAAACCAAAAACAAAAGTTGAACCAAAATCGTAAGTTGAACCAAAGTCGTAAGTTGAACCAAAGTCGTAAGTTGAACCAAAGTCGTAAGTTGAACCAAAGTCGTAAGTTGAACCAAAGTCGTAAGTTGAACCAAAGTCGTAAGTTGAACCAAAAGCGTAAGTTGAACCAAAGTCGTATGTTGAACCAAAGTCGTAAGTTGAACCAAAAGCGGAAGTTGTGAACCAAAAGCGTAAGTTGAACCAAAATCGTAAAATCGTAAGGTGAACCAAATCGTAAAGTGAACCAAAAATCGTAAGTTGAACCAAATATTATATGATAATTTCTTTTAAATATTTCCTTCATTTTACATGTTTGCAACTGAATATAGAGAAGAATGAAAAGTGACACTTGGAAACGTTGATGAAATGGCAATAATAAGGAGAATATTTGGAAAAAAATATTATGAAAACCTGGACAACGTATTTATTTATGTTTTTTAAAATAAATTATTTATTTACTTTAAAAACTTGAGCACTTTCGGTTATATACACCCTTGTCAAAAGTATAAGCATATTTTTTTTTCCTCTTCTTTTTTCGTTTAATCCTTCTTGATTGAGACATATTTATCGCAGTCAAGTTGAAATTCGTCTTGATGTTATTGACGATTAATGTTGATATGCCGGTGTGTGTAACACGCAGTTACATGAATAGAGAAGAATGAAAAGTGACACTTGGAAGCGTTGATGAAATGGCAATAATAAGGAGAATATTTGGAAAAAAATATTATGAAAACCTGGACAACGCATTTATTTATGTTTTTTTTTAATAAATTATTTATTTACTTTACAAACTTGAGCGCTTTCGGTTATATACACCCTTGTCAAAAGTCCAGAAGAAAAAAAAATTATGCTTCTTCAGTGTTCACACTAATATTCATATAAAATCATAGAATTACGTCAGTAATTTAATTTTTTATATATAGATTATTATCATTTCTGATGACCTAAAGGAAAGAAAAAACACAAACTGATCACTTTTTATTTATAGTGGAGATTTGTTTCTGAATTCATTTCAGGTGAAAAGGGCTGTTTGATTCACCAGTTGCTTTCTCGTTTCCCCTCACCACTTAAAATGGTTTCGTCAAGCGGCACCCTTTTTACTCACTAATTTCTTTTGTGTGACAGGATGGATATATATGTATATATAAATAAGTACACATTGGTCTTTATTATAGAGTGGAGTCAACAGTTCTTAAACTTTACATGTTACCACCTTTTACGCCTAGCATGCAGACTAAAAAAAAAAATATTCATAATCATTTTTAATAAAATATTAATTTGTATTAATTAACCAAAATCGTAGGAATAATTTGCACAATCTTTTCGTGGATGTCCGGCGTGAATTCCTACTCAACAATATTATTGTATCCTCTTTGATCAAAATGAAATATACTTATCCAGTAAAGTGTTCAGCTATGTACAATTTATCCTCATTTATAATGAGGATCGGTAATGCCATGAACCTATAATAAAATGTTAACTTATTATGAATATTGCAATACGTGATTGACATGGCAATCAAATAACTAATGTAACTGTAATAGAAATCAAATTATTTATATGATTGAAATAGGGAAATAATTTATTTGACTAAAATAAGAATCAAATAATTTACATGACTAAAATAAGAATCAAATAATTTACATGACTAAAATAGGGATCAAATAATTTACATGACTGAAATAGGGATCAAATAATTTACATGACTGAAATAGGGATCAAATAATTTACATGACTAAAATAGGGATCAAATAATTTACTTGACTAAAATAGGGATCAAATAATTTACATGACTGAAATAGGGATCAAATAATTTACATGACTGAAATAGGGATCAAATAATTTACATGACTGAAATAGGGATCAAATAATTTACATGACTGAAATAGGGATCAAATAATTTATTTGACTAAAATAAGAATCAAATAATTTACATGACTAAAATAAGAATCAAATAATTTACATGACTAAAATAGGGATCAGATAATTTACATGACTAAAATAGGGATCAGATAATTTACATGACTGAAATAGGGATCAAATAATTTACTTGACTAAAATAAGGATCAAATAATTTACATGGCTTAAATAGGGATCAAATAATTTACATGACTGAAATAGGGATCAAATAATTTATTTGACTAAAATAGGGATCAGATAATTTACATGACTGAAATAGGGATCAAGTAATTTACATGACTGAAATAGGGATCAAATAATTTACATGACTGAAATAGGGATCAAGTAATTTACATGACTGAAATAGGGATCAAGTAATTTACATGACCGAAATAGGGATCAAGTAATTTATTTGACTAAAATAAGAATCAAATAATTTACATGACTAAAATAGGGGTCAAATAATTTACATGACTGAAATAGGGATCAAATAATTTACATGACTGAAATAGGGATCAAGTAATTTATATGACTGAAATAGGGATCAAGTAATTTATATGACTGAAATAGGGATCAAGTAATTTACATGACTGAAATAGGGATCAAGTAATTTACATGACTGAAATAGGGATCAAGTAATTTACTTGACTGAAATAGGGATCAAGTAATTTACATGACTGAAATAGGGATCAAGTAATTTACATGACTGAAATAGGGATCAAATAATTTACATGACTAAAATAGGGATCAAGTAATTTACATGACTGAAATAGGGATCAAATAATTTACATGACTGAAATAGGGATCAAATAAATTATGTCATTTAAATAGCAATCTACTTCATGTGATTGAAATCAAATGCTTTTATGTATATCCACTCCCTCTCTCTCCCTCTCAATTCCTTGCTTTTGGTCAGCACTCCTCTCCCAACGATTTCCTTTTCCTATCTCTTTCATGTATAAGCAAAGTTGTAAAAACGAAGAAAGAAAAATATTTCAGCAGACGACACATTAGAAATGAATGAAAGTCAGTTTTAATTGCAGTAGAAATTCCCTTTCTCCTTAAATCTGACCCCTGTTGACCATCAGCATATGAATACATTCACAATGAATCCAAGCAAGTAAGCTTTGTAAGTGTATCTTGTGTAGTTTCCAACATCTTAACAGAGACACACAGATAGGACTTTCCTTTATTATACGACACAACTGTCTATGGCAGCACCTTGAACAGCCTTGATGATCAAAATCTCGTTATTATCTTTTTTCAGATCTGGAGCTGTGGTTCACTGGGGAAAATGACTTGTTACTTTTAACACCTCTAAAATCAAGCTCGCCTCCTTTCACCACCAATATTTGGATCCCTATTTTGCCCCAATCGAAATGAATGGCTCCTTCCTTGAAGAAGACCCTTGTTTTGATCTCTTAAGACTGACTTCCATTCCAGATTTAAAATGAAAGGCATATACTCAGTCTTTCACTAAGATCGCTGAAAAAATGGTTGGATCATTCTACTGCTCCAGAAATACCTGACTCCAGATGCAATCCTGTACCTATATAAGAGCTAGACACATCCTAAGATGGAGTACTGCTGCCACGCATGAACTTTCTCGGCCATTTTGCCAAGATCAAAGTGTAGTATCTGTTCCGATGGATACTGCACCCCATAGACTGGTATTGTATTGGCCTTCGGGGCTGGATTTATGCTGGTCTATGGGTTTGTCCTGTGCAGTTCTAGGAGGTCCACCCTCCCAGGCTTTGCCTTCTCACCCTTTGAGAAGGGGTTAGTTTATTGCTAATCGCCTGAGGCACCCCTACCGGGGAATGCCGACGGGGCTGCCCAGGCAATTTTTAAAGGTAATAGGTGCTCTTTCTCTAGGGTGCTGACTTATCAAATCCCACTTTCCGACCTTGTGTCACATTTTACTTTGTGGGAGGTAGATAAATACTGCTGCCACACATGGGGAGGTGCCATACAGAACACTATTTCCTGACTTGACAGAGTATAAAATCGACTTCACAATCTAGTAGAGGGAGAGGTTATCTCTTCTTCTCCCTACAACCTCTTGCTCACAGAAAAATGTTGCTAGTCTCTCTCTACTCTATCGTTATTTCCATGAAAGATGTTCGACTAGGCTCCAATCTTTGGTTCCTCCTTGTAAGAAATTCATAGCAGGAACTTGTCCTCTACCACAACTGGAAAGAACTTTCCTTTCTCCCTCCATGTGGCTAGCATCACACAGAATTTTCATGCACAGAGTTTCTTTGCAAGGGCTTCCTGCAGGACTGCTTCCCTGCTGATTACAATGTCTTCAAATTCAATTTCAACACATTTTTGTCATAAACTGCACCATAAGTAATTAAACGCAGGTTATACCATTGGTCAATGTTAATACTCCTATAGTGTTCCTCATTTTTCAGCTCTTTCATTGACCCTTATCCTCCCTCGGGTGGCTCTTGGCCTTGATAATTGGTGACCCAATAGTAAGAAAAATAGAATAATAATAATAACTTAATGTATTTCTCTACTTCATAAATCTGAGTATTTTGTTTTAAATAATTTTGTTTATTTTCCAGCCAATGTCGAAGAATTGTATGCCCAAGTTGATAAATCAAAGAAACCTAAAGACAAAAATCGTAAGTAGAATTAAAAATTTTAAATTGAACCAAAAATTGTAAGTTGAATCAAAAACTGTAAATTGAACCAAACCTCAAAACTAAAATCGTGAGTAGAATTAAAAACTGTAAGTTGAACCAAAAATTGTAAGTTGAATTGAAAATTGAACCAAAAACTGTAAGTTGAACCAAAAATTGTAAGTTGAATTGAAAATTGAACCAAAAACTGTAAGTTGAACCAAAAATTGTAAGTTGAATTGAAAATTGAACCAAAAACTGTAAGTTGAACCAAATCTCAAGACTAAAATCGTAAGTTGAACCAAATATAATACAATAATTTCCTATGAACATTTCCTTCACCTTACATCTTAGTAACTAAACATACAGACTTTTTTTTTCATTTAATAATTTAAATATTTGTGATGATAATATGAGCTCTTTGCCAAATGGCAATACAAATCTAAGAAATGACTAAAGATAGGTTAAACACGCTGGCTTATCTAATCCCACTTTCCCGACCTTGTGTCACATCTTACCTTGTGGGAGGTAGATAAATAAAAAAATGAAAAAAAAATTTTTTAAGTTTGTTGCGAAATCTTTTTTTTTTTTTTTTTTAATAATCTCAAGTGATTTATAAGGTTACGGCACTTCCCGCAACACCCCTTCCATTGTTCTAAGAAGGAGACGGGTGGATGAGTGCCAGAAAAGCTGAATTTATTCTAACATTTGCCAGAAGAGTATATAAAATGTATCAGCTTGCCGACCAATTGCACAAATGCTGAAATGGGCGACAAATAAAGGATTGTTGTGTGTAGAACAGGAGACTTTGTTGGTTTGATCACATTGAATAATTTATGAGAGTGTTTGGGTTAGTAGATGTACAATAGTTGGTGTAGCATGGTTAGTTGGCAGGGGAAGGTCAAGGAAAACATGGGAGGAAGTGATAAAGATGTGATTTTGAGAGAAAGGGGGTATAAATGAAGTTTTTTGGAATACCCAAAAGAGAATTGATCTCTGCCACGTACTTTCTCCCATGATGTACCTTCTTGTACACATCAGCCTAACCTGTAACTGACTCTTTAATGGAAAATTACTTTTTCTTACTTATTTTAACCTTACGTCGAAATTTCCGTTTTTTTACACCATGTTTACACATCCATGCCCAATATGACTACACCGAGAAGTTTGTTTAAAAATATTATATTTTTCAGTCTTTATTATTAAATTCCTTAATTAGAGAATTTCTATGTATTTAACATTTGTGATTGACATGCTCCATTTAAAATTTTTTTTTTTTTTTCAGTATTGGAGGGAAACAATTCCTTATATGCAAATGTTGATGAGGTTGTCCCTGATAAAAAAGGTGAGTTAATTCATTTCAAACACTTTTAGAATAATTGTAGGATTTACGTGTCTGAGACGTCTCTCGCTCTCTCTCTCTCTCTCTCTCTATCTATCTCTCTCAGTCAGTTCATATCTATCTATCTATTATCTCAGTCAGTTCATATCTATCTATCTATCTATCTATCTATCTATTATCTCAGTCAGTTCATATCTATCTATCTATCTATCTATTATCTCAGTCAGTTCATATCTATCTATCTATTATCTCAGTCAGTTCATATCTATCTATCTATTATCTCAGTCAGTTCATATCTATCTCTCTATCTCTCTCAGTCAGTTCATATCTATCTATCTATCTATCTATCTATTATCTCAGTCAGTTCATATCTATCTATCTATCTATCTATTATCTCAGTCAGTTCATATCTATCTATCTATCTATTATCTCAGTCAGTTCATATCTATCTATCTATCTATCTATTATCTCAGTCAGTTCATATCTATCTATCTCTCTATCTATCTATCTATCTATTATCTCAGTCAGTTCATATCTATCTATCTATCATCTCAGTCAGTTCATATCTATCTATCTATCTCTCTATCTATCTATCTATCTATCTATCTATTATCTCAGTCAGTTCATATCTATCTATCTCTCTATCTATCTCAGTCAGTCCATATCTATCTATCTATCTATCTATCTATCTATCTATCTATCTATCTATCTATCACACACTCTGAACACTTGACGTGGTCCAAACTCTCTGCATCAAGTTGTTCTTACTGACCCCAGGGTAAGATTCATCCTCTTTTTATATCAACAAGAATTCGTAAAACAATGCTCATTTGCATAAGCAAACTCTTGTCATAGCACAAAAAAAAAACAAGACTATCTTGTAAGAGGAACGCTCTGGGTTCAATCTCCGATGGACGACACACGATGCGACCCTTAGTCTTTTTCCTCATGGACCTGCATGATGCAATAATAAAGATTTTTTTGGTTTGTCTGTCATGTCTCTTTGGGCATATCAACATGAACCAATGCCATGCCAAGTCTGAATCCTGTCGTCAGTTCAATTGCACCACTTTCACTTATGGATGTTGGCAACCTTCATATAGTCCATCCTGTAAATACTTTTTTTTTTAACTATTGGGTCACCACTTATGAAGACCAAGAACCACTCGAGGATAAGGGTTAATTAGATGGAAATGATTTGCAGCCGAAATATAAGGAACACTATGGGGTCACTATCGATTCCAATTATCGCTTACTGGGAATGCAACAGAAAACAAAACCCTGTACCAAGATCAAATGCAACTTTTTCTTGAGTAAAATTTTACGATGAATCAAATAGATTTTCTATGAAGTGTTTTACAATAATATTGTTCGTCATGATACCATCCTCCCAGGCATTACCTCCCATTATTAAGTTATGTGTTACCATGCCATTTTAGTTTCATTATTCTTTAGCTATATTTTCGTTCATCATACCATCCTCCCAGGCATTACCTCCCATTATTAAGTTATGTGTTACCATGCCATTTTAGTTTCATTATTCTTTAGCTATATTTTCGTTCATCATACCATCCTCCCAGGCATTACCTCCCATTATTAAGTTATGTGTTACCATGCCATTTTAGTTTCATTATTCTTTAGCTATATGTTCGTTCGTCGTGATGCCATCCTCCCAGGCATTACCTCCCATTATTAAGTTATGTGTTACCATGCCATTTTAGTTTCATTATTCTTTAGCTATATGTTCGTTCGTTGTGATGCCATCCTCCCAGGCATTATCTCCCATTATTAAGTGACGTGTTATCATGCCATTTCAGATTTCCTTTTCATTCTTCTTTACTTGCAGCGAAGAAAAAAGTTCCCAAAAAAAGTCCTCCTGTGCCAGCTAAACCTAAATTAGGTAAGTAAAAACCAATCGTTTTTCTTTTCGGTACTTCTATCGATCCTGACCCAATTCCCGTGAGCTTCGCGTCGGAAGCGTTCGGCATGCTACGTAAACGCCCGAGACATGACGAGCCAAATGGTGGAGAGATACCGGGCGATTAGTCAATCAGTGATCAGCTAAAAGAAAAAAAATGCCCCCTCCCCCCCAAAAAATAGTCGGTAAAAAACAACAGCGTTAACAGAAACCCAGTTAAAAAAAAAAACAACAAAAAACATACACAAACTTTCTTTTATTACCAGTTGTTTTTCGCATTGTTTGTTTACGTAAAATAAAAAAAATGTATTTATTTGATAACAGTAATTTCGCTGTTTCGCTAGTTTTCTTTTTTGTTTTTTTTTGTTTTTTAAAATTTTTTTTGAAAATATAACTAAAAATCTTAGAACGCAGCAACGTTTCGAAATTGTCAGCTGTCACCTCTCGGGTGTTTACGTAGCATGCCAGAACGCTTCCGATGCAATGCTCAGGGAAATTGGATCAGGATCAATAGAAGTACCTTCTTTTCTATTACAAATGATTTTAAACTGTTATACTGAGTGAAATAGCATAAATATTTTCCTGATTCAAACAATCTATCTCGACCGCAATCGTCCCTGTTTCCTTACTTGCCTTCCCACGAGGGGAATTTTAGACACAAGGTCATTTTTTTTAGGGGGGTGGGGGGGGGGGTAGGTATCCAGCACTCTGAATGAAACCAAAATAAGAATTTCTCCAGTCACGAACGATTTATCCCTCTCTGACCGAATACAGAACAGTTACCACACTTTGATCCTAGCCCCGAAGGGTCCGAGCTCATTATTCAGGTAATATATTAATGTTTTTTTTTGCAAATAGATATTCTGTCGAAGGGAAATAACTCCTGATCAAAGTTACTTCACTTCCCATTTTCATCTGCTTTACAAAGTATCTATTAATCGTGAGTCTCTATTTACTTGCCTCCCCACGAGGGCAGAGTTAGACACAAAGTCGGTTTTCAATGTAGAGAAAATCCAGCTCCCCAAAAAGCGGGACTCTGGATTGTGGCAAAATTAAAAATTGCTTCAGTCTAGAAAGAGTTCTCCTTTACTGACCGAGGACAGAACAGATGAAGTCTAGTATAAGAACATATCCTACACTTTGAGCCAAGTCAAAAGGCCAAGGATCAGTTATCACTCTTTTGGTGAATAAAGACAATATTATTCCTAAATGAATCTTTTATAAATAATGTAAATCTTTTTCTTCTGGATTTTAGAACATGAACCAGCAAAAGATATTTATGAAAATCTTGAGATGCAACAAAAAAAGGTATAATTAAAACTTACTTTGTTTTTATAAATAAAACTTTCTTTTTTTATAATTAATATTTTGTTTCTATAAATAAAACTTTCTTTTTTTATAATTAATATTTTTTTTCTATAAATAAAACTTTCTTTTTTTATAATTAATATTTTGTTTCTATAAATAAAACTTTCTTTTTCTATGATTAATATTTTGTTTCTATAAATAAAATTTTCTTTTTTTCTAATTAAAATTCTGTTTCTATAAATAAAACTTTCTTTTTTTCTAAAAGTAAAATGTTCTTTCTATAAATAAAACTTATATTCTATGATTAATATTTTGTTTCTATAAATAAAACTTTCTTTTTTTTATAATTAATATTTTGTTTCTATAAATAAAACTTTTTTTATAATTAATATTTTGTTTCTATAAATAAAACTTTCTTGTTTTTATAATTAAAATTCTGTTTCTATAAATAAACCTTACTTTTTTTTATAATTAATATTTTGTTTCTATAAATAAAACTTTCTTGTTTTTATAATTAAAATTCTGTTTCTATGAATAAACCTTACTTTTTTTATAATTAATATTTTGTTTCTATAAATAAAACGTTCTTTTTTTATAATTAAAATTCTGTTTCTATAAATAAAACTTACTTTTTTCTAAAAGTAAAATTTTCTTTCTATAAATAAAACTTATATTCTATGATTAATATTTTGTTTCTATAAATAAAACTTTCTGTTTTTTATAATTAATATTTTGTTTCTATAAATAAAACTTTCTTTTTTATAATTAATATTTTGTTTCTATAAATAAAACTTTTTTTTATAATTAATATTTTGTTTCTATAAATTAAACTTACTTTTTTTATAATTAATATTTTCTTTCTATAAATAAAACTTTCTTTTTTTATAATTAATATTTTCTTTCTATAAATAAAACTTTTTTTTTATAATTAATATTTTCTTTCTATAAATAAAACTTTTTTTTTATAATTAATATTTTCTTTCTATAAATAAAACTTTTTTTTTATAATTAATATTTTGTTTCTATAAATAAAACTTTCTTTTTTATAATTAATATTTTGTTTTTATAAATAAAACTTTTTTTATATGATTAATATTTTGTTTCTATAAATAAGATTTTCTTTTTTTTATAATTAATATTTTCTTTCTATAAATAAAACTTACTTTTTTTCTATGATTAATATTTTTTTTCTATAAATAAAACTTACTTTTTTTCTATGATTAATATTTTGTTTCTATAAATAAAACTTTTTATTTTCTATGATTAATATTTTATTTCTATAAATAAAACTTTGAAACTGAAATAAATTGTTTCTGACGCCAACTCGTTACATTTCAGTCTCACCTTATATCTAAAATATTTTCTTTTCATAATAAGCATGTATTTTTGATTGTCATTCCAGACTGACGGTGATCAAGAATTAATGTACGCTGACCTTGACTTCATTGAGAAGGGTGATAATAAAAAGCAAAAACCTGTGAAGAAGACAGAAGAAACTATGTATGCCGCCATTGATTTTTCAGATATATAAACTCATTGAGAATTTCGTATATTTCATCAACTATTCTACAAATTACAAACAAGCAAGAGGTTTTTAGCAAAGAATTTCAGTAAATAATGAGTTCGAAGGGTTGAACAGTTTCTTCATAGGCTATATATATATATATATATATATATATATATATATATACAGGGTGAACCAAAAGTAGGTGGACAGTAAAAAACATTTTTTTTGTCGAAGCATAAGAGGCAGATTTCAAAGCTGCGTAAATCATGAAGGAAAATGTTTTTTATTGTCCACCTACTTTTGGCTCACCCTGTATCAAAAAATTACATATAAATGCTCTGTACCCTGTAATCGAGTATCATCGAGCTTGTTTTTATTGGCCTAATCCCGGTCTTCACTGAATAATCTATTTTCTAAGTGAAAAATCTAAATATATATATATATATATATATATATAAGATTATGACATTAAGAAAGTTTTGGAGTTGAAATCAATTTAATATTACATAGTAATAGGGGGAAAATAACGTTTTGATAATATTTTCATCTTGAGCGATACAAAAAAGCAACATGGCAGCATCCCGTAAGACTCCATTTTGTAATAATAATGCTTCTTGTATCATATTTATACATTACAAACATGTTTTTCTTCAGATTACATGCGTTTTACTAAATAGATGTTTACGTCAAAATGGTTCCTCATTATATATTATTTAAAAAACGACAACATAAAACCATTTTTAATCGCCTATACACAATTTTTCATCGCATTACGTTTACCCCTTCGAACTCATCATTAACCAGAATTTCATCCTTACCCAATTTTTTTTTTTGCATTTCAGCATTTAAGATATTCTTTTAAAAAAAGAATATGTATAAGTTTTTGGAATGATGCATACAGGAAAGCCTCACGTTTTATAACTTCACTTCATAGGTGGTGTCTTTTGATTGTTGTCAATTGAGTTGTCTCCCCTTTGCAGATTGGCGGTTTTGAGACTCTAAACATAGATGGCTCTGGTTGGGTTGATTAGTATAAGAACTGTACTCTTTCGGTTGAATAGCTGAGTTCATCAGACAGCAGAGTTCAGTGCAGAGACAAAGAGGTGGAGTTGGAAGTCGGTTGAACATTGGATTGCCAGTAAAACTTTTATTTTCAAGAAATGTCATAAAAGATGCTAAAAAAAAAAATCGAGCACGAATTCCCATTCAAATTTAAGTTTAAAATTCAATCATTATACACTCACGCTATAAATCCAATCGTCTACAGTTAATTTTATTTCCAATTCAATCAGAAATACATCACTCTGGTCGCAGATTTTTGCTCGTATATATGAGGAACGAATATATACTACACTACCTCCAAAGAAAGTAATGCCTGGGAGGATGATATCATGGTCAACGAACATTTACTACTTTACCTCTACAAAGGAGGAGTTAATGCCTGGGAATAAGGTCTCATAACAATAGAGGAGATACTACATTACCTTCCACCTGAATTGAGAATTGAAAGATACTACAGGGTGGGCCAAAATAAGGGTCCTATCTTTAAATTTGAATAACTTGAATTTGAATAACTTCCACAAAATAAAAGTTAAACTCACCAAACTTTATGTGTGTGTAGACTGACCCTTCCGAAATTTTTTGAAATAAACAAAACAAATTTTAGCCGAAAAACACTTCTTAAAACTTACAAAAACTAAAGTATTGTTTTTTACACTGTTTTGAGTTTTTTAAGCAAAAATAATGTTTTCTAAATGAGGGTACGTTCCTTAGGGCTAATACGGCTCATGCTTGCTTCGGAAGGGGTCCTTTACTTATTCTAAAAAAAAAAATTTTTTTAAATCAATAAATAAAAAAGTTATGAATTTTAAAAAATAGGACCCTTATTTTTGCCCACCCTGTACATTAGTCTGAAATAGTATAGTAAACTGAATTTAGTATTAATTGAAGTACTAGCGGAACCCGTGTAAATTACACGAAATGATGTTTTCAATACGGGTCCTAATGTAACAAAGTACCCTCTATTTGTGAGTAAGTTACGCTTGCTTTATCATGAGACCCCCCCCCCTTCTGGATAAGAGTGAAATAATTGTTTAAAATAGTAACTCGTGTATGATGGGCACTGCGCATATCTACTAAAAAAGGTTGATATGCCATCCGTTCAAAAAAAAAAAACAACAAAATAATACTGGCCGATACCCTACTTTTTAAGCAGTCAACGTAATTAAATAGACAATGCTATTAAAAACGCCAACATAAAAACAAAAAATAGTATTAAGTTTTAAGCAACACAAAAAAGTAGTTTTTAATCAGATGATAAAAAAAAAATGTATTATTTCCTCCCCTTCCCCTCGAAATGTAGAATAAAAATCTTAGAGGTTGGTTGGGATCGAACTATAAACCAGTTGGGCCGAAGTAAAAAAACCTTACTTCACTAACCATTGCGCCAGAGGGAAACACATGTAAATAGTCCTAAACGCAGGCTAGTTGAATGTTTTTCAAAATTTAGGTGCGGCACGCATGCGCAGAGCTTTTGCCGGAAGCGTGACACACGAACACACACGCTATCGTATTAATATATAGATTATTTATTTTCCTTTTTTCACCAATTAAAAAAAAAACAATAGAAAAATAATAATATACAAATATATGCTTCTAAATGTCAAACCAAATAGAGATTTCTATATTCTATTGTAATTATTTTCTCAAAGGCTGATTCCACACATATTTGTCTACACATGAAGTATACGTGGATCCTTCACTATATTTTTTATTTCATTTTACTTCAGTCGAAGTTCTCAGAAATCAAGAGGCTTCTTTCTGGGGCTAACACTTAATCTCTATGTTTGATTAAAGTTCTCCTTTACCTGTCAAACGTTGAGTTAGTAAAGAAATAAGAAAAATAAAAAAATTTTCCTCTCCCCAATTGACCAGTTAACTATGTTATAGTATAGCTTTCTTGTGGTCTCTTGGTCTTACCGGATTCCAGGACAAGAATTCATCTAGTCTGGTGGAGTATCCAGCTAAGTGATGTTACTTGAGGTAACATCACTTGGAGAAGGTGCCAGTATAAGCCAGTGCATAGCCGTGGCGAGGGGGTTATTTGGGTTTCGAATACTATGTTATTTTTAATATTTTGTCAGGGTTAACTTGTAGGGTGAAGTATCCTCATGTCAAGTTGTCCTGACAAACCCTTGTACAGAGAGACCGAAGACACTCGAGGATAGTATCTAGTAGGTAATTCAAACTCCCCTATATATATATATATATATATATATATATATGTGTGTGTGTGTGTGTATGCAAAAACTTGTATGAAACAAAAGATTCAAAGAAACTAACAAATTACAAAATCTATTTTTCCGTATTATTCGGACTACTATTCTCATCTTGGATTTTATTCTCACAAGGTTTTCGGCTGATGTAACCTCCGACCATCTGCAAGTGCATCTTGTCGAAATCGGGAATATTTATGTTGAACTCAGGAACCGATACGAAATAAAGAACGGAATTCTTTATTTAATCCACGTTTTAGATTGTTCTTGTTTTTGTTCTGTCAGCCATAGACGAGTAGAAGTCTTCAGTAATTATTTTTTTAATTGTATTCTTTGTTAATATCGCTCGCTCCAGAAAACTGTCACTTAGAACTGATTATTACTTAATACCTTTATCCGTTGCGTCACGTGTCCATCTGGTTCAATCCTTACCACAGACGATGCTAAGAATAAAATAAAAGTCGCTTATTTAATATCATAATAAAGTAATACATAGTCTGTGATTGGTCAACAAAAAATAAACAGCCTAAAATTAGCCAATAAATATCGGCTATTTAAAATAAATTCAGATTCAAAATCATCAAAAAAGTATTTAAGATTCTAAACAAGAATCGACGAGTTGCGATGTTTTCTCAAAGCTCTGGGGAGTAGGGGTATATTTATTGGCGCCATAGAATCTAATAACGGATCTATTTTAAATATCAAACATGAAATAGAACAGTTCAACCATCTATCTGGTCATGGCTGATGGAATGAGAACAATCTACCCCACTGCGTGCATTAAATAAAGAGTTCAGTTAAAAATTCACGAGTTCAACATATTTACTTGAAGAAGGCCGGAGGTTACATCGGCCGAAACGTTGTGAGAATAACATCCAAGATGAGAACAGTAGTCCGAATAATCTAAATTATTAATCCTCATCTAAAAAAAATTCTGAAAAATCTAAATTTTCACTTATTTTTCCAATCATTATTTTGCATAAAATGTGTATATAAAAATGCCATTACGACAAATGGTTATATTTTTGTACAGAACTCTTGTTTGATTGTTTTTTTTTTTTTTTATATATTTTTGTATAAAGCTGTTAATATCTGTAGATTTTATAAGATTTTATGAGCAAATTTCTTTTGTACTTTTGTAATTGTATGTACATATTTGATTGCGCTATATGTATATATAAAAAGGCAAGTTTAATTAAAGACTACGTTTGAGTAAAGATCTGGTATCTTTTTAATTATTTTCTCGACTCTGCGAGCGATCTTCCACGTGTCAGGTTGATGTAATATGGATCCAAGGTTGTTGTTGTGTGGTCCGTCCTGAGCGCTTTCGATCTTCCTGATCGTCATCGCGAGGTGATATTATTTATGTTGTTGTTTATTTAGAGGTTTTATTTAGTCTATTGTTTTGACGGCAAAAAAACGTGATTTCCCGCCCAAAAAATAAATACTAAAAATAAACAACAACAGCAACTGCCGGCCTTTGGAACTCCCTCCCTGCTCCCTGCTTCCCCGACTGTACCGACATGCAGAAATTTAAAACTAATGTGAACAAGCATCTCGTTGCACAGCTCCCAATTTAGGATGCCCCCCCCCCCCCCCCCCCCCCCAAAAAAAAAAAAAAAAAATTTTTCACCCTAATTCTCAGTAGCCCCTTATGTCTACAGTGGCAACTTGCCTTCTTTGGGGTGAACTAAGTTTAAAAAAAAAAAACATTTATAAAACAAACAGCAAATACATTGCTTCCTGAATGATGATTGATAAGATTGAAAATTCTTGAGATGGACCATACAACAACCTTGGATCCATATTGCATCAACAGTAACCCGATACTCGGAAGATCACTCACAGAGGGGAAGACCCCCATCGTCTTTAATCTAACTTTCCTTGATAATGATTTGCTGCCAAAAAATATATAATGTGAGAATTCATGTAAGGATAAAATGCAAGCGAATTTAAAGAAAATTTTTGGTTGGCCAAAAAGTTTGTTCGTTTTTTTTTTTAAGAAGGAGGAATACGAACATAAAGTTTAGAAACATAACCGAATTTAGGCAATTGATTTTCCACGCTCGCTTTGGAAATCTTGAGAATGTCTGCGATTTGTCTGGTTGTCAAACGGCAATCTTGTTTAACTACGGCTTTCACTTGGTCACTGTCCCTCATCTTTCGCCAGCCAGAGCGAGGAACATTTCTCACTGAAAATTTTCCTTTTTGGAATCGAACAAACCATTTCTGGCACACCTGTTCTGTAACAGCATTCTCCCCATACACATGGCAGACATTTATGCAGGTTTATGTAGTTTTTTTTCCTTTTCTGTAGTAAAAAAACATCAGATGTCGCTAGTTCTCTGCTTGATCTTCTATTTCAAGGCCTGAAATACAAGCAAAAATGTAAGAACTCCTCTGCTCGAAGGCTTATTACACACTGACGTCAACATACTCGCTACACCAAATACAGGATTTGAAGAAGAGGAATATAAAACGATCTTTAGTAGGCCAGAAAGATGACATTCAAAAAAACGAACAAACTTTTTTGGCCAACCTAATATAAATGGAAAAGTGGACAACCATAAAATATATTTTACGGTTGTCCACTTTTCAAATCGAAAACATTTCATTCCTTTGATTTGAATCTGTCTTCAATATTTTGTGATTGTTCATTTTTCTAGTTATTTTTTCTCTACATATATATATATACAGTCATCCACAGACAGACTGTTTTATTGTATCACTATTCTTCAGTGCGGCTAGACTAGCACTCGCCTCAAGCCAAGATTGAACTTACAACCACCTAGTCGATAATCAGCGATTCTAACCACTAGACCACGAGGCGGGCGCTGTAGGCAAGTGATATCTCAATGCATTGTCAGCCACTGAACAGTGCTCCATTTGTTTATTTACAAAGAGCTTTGCATTACGCTAGTAGTCGTTGGCGATATCACTAACAACAGTGCTCAATTAGAGGAGGAGGCCATCCTTAGGAGGTTGCAAGTGCCCGGTTGTGGGCACACAAATGACTCAGCAGCCCAGATTTGTTTTTACAAGTCTTGCTGCTGGTATGACACATAAGATGACGTTTGTACATACTCTTTTTCCCCTTGTTTGTCCCTTGCGTAATTCGTTTCTGTCACAAGATCGCATGTGAATGAGAAAACTACGCATCAACAGACTTGCTCTACTACAGGAGCAATACACCTTATTAGAAAAAAATATGCCTGGGATGTTCAACACATATTAATTCCACAGAGCATGCTTCAAGACGAAGTATTAAGCCTCAAATCTCAATTATTAATATAAGTATTAAGCCTCAAATCTCAATTATTAATATAAGTATTAAGCCTCAAATGTCAATTATTAATATAAGTATTAAGCCTCAAATGTCAATTATTAATATAAGTATTAAGCCTCAAATGTCAATTATAAGTATTAAGCCTCAAATGTCAATTATAAGTATTAAGCCTCAAATGTCAATTATAAGTATTAAGCCTCAAATCTCAATTATAAGTATTAAGCCTCAAATCTCAATTATAAGTATTAAGCCTCAAATCTCAATTATAAGTATTAAGCCTCCAATCTCAATTATAAGTATTAAGCCTCCAATCTCAATTATAAGTATTAAGCCTCCAATCTCAATTATTAATATAAGTATTAAGCCTCAAATCTCAATTGTTAATATAAGTATTAAGCCTCAAATCTAAATTGTTAATATAAGTATTAAGCTTCAAATCTCAATTATTAATATAAGTACTAAACCTCAAATCTCAATTTTTTATAATACATATATATATATATATATATATATATATATATTGTTTCCAACTACACTATACGTTAGTTCGATCGTTTATCAATACCTGTGGTTTCACAGAAACACTGGAAATCCAACCCATAGGGCTAAAAATTATCAAGTATAAAGCTGTCAACGGAAGAGCGGTCAATTACTTTAATAACTTTGAACTTATGTATATATGAGGGAGATTGTTTAAAGGAAATCAAATTTCCGACAGAAATGAGTTGGTGTGTGCATATGGAATGACGTGATAAACAAGTAACAAACTATGTGAGAATAATTAACACAAAAACATGCTGAGAATATTCGCTTTTTCCAATATTTTTACCACACAATGGGTCTTTTTCATAGAATCCTATGGGAATATTGGTAAAAGTGAATATGCTAAGCATGTTTTTGTGTTAATTATTCTCACCTAGTGTTTTTATTTGTTTATCACGTCATTCCATATACACACACCAACTCATTTATGCTGGAAATTCGAAAATATCAATTATAAAGCTGTCAACTGAAGAGTGTTCAATGTATATATGAGGGAGTTTGTTTAAAGGAAATCGAATTTCCGACATAACTAAGTTGGTGTGTGCATATGGAATGACGGTATAAACAACTAACAAAACTATGTGAGAATAATTAACACAAAAACATGCTTAAAATATTCACTTTTTCCAATATTTCGACCGTGTGATGTGTCATTTTCATAGAATCCTATCATGTCATTTCATATCCACACCAACTCATATGTATATATGTATGTTTTTAAAAAAAAAATTTTTTTTTTTTTAAGTTGAAATGAGATTATTGTATAAATATAAGATGCATAATAAGGCATAAATAAATAATTTTCAGTATTTTTATAATTTCATTTTTCTCGATGAATTTCGATTTTATTATTCGAGAATTCATGAAATATCTCAGTTAACGCATTGAAATTTTGGACATTTTTTATTTCTTGATTTTCACTTGTATATTCACTTTATTTTTATAGGAAATTGGAAAATAAAGTTTATTCTTCAAATAAAGTATTTCAGTTTGTGTGTTTTTTTTTTGTTGTTGTTGTTGCTTTAATGTGAGATTTTTATTCACTTTCAAAATTTCTTATATCAAGAATTATTATTGTTACCGGTGAAGGCACTGAAGAACTGTCCGACCTAAGTTTTATTCTCCCATAACTGTGTTTGGGCTGTTTCTTTTCTGTGATTTTAACAAAAACATACAATTAATATCGATCTGTGATTTTAGAAGCGTATTGTACTCGTTTTTATTCTTTCAGCCATTCTTTGAGGACCCTGATCACCTTACCGTCGTCATCGTTATTTATTTATTTATTTTGGAAGTATTATTATTTATTTATTTACTTATTATAAAAGTATTATTTATTTTTTTTTTTATTATAAAAGTATTATTTATTTTTTATTATAAAAGTATTATTTATTTATTATAAAAGTATTATTTATTAATTTATTATTATAAAAGTATAATTCTTTATTTATTATAAAGGTATTTATTTTGGAAGTATTATTATTTATTCATTTACTTATTATAAAAGTATTATTTATTTATTTGTTTATTATAAAAGTATTATTTATTCATTTGTTTATTATAAAAGTGTTATTTATTTATTTGTTTATTATAAAAGTATTTATTTATTTGTTTATTATAAAAGTATTTATTTATTTGTTTGTTTATTATAAAAGTATTATTTATTTATTTGTTTATTATAAAAGTATTATTTATTTATTTGTTTATTATAAAAGTATTATTTATTCATTTGTTTATTATAAAAGAACTATTATTTATTCATTTGTTTATTATAAAAGAACTATTATTTATTCATTTGTTTATTATAAAAGAACTATTATTTATTTATTTTGGAAATATTATTATTTATTTATTTATTATAAAAGTATTATTATTTTTTTTTATTCACCCCTAGCAAGGCATATTGCCACTGAGACATAAGAGTCTACTGTGATAGGGATCAGATTTATAGTAGTTAACTTAAGTTGAGAGTCGGGTAGCAAGATGTTTGTTCACATTACATTTAAATTTCTGCATGTTCGTATGGTCAGGGAGGGAGCAGAGAGGAAATTCCAAAGGCAAGCTATTCAAGGAAAGAAGCTATTACAATAGAAAGTTTTACGACATCTGGGGTCTTCTACAGGGAAGAGGGAGGATTTTGCTGCTAGTCGGCTTTGTCGGAAGTATTTTTGTTGAGAAGGTACAAGTGTAGTAAGTTCATCGGTGACAGGGATTGGTTTTGGCAGACAGTGCGGGACCTATTAATTTATAGACTCTTTTTTGCACCCTGTCCAATAGGAAGAGATTAGTGGTTAGAGCACCAGCCCAGATGTGGCAACAATACTCTGTTAGCCCGCAGGTGGCTGCATCAGCAATTATACCTATCTCAGACGCGATTGCATCAGAGAGGTTGTTTATGAAGATCAGGAATAATAAAGGTCCAAGGATCAAGCCCCCAGGGCACAACCGCATTAATGTGATGTTGTTTGGATGTACGGCAATCGAGGATGACCTGGATCTTTCTTTTGTCTTAGAAGGATTTGATTATATCAAATATTCGTCCAGTAATACCATGAGTTACTTTTCCTGAGAAGACCTTCATGTCAGATCTGGTATAATATAACGAGCACCCTCTCTGTCTGTCTGTCCGTCCTGGAGAATTTTTGTAAATGGGGGCGGGTAATTACTATTTAATTAACAAATACATTAGGGCACATATTAACGACTAAATAAACAATAAATAATTTCGACGCCGAGGCCGTGATTTGAACTCGTAACCTTAACGTCAAAGAGTAATTAGGACGAATTTGTCCGATACGCTACCACCATGCCAAGTTAAAAATAACATTTTGATTTAACTACTTACGGTAGAAAAATTATTTTTTCATTTTCTTGAATCATCTTAAAACGAGGCTACGTATCAAAACTGGTTCTTTGATATAGTTTGGAATCTGCGTTCGTGCTCGATTTTTTTAAGGGGGTGGTGGGGGGGGATTTCACCCGCTTTATCACTGTGGAATATGCCTTCAAAGATGACCGTTCGGATATCTGCAGTAGAATGAGATTGCCTAAATCTATACTGTTGGTCAGAGAGGAGTTTAAGTTTATTAATGATTCAAAAGTTTTAGTGAAGAGCGAGAGGAGACTTATTGGGCGATAATTTTGCAAGTCAGTTCTTTCGCCAGAGTTCTGGAAAAACTGGTACCACAGAGGCAATTTTTCAGCTATCATCAGGGAAGCAAGATCCTCTAAGGCATTTGTTATAGAGTTTGGAGAGGATAGGGGCCAGCTCAGAAAAGCATTTCTTTATTACTATAGCAGAGATACTATATATATATATATATATATTTTTTTTTTTTTTTTCAAGAGATAAGCTCAGTTATGCTGCATCTAAGTTACTGTTCTCATTACAAGAATCACGTGACACACCTTACTAAATGCCATTACTTACTCGAGCATCGGCTGATCAGTACCCTTCCTTCTATCTTAGCTGTACTACAGAAGCAATTTTTTCAAGCTATCAGGGAAGCAAGATTCGGCAAGGCATTTATTATAGAGTTTGGAGAGGATAGGGGCCAGCTCAGAAAAGCGTTTCTTTATTACTATAGCAGAAATAAGATCAGGTCCACATGATTTGGAGGTGTCGAGGGTTTTTTTGTATGATAGCCAGGACATGAGAAGGGGTGATAATCAGATCATTTAGTTCAGTTTCCGTCTGCAGAGGGAGTGGAGTTTAGGGCATATCTCTAGGCAAACAGTTCAACCTTATCCGTTGCTGTGCAAGTGACTTCATGGTGCTGTAGAGTCGGGGAAGTGTTAATTGCCCATTGTTCACCACACTATTATAGATTTTCCAGAAATCGTGAGTTCCTAATTTCTGTGATGCGATGCGATTTCTAATCAACACATTGGTAATATCTCGTTGTTTAGTGTTACACCGCTTCAGTTTAGGGTCTGAGGTTTATGGTGATATCAACCATTATTACCAGGTGATCAGCATTCCCGCGTTGGCTATGGGCACTTGTCAAACAAGCGTTGGACAGTGTTGTCAAGAATAGGTCAAGAAGTGAGGCTTGCTGGTCCTCACAACCTGCTATCTAATTTACATACATGTTTGTGGTGTGTACAAACACGTGCATGCAAATTAGATGATGACGCTGAAAAAAAGAGAGTCAATCTTTCTCTAAATGCTCACAGTGATTAAGAAATATTAGAGAGCGGTTGAATCAACATAGAGTAAGAGTGGGTGAGGAAATAGATAGTTAAGTGAGAGATTAGTGAATTTTTCAGTTAATGATAAATTATGGCTAGTTAGAACAATTAAAACAGATTTTTTTTTAAAAACATAGCTCAATCCCAGAACTAAGGTATATTTTAGCATATATTTTATGTTGTTATTAGAAAACAATTATTTTCTTCCTCTGTGTACCTGGAGCTAAATGGGATTTCCATGAATATAGTTTCTTTCCAACAACTTCTCGTCTGTGAAACCCAATACTGCAGGGCTACTTCCTAGCTGACTACACTATGACCGTTTTCAGGTACAATGTTAACAAGTTCTTGTTGAGCCGTCCTCTTAAATAATTTAAATTCTGCCCAAGTCCAACCATCGTCTGCAATCCTTAAGATGTTTGTCTCACCATCCACCTGACACCAACTAACAACCCCTTGTCCTCGAGTGACCCTTGTGCCATAATGAGCGGTGACTAGTTAATATATATATATATATAATATAAGAGACAACTCATGTCTAGATATCCTTTGGTAGATCCTTTCAATAGTCCGAATCAGGATCTTAGTTTCGGAGGGGAATTGGCTGATGAATTTGACATAGTTTGGATTTGTCTCCCCTCCGAAACTAAGATCTTGATTCAGACTATTGAAAGGATCTACCAAAGGATATCTAGACATGAGTTGTCTCTTATATTCAACAATACTTGCTTGCAAGAGAAGATGCTGCCTAGATATACATATAATTAATAATAAATATTTGTTTTTTATCTACATACGTATACGTTTCATCCATACAGGAATCATTAGTGTAGGGAAGAATTATTCACACTGGTCGCCGGGCTCAAACTCCGGAACCCGAGTTATATTTCTAACTCAAATTCCAACATTTTTACCCACACGGCCGTTGCCAATAACTCTAAATCAGTAAATCAGCAAGAGATCAATCCTACTTAAAGGCAGCTGACGTAAAGAGTTCAACTTATGAAATAAACATTACACTGAAGCCACGATGACAGCTGTATTAATACTACTCACTATATATATATATATAGAGAGAGAGAGATAGATAGAAGAAATAAGAGTGATAAACATGTACGAATGTCCAAATTTATTTCAAATTTCGATTGTTTAATGCAAGGTGTATTCTGTAATAAACTAGTGTTTATTATTCTTTCCTTAAGCCAAGGCTTTTCAAAGATCGAAATCTTATCATCAGAGGAGAAATACAGATAGATAAGTTGGCTGTGGAAAAGCCAAAGTTCAAACATTTGAAAAATATTAAAAATGGAGTGAAAAAAAGTTTGTGTAAAAAAGATATGTGGTTTGTCCAGATGGTAATTGTCCGTTGAAAAGGTGTCCAATGAAAAGGAGATTTTGAAGAAGACGAAAAAAGTTTTTCGTAGGGGCAATATGGAGAAAGTGTTCAAAATGAAGTAAATCCAAAGGTAAAATATTGAAATCAAATCGTACATGTTTATCACTCTTATTTCTTCTATCTTTATAATCGCTCTATCTCGTATATTGAGCTTAACCTTTTCACTATAGGTTCCATCTACTAAAAGTTTACTTTTGGTTTATTTTTGATTATATATATATATATATATATGTAGGAAAAAAGCATTAGGGAAAGAAATGTAACGTTGATTAACTCACATTTAGTATAATAATAGATTTGGTCTGAGCAAGTAGCTATTTAGCTACCCGTCTCCTTTATCTATACATCTAAGAAAGGAGCTATCATAAATATATTTCTGATGTTGAGTTTGCCAGTAAATTGAACTTATTTTGACCGGTCAGTGTAGTAGAAGCCATTTCACTGGACATCCTATTCTATTTGATATTGATCTTTTCATGGTCATTTTATATTGCACACCGGAAACTGTTGGTAGTTTGGCCAATTAAAGGCATTTTTACGTCTGCCAACGTTGGACAGCATAGATATATCGAACTGATTACGGCTCTATATCGTCACCTATGTCCATTTTTATGCCAGAAAATTATCTTTACATTATACACACCAACCTTTTTAGATCTATATCTCTTTCCTTCACACATACATTCTTACGGAACTTTAGTTAAAATTTAAAAAAAGACATCATGTTGTTAGTGAAATCTTCTATATAATAAAGTAAAGTCAATCGGATTCTCAAAGTCTGTCAACTTCGATCCTACAAAATCAATATTCCATTATGAATAGTCATTTTCATCTTTTTCCCGTTCGACCATGTAATTAAGAAAAATAAAAAAATTCCATTCGCTTTAATTCGTTTCAGAATATACTTTATCCGACTAGGAATATTTTTCAAATGAATGCCATCTTTGTTATCAGCAGCAAATTTAAATTAAAATCAACAACATTTTGTTATCAGAAGCAAATGCAACTACTGGTAATAAATACTAATAATACTAAATTCTTTAATTACATAACAGTTAAATAATATTATATTTTTTATTCATATAGAAAACATAATTAAGTATTACATCATCATCATATGTGGTTTAACGTTCGTTTTACATGCTGGCATGTGTTGGACGGCTTTAAGAAATTAACTTCCAAAGTAACCTATCTCTGACCAGGTCTTTGTTTATCCCTCTTTCTCTCAGATCCATCCTTATCACATTCTCCCATCTTTTCCTTGGCCTTCGCCTGTGAACTGAACCTGCTCCCTCAACTGTTCTACATATACTAACCCAAGAACTCACATCCATTCTTTCAACGTGGCCATACTATCGAAGTCTCCTGTACTGCACACATCTCCCTATACTTTCCAGATTTGATCTTCCTCTGAGGTTATCAGAACTAAACCTTTCTTTAAGACTCACATTACACATCCATTGTATCATTCTCATATCATTTGTCTCCATGCAACGCATGACCTCAACCCTCACTGGTCAGGTTTCACTTCCATACATCATTACACTGCTTACACATGCCTGATAGACTTCTCTTGGTCGACAGTGGTAATGCTCTGCTGGTTAGTAAAGGCGGAAGATCCTTGAACTTACTCCATCAACTCCTAATTCTTGCAATCACACGAGCACCTTCTCCACCCTGTGCTCCTATGGTATCGATAAGGTAACAAAACTTCTCGACAACTTTAATAGCTTCGCCATCCAAATATACTTTCTCCACATCTGAGTTCTCATCCATCTCTATTACTACTTGAATTTAATTACTGTGTGCAGTTCTTCTATACTACAGCGGCATCTCTGATCCACAACTAACAAAAATACAGTATTTATTTTCTTTAATTTTTTTTATATATACAGGGTCTGCCATAAGTAACTATATAATTTTGTTTCAACATAATAAATGAAAACATGGAAGAAACATACAACTGCAATATAGAAACTAACAAAGGGTACACTTAAGTTTTTTGCAACATAAATCATAATGTTTATTAAAGATCCGTGTGCTCTCCATGAAGCTCAGTTTGCTAATCGTTCAGGGACTGAGCAGCAAACTTTGGCATACATCTCCAACAGCACATGAGCAATGGCAGCTCGTATTTGTTCCTTAAGTTCAACAATGCTACAGAGCTTTGCTGAGTAGACTTTACCTTTGAGAATGCCCCACAGGAAAATGTCGGGAGGAGTCAAATCTGGTTTGATGGTAGACCGAACGTTAGACATGTGATAAAAGATGATTGGATAGTGGTAGTGTTTTGTTTATGAGTGAGTAAAGAGGAAAAAAATGTTATGGTGGGCGGTAGGGTAGTTTGTGGAATATGGGATGGTGGCAGGGTATTCATGAAAAAAGCAGTAAGAAAGTTTAGACGGTGGGGAGAGTAAAGAGTAGAGTATCTAGTTTAAAGATTGAAGTGTCTTGATTGTCTTTTGTCCACGAGTGTCCAGTGACCTGGCCGAGACAAAAGTATCCAGACCGCATTGTCAACCCTGGCTCCGAAAAGGGAAAAACATTCATAGCTCCTATTAGTGGATATTTGACAATATTTAGTGGATTTTTGACAATATTTAATGGATATTTGACAATATTTAGTGGATTTTTGACAATATTTAATGGATTTTTAGTAATATTTAATGGATATTTGACAATATTTAATTGATATTTGATAATATTTAATGGATGTTTAACAATATTTAATGGATGCTTAACAATATTTGTCTAAGGGAAAAGCTGAACTTGAATGAGGAGATCGAAATCAGTCAGATTAAAAAAAAATAAGAAGTGGTGATAAAATTTAGTCATTTTTGGGGAGAAAATAGGTATTACTTTAATTTAATTATTCATTTATTTAAAAAAAAAAAATTAAACAACGATAGACAATCGAAAAAAATACTTTGAATATAAGAAGCAATTTGATTGCTCACCCCAATAAACATCAGGATATCTTTTTTGCAAGACAGTAATTATTGGAATAAAATATCGGATCATGTCAAGAATGTAACCAGTGTAAATACTTTTCAAAAAATAATATTGATCGATATCATTATTATGATATCAAGAATATATTGCATGAACACTATTGGGGGCTTTCAGATGACATTTTAAAATTGTGAACTTTACCGTATTTCCTGCCACATAATTCTTTTAATCAGCACTCGTTCTTGCCTTGACAGTGTTAAAAACTGACTTGGCAATCTAGTGGGGGATAATCTTATCTGATATCTACAGCCTCTCTTTCACAGAAGAGACGTTGCTAGTCTTTCTCTACTCTGTTCGTTATTTCCATGGAAAGTGCTCGACTGAGTTTCAATCTCGACTTGTGCCTTAAATCAAATGGAATTTCTATGAACAGGGTTTTTTCCCAAAAAACCTTCCATCTGTGAACAACGTTGTCACAAGATTGCTTCCCTGAGAGCTGCAACATGGTCCTCTTCAAATCTAACGTCAATAAACACTTGTCATGAGCCGTCTTCATAAGTCAGTAACTCTTATGCTTGAGTGGCTCTTAGCCTTAATAAGTGATGTTTCATCAATAAACAAAAGAAAATCACCAAAAAATCATCCAACTTTAACGAAGTTTGAAATTATGGCATTTTTCAAAAGGGTTTCGTTTAGATTTACACAATAACGAATTTTGTTTTTTTAATAAGTTGGTATTTTTTAATAAGTTGGTATTTTTTAATAAGTTAGTATTTTAACAGCAACTCTTAATACATTTTTTCATAACATTTTGTTGGATAAATATATACATACACACATATATAGATACATACATACATGCATACATATATACATATATATATATAGATATGTGGTGATTGCTTCTTCTTGACATAAGTTTGCCATCTCTTCATTTAGTTGCTGTGCAACCGTGCGCACGTAGGTGGCTCTTTAATCCAGCTTCAGACTTACATGGACGTTCACATATGTGACACAAAAACGTTCCTTCTGCTAAGTGTACCTGCATATTGATTCTCTTATCTTTTTGTTTTTGCTGGGGATAGGGGCATCCTACTGGATGCCAGACATTCACCCGCTATTTCAAACACTCCAGCCGAGAGATCTTTTTAAGATTCTAACCGTCCCTTTAAGTGCAATTGTTTGTATCTCTCTTACACTTGGTTCACCGGGTATATTCGCAAGGTAGTTTTTAAAATTCTTTTTCATTGGTCCGGTTGCTCCTATAATTACTGGAATGATAGAGATCTTGCTGAGATTCCGGTTTCTTTTCATGTCGTACATAAGACCTTGGTATTTCGTTATCTTTTCCCTTTCAGCTCTGTTTAAGGACACTGACTTTAACTAACCGGTAAAAATTCTCGTTTTATTTTTATTTCTTCAACTAACATTATGAATCCCAGAATGTCTTGTCAGGCCACTTTTAGATTTGCAGGTTAGACCACAAATATGACAGCTTAGCACTGGAGGTCATGCTGTTATAGCCTCCTCATAAAACTGTTGATCCTGTATTTTGGTTGTGTGATTTAAGATGATTTACAAGTCCAGATTTTGACAGAAAAAAAACTATCACATACATTGCACTTCAGTTCCCGTTGTATATTCTCTGACGCTATACATTCATCCTGCTTCTTAAAACACGCATTAAGACAGCATTATCTACACACCGCTCTTCAAAATTCTTACATCTTACTTTACTGTTTTTCCTCCATAGTGGTCAATCTTCCGATTGTGCTTCCCAGTTATCTACATCCATCTCAAGTAGTTTCAGGTTGTTTTTCAGAGCATCCTTAAACCTTTTTCTTGGTTTATGTTGTGGTCTCTTCCCTCTATCTATCTCGCCATAGAACAGCTGTTTAGGAAGTCTTTTGTTCCCCATCCTAACCAGGTGTCCAGTACATACATACATACATACATACATACATACATATGGGAAGAGAAGGATGAAGGTAATCCGACATGATGGGAAAATGAAAAAGGAAAACCAAAAAATGGATGTTTTTATGTGTACATCAACGTTTCGTCTTTATTTATAAGACTTCATCAGGATGATAATATAGAGAAAAATGTCATGCAAGTACAAGCACATGTAGGGTTGACATATTGGGGAAAAAAGAAGAAAGTAATGGCCACTACTGGGTGGACGTCCGTACTTGGTGAGGAGTGAAAAATGAATGTTTATGAAAATGAGTGGGGAAGAAGTGGAAAGATGGGGTGAGCAAGGACTACTGTGGCTGGTAGTAAGAGAAAGAGGTGGGGGATGAGCAAGAATAATGTAGATGGCAGAGAGGGAGTGGAGGAGAGGGAGGAAGGAGGTATTTGAACAGATGGCTGCGGTCAAGATTGAAAGGGAAAAAGTAAGTTGGAATGTTTGTGTGGGGGGGTGTATGCAGAGAAAAGGAGGATGGGTGGAGAAGGAGGGGTCTGTGATTTTGGTGATGGGTGAAAGTTATGGTCTTAGAGAGAGTTTTGAGAAAAATGGAAGAGTGAAGGTGCGAAAGAAGTAGTTGAGAGGGGGAATGGGTGAGGGGGAGAGGAGGGATTTGTTGTGATAGGGTATGAAATATTTGAAATATTTGGAAAATGATGGCAATGAGTGAGGGAGTGGAGGGGTGGAGGAGAGGGAGGAGGGAGGTAATTGAACAGGTGGCTACGGTCAAGACTGAGGGGGGAAAAGTAAGTTGGAATGTTTGTGTGGGGGGGTTGTATGCAGAGAAATGGAGGGTGGGTAGAGAAGGAGGGGGGCTGTGATTTTGGTGGATGGGCGAAAGTTAGGGTTTTGAGAAGATGAGGGGATTTAAGAAGAGGGGAATGGAAGAGTGAAGGTGCGAAAGAAGTAGTTGAGAGGGGAAATGGGTGAGGGGGAGAGGGGAGATTTTTGTGATAGGGTATGAAATATTTGAAATATTTGGAAAATGAGAAAGTTTCATCGGACTGCAGTGTTAAAAATGTGAGGGAAAAACGGAATGAGTTAGAGAAAGTGAAGAATCATGGAGAAAAAGGATGGGTGTGAGTAAGTGGGAGAGTGTCATTAAGGTTAGAGATGAAAATAAATGTTATCTACATACATATGTACATGCATACATATATATATATATATATATATATATATATATATACAAACACATACATATATAGATATGTACATGCATACATATAGGAATATTTGCTGACGACACCACGCTCTACTCTCGTCATGTTGGCAAAACTGACGTGCACATATCTGAGGCAATGGCTGAATCCTTAGAAAATGACCTCCAGTCTGTAGTGGAATGGGGTCAAAAATGGATGCTAACTTTTAATGCCGCAAAGACAAAGCTACTTTCTTTCAATAACTACAAGAAACCTCTTCAGCCATCGATTGTCATGACAAATAATATCTTAACTGAGAGTTCATCATTCAAACTCCTTGGCCTAACTTTCACAGATAACATGAATTGGAACAAATAGATTGAAGAGATTGCCAGGACTGCTGCAAGGAAGGTGGGCTCCCTCTACTGTGCTAGTAAACTTCTCACACATGACATTATCCTATATCTCTACAAAGCCACCATCCACCCATGCATGGAGTATTGTTGCCACATATGGGCTGGTGCATCATCCGCTAGTCTTTCCCTCTTAGATGAGGTCCAAAAAAGAGTCGCCAACTTAATGGGTCTCTCACTATCCACCAAGCTCCAGCCCCTATCCCACCGCCGCAATGTTGCTTCCTTGTGTCTGTTTTACAAGTACTTCAATGGATTGTGCTCCGATGACCTTGCTGCTCTGGTACCCCCACGACGTAAATTCACTAGACCAACACGACAATCTGCCAAATCCCATCCATACACTGTGGAGGTCCCCAGATGCCGAAAAGTTTTCTACTCCAAAAGCTTCTTTCCTCGTGCTGCTGGACTCTGGAACTCCCTCCCTGTTCCCTGTTTTCCTGACGGTACTGGCATGCAGAAATTTAAAACTAATGTAAACAGACATCTCGCTGCACAGCTCCCAATTTAGGTTGACCCCCCCCCCTAAAAAAATCTCACACCCCTTTTCTCAGTAGCGTCTACAGTGGCGGTCTGCCTTGTTTGGGGTGAACTATGTTAAAAATATACATATATATATATATATATACGTACATACATACATATATAGATATGTACACGCATACATATATAGATATGTACATGCATACATATATAGATATGTACATGCATACATATATAGATACGTACATGCATATATATATACATATATATATATATATATATATATAGATATATACATACATATTTAGATGTATATATATATACATATGTAAGAAGGCAGAAAGGAAAAAAATTAAACACAAGAAGAAATAAAAATCAAACGAGAGATTTCACTGGTTTTTTTTTTTTAGATCAACGAATGTCTTCAGGAAAAGTTTTCACAAGACATTCGTTGATTCGAACAAAACCGGTAAACTCTCTCGTTTGATTTTTATTTCTTTCTGTGTTTAATTGTTTACTTTCTGTCTCTCATACATTCTGTCTCCACGACATTTCATTTTATGATATGTTGTGTATTTTATCCTCATATATACATATATAGATACATACATACATATAGAGATACATAAATACATATATAGATACATATATATATATATATATATATATATATACATACAAACATACATACATATATGCATACATGAGCAAGTTTCAACTTGTTTTAGATGGAACTTATTTTGTCCTGCATCCATGATACTGAAAAAAAAAACGAAAAAACAAATGATAATCCATTTTCAACAAAGAAATGTGGATAATGTGTCTTGTTAAATAATCCATCAAGATTTTAAAATATTGTCAATACAAAACTTTGTTTAAGAGAAAAATCCCTATTTATGCTTGTTCCGTTGAAAAGAAACTTTCTGAGTCAATAAAATCTATTCAGAAAAAGATGAATCGTTTTTACTGATGTAATCCAAGTCTGAAAGGATAATAAATAAACAATTTGATGTCAAAATTAGAAATCATTTTATGATTCAAGAAAAATGGTTTACAGTGTTATATTGTTTATTTTTCTTGTTTTATGTAAATCTAAGAAACATGAAAGGCGGAGTTAATTAGAGGCGGATTCAGGAAGGTTGTCAGATGTTTTCCGGGAGAAATTTTATGTACATTTTTTCCATACAACATTTTTTTCAATACAATTTTTTTTTCGTAAAACATTTTTCCTTGAAACATTTTTCGATAAAACATTTTTTCATAAAACATTTTTCCATTAAATATTTTTTCATAAAGCATTTTTCAGTGGTGAAAAAAAATCGAAGAAAGTTTTCTATTTTTCAGTTAACTTTTGCTCGTATTATTTGGATTTGGTGGATGGGCGAAAGTTATGGTCTTAGAGAGGGTTTTGAGAAGATCAGGGGATTTAAGAAGAGGGGTATGGAAGAGTGAAGGTGCGAAAGAAGTAGTTGAGAGGGGAAATGGGGGAGGGGGAGAGGGGAGATTTGTTGTGATAGGGTATGAAATATTTGGAAAATGAGAAAGTTTCATCGGACTGCAGTGTTAAAAATGTGAGGGAAAACGGAATGAGCTAGAGAAAGTGAAGAATCATGGAGAAAAAGGATGGGTGTGAGTAAGTGGGAGAGTGTCATTAAGGTTAGAGATGAAAATAAATGTTATCTACATACATATGTACATGCATACATATATATATATATATACATATATATATATATACAAACACATACATATATAGATATGTACATGCATACATATAGGAATATTTGCTGACAACACCACGCTCTACTCTCGTCATGTTGGCAAAACTGACGTGCACATATCTGAGGCAATGGCTGAATCCTTAGAAAATGACCTCCAGTCTGTAGTGGAATGGGGTAAAAAATGGATGCTAACTTTTAATGCCGCAAAGACAAAGCTACTTTCTTTCAATAACTACAAGAAACCTCTTCAGCCATCGATTGTCATGACAAATAATATCTTAACTGAGAGTTCATCATTCAAACTCCTTGGCCTAACTTTCACAGATAACATGAATTGGAACAAATAGATTGAAGATATTGCCAGGACTGCTGCAAGGAAGGTGGGCTCTCTCTACTGTGCTAGTAAACTTCTCACACCTGACATTATCCTATATCTCTACAAAGCCACCATCCACCCATGCATGGAGTATTGTTGCCACATATGGGCTGGTGCATCATCCACTAGTCTTTCCCTCTGAGACGAGGTCCAAAAAAGAGTCGCCAACTTAATAGGTCCCTCACTATCCACCAAGCTCCAGCCCCTATCCCACCGCCGCAATGTTGCTTCCTTGTGTCTGTTTTACAAGTACTTCAATGGATTGTGCTCCGATGACCTTGCTGCTCTGGTACCCCCACGACGTAAATTCGCTAGACCAACACGCCAATCTGCCAAATCCCATCCATACACTGTGGAGGTCCCCAGGTGCCGAAAAGTTTTCTACTCCAAAAGCCTCTTTCCCCGTGCTGCTGGACTCTGGAACTCCCTCCCTGCTTCCTGTTTTCCTGACGGTACTGGCATGCAGAAATTTAAAACTAATGTAAACAGACATCTCGCTGCACAGCTCCCAATTTAGGTTGACCCCCCCCCCCTAAAAAAAACCTCACACCCCTTTTCTCAGTAGCGTCTACAGTGGCGGTCTGCCTTGTTTGGGGTGAACTATGTTAAAAATATACATATATATATATATATATATATATATATATATACGTATATATATATATATATATATATATACGTATATATATATATATATATATACGTATATATATATATATATATATACGTATATATATATATATATATATATATATACGTACATACATACATATATAGATATGTACACGCATACATATATAGATATGTACATGCATACATATATAGATACGTACATGCATATATATATATAGATATATACATACATATTTAGATGTATATATATATACATATGTAAGAAGGCAGAAAGGAAAATAAAATTAAACGCAAGAAGAAATCAAAATCAAACGAGAGATTTCACTGTTTCTTTTTTTTCGGATCAACGAATGTCTTCAGGAAAAGTTTTTCAAAGACATTCATTGATTCGAACAAAACCGGTAAACTCTCTCGTTTGATTTTTATTTCTTTCTGTGTTTAATTGTTTACTTTCTGTCTCTCATACATTCTGTCTCTACGACATTTCATTTTATGATATGTTGTGTATATTATTCTCATATATACATATATAGATACATACATACATATAGAGATACATAAATACATATATAGATACATATATATATATATATACATACATACATACATATATAGATACATATATATATATATATACATACATACATACATACATATATGCATACATGAGCAAGTTTCAACTTGTTTTAGATGGAACTTATTTTGTCCTGCATCCATGATACTGAAAAAAACAAAAAAACAAATGATAATCCATTTTCAACAATAAATGTGGATAATGTGTCTTGTTAAATAATCCATCAAGATTTTAAAATATTGTCAATACAAAACTTTGTTTAAGAGAAAAATCCCTATTTATGCTTGTTCCGTTGAAAAGAAACTTTCTGAGTCAATAAAATCTATTCAGAAAAAGATGAATCGTTTTTACTGATGTAATCCAAGTCTGAAAGGATAATAAATAAACAATTTGATGTCAAAATTAGAAATCATTTTATGATTCAAGAAAAATGGTTTACAGTGTTATATTGTTTATTTTTCTTGTTTTATGTAAATCTAAGAAACATGAAAGGCGGAGTTAATTAGAGGCGGATTCAGGAAGGTTGTCAGATGTTTTCCGGGAGAAATTTTATGTACATTTTTTCCATAGAACATTTTTTTCAATACAATTTTTTTTTCGTAAAACATTTTTCCTTGAAACATATTTTCTTAAAACATTTTTCCTTGAAACATTTTTCTATAAAACATTTTTTCTATAAAACATTTTTCTATAAAACATTTTTTCATAAAACATTTTTTCATGAAATATTTTTTCATAAAGCATTTTTCAGTGGTGAAAAAAAATCGAAGAAAGTTTTCTATTTTTCAGTTAACTTTTGCTCGTATTATTTGGATTTTAAAGTTATAAAACATGAAAGATTTTATAATTCGTTTCCATAAAACATTTTTTCTATGAAAAAAATTTTTTATTCCATAAAACATTTTTTCTCATAAAATAATTTCCAGTGATGAAAAAAAATCGAAGTTAATAATTTTTGCCTGTATTGGATTTTAGAATTCTAAAACATGAAACATGTTTTATAATTCGTTTTCAAGATGATCTTACATGATGGAAGAGGGATGACCTGAATAACCCTAATATTTCGTAATTTATAGAGTGTTACTTTAACTTTATGAAGAAATAATTTAAAAGAACTTCTTTTTTTTTTTTGAAATTTTTCAGATTAGAATTTATAATTTGGATTATTTGGGATTGTTTAGACTAAGTAATGTTAAGAAAGTAAACCTAGCATCTATGACGAATGAATACTAATGAGAGGATTGAAAAAAAATAACAGCAATTATTCCCTCTTTGTCAGATACATTGCTCATGGATTTGTGAGAACTAAAGGACAAAATAGGAAGTGAGAATTACGTGACTGGCGAAAGTAAACCTAACGTCCATTTTTTTACTCTCCATTGATTGTTTGTTTGTATTACTTGCTCAATATGATTTACCACCCTTGTCCATAATGACACATTTAATTGACAAAATATGCATAATAAATATTTTCTGCAAATTAAAGTAGACTTTCCACTTTCATTGTTGATCTCAATTCATCCAAACTATTTTTGTCCTTTGTTAATTATGATGGTTGTAATTCCTCGTGAGTGTGATTGAACACTTTGCCCGTTCTGACAACACAATGGCTCAATTTTGACAGTGGCTTCTTCCCTAAAACAATTCCGGCCCCTGTCGTCAATATATAAAAGTATGATTTCATGGTCATAAAAAGAAAAAAGTAGCTCAGTCGAGTAATTGGTGGTAAATCACAATAGATAATTAGTTCCAGCAAGTGTCTAGTAACGAAACGTACACACAATCTCATGTTACACGAAAAGCACACAAATACCACGATAGATCAAATATGACAGCAGTCTAAGAATATTTAGTTGAACAGAGAAAATTGCTTCAGAGATTTTACAAGGATTTAATAGCTCATAAATATTATATATAACTGTTTGAATTTGTAAAAAAAACAAAAACAGATTATGTAGTATGCTATGGATAACAAATGGAGAGATCAAACTAATCTGATTACACCAGTCACATGACACGAGCAAGTTATGGCCCTTGACTGACCCAAAAATGGTCAGAGAGAATTCGGAAATAAATAGAGTTGGATAATTGTTGCTTCACCCGCCTTTTAAGTTGGAGGATATCTCAGAAGATGTTCCGTCGTATAATGATGTATGTTATGGGGGGATCAAACATATTATGGATAACAATATGGGAAGATCAAAATGTTATAGATAACAATAATGAAGAGATCAAACATGTAATAAATAACAATATGGAGAGATCAAGCAGGTAATACATAACAATATGAAGGGATCAAACATGTAATAAATAACAATAATGAAGAGATCAGACATGTTATGAATAACAATATAAAAAGATCTAAGATGTGTTGAATAACAATATGGAGGGATAAAATATGCTATGGATAACAATATGAAGAAATCAATCATGTTATGGATAACAATATGGAGAGATTGAACAAATCCTTGATTCCATTAGTCACATTCCACGGGTAAGCTATGGTTCTTTGTTGACCAAAAACGGTCAGAGCGAATTGGGCAATAAATCGAGTTGAATCACTCTTGCTTAACCTGCTTGGTTAAGTTGGACGATATCTTGAGAAACCTTCCGTCGTATTATGATAAATATGATGTATAACAATACAGAGAGATCAATCATGTTATGGATCAAACATGCTATGAATAATGATATGGAGGAATCAAACATGATATGGATAACAATACGAAAGGATAAAACATGTTATAGATAACAACATAGAGAGATCAAATATGCTATGGATAACAGCATGGATGGATCAAATATGTTATAAATAACAATATGGAGAGATCAAACATGTAATAAATAACAATATTGAGGGATGAAACATGTAATAAATAACAATATGGAGGGATCAAACATGTAATAAATAACAATATGGAGGGATCAAACATATAATAAATAACAATATGGAGGGATCAAACATGTAATAAATAACAATATGGAGAGATCAAACATGTAATAAATAACAATATGGAGGGATCAAACATGTAATAAATAACAATATGGAGGGATCAAACATGTAATAAATAACAATATGGAGGGATCAAACATGTAATAAATAACAATATTGAGAGATGAAACATGTAATAAATAACAATATTGAGAGATGAAACATGTAATAAATAACAATATGGAGGGATCAAACATGTAATAAATAACAATATGGAGAATTCAAACATGTCATAAATAACAATATGGAGGGATCAAACATGTAATAAATAACAATATAGAGGGATCAAACATGTAATGAATAACAATATGGAGGGATCAAACATGTAATAAATAACAATATTGAGGGATGAAACATGTAATAAATAACAATATGGAGAGATCAAACATGTAATAAATAACAATATTGAGGGATCAAACATGTAATAAATAACAATATTGAGGGATCAAACATGTAATAAATAACAATATGGAGGGATTAAGCACGCTACGGATAATATTAATGGATCAAACATGATATGAAGAACAATATGGCGAGATCAAACATGTTATTGATTACAATATTGAGGGATCAAACATGTTATTGATAACAATATGGTGGGATCAAACATGTTATTGATAACAAATTGGTGGCATCAAACATGGTATGAATAAGAATATGGGGGATAAAACATGCTATGGATAATATAGAAAGATCAAACATATTATGGAGAACAATATCAAGGGATAAATCATGTTATCAATAACAATATAGAGGGATCAAAGGAAGCTCTGATTCAACCAGTCACAGGACAGAGCCAAATTATGGCCCTTGACTGACCGAAAAATGGTCAGAGAGAATTAGGAAATAAATAAAATCAGATAATTGTTTCTTAACCTGCCTGTTAAGTTGGAGGATGTTATGGTGTGATGTTGATCTACCCTATTTCGGGAGTAGATGGACTCTTCCAGAGACTATGAATAGAGTTATGACGAAGTGTCGTAGCAGTCATAGCCACAGTATCGGACGCAGACTTTCTGTAACATACTATTTTGTACTTATGTAAATATACTCTTGTAAATATACCACCGTGTTGTCTTAATTATTATTGGTCCATAAATGTCACAACAGAATATATCCTGGGAAACATTCTGATATATTATGATATATATTATGGATAACAATATGGAGGAATAAAACATGTTATGGATAACAATATGAATGGATCAAATATTTTATGGATAACAATATGGAAGGATCAAACACATTATGAATAACAATATAGTAAGATCAAACACGTTATGGATAACTGTATTGAGGGATCAAAGATGTTATGAATAACAATATGGAGGGATCAAGCATGCTACAGATAATATGAAGGGATCAAACATGTTATGGATAACAATATGGACGGAAAAATATGTTATGGATAGCAATATGAAGGAGTCTTACATATATGTATAATTATATGGATGGGTCAAACATGCTCTTTCTGTTTCTCGTAAAGTCGGTTCTCTCTATTGCTCCAAACACTTTCCCACACTTGAGGCTATTCTCTATCTCTACAAATTTACTATCAGACCATGTATGGAGTACTGTTGTCATATTTTGGCTGGTGAATCTCTGCCCCATTTAAGGGTTCTTGATAAGGTGCAGAAACGTACCTGTAATTTGATTAGCCTCACCCTTTCTTCTTCTCTGCACCCTCTCTCTCACAGACGTGATGTTGCTAGTCTCAGTATTTTCTATAAATACTATTATGGCATGTGTTCTTCAGAATTGTTTGATCGATTCTCTGCTTCCTTTGTTCCAGCTCGTTTGACTCGTTGGTCTAGTGGTCTCCATCAATTCGCTGTTTTGATACCTCATCGTAATACAGCTTCCTATTCCAACAACTTTTTTCCAAGAACCGCAGGCTTGTGGAACTCTCTTCCTGCTGACTGTTTTCCTCCTACCTATAGCCTTGATATTTTCAAGACTAAGACCAATAGGCATCTCCTGTCTTTGCGATAATCATCTTTTGTTCTTGTTAGCTCCTTACATCAAGTGGCTTCATGCCTTGTCTGGAGCGATTTCCATAAAAAAATAAAAAATAAAAAATAAATAAAATAACAATATAGAGGGACTAAACATGTTGCGGATAACAATATGGAGGGAACAAATATGCTATATGTCTTTGATATTTTGTTACATGCACGGGTATGTTTTTCTTCGCTTTCATTTCTTGCCACGTTCACACGTCACCACGCGTCTCATTCATTCTTTTATTTATTTTTTCGTGTCAGTGGCGGTTGTGGTGGCACACTTGACGACTGACCATCGTTCATCTAGTTGCTGCTCCTGCTACAGATGGGTCACTCCAATCTGCTGCCTCCGCTACAATCTTTGACTGATAATTTAAATTTGTATAATAGTTTGAATTCTCATGTCTCTAACCGAAGCTCATATCTATATTCCTAACCATTAAATGAAAGAAAAAGTCTATTCCGTCTTATACTGTGCTGATTACTATTCTCATCTTGAGTGTTATTCTTACAACGTTTCGGCCAATGTAATCTTTGACCTTCTTCAGGGGTATCTTGTCGAACTCGGGAATCTATATATGTGCACTGGATTAAAATGTTAAGTGACAATCAGTTCCAAGTGACAGTCTTCTGGAGGTTGAAGGTTCAATCCTCACTACAGGCGATACTAAGTATAAAAGAGAACTTGCTTAAGACTTCTACCCGGTCATGTCTGACGAAACGAGAACAATCCACCCCCGTTGATTAAGTAAAGGGTTCAGTTCAAAATGTTGTATAGATTCCCGGGTTTAACATAAAGTTTTCCAAGTTCGACAAGATGCACCTGTAAGAAGGTCAGAGATTACATCGGCCGGAACGTTGTGAGAATAACATCCAAGATGAGAACAGTAGTTGGAATAATCCAAATAATACAAATCATCAATCGTCATTGAAGAAGGTCGGAGATTACATCGGCTGAAACGTTGTGAAAATAACATCCAAGATGAGAACAGTAGTTGGAATAATCCAAATAATACAAATCATCAATCGTCATTGAAGAAGGTCGGAGATTACATCGGCTGAAACGTTGTGAGAATAACATCCAAGATGAGAACAGTAGTTGGAATAATCCAAATAATACAAATCATCAATCGTCATTGAAGAAGGTCGGAGATTACATCGGCTGAAACGTTGTGAAAATAACATCCAAGATGAGAACAGTAGTTGGAATAATCCAAATAATACAAATCATCAATCGTCATTGAAGAAGGTCGGAGATTACATCGGCTGAAACGTTGTGAGAATAACATCCAAGATGAGAACAGTAGTTGGAATAATCCAAATAATACAAATACTCAATCGTCATTGAAGAAGGTCGGAGATTACATCGGCCGAAACGTTGTGAGAATAACATCCAAGAAGAGAACAGTAGTTGGAATAATCCAAATAATACAAATCATCAATCGTCATTGAAGAAGGTCGGAGATTACATCGGCTGAAATGTTGTGAAAACAAACATCCAAAATGAGAATAGTAGTCCGAATGATCCAAATCCTGGTAAGTCTAAACAAATAATAATGAACCCAGAAACAACTTCAGTTAACATCAATAGACATATTCCAAACATGTACTGCCACTACAACAGTTACAATGATAAATGTTAGTCTTGCCAGAGCTTTCTTTTATAGCAACAATTAACCACACAATACAATTGTGCACATGTGCATATGTTTATAAACGTTTGACCAAGATTTGCAATAATTTATACAAAGTAAATGTTAAACATCGATCAATGAGAAATACAATGAACTCTCTGTTCTCTACCAATTTTAATTTCCCAGTCTTCAATTTCACCCAAAACATTTTAATTTCTGAGTCCTTCATTTTGCCTATCAATTTTAATTTCCCAATCCTCAATTTAACTTAAAACATTTTAATTTCTCAGCCTTCCATTTTACCTAATAACTTTTAATTTCCCAGTCCTCAATTTCACCCAAAACATTTTAATTTCCCAGTCCTCCATTTTGCCTAATAACTTTTAATTTCCCAGTCCTCAATTTCACCCAAAACATTTTAATTTCCCAGTCCTCCATTTTGCCTAATAACTTTTAATTTCCCAGTCCTCAATTTCACCCAAAACATTGTAATTTCCCAGTCCTTCATTTTTCCTAATAACTTTTAATTTCCCAGTCCTCAATTTTACCCAAAACATTTTAATTTCCCAGTCCTCCATTTTGCCTAATAACTTTTAATTTCCCAATCCTCAATTTAACCCAAAACATTTTAATTTCCCAGTCCTCCATTTTGCCTAATAACTTTTAATTTCCCAGTCCTCAATTTCACCCAAAACATTTTAATTTCCCAGTCCTCCATTTTGCCTAATAACTTTTAATTTCCCAGTCCTCAATTTTACCCAAAACATTTTAATTTCCGAGTCTTTCATTTTGTTTAACCAATTTTAATTTCACAGTCCTCCATTTGGTCATACACATTTTAATTTTTATGACCTCCAATTGACCTTACAGAAAGGGAAGATAGATAGATAGAAAGTCACTCATTCTCTCAATTCACAAATCCCGGGTGAGAGTTCATTTGGGTTCAGCTTTCCTGACCTTTCGGTGGTAGCTTAGAGCCCTCGATTTCATAAATATCTGTCAAATTCAAGAAGGCTCAAATCTGATTGACGACACACTTTATCACACTGACTGCTGCAGTGATATTTTTTATGCGACAACACATTGTTGTTTTTTCTCGTCTCCCCACGAGTACCATAAAATTCAGGAACAAGGCTTTTAAATGTGGGGAACTCCAGCTCTCCCCCAAAAAGCGCTTATCCTTGTGGCACAATCAATGAGCGTCTTATAAATATCAATATTTTCAAAGATTTTTATTAGCAATTGTTTTTCGTTTTTCTATGACTATGGTAACTATTTTCGGTAAATGTATCGATTATTGTTTCATGCTAAATGCATTTGGCAAACATCTTTCTTTTTTTATTATTTACTATAGATCGATCTAGAAAGGTTATTGTTTTTCAATAAAATCATTTATAACATTTCAAAAATATTTGATTTTCAGTAAAGAAAAATAAGTAAAAAATTTATAGTAAATTTATAGAAGAACACATTCAGTTAAATCCCCCATCCCCAAAAAGATGATTCTACTTCTTTTTGGACGAATATGTGTGGACAACCTTTTAAAAAATTTGTTTAGAATTTTGAGTGGGGGATCAGTTTCATGTATAAATTTAACGTAAAATGATCTTTCATTTCCGAACCATTCTAACTTTTAACCAAATATTTTTACCACTCACTCCAAGTCAAACTGGCAACGTCATAAAACCACACATGATCGCTAAAAAAAGTAGGCTCCTCCCTCCAATAAAAACAAAACACACAGAATTTATTTCCCATAGCCAAATGACAAAAAAATGTTTAGCTAATTGCCCTAAAACGCTAAAATGGGGGGGATCATTTTACATTAAATCTATATGTGAAACTGATCTTTCTGTCTAAATTCTAAAATAATTGTTGTTTTTCTTTAAGTTTTTTTTTTTCTTATCGCCAGGTTTTGGAGGGTGTTCGCACGTAATCGCCTAATAAAAGTAGAATCTTATTTTTTGGTGGGGGAGGGATTTAGCTGAGAATGTTAATCTACAATACTACCAAATTTCTTACAGTGGTGTGCAGAGGAGGTGGGTGTGATGGGGCGACAGCCTCTAGAATCCAAATTGGGGGGGGGGCATCCAATAATATTCAAACTATCTCCTTTTATCATATTTCTCAGTACTAGGACTTATACTTGAATCTTTGGAGCATACTATCAAGGAATTGACCTTGGCATCACAAGACCTCTGCATTCCACTGCTTACACCAATGCTGAATAAACTTGAAAGGTGAGTTTCGTATTGCGGCCGGTTTATATGTAACTGTTTTTATGTATACAGCTGTAACTGAATAACAAATTGGAAAATAGATTTTTATTCAAAATCAATGTCTAAAAACACTGCCACATCTAAATTAATAAAATTGTGTGACCACTTCTACTGTCTGTGTATGTCTCGTGTCAACGTAACTTTCATAATTACACATTGATTTTTTTTTATTTACTATTAAGCGATCTTGTATTGGAATTAAAAAAATTCAATACCATAAAATAAAACGAAAATTAAAAATTATATTTAAAAATATATTTAATTACGAAATTAAATCCACCAGAATGAATTTCGGTAAACAACTTAGCCATTTCGATATTTTTTAATAGTTAAAAAAAAAAAGAAGAAATTACTTCATGAACCTTCGAAATTTGAAAAGAAATTTGGAAGCCTTTAAATTGTCGAATAGACAGTTATTTCTGCTTTTAAAATTCTATTCTTAGCAAATCCTCATGTATTAAAAGATTGAAAGTTTTGAAAGCAAATAGCTTTCAAAACTTTCAATCTTTTAATGAGGATTTGCTAAGAATAGAATTTTAAAAGCAGAAATACCCAATAATTTTCTAAATAGAGTTTAAAACAACATTATCATAACCAAATTGGTTATATTGAAACGGTTAGCTTCCAAAATGGCTGTTGAATTTTGTCAACTAGTTGTATCTATTTTGTGACAGGGCAAATTAACACACCTATTTTATCCACAAGAATCAACAAAAAAATTCGTATTTGCAAAAATAAAAAAAGGATATTTACAAAATACAAATAAAAAAAATAAAAAGAAAAGAAATCCACAGAAATTAGACAACAAATTAATACAGTGGATTAATTTGCCTTGTCACCACTGTAAAAAAAAACAGACAAAACTAGTGGATAAAATTTGGCAGACATTTTGGGAGCTAACCGCTTCAATCTACAAAATTAACTTTTATAACAATTTTGTTCAATTAATAATTTAATGACGAAACGATGATGTTATAATTAAAAATTTAACTTTCAAAATCCTATTTAAAAAAAAAATCATTTGGTAAAACAATCAAACTTTCATTTTTGTTGCGCTTTTCTTCAAATAGGGTTTTTGAAAGTTAAAAGTTAAATTAAATTATTACGTTATCGTTTGGTTATTAAATTATTAATTGAACCAAATTGTTATTAAATTATAACTAGTGATGTTAAGGTCATTCTGTTTTAGGGTTAAGGTAAGGAATTTATTTTATCTATCTTTTTGGTAAAAAGAAATGCAAAACAAAAGTAAAATCAAATTTATTGGGAAAAAAATAGTAAAGTGCAACAAGCCATGCAAAATGACAGATGTATATGTCTATATACCGTCTGAATGTTTGTCCAAAACGACTTTAAACCTGAATATGGAAGGCATAGTTGTAGCGATCATGAACACAAACCTATTTTCTCCCTCCGAAAAATGTCCCCATTGAGTAAGCGGGTCACACACTGACCAATCAGCCTGCAGGACGCATTGTTTCCTTCTGTCGGCTGAAGAACTACTTCAGCCCCTTTGGGAATCACGGGCGGTCCCCAGAGAGACCCCGGCAAGCAACGAGGAAACACTTCTTTCTCTCTCTCCTGCCCCTGTCCACTGGACGTGCCAGCAACTACCATCTTCGCCTGAAGATAGTTGCTGACAGACCTCCGGCAGCTCTAAGAACTCTTAATTTCCTCTTCCTCTCTCGGACACTGTCCAAGTTTCTTTCTACCTATACCAAACGGTATAGGTAACCTTTGTGAATAAACCCTTTTTGTTGTTGTTATAAAGAGGTTTTGTTGGGAGGTGACGGTGGTTAAGTGGATAGCGACATGGACTGAAGACCTGGGTGTTCCAAGTTCGAATCCAGTTGGTTCCACAGTACCACTTTCACTTAGGGATGTTGGCAACATTCTCGTGGTCCTTCCCGTAAGTACTCGATGTCTTTCCAGAAAGATTTCTAACTAGAAAAACATCGGGGAAACTAATGCCAACACCAGAATCATCTGATTCACACGAAAGAAGAAGAGGTTTTGTTAATTTATTTCGTGTCTGAAACCTAAGAGAGGGACAACGTCTCCCTTCTTTAAAATGGTGACTCCCAACTGAAAAAAAAGCAGCACGAAACTGAATTAAAAAAAAAAAGAAAAAAAAACCTTCAAAAGTTATTTCAGCAGCGAAAGGGTTCGTAACTCTCGTTGTTTGCCAGGGTCTCTCTGGGAACCGCCCGTGATTCCCAAAGGGGCTGAAGTAGTTCTTCAGCTGACAGAAGGAATCAATGCACCCTGCAGGCTAATTGGTAAGTGTGTGACCCGATCAGTCAATGTGGACATTTTTCGGAGGGAGAAAATAGGTCTATGTTTATGACCGCTACATCGTCATTACCTCTTATAGGCTGTTCCACAGAGCAGGAACACGAACAGAAAATGCTGCCTTTCTTCTAATGAGAATAAAGCATCTATCGTACATCATTTGCTGGGTCCCGAAGAGACCATGACTTAGAGCTTGGGTGAAAGATTCTTGAATTCTGGTAAATTATGTTTTATGCCAGAGATTCCCAGGCAACGCCAGGTTAGGTGCAACTAGTTTTATCTATTGCAATAAGGTATAATGATGATGGGTATCCATCTTCATTATAATCAAAGTTTGGCTGTGACAGAATGTCTATCCGACTCATAGACGAAAGAAGCAGACGACAACAGATGACATTGTGTAGCAACGGTACTAAAAGCAGCAGCAGCAGCAGCAGCAGCAACAGCTCGTGGATTTTTAATCTATGCTTAATTTCTAAGCTCAGCGCTGATTGGTGCAAGTATTTAACTTCCTTTCTAGCTTTCTCAATCAGAGGCCATCTCTCAGGCGAGCTGAGTACACAACCGAAGTTGATAAAAAGGGAGCGCCAACTAGATTCTCTCTCTCTTTCTTAGCCACCTTTTGGCTAAGATCAAAGTGTAGTATCTGTTCCGATGGATACTGCACCCCATAGACTGGTATGGTCTTGGCCTTCGGGGCTTGATTTACACCGGTCTATGGGTCTGTCCTGTGCAGTTCTAGGAGGTCCACCCTCCCAGGCCTCGCCTCCCCTCTTTGGGGAGGAGTAATTTTATTGCTTACTGCCTGAGGCGCCCCTACCGGGAAATGCCGACGGGGCTGCCCAGGCAATTTTTAATGGCCAGAGTGCTCACCTTCTCGGGTGCTGGCTTTTCAAATCCCACTTTCCGACCTTGTGTCACATACTCCTATTGTGGGTAGGTGTTGAATAAACTCTTCCTTACCCACGAGACAAGACTGCCAACAAATCATCCATGTTGCTCGGACCCCCCCCCCCTCTCCCCAACTTCTCTCTAGGGACACAACAGAAACACACACTCCCGTCCCACCCACCCCGACCCTCTGACCCTGGGTTTGACTTTTACAAAAAGACCCGAAGATCCAACATGGCTATGGTAGCACACAGGTAGACTTAATAATGTAACACACACACACACACACACATAACTACTTACACACGGTCTGACGTCAACACCTGTGTACTTTACAAACATTCTCATATATGAACTCTTTTTCCTTTCCTTACAAACAAGAGATTCTATCCTACCCTTCATATATGAACTTTTATTTTTTCCCTACTAACGGGACATTTATTTAAACCCACGTGGACTTTCTAACCTTTTGCCTTCGTCCATACTCCTGGACGTATTCATTCACTAACACCCTCGTCTTTCATTTCTCCTTTTATTTACATGTTAACGAAGCCGACTCAATAAAGTTGTTTTAAATGTTAGAATGAGACTTTTTCTTTCTATTCTACAATTGAAGGTTGACAGAAAATATCTTTTACTTTTGCAGTGCTGAAAAAGGAATTAAAAACAGCTAAACTCAATCTTTACAAAAAGGGTGCACCATGCATTTTTGTGGATTTTATCCTATCGCTAGCGAGTGGGAAGAGCCAACGCCAGAACCTCAGGTTAGTATCAGTGGACCTTGGTTTTCTTTCGGCAGCCTCGTAACTCTCGCTTCCCTTATTTTGTCCTTTAGTCTTCACATTCCATGAGCAATGTTTCTGACAAAGGAGGAAGAATGGCTGTTTACTGGGTCAGAATCTATTCATCTAACACTTATTGGTAGTATTTTTTTTTTTAGCTCTTTACATCAAGTGTCTTCATGCCTTGTCTGGAGCGATTTCCATAAAAAAATAGTCCAACTAACAAAAAGTGGGAAATGACTAAACTTTGTGGGCATTGTATTCTTACACCAAAGCATCTGATTGGTCAATGGGCCAATTACCCAGTGGTAAGCCTGTCTATTTACGTCAAGAGAAAATAGTACATCAAGGTATGACTGCTACATTGAATATATATATTGAATAGAATGTTTAGTTTTTAAGTTCGAAAAATAGGCATGGTGAGAATTTTTAATGGTGAGTCCGAAATTGATAAGTTTTTGGGTAAAAGTTTTTTTTTTAATATTTTATTTAAAAATAAAAGGCAATGATATAATATGGTTAACAGTTGAGAAATCGAAAACAAACAAAATATACAATAAATAACTGTTACCAAACGCAATTAAATTTAATTTTCTACCTCCCAGCATAATTTTAATCTTCTGAAAGTATTTTAAAATTTTCTTTTTCAATATAAGATTGCGTCTATATCTGCCTCATTAAGGCATAACAATCCAATATGATGGCGTCAGATGTGGCCTTTAGTTCTTATGTCGCATTAGCAAACGAGAAATCGAAATTTAAAAAAAATTACAACTAATAACTGTCACCAAACGCATTAAAATTTATTTTTCAACCGATCTGTATATTTTTAACTTACTGAAACGGTGTTTAAAGTTTTTTTTTTATTTCAAAATAAGTTGCAGTGTCTCTAAGATTTTGGTCTAATGTGGTCAGCCATTTCTTTTTTTTTTTACAAGCCTTTGATGCTACGATACAAATTCTGAAATAAAAACACTTACAAAAATTTTTTAAACTGTGAAGCTATGCAGGTCGATAGAAAATTATTTTTTCTTGCGTTTGATAACAGTTATTTGTTGTATATTTTATTTCGTAGAATTTGGTATATTCGGACTACTGTTCTCATCTTGGGTGTTTTTATCATAACGTTTCGGCCGATGTAACTCTCGACCTTCTTCAGGTGTACTTTGTTCAACAAAGTACACCTGAAGAAGGTCGGAGGTTACATCGGCCGAAACGTTGTAATAAAAACACCAAAGTACACCTGAAGAAGGTCGAGGGTTACATCGGCCGAAACGTTGTGATAAAAACACTCAAGATGAGAACAGTAATCCGAATATACCAAATTCTACGAATTATCAACCCTCATCTCAAAAATTCTGAAACATAATATATTTTATTTGTTTCGATTTCTCGGCTGTTACATCATTGCCAAATAAAATAATCCTTGAAAGAGTTAAAATATGTTATTTACCTCCTCTCCAAGAGGTGAGACACAAGGTCATGTGTAGTTTTGAAAAGCCAGCACACTAGAATTAGCACGCTCTGGCCTACAAACAATGCCTGAGCAGCTCCATCGGCATTCTCCGGTAGGGGCGCCTCAGGCGATTCTGTTAGGTCTTTATTAAAAATAATCATTGATTCTTATTTAAAACTAACTACTGGGAGTCTTTTTTTACTGTTTTTGTTTAACTTGTTTTTTTTTAAAACTATACCGTTTTTTTTTTAAATAGGATTTTGAAAGTTAAATTTGATTATTATTTGCTCGTTAAATTATCAAGTGAACCAAATTGTTATAAAACCATAATTACTTGTTGCTAATGTAATTTTGTTTTAAATTCTATTCATAAAATGATTATTTGCTCATTAAATTATTAAGTGAACCAAATTGTTATAAAACCATAATTACTTGTTGCTAATGTAATGTTGTTTTAACCTCTATTTATAAAATTATTATTTGCTCATTAAATTATTAAGTGAACCAAATTGTTATAAAACCATAATTGCTTGTTGCTAATGTAATGTTTTTTTAACCTCTATTTATAAAATTATTATTTGCTCATTAAATTATTAAATGAACCAAATTGTTATAAAACCATAATTACTTGTTGCTAATGTAATTTTGTTTAAAATTCTATTCATAAAATTATTATTTGCTCATTAAATTATTAAATGAACCAAATTGTTATAAAACCATAATTACTTGTTGCTAATGTAATGTTGTTTTAACCTCTATTTATAAAATTATTATTTGCTCATTAAATTATTAAATGAACCAAATTGTTATGAAACCATAATTACTTGTTGCTAATGTAATTTTGTTTAAAATTCTATTCATAAAATTATTATTTGCTCATTAAATTATTAAATGAACCAAATTGTTATAAAACCATAATTACTTGTTGCTAATGTAATTTTGTTTAAAATTCTATTCATAAAATTATTATTTGCTCATTAAATTATTAAATGAACCAAATTGTTATAAAACCATAATTACTTGTTGCTAATGTAATTTTGTTTAAAATTCTATTCATAAAATTATTATTTGCTCATTAAATTATTAAGTGAACCAAATTGTTATAAAACCATAATTAGTTTTTGCAAATATAATGTTGTTTTAACCTCTATTTATAAAATGATTATTTGCTCATTAAATTATTAAGTGAACCAAATTGTTATAAAACCATAATTACTTGTTGCTAATGTAATGTTTTTTTAACCTCTATTTATAAAATTATTATTTGTTCACTAAATTATTAAGTGAACCAAATTGTTATAAAACCATAATTACTTGTTGCTAATGTAATTTTGTTTTAAATTCTATTCATAAAATTATTATTTGCTCATTAAATTATTAAGTGAACCAAATTGTTATTAAACCATAATTACTTGTTGCTAATGTAATGTTGTTTTAACCTCTATTTATAAAATTATTATTTGCTCATTAAATTATTAAGTGAACCAAATTGTTATAAAACCATAATTGCTTGTTGCTAATGTAATGTTTTTTTAACCTCTATTTATAAAATTATTATTTGCTCATTAAATTATTAAGTGAACCAAATTGTTATAAAACCATAATTACTTGTTGCTAATGTAATGTTGTTTTAACCTCTATTTATAAAATTATTATTTGCTCATTAAATTATTAAGTGAACCAAATTGTTATAAAACCATAATTACTTGTTGCTAATGTAATGTTTTTTTAACCTCTATTTATAAAATTATTATTTGTTCACTAAATTATTAAGTGAACCAAATTGTTATAAAACCATAATTACTTGTTGCTAATGTAATTTTGTTTTAAATTCTATTCATAAAATTATTATTTGCTCATTAAATTATTAAGTGAACCAAATTGTTATTAAACCATAATTACTTGTTGCTAATGTAATGTTGTTTTAACCTCTATTTATAAAATTATTATTTGCTCATTAAATTATTAAGTGAACCAAATTGTTATAAAACCATAATTGCTTGTTGCTAATGTAATGTTTTTTTAACCTCTATTTATAAAATTATTATTTGCTCATTAAATTATCAAGTGAACCAAATTGTTATAAAACCATAATTACTTGTTGCTAATGTAATGTTGTTTTAACCTCTATTTATAAAATGATTATTTGCTCATTAAATTATTAAGTGAACCAAATTGTTATAAAACCATAATTACTTGTTGCTAATGTTATGTTGTTGTAACCTCTATTTATAAAATTATTATTTGCTCATTAAATTATTAAGTGAACCAAATTGTTATAAAACCATAATTACTTGTTGCTAATGTAATGTTGTTGTAACCTCTATTGATAAAAATATTATTTGCTCATTAAATTATTAAGTGAACCAACTTGTTATGAAACCATAATTACTTGTTGCTAATGTAATGTTGTTTTAACCTCTATTCATAAAATGATTATTTGCTCATTAAATTATTAAGTGAACCAAATTGTTATAAAACCATAATTACTTGTTGCTAATGTAATGTTGTTTTAACCTCTATTTATAAAATTATTATTTGCTCATTAAATTATTAAGTGAACCAAATTGTTATAAAACCATAATTACTTGTTGCTAATGTAATGTTTTTTTAACCTCTATTTATAAAATTATTATTTGTTCACTAAATTATTAAGTGAACCAAATTGTTATAAAACCATAATTACTTGTTGCTAATGTAATTTTGTTTTAAATTCTATTCATAAAATTATTATTTGCTCATTAAATTATTAAGTGAACCAAATTGTTATTAAACCATAATTACTTGTTGCTAATGTAATGTTGTTTTAACCTCTATTTATAAAATTATTATTTGCTCATTAAATTATTAAGTGAACCAAATTGTTATAAAACCATAATTGCTTGTTGCTAATGTAATGTTTTTTTAACCTCTATTTATAAAATTATTATTTGCTCATTAAATTATCAAGTGAACCAAATTGTTATTAAACCATAATTACTTGTTGCTAATGTAATGTTGTTTTAACCTCTATTTATAAAATTATTATTTGCTCATTAAATTATTAAGTGAACCAAATTGTTATAAAACCATAATTACTTGTTGCTAATGTTATGTTGTTGTAACCTCTATTTATAAAATTATTATTTGCTCATTAAATTATTAAGTGAACCAAATTGTTATAAAACCATAATTACTTGTTGCTAATGTAATGTTGTTTTAACCTCTATTGATAAAAATATTATTTGCTCATTAAATTATTAAGTGAACCAACTTGTTATGAAACCATAATTACTTGTTGCTAATGTAATGTTGTTTTAACCTCTATTCATAAAATGATTATTTGCTCATTAAATTATTAAGTGAACCAAATTGTTATAAAACCATAATTACTTGTTGCTAATGTAATTTTGTTTAAAATTCTATTCATAAAATTATTATTTGCTCATTAAATTATTAAATGAACCAAATTGTTATAAAACCATAATTACTTGTTGCTAATGTAATGTTGTTTTAACCACTATTAATAAAATGATTATTTGCTCATTAAATTATTAAGTGAACAAAATTGTTATAAAACCATAATTACTTGTTGCTAATGTAATGTTGTTTTAACCACTATTAATAAAATGATTATTTGCTCATTAAATTATTAAGTGAACAAAATTGTTATAAAACCATAATTACTTGTTGCTAATGTAATGTTGTTTTCATTTCTATTTATAAAATGATTATTTGCTCATTAAATTATTAAGTGAACCAAATTGTTATAAAACCATAATTACTTGTTGCTAATGTAATGTTGTTTTAACCTCTATTGATAAAATGATTATTTGCTCATTAAATTATTAAGTGAACCAAATTGTTATAAAACCATAATTACTTGTTGCTAATGTAATTTTGTTTTAATTTCTATTCATAAAATTATTATTTGCTCATTAAATTATCAAGTGAACCAAATTGTTATAAAACCATAATTACTTGTTGCTAATGTAATGTTGTTTTAATTTCTATTCATAAAATGATTATTTGCTCATTAAATTATTAAGTGAACCAAATTGTTATAAAACCATAATTGCTTGTTGCTAATGTAATGTTGTTTTAACCTCTATTTATAAAATGATTATTTGCTCATTAAATTATTAAGTGAACAAAATTGTTATAAAACCATAGTTACTTTTTGCTAATGTGATGTTGTTTTAACCTCTGTTTATAAAATTATTTGATGCATTTAGCTTCCAAAAGCTTCAGTCTTTTAATAAGGATTTGTTAGGAATTGTTAAACCAACTATGACTTGTTAGTCGACAGTTTAAATCTTTCCAAATTCCTTTTAAATTCCATCTTTATTCAGCTATTAACTAAATGGTAAACGTACAGAATAGTTAACAGTTGAGAACTCGTAAACAAAAAATAAAAACAACAAATAATTGATAGCAAATGAAATATAATTAAATTCTCTACCGACCCGTATACTTTTAATGTGTTGAAACTTTTTGTAAGTTTGTTTGTTTTTTATTATTTCAGAATGTTATTTTGATGTCAAAATGATGGGCGATGTAGTGGCTTAACTTCGGTTGATTTCATGGTGAAAAGATAGTAAAAAAACATTACTTACCCTACCACTAACTCTAAGTCCGAGTTGCATTCATAACAAAAACCCTCATCAAAACACATTTAATCGCCTAAGTTTAGCGAACTTAAGCGATAATATCAGTCATCATGTCGTTCTGCATGTGTCGATCAGACACGAACATCGAAATAAAAAAATCTAAACATACAAACAGTTTCCACGCGCTAAAAGTATACAGGTCGGTAGATAATTTAATTCGACTGTGTTTGCTATAAATTATTTGCTGTTTTTATTCTTTTTTTTAACGAGTTCGCGACTGTTACTATTCTGTATTTTACCCAACAAAATATAAAAATGGCTGTCTTATTTACAATTAAACCAACATGCATTCTGGTGGAATTAATTTCCTAATAATTTTTTTTATATAGAATTAAAAAAATTTTCCTTTTATTTTTACACTACCGCATTTTTTATTTCAATAAATAATTGATTTATAGTAAATAAAAATATTAATCATATTTAAGTCACGTAGATGCGAGAACTACATACTCACATACGCAGACACACGAGAAGTGGTTGAACGATTTTATTGATATAGAGATTTGAAAAACATAAAATGTATTTCGTATTTGTAGGTTTTTAACTTCACCGGTCTTCCATAAAGTAGAATATACCCTTTCTATTTCTTCCTCACTCTATCTCTCTCTTATATATATATATATATATATATATATATATATATATATATATATATATATATATATATATATATATATTAATTATTATTACCTACAGACATCGATGTTTCATGCTAACGCAATCTTCAGTGCAAGAAGTTAATTCTTTACGGGCTCGAACTCCGATCACAAATCGCCACTGATTCGTAGTCAAGAGCGTTCCCCCCACAACGAATTAGCTAATAATTAAGGAGGAATTTAACTTTGTAAATACCGAGTCGGCGGGTATTTTACACGAGCAGTTGAAAGTGATCTACAAACTGTGTTTGGATCTTGCATATATATATATATATATATATATATATATATATATATATACGAATAAATCTCACGCTCTCTATATATCACACTCTCTATATGTCTCTCAGACTCTTTATCTCTTACACACCCTCTCTTCTTCTGTCTCCCTAGCGCTCTCTCTCTCTCTCTCTCTCTCTATATATATATATATATATATATATATATATATATATCGTTCTGTCTCTCTAGCTTTCTCTGTCTCTCTCGCTCTGTCTTCCTAGCTCTCTCTCTCTCTCTCTCTCTCTCTCTCTCTCTCTCTCTCTCTCTCTCTCTCTCTCTCTCTCTCTCTCTCTTCGTTCTGTCTGTCTGTCTGTCTCTTCCCCCCCCCCTCCGCGAAAAGGAACTTTCGCCCGACATGAAAGCGGCTTTTCTATAGAAGCAGACGACGCGGCAGTCGTCGAGCGTAATGCGCACCTGTGCCCGCAATGCCGAAATTTCCCGTTTATTTCGCCCGTCAAACAAGGGAAGTATGGCGAGGGAATTCCAACTGAAAAGACCGGCCGTTTAACAAGTAGGCGACCATTTTATTTTATTTTTTATAACAGTGTATGTTATGTTTTCCGATTTAATTCAATAGTTCGCATGTTTTTTTTTGTTTTTGTTTTTTGCGATAATATTCTAAACATCTTCATGAAAAATATCCATAAGATTTACCCTGTGATCTCAGCAATAGCAATACCCGATTTATTTATTTATTTATTTATTTTATTACTAGCGTGAATACCCAGCGTTGCCCGGGAATGAATGAGAAACGCTATGTACTGTTATGTCCAGCCTATAACACCCTATTACTTTTTAGCATGTTTTATTTAAAAAAAAAATTTTTTACGTTTATTTTATTTACCTTTCCGGGAGGTTAGACACAAGGTCAGGTGTTAAGTTGAAAAACCAGTGTACTAGGATCAGCGCACTATGGCCTACAAAAATGTCTGAGCACCCCCCCCCCCCGTCGGCATTCTCTGGTAGGGACGCCTCAGGTGATTAGCGATAAACTAATCCCTTCTCAAAGAGAAGGTAAAGCCTGGGGGGGGGGGGGTCGGACTGATTGTCGAGGACGTATCTCCGACTGGTACGGACAGAAATAAGTTGCTCAACTTTTTTTTTTATTACATTTATTCAACACAAACAAGGCATATTGCCACTGAGACGTAAGGGGCGACTGTGATTTTATAGGGGTCATTCTAAGTGAGAAGTTGTGCAACAAGATGTTTGTTCACATTACATTTAAATTTCTGTATGTTGGTACAGTTGAGGAAACAAGGAGCAGCAGTGAGGGAATTCCAAAGGCAAGCCGTCCGAGGAAAGAAGCTATTGGAGTAGGAAGTTTGCCGGCATCTGGGGATTTCTACAGTTTCCTTTTGGCCAAGATCAAAGTGTAGCATCTGTTTCGATGGATACTGCACCCCATAGACTGGTATTGTCTTGGCCTTCGAGGCTTGATGTACGCCGGTCGATGGGACAGGGACAGTCCTGTGCAGTTCTAGGAGGTCCACCCTCCCAGGCTTTGCCTCCCCTCTTTGAGGAGGAGTAAGTTTATTGCTTACTGCCTGAGGCGCCCCTACCGGGGAATGCCGACGGGACTGTCCAGGCAATTTTTAAATGGTCAGAGTGCTCACCTTCTCGGGCGCTAGCTTTTCTAGTCCCACTTTCCCGACCTTGTGTCACATCTTACCTTGTGGGGGTAGATAAATCTCTACAGTAAAGGGGAGAGGGGCTGCTAGTCGGGGGGGGGGGGGTATTTACATTGAGGGGGTGCAAGTGTAGTAAGTTAATCGGAGCACATTTCGTGGAAGTACTTGTAAAACAAGTACAGGGATGCAACATTCTTTTTTTTTTTTTAATAATGAGTCACCACCTATCAAGGCCAAAAGCCACTCGGGAGTAAGGTTTAATTTGATTGATAGATTGTCGTCTTAATGATGAAAAATATTATGAGAGGAATTAGGATAATTAACGGAATAAAAAAAATTTGGTTACTTATGAGGATGATTTATGACAAGCATTTATTAACATTGAATTTGAAGACGACCATGTTGTAGCTTGCAGGGAAGCAGTCATAACATTAACTCGGGGGGGGGGAGATACTCAGAATTGATTGGGTGAAAGGGGTGCATGTTTGTACAGTGACATTAATTTACATAAATTTTGGTAAAGTTATCGTCCTTAACCCCCATCGAGGAACACCCGGCATTTTTCTGGAATCAATGCGGATACCTGTGTACTCCTGCTCCAAGCTCTGTGCCCATTATTAACATATCTATTCTTATTTTTATTTTTGATAATTTTCAAATTATAAGTAAAAAAAAAAAAAAAGTATAAGTTTTATTTACTTTTTATAGATGTCAAGCACGAATGCAGATAATGTTGTAACTCTTTTGATCAAAATGAAATATACTTACCCAAGTACCCGGGGTTATATAGTTTTAGAATATATGTTGTTATGGGGATCTGTCTCCAAAATTCTAGGAGGAATAACCAAACACACAGGAACTACAATATATATATATATATATATATATATATATATATATACACATAAAGCCTGTCTAAAACGTATTCGACCTTAGGCCAGAAAAATATGTGACGGGGGTGGGACCCTAATCTCCGTCAAAGTAGGCCCCTTGTGCTTGCACACACTTAGCCCACCGATCCATCCAGTGCCGGAAACACCTCTGGAAGTTTTCTTTTGGAATGGTGTTCATCTCCGCCGTCGCGTTCCGCATTATCTCTTTTTTTTCGCACACTCTCTCAACAACAGCTGCACTCCGAGCAGTTTGGGGACTGCCAGAACGCTTGTCACTCTGCTGATGTGCTGCCATTTTTGAATCGGTTGAATCACTCCTTAATTTGTGTTACACATCGCATCTTCTCCAAACACCTGCTGAATCTAAAGTATAAATATTTTTTTTAATTTATTCTGTTGTTTTCAAACAAATAATATCGATTTGTCTAAGCTACTGGAAGCTAGGTTCTCTCCCCTATAGTTTTAAATAAGGAATAATCCCCCCCCCCACATACCACCTAATATTGAATCCAAAACATTTTTTTTGTTGTTGTTGTGTGAAATTTTTGTTCTTTTTGGGGTGGTCTGTTGCCAACTTAAGGATTTTGGTAGGGTTAAGGAGAGGGATTTGGGAGGAGAGACACCCGAACTTAGGGTTAGTAGTAAGGTTAAGAGAGAGAATTTTTTATCATCTCTCTCCTAAAACACACAATATTTCTCTACCTAAGACAAAAAAAAAATGTCTGGTTATGTGCCCTGAAAACGCTATTTGGTTAGATACTGGCCCGCAAATGAGTGATCATTTTACATTAAATTTATATGCGAAACTGATCCTCCATTCTAAATTCTAAAATAATTGGGTTTTCTTCTCGCAGGTTTTTCAGGGTGTTCACACGTAATCGCCTAACAAAAATAGAATCTCATTTTCTTTTTTGTGTACGTGGGGGGGGGGTGGGGATTTAGCTGAGGGTCCTCATCTACTTTTAAATATAGATATAATTTTCTTTTTAATTTGACAAACTTCTTGATGATTTCCCTTTATTTATTGTATCCAAGATTTTGATAAACTTATTGTGAGATTTTCATCTAATTTTTTCACTTGTGCCATTTTTCCTATTTATTTACTCGTGCCATTTTACCTGTGTCATTTTACCTGTGTCATTTTATCTGTGCTATTTTTACCATGCCACTTTTTCCGGTGACATTTTTACCTAAATTCTTTATTATTATCTATAAATTTTTGTTTTACTAGTAGTTTAAAATCAATAAATATTTATCATTTTATCATTAGTGCCAGCAATAGAAAATTAAGTTTTAAACAAAAAAAATTTAAAGAATAGTTTTTAGAATCAGAAATTAGGGTCGAATTTTTCCGATTCCGATACCCTAAAAAGTTCCGATTTTTCGGATTAATCGTCCCAACACTAATAAGGAAAATGAAAAAACAAAATTATTTATATATTCATCAACGTTTCGTCTTTATTTCAATACTTTATCAAGATGACTGATTTGAAGACATAACATAGAAGTACAATATTTGAAAATGTGTGGTGGGTTATGTAATTTCTTCAACTCAGTCATCTTGAGAAAGTCTTGAAATAAAGACGAAACGTTGATGAATATATAAATAAGTTTGTCTTTTTCATTTTCCATCACGTTGGAATATTATTTCCATAATTATCATATATATATATATATATATATATATATATATATATATATATATATATATATATATATATATATAATAATCCAGGTAAAACATCCACAGGGTAGTAATCCAAAGAATTTCAACCGGGTTTATAAAATGTGCTCAATATCAAATAGAGCTTTAATATATGATTATTTTTATTTACACAGACATGTACAAAATCTGCGACACTGGCATGTCGATAACATCGACATGCCAGTGTCGCAGATTTTGTAGATGTCTGTGTATATAAAAATAATCATATATATATATATATATATATATATATATATATATATATATATGTTTGTAGGGTTGTTAATTCATAGGTGTTAATCCCATGAAGCTACAGTGTTTATAAGATAGTGTTCAATAACAAGTAGATTTGTATTTTAGTGTAAATCTTTTTTATTTAGACAAATATTTTTGGCTACTTATGTGCATACATGTTTTAGAAACGACCTTATTCAAAGTCTAGCTTCATCAGGCCGCGTTAGGCGAGCAAATGCTTATTTTCCTGCCTGACGCGTATTACAGACAGGTTGGACTTTAACAGAAAAGATACCACTATAAACATTTATCTGTTAGTGGCCTGATGAAGCTAGACTTTGAATAAGGTCATAGCTGAAACATGAATGCACATATGTAGCCAAAAATTTATAAATAAAAAATATGTAGAGAGGGAGAGAGAGAAAGAGGGAGAGAGAGAAAGAGGGAGAGAGAGAAAGAGGGAGAGAGATGCCTTTGTGGGCATCGCTTGTTTCAATCCATAATATCATGTCAACTTTAAAAAAGAAAGAATTTCACATGAATATACGGATCAAATTCTTCTAACTATTTTATCAGATAAACCCCAAAACTGTCCCTGTAGATTTATTTTGATCATTATTTTTTAATTCGAATTTAGGTAATAATGGCACCGGTAAAAATGGCACAAGTGGATAAATAGACAAAGATGACACATGAGAAAAATAGAGATGAGTTTAGACAAATCTAAGATACAATACATAAAGAGAAAAGAATAAATAAACAAGCCGCGCGTGCGTAGTCCCCCTCTATATGTGACTCGAGTGGCGAATGTAAAATGCAATAAATTTGGGCAATTTGGGACATTTTTGACCCCCCTTTGACCCCCTGAGGGCGCGAACCAGAATTTTTCTCAAGGATGCTCATTTTATGTCCAGAACAATTGCCTCTACATTTTGGCCAAGTTTTAGAAAAATTGAATGGATGGATCAAACGTTATGGGAGAAAAGGGTCATTTTTTGCCATTTTGGGGGCTTTTGACCCCTTGGGGGCGCGAACCGAATTTTTTCCAAGGTCAGCGATACTTATTTTCTATTAGGAACAATTGCCTCAACATTTTGGCCAAATTTCAGAGAAATTGAATGGATGGATGAAAAGTTATGTGGCAAAAAATGTCATTTTTTGCCATTTTGGGGCCTTTTGACCCCTGGGGGGCTAACCAGATTTTTTTTCAAAAATCGGAGAATGTCACTTTCTAACCTGACCAAAGTTACAACTTCATGCAAAATTTCAGAGAAATTCAATGGATGGTTGCGGAGAAAAATCCGGACGGACATGCCTCAAAACATAAGTCCCCCGATTTTATAAACAATTATTTTAGAATTTAGAGCCGGGATCATTTTTGCATATTAATTTAACATAAAATGATCGCTCATTTCCGGGCCATTGTCTAACCAGATAGCGTTTTAAGGGCATATAATCATAATATTTTTGTTGATGGAAATAAATTGCATGTATTTTTTTAAACCCTAACCTTTAAACCGAAGCCGGGTGGTAACAGCCCCCTTAAAAAAACTTCCCTTAAACCTTAGTCCGGATACCCCCCCCCCCCCAAAAAAAAAAAACTCCCTGACAACGAAACCAATGACAACTGAACTAATTCAACTTGCTTTGTGCCATTTTTCCTATTTATTCACTTGTGCCATTTTTACATGCACCATTTATACCGTGCCATTTTTACGGGTGTCATTATTACCGTGCGTCTTTTTACTTCATCCAATTTATTCCTAAGATAGAACTATTTTTAACTTTTAATTATTTTCAAAATTTCTTCACATAATATATTACTCTACTAGGTGTGATTTGTCGACGTTGTCCGGGAGTCTTTTTACTTTAATTTTTTTTTTTTTCGCTTATTGCCCTATGCCCTTTTTTTTTTCTTATTTTAATTATTTCTATTTATTGCAAGAAAATATTTACAGTTTTGGAAATATAATTCAATGAAGGAATGTATGTTGTTTCTTTACGGTGAGTTAAGCGACGTGGAGCATGGCCAGTACCAGATGGGTGACCATTTGGGAATGCTAAGCGCTGTATGTCATCTTCCCATGACCGGCATATACATGTTATTTATCTACCTCCCACATGGTAAGATGTGACACAAGGTCGGGAAAGTGGGATTAGATAAGCCAGCGCTCGAGAGGTGAGCACTCTGGCCATTTAAATATCGCCTGGGCAGCCTCGTCGGCATTCCCCGATAGGACCGCCTCAGGCAGTAAGCAATAAACTTACTCCTCCCCAAAGAAGGGAGGCAAAGCCTGGGAGGGTGGACCTCCTAGAACTGCACAGGACATACCCATTGACCGGTGTAAATCAAGCCCCGAAGGCCAAGATAATACCAGTCTATGGGGTGCAGTATCCATCGGAACAGATACTACACTTTAATCTTGGCCAATGCGGCTAGCGACTGTTTTTGAATTTTATATTCCCTGTAAACTTCCTCCTTTGCATAGTTTAACCAGGGCTAAATACGATATCAGGTATTACCTGTTCATCGTTATTTATATATAGTATAGTATAGTATGGTATAGTATACTATATATTTAATCTACAACATGATGTAAGTAATTTGTTTCCCTTTTGCTCATCCATAAATATTTAACATAATAATCTCATTTTTTTTGTAAACAATAGCCCCACTATAGAAAAAAGGCATATTGCATACTTATATCCAGGACACAATTATAAAAGTGTGTGGGAGGGGGGGGCTCTCCTAAAAAGGGGGGGGGGGTTAAACACATGCATATATAACTTCATTATTGATGACCGTAAAGGGGGGGGGAGTCAAAAAGTGTGTGGGGGGGGGCCCTGCCCCCCCCCCCCCGATGCCGCCGTCCATGATATCTCAAGATAAAGAATATGTTTCGTTCCCAGTTCGATCATTTAACTTTTAAATAAACTATTTTACTTTAAAACAACTTCCTGTAAGTATAACTTTATTTTAGGGAGATTTAAAAACACAAATAAAGTAACATGGATGTATGGATTTCTTAAAGAGCGCAGAAAACGGTGACGTCAACGATTCTGTTATGTTTTGGAGGTGCCTATAGTATACGTACATAAGGTGAGCTGGCCAAAGACAAAAGAACCGTAGGAGGACAGTGGAAACGGTTCAAGGACAGCTTGAAGGTGTCCCTTAAGCAGTTCGGTCTGTATTTTGACTCGTGGGAAAACCTAGCACAGAACAGATGTTCCTGGTGTACTGCAAACCACAAAGGGGCCACAATTATTGAATGTGCATGCATTGGGGAGCACAAGAAGAAATGTGTTATTCGGAAAGAAAGAGTATTTATTTACTCCTCTCCAGGAGTTAGGCACAAGGCCAGTTTTATCTTACTCCCACAAGTAAGATGTGACCCAAGGTCGGGTCGGGAAAGTGGGGTTTGAAAAGCCAGCGCCCGAGAGGTGAACACTCTGGCCATTAAAAAATGCCTGGGCAGCCCCGTCGGCATTCCCTGGTAGGGGCGCCTCAGGCAGTAAGCAATAAACTTACTCCTCCCCAAAGAGGGAGGCGAAGCCTGGGAGGCTGGACCTCCTAGAACTGCACAGGACACAGACCCATAGACCGGCGTAAATCAAGCCACGAAGGCCAAGACAATACCAGTCTATGGGGTGCAGTATCCATCGAAACAGATACTACACTTTGATCTTAGCCAAAAGGCCAAAAAAAAAAAAGAAAGAGTAGCCAGAACCTCTGCAATGGAATCATCCTACAAGTGCTCTACATGTGGGAGATACATCAGAACTCGGATCGGACTGACGAGCCATCTTCGGACCCACAAAAAAATATAATGATCACTGTCATCTTCGCAAGCGATCGACGAATATCATATATTGTTTAAAAAAATCGGATTTGCAATAAAATCAACCGGACGTCAGACAAAATGTTTAAATTTAATTCCTATAAATACTTTCGTGTTTTTTTTTTCCCTCTTAAATTTACAAATAACTAGCTGTGTTTACCCGGCGTTGCCCGGGTAGAGGGATTAGAGAAAAATAATTTTAAATAAATTCATACGCTTTTTTTTTTTAGAATAGGATTGAAAAAAAAATGCTTTAGTTTTCCTTTATTTTATTTTATTTCAATATTCGATTAATAACAAATAATAATAAGTAATTCAATGTGTATTTATCAAAGTTACATATAGGCGAGAAACACAGACGACGAAGACAGTTTTATTAATATAGAGATTTAAAAAAAAAAAAGAAGCTAATTATTTGGTATATTTCGTTTTTAAAATCGTGTTTTCCAATAAATTACCAGTGCGAGGAGAGATTCAAAAAGAAAATCTATTCCATATTTGAAATTCCCGTTAATTACAAATAATAATAATAAGTAATTCAATGTGTATTTATCAAAGTTACGTATAGGCGAGAAACACAAACGCAATTTTATTAATAGAGAGATAAAAAAAAAAAGAAAAGTAATTATATAGTAGATTTCGTTTTAAAAATCTTCTTTTTTTTACAATAAATTACCGGTGCGAGAAGAGATTTAAAAACAAAATCTGTTCCATATTTGAAATTCCCGTTATATATAAAATCATTGAATAAGTGTGAAGGAAATGTTATTTAAAGAAATATATTTTTAACGTTGACGAATGAAACATGTATGAGTTGGTTTAAATAAAAATATTACGATGATTCTTATAATGTAATGTTTATTTTTAATGTGATAAAATTAAGAAGTGTACTTACTACTCGTGGAAGTGTGTCTGTGTTAATTTGTAATGCAGCGTGTGATGTGTTTGTTTTAAAGTAATCCGTTATTCCATAATATAGAGATGTTATGTGTTCGGAATAGCGGAATGATATTTCCATAATCTGTAATTGGCGATGTTTCGAATGAAATAAAAGTCTAGCCGTATTTTGAGTGGTGGGTAGAGTAGAAAAATTGCAGTGAGTAAGTATAGTGACCACTGTCTATATGGATGTTGTATGAGAGAGTAAGTGATCTAGGAATAAATATAGTAATTATTATATGTTGAAGAAATTATGCAAAAATTCCTGCAAACACGCTTGAGTGAATAAGAATGATGCAGTGTGTATTTTAGTAGTGTATGATGCATGTGGTTATTTTCTTACTCTCGTCAAAGGGGAAAAACCAGTCCACTTTATATATATAGAAGACAGAAAAAAAGTTTTAATCAATATTAAATTTTTCTTTAATCATTTTTTTTTTTGTAATTTAGAGGGTCTTTTTTCTTTTCTATGACAAATGTCATCATCATCATCATCATCATCATCATCATGTTGACTCCTTGGCCTTTTGGCTAGGAGCAAAATGTAGTATCTGTTCTGAATCTGCACATAGTTTTTATGCCCTCGATCAGTGAAGGAGACATCTTTCTAGACCGAGATAATTTAAATTTTGTTCCCATCCAGAGTGCCCCTTTTTTTTGGGGGGGGGGGCTAGATTTTCCCCACGTTAAATATTGACATTGTGCCTAACTCTGCTCTCGTGGGAGGAAGTAAATAAGAACAGCGACAACAACAACAAATTTATTTTTTAAATAATAAACGCATGTATTTAATTATTAGCAGAAACTAAATTCTTTGTAAAAAGTAATTATTCGAAAGTTATCGAGGTTGTTGTAATGCGTAAATATACGCGTGCGAAAACGTAACCGAAAAAATAAAACAGCAAATGATGAAACGGAAGCTATGATTTTGAATTTTAAACTTAATTCATTAAATCGCTAAAAATAATATTACTACTGATAATAATTAAGAAATTAATATCAAGAAAAGTTTGTCGTATATATATAATAAAATATCAGAATCAAATTATAAGTGAATAGTATTGAATATGAATTTATTAGACAATGGTTAAAAAATGAATATGCAAATAATTTATAGCGTTGAAAGTATTTAGTCAGGTTTTCTGTGAGTATATATATATATATATATACGGTTTGTTAAACTAGATTAGTGTATAATTGAATTAGGTAACAAAAAATCTTGCTCCCTTGGCCTTTTAGCCAAGATCAGAGTGTAGTATCTGTTCCAACGGATGCTCACTCTGTAGACTGGTATTGTCTTGGCCTTCGGGTCTTGATTTCGCCGGTCTGAGGTTCTGTCCTGTGAAGTTCTAAAAGGTCCACCCTCCCAGGCTTTGCCTTCTCACCCTTTGAGAAGGGGTTAGTTTATTGCTAATCGCCTGAAGCGCCCCTACCGGGGAATGCTGACGGGGCTGCCTAGGCATTTTTTGTAGGCCAGAGTGCTCATCTTTTCCGGCGCTGGCTTTTCAATCCCACTTTCTGACCTTGTGTCACATCTTACCGCTGTGGGAGGGAGTATATATATATATATATATATATATATATATATATATATATATATATATATATATATATATATATATATATATATATATAAAATAATGATTGAATTAGGTAAAGGTGATTTTATATAGTTCTGATAAATGAAAAAAAACTTTCGCATTTGTTCCTTTTCATTATATTATTTTGATATGTTCGAATTATGTTGTGAAACAAATATCTTTTATGTATTAATCTTTAAATACCTGCGAAAATACAAGAAATATGTTGTAAAACAAATATTTTTATAAATATTTTAATTGTTTGAAATAAATTATTTTAATATAGACTTCTTTTATTATCTCTTCTCTGTTCCCATTTTTATATCGAGTACCGCCCACGTTAGATATATGCCAGTATATCGGCTAATTTACTAATTCAAAAAGTGTTTTTTTCCTCTTTCATACGTAATACTAAGTTTATTTTAACGTAAATACTTTCAGCATGTCATAATCTTTAAACTACACAATTTTTTAGTTACTGTATATCGTCTTTCTGATATGTGTCGGATGTTTCAGGATTCGAAACATACACAATTTAAAAACTCAATTAAAAATGGTAAATCAGTTGAAATCAATTAGAAAAATTGGCACTACGTACAGACACATTATTTTTTTAATCAATTAAAACAGAGTAAATCAATTAAAATTATTTTTCAAAAATAAACACTACGTACGGACAATCATGCATTAAAAAAAATCAATTTAAAAAAGGTAAATCAATTAAAAATTAACACTACGTACTAGTTTGGTTCACCCAGATTCGATTTTTACTGATATGAAATGAGTATATTAACACTAAATACGATCAAACACATAACAAATCAATTAAAATGTAAATCAATTAAAATCAATTACAAAAATAAACACTACATACGGACAAATATACAACATTTTAAAAAATCAATTATAAAAATCAATTAAAATCAATTAAAAAAATAGCACTACATACATTAAACATTTCATAAATCAATTAAAATTAAGTTTTAAAATGTAACACTACGTTCGGACAAACACACAGCATTTTAAAAATCAATTAAAAAAGGTAAATCAATTCAAATTAATTTAATACTACATACGGACAAACATACCATTTTAAAAATCAATTAAAACAGGGTAAATCAATTAAAATCAATTAAAAAAATTAACACTACGTACGGACAAACATACAACATTCTAAAAATCAATTAAGAAAAGGGCAACCAATTAAAATCAATTTAACAAATTAACACTATGTACAGACAAACATAACATTTGAAAAATTAATTTAAAAAGGTAAATCAATTAAAATCCATTTAAAAATGACATTACGTACAGACAAACAGTCAATATTGATAAATTAATTAAAGAAAAGTTATATCAATTAAAATCAATGAAAATTATAAGTACGTAGGACCAACACACATATAAAAATTAATTAAAAAGGGTAAATAATTTTTTTATTGACACTACGTACGGAAAAACACAATATTTTTTAGAAATTAATTAAAAAGGTAAATCAATTAAAATCAATTTTAAAAATCAACACAACGTACGGACAAACACACATTTTAAAAATCAATTAAAAATGATAAATCAATTAAAATCAATTTTAAAAATTAACATAACGTACGGACAAACATACACAGTTTTAAAACTCAATTAAAAATGGTAAATCAATTGAAATCAATTAGAAAAATTGACACTAAGTACAGTCACATATTTTAAAAATCAATTAAAACAGAGTAAATCAATTAAAATTATTATTTTCAAATAAACACTACGTATGGAAAAACACACATAAAAAATCAATTTAAAAAAGGTAAATCAATTAAAATTATTTTTCAAAAATAAACACTACGTACGGACAAACACGTATTTAAAAAAAATCAATTTAAAAAAGGTAAATCAATTAAGATCAATTTTAAAAATTAACACTACGTACAGACACATTTTAAAAATCGATTAAAGAAGGCTAAATCAATTAAAATTATTTTTGAAATTAACACTACGTACGGACAAGCACACATAAAATAAAATCAATTAAAAAAAGGGAAATCAATTAAAAAAAGGTAAATCAATTAAAATTATTTTTAAAAGTTAACACTACGTACGGACAAGCACACATTTAACCCTGCACGATCTAGTATCATTTGAACTTGCTAATTAATCTCCAAGGACGATGTTCCTCAATCCCTAGAGTTAAACGCCTCGACGTCCCCATATTGATTAAGGTAGACACTCAGTTGTTTTTAGGAGGAGGAGGAGGAGGAGGAGGTACAAGCATTGTGACTTTCATCTTTAAAAGAAAGATGAAAGTCACAATACTTGCACTCTGGCTCAAGGTGCACATTTTTCCAATGCATCGACTGCCTTTAACATTCTCTCAGCTTCTTCTGGGTTAAGAAGCAGCACGTCAAACAAGATGAAGCTCCGTAGGCAAATGTAGGAGACAGGAGCTCCATCATCATTTCTTTTTGATGACAATCAGTCTTCTGGGTTTTTTTTTTTACATCAAAAGTCACTAGCAATAGAGTATGGCATTCCTGATGTGAGGACGTATGGCCGGGGTGGAAGTCTTTGTTTAATGGCGGGAGATTCGAAAGAAGAACAATGGATTTTTGAATTTTAACCACAGTCGCGAAGGATGCCGGTCAAATGGTTTTGCGATAATGAATCCCCCAACCATAGGTAGTGTGATAGATGCCTTTATAACGGTACGTCATCTCACTGTTAAATTCCACCATCGGACCACGTGGAGATTAAATAAAACAGTTTAAGACAACAAAGAGAAAGGAAGAAAATATTATTTAAACTTACCTTAAAGAAAGCGAAGAAATGATGAAGCTATACACATATACGAATAGGCCTTTTATAATGGTTAATAAAAAAAGGAAAGGAATAACATTTTTATTAACAAAACAATTTATTTATTTAATATTTAAAAGAGAGTGTACGTTCATAATTGGGGCGTATAATGCGATGCGTGTTGAAATGTCTCTTTGTGTGTAGAATGCAATGTGTGTTGAAGACATAAGAGTTCGTTGGGATTGAAAGATTACCAGATTGTAGAATGTTCATCAAATTGAAAGATAGATAGATTTCTTGAATCGAAAAGGGTTACCTTTCTCTTCCTCCCTCCTCCACACAGCTCGTTCGAGCTAGTGGTGGGGGGGGGGGGGGGGGGATCGCCGAGAGTTCTTTGTGCGTTCTTCTCAGAACGCTGAGGGGAAAAAAGAGAGTGAGGAAGGGACGCGTCCCCTTCTTTATAGATTTAAGATCACGTGCGGCCGAGCTGACCTGTCGGCCGCCCATTGGCCAGAAACCTCCGGCCAACGTGATTAGGCGAGATTTCGCGAGTTTCTCCACTTCAGAGGCGAAGAAGGGTTAAACAAAGAAAGAAAGAAAGAGAGTAAGAGAGAGTACCTTAATTGTGGTGTTCACCACAGACGTTCCTGTCAATGTAGTCCTAGGATGTGGACTGAAATAGTTCCCTATAATCATGTGGCGGCAACTGATTAGACACGGGGCCTCACGCTGCTCTCTTTGCTTACACTGACTTCTCTGATTGGCTAGTCGGGATAGAGATGGTAGTATTGCCGGATACTTGCCAGGCTGGTTTAGACGTCAGGGACTTGGGAGATAGCCTCGGAGGGATGGCCAACTAGAAAGATGAATCAGGGATGTGGGTGATGCGGATTTCGTCCCACCTTCCAGTACACTAGGCAAGCTATTGATTCCTTTGAAAACAACACTGATTACACTTTCTATTCCTGAGCTGGGATTACCTTACAGCGTCTCAGAGCAGAGGAAGCAGTGTTTGGAAGGTAACCAGCACTGCGCATGGAACAAGTGGTTCCCAAATGTTACAAATACAATGTGCTGGTGAAACATGTGGAAGCTCTTATGAAGAAAAGAACCTAGATGGCAGTTCTTCCAGACAAACACTTCTTTGAGCCATGGGAGACTCTGACAGGGCACAGACTATCGCTTCCTGTCAAGGAGCTAACCGAAGTCCCCCTCAACTGAACCGGACTGTAGATACTAGGGTAGCACCTCTTGCTGGTACAAAGGTATTGCTCTGTGTAACACTGTGGGACTGCTGGATGCCGCATCTGCCTCTCGGACGGAGTAGTTTCTGTCAACCCCGTTCTTTTGTTCAAAGTGTGTCAATGGGATGAAATGGTCATGTGCACTAGTAGTTTTCTGCCGTACAAGGCAGCATATTTATTTGCTGGACCTAGTGCTGACCCAACCAGCTTGCTATTTAGTCAGAGCAAGATGTTTGACATAAATGTTATGCCAGGAGTAAGTTCTTCCCGGCTCTGACTCGAACTAGTTATCTGCAAAGTAGAAGAAATAAGTGTTAGACAATTCCCTTGAGGGGCGAAAAACAGACCAATAACAATGGAGATTTTAAAAAATCTATATCTCACTAGGAGCAGGAACATCCTTTTATGACTTACTGGACGAACCTGTTAAAATACAAGAATGAGACTAGGGACCACGAATATCCCTTTGTGACTTACTGGAAGAACCAGTAAATAAAATTTAAAAAACAAAAAAAACAAAAACGATTGAGTTAATATCTTGACGAAGCAGTTATGGTCAACAGCTGGACATGTGGACTAATGTTGTTAGGCAAACTGAAACAAGCGTCCTGTTGTCAGACAGAAAATAGATTAGGATATTAATTCAATATAGTCTCGGCAAAGAGCATCAGATATGAGCTGTTATCTAAAGAGACGATTTAATTTGTTAAGAGAGATGTTTAAAACCCCAGAGAAAACGGATAAACATGGAAAAACATATATGAAAGTTGAATGAAAGATAAGACATGCATATTGTTGAAGGAAGAATAAAACGTAGTTTAAAGGTAACACAAAATATTTATATATTTACAAATTACAGATCAATAAGTGTGTATTTCAAGTGTCCAGTTAGAGAAACGATAAATGGTCATTGCTTTGTTATTTATGAGTATGTATGTATGTAGTGTAACCATGTGTCGAAGTGTGTGAATGTGCGTGTCGCCTTTTGTTCGTGGTTGTACGAATGTGTATGCGTGAGAGTTGATAATTCGTTTAGGCATTTGAATGTGTGTGTCTTTGTCAGCAGTGTTTGGTTGTATGTGTGTGTGTGTGTGTTTGTATTCTCTGAAAAAGAGGAAAAAGAGGAAAAAGAGAAGTGGAAAAAGAGAAAGAGGCAGATTTTTTTTTATATGTTTGATCAGTGGTTTTGGCGGACGTAGTTCAGAGCACCCCACGTGATCAACATTTTTAGCTTTTTTGCGCCTTTTTGTTAGACTGTCTCTGGGAGCTGATTTTTATCGCCCCAGTTTGAGCTTTTGTTGTTGAAGTGAATTCTGTTTGACTTCTGTTTGTATGTTTACGCCGTTTGTTGATGCCAATCCGATAGAACAATCGACAGATTTACTGGGGCAGGAACAGAAAGGAACAAACAGTGGAGGTCTGGATTGTGCTTTCCTACCTATCTGCTTATGCGGGTTGGCTTCCACACTTCAGGATGTTATACATTTATGTATAAAGAATAGAAAGAGAGAGAGAGAGAGTTTGTTACATCTATCACTATACTGTGATCATGGTGATCAGTGCCTGTAAGGAGATGATGAGAGGGATGAAAGGGGTTATCCTTTTATCTTCTCGTAAAGAAACGGAACAACGAAAAGTATTTCTGTAACTATAACAAAAAGGGGTTTATTAACTCAAGGTTACCTATACCGTTTGGTATAGGTAGATGAGAGTGGGACGGTGTCTGTCTGAGGAATAGGAAGAATATAAGAGTTCTTAGGGCCGCCCTTGGGTTTCTTCAAGTGAAGATGGTAGTAGTCATCAAGCGGCGGGAGAGAGAGTGTTTCCTTGTTCCTCGCTGATGCTCTCCGCGATGTGTCCAAGCTGGTGCCAGGAGGTCGTCTCTTTTTCCTCGAACCTTAAGAGGACATAAATAGTCCCTTAGGGAACTAACGATATTACTGCGCACTGTGATTTGATTGGACAAGCCAGCTCACAGGGACAGTGATTACGCATTCAAAAGTAGTCCCTATTGGTGACTGCTAGATGCCTAGTAACTGTCCTACGAAGCAGGTTTCTGTTTACTCGCTACTGAATTCATGTTAAGAAACAAGTGAAGTACTGCAATGGACCAACCAGAAAGAAATAGTAAATTAAATAGCTAATTAAGAGTGTTGATTTGCAAACAGCAGCCCCAGAGAATAAAAAGGTAGAAAGGAAATATTTTAACGAAATAAAATTATTAGTTCAATTTTTTTTAAGTTAAAAATAGTAATAATATGTATAGAGTACTGTCGTGGAGGGGGATGGCTGGTTGAAGACATTAGTTTCATTGTAAGCGTTCCTTGACTCGTAAGAGGTGGTATTGCTTTCAGCTACTAGTGGAGGGGAGCACGTAGAGCCTGTCTTCGTCCCCTCTGGGACACTCCGCGCCACGCCGGTGAACCAACTACCGATCCTCTCCGGTATTGTCCCATCCGCTATCCGACGAGAAACAACTGTCCTGGCACTGTCACGCAAGGCCAAGATCGACAAAAGACATCTGCTCCACGACATCATGAGCAAACCCCCTCCACCAGTACGCCTCAAATCACGCCACGCACTCTCCCAGCACGCGAATCCGCTTCTGGAAACCGTCCCAGACACCACCTCAAAACAGATGTGAACCAAGAACCGCTGGAGGGAAGATTGGCAGCAGGCTGACCAACACCGACTGCACAGGTTCATCACCGACCCAGACGACATACCAGGGGCTGAGTTGCCACGAAGGCAATGGACCAATCTGAACCGCCTGAGAACTGGTGTGGGCTGTTTTTCTGCCATAATGAGAGCCTGGGGCCTGAGAGAGGGGGCTGCCTGTGAATGTGGCCACCCAGAACAGACAGTTACGCACGTCATAGAGGAATGCCCACTGTTCAAACCACCCAATGGTGAGCAGGGCATAGCGAACCTTGATGACGAGACAAGAACCTGGCTTGCCAAGACCGAGCTGCAGCTTTGAGGGAGCTGGCACAAGAAAGAAGAAGGCAATATCAAAAGAAAGAACGAAAAAGTTGTAGTAATATGTATAGAAACAGTCTATTCATACAAAAATTAGTTATGTATTACAGTGTGTGAAAATGGGATAGGTATTGTAGATGTGCATGTATATTAGATTTTGATGGTGTTTCGTGTTTATGTTTTTTATATTTAAAACTAGCAAATATATGCTAGGGTGGGAGGATTATATTATTATGAAAGAACTACATACAATACGTAGTTAAAGCAATATGAATTGTTTTGCACTATTAAAATAATTTCGAACACTATTGATAATGTTTACCCATTCATTAATTTTTTTTTTTTATTATCGCTTATGTTTGAATTCGTGTCTTGAAACATGACGTCAATCATAAATCTATGACGTCATGTCACAGCTATAATTATGTTGTCAATGTAATGTTTTAAGGTCTATTGATAAAAAAAAATCCAAATGGATCAGTTGGTGGAACGTCAGACTGAAGATCTCAAGGTTTCAGTTTCGATTTCCGGTCATGGCATCAGCTTTATTTGTTGGGAATTTATTATTTACTATTGATGCAATATTCTCCATTTGTAAATGCAGTTAAGATTTCTGATATTTCGAAATGAGACAAATTCTGCAATGTATTTATTACATTTTTAAAAAATTGACGGACAGACAGACAAAATCTCTATTTATATAAGATAGCATGTCTCCTGTAAGCAAGACATTGTTTCTGTCATCGCATCTGATCTGTGCCCCTTTTACTTGAAATATGTAGAGGGAAAGGTTAATACCAAAAGAAAGAATGACAAAGTTTATCCATACAAAAACAATTCATTTTTATTGATAACTTGTTAAGACAAGCAAAGTTAAAGAGTTGGTAGAAGACGAAAGTTTAGAAAGTCTTAGAACTTTTCAGGTGAAAAGAAGTTGTACTGTCTGTAAGGAGAATTTGAGGAGATTGAAGACATTGCCAAGGCTGCCGCAAAGAAGGTTGGCTCCCTCTACCGTGCTAGTAAACTCCTCACACCTGACATTATCCTTTATCTCTACAAAGCCACCATCCGCCCATGCATGGAGTATTGTTGCCACATCTGGGCTGGTGCATCATCTACTACTCTCTCCCTCCTTGACAAGGTCCAAAAAAGAGTCGCCAACCTAATAGGTCCCTCACTGTCAACCAAGCTCCAGTCCCTGTCCCATTGCCACAATGTAGCATCCTTGTGCTTGTTTTACAAATACTTCAATGGATTATGCTCCGATGAATTAGCTACTCTGGTGCCCCCTCGACGTAAATTCACTAGACCAACTCGACAATCAACTAAATCCTATCCATTCACTGTGGAGATCCCCAGATGCCGGAGAGCCTTCTACTCAAATAGCTTCTTTCCTCATGCTGCTGGCCTCTGGAACTCCCTCCCTGTCCCCTGTTTCCCCGACAGTACTGACATGCAGAAATTTAAAATTAATGTAAAGAGACATCTCGCTGTGCAGATTCCAGTTTAGGTTGACCCTCCAACCTTCTCCCCTTTTCTTTTTTCTCAGTAGCCCCTTACATCTACAGTGGCGGCCTGCCTTGTTTGGGGTGAACTACGTTAAGAAATAAAAATAAAAATAAAAAATATGTTCATTTCAGCTGGCGGCGTGTGCATTTACGTATGTGTAAATAGTATAGGCATTGTAGTTGCATGTGTATATTAGCATGCCTGTTTTGTTAGTAAAAGAATGAGTGTATAAACTGTGTATATGTATATGTTAGCAGTGTGTATATGCTGTTGTGTGCATCTCTCGTTGAGTCTGTCGAGGGTCTTCAGCCCCAAAAAGTTTAGATAGTGTCATGCATACTTGTTTCGGGTCTGGAAGAAAGACAGGAAAAAAGTGTTTGGGTTTTTATAGTACGCCCAAATTTTCGACAGTGAATATCCTCGTTTCTGCAGGTGGCTGAAAGAAACTGCTGATTGAATATTTTGTCCATTCGAGAGTCGATACGTAAAAAAACAACATTCGATGCTGCTGCAGTTCCTAACAAATGCTTTGAAGCAACTTCAAGCTGAAGAAAGTTCCAAGGATTTCTGCACAAAGCCATTGACTTATAAGGCTTCTTTAGAATCACCGCGGAGTATTTTTTGCTCCTCCGTCACGGTACAGATGATTGTGTTTTGTTCATTTCATCCAATTGATTCTTCTATCGTATCTTTGTATTATTATTTATTTAAGACCAGCCGCACTCGCACGCTGTTTCCGTTAGATGTATCAGTTTTAATCTATGCAGGTGATCGATTTTTTTTTGCGATAAAAAGTAAAGACTAAATAGTGGACCAACTGGACAGCCACCTCATGAAAAATAAAGCGATGACTTTTTTGGGAAGATAATCTTAAAAATTGATGCTTTATCGATAAACTAACAAAAAAACGACCCGCCTTCCAAACAGCAACTAATCTAGCTGTAGCCTTCTTTACAGAAAAACAAAGAAACAATTTTCGTTTCACATTTTGGTAATTTGGAGAAAAACAACAAAAAGATGATTGTCGTGGTGTTATTTGATATATTTCAATGTTGAGGAAATTTACTGTGTATGAACATAGTCACATTTTATTAATTAGGAAAAAATCAACAACAAAAACGTTATTTTATATGGTCTTTTTTATGTTCAAAATCGATGGAGATTTGATTTTGTATAAGCATAAAAATGAAAATGAAATCCCCTATTAAAAACTGGTTGTATAATGAAATGAATAAACGAAAAAGCGGAACGTCGATTAGTCAAATAAAACAATCGTATATTACTGAGTAATTTTAAATGTTTATTTAGTTTGTTTTGCCTTTATTATTAAAGACAGGAAAATGAAAATAAAAAATAATGAATATTTTTTAAAATACGAATCTATGGTCGTCATCATCATCATCATCATCATCATCATCATCATCATCATCATCATCATCATCATCATCATCACTACTACCAACAACAACAATAACAAAAACAAATTTAGTTAAAAATATGAACGTATCTATTTAATTATTAAACAAAAAACTTTCTTAGTCATTACGTCCAATGCAGAGTTGTTGTTTTTTTTAAATTATTCCAAAGTAACGTAAGTTTTTTATGTGTGTAAATGTACCGGTGTATAAACTTAATCGGAAGTTGTCATTTTAATTTTAAAATAATCTAATCAGAAGTTATCATCTGAAATGTTAACATTTGTTCATTAAATTCAAATATTTTTAATATTACTACTGATAATAATAACATTAATATCAAGAAAACTATTGTGTATATATAAGAAAATAGGAGAATTAAATTATAAAGGAATGGTACAGAATAATTATTTATTAGAAACTGCTTATAAAATGGCTGTGTTTTGGAAGTTTTCCGATCAGTATATATAGTGTATTTGAAAATATATTAAATAAGCCTAAGGTGTTTTGATATAAATATAGTTCAGATAAGTGGGGAAAAAATTTATTCATTTAGATAACTAAGTTTAGATTACGTATGGTTTTACGATCTTGCCACTCGGATTTAGGGTTAGTAAAATAAATGTGGTTAACAGCACTAAAAAGCTAGAATGGCCTGAAAATGGGGGAACATTTTAGGTTCAATTTATATGCGAAACTGATCCCCCAATCTAAATTCTGAACTAAGTATGTTTCTTGTATTTTTTCTTCTTTCTGAGAAATTTTGTGGTTTCGCAGATTATACTGAATCACTTGCTAAAGGCATCTTCAGGGTTGGATAAGTGTACGGCTCACCAAAACTGTACAATTTACACTTTTATGGTTCTCCGCTCATTGGAGCAGTGCACCTTCCGGTTGTCAAGGATGATCTTCTGCAAAGCTGCTATTGTAGGATTCTTGCTTACCTTCGGCTTACCTTCGCTGTGGGTACCCGGATTTCGTCTAGTTCGGTGTGTATCGTCTTCTGAACGACAACATAGGGAATGCCAGCTGGTTTTTTTAGAAGTTTTATTTAACATTAAACAGATACAGATCTAGTGGTTTGTTTGCACAGGAGAGGGATAAAAAAGAAAGGAGTTACTAGGGGAGGTCATTCCATCTCTTCCAACTCTTGCCTACTGACAACGGGGTGACCAGCTCTCAAATCTGCAGGTGCCTCCAGTCAGGAACAAAATAGGTCAATAAAGCCTTCCACCGTCATGACGTCACTTCCGACTTCCGTTTTGGTTCCTACACCTTTTTCGGGGAGCCCTCCTACTCTCTGTATCCCCACTATCTAACACGATGTTCTCTGTACCAAAGCATCTCTGTTTCGATAGTTGTCATAGGAAGTACAACTACCTGTAAAGAATAGAGGGATTTTTGTTCAAGGTTTACTCCCCTAGATCTGCCGTGTTCTGTCTATGTCCTAGGCATACTAATAGGCTAACCTTGTGAAGGAGGTGGCTCTTCACCATGTGTGGATGGCCATTCACTATAAAGAGGCTGTATTTTACACATCACAGAGTGCTGAGATGCATGGAGACCAGTTGAAGATGCCGCGAAAAGGCCATCTCACAAAAGTACTACTCATCTACAAACGTTTTAACCTATAAAAAGTCTGTATAACAGTAGTCCGAATAATCCAAATAATACAAAATCTAGTTTTCATATATTTTCATATCTTTTAAATAAAAAATGTGAACCGTTGAGTCACCCATTTAGATCGGGTTAGATAGATTTAATCAGGAAAATCGAGTTTGCAAACCAGTTAAATTACAAAAGATAAAAAGACAACATCCCAAATTAGTCTCTTTCTGCTCGTTGTTAGTCTCTGTCTGTCTGTCTGTTTGTGTGTGTCTCTCTCATATATATATATATATATATATATATATATATATATATATATATAACAGGTCTGTTAATATGTAGATAAAAATGGTTAATGGATAAATATGGCAAAGCAGTTTAAAAATGAATTAACTCATTCACTACACACTTTGGGACACTTTTTTCTTTTAAGCAATGTGGCATATGATGACGTCATTCAGGTATTTCCCTATGAGAACAAGTTATCTCGGTGAATTAAATAAAATAAGCTGCGCGTGCGTGGTCCTCCTCTGTATGTGACTCGATTTGGCGAGTGTAAAATACAATAAATTTGGGCAATTTGGGGCATTTTTGACCCCTCTTTGACCCCCTGGGGGCGCGAACCAGAATTTTTCTCAGGTCAAGGATGCTCATTTTATATCCAGAACAATTGCCTCTACATTTTGGCCAAGTTTCAGAAAAATTGAATGGATGGATCAAACGTTATGGGAGAAAAGGGTCATTTTTTTGTCATTTTGGGGACTTTTGACCCCTTGGCGGCGCGAAACAGATTTTTTCCAAGGTCAGCCATACTAATTTTCTATTACGAACAATTGCCCTCACATTTTGGCCAAGTTTCAGAGAAATTGAATGGATGGATGAAAAGTAATGGGGCAAAAAATGTCATTTTATGCCATTTCGGGGCCTTTTGACCCCCTGGGGAGCTAACCAGATTTTTTTTTTAAGTTTATCCTACCTTAGAACTCATTTTTCTTGTTTGTCCTACCTTAGAACTCATTTTTCTAGTTTATCCTACCTTAGAACTCATTTTTCTAGTTTATCCTACCTTAGAACTCATTTTTCTAGTTTATCCTACCTTAGAACTCATTTTCTAGTTTATTCTACCTTAGAACTCATTTTCTAGTTTGTCCTACCTTAGAACTCATTTTTCTAGTTTATCCTACCTTAGAACTCATTTTCTAGTTTATTCTACCTTAGAACTTATTTTCTAGTTTATTCTACCTTAGAACTCATTTTCTAGTTTATCCTACCTTAGAACTCATTTTTCTAGTTTATCCTACCTTAGAACTCATTTTTCTAGTTTATCCTACCTTAGAACTCATTTTCTAGTTTATTCTACCTTAGAACTCATTTTCTAGTTTGTCCTACCTTAGAACTCATTTTTCTAGTTTATCCTACCTTAGAACTCATTTTCTAGTTTATTCTACCTTAGAACTCATTTTCTAGTTTATTCTACCTTAGAACTCATTTTCTAGTTTATCCTACCTTAGAACTCATTTTTCTAGTTTATCCTACCTTAGAACTCATTTTTCTAGTTTATCCTACCTTAGAACTCATTTTCTAGTTTATTCTACCTTAGAACTCATTTTCTAGTTTGTCCTACCTTAGAACTCATTTTTCTAGTTTATCCTACCTTAGAACTCATTTTTCTAGTTTATCCTACCTTAGAACTCATTTTCTAGTTTATTCTACCTTAGAACTCATTTTCTAGTTTGTCCTACCTTAGAACTCATTTTTCTAGTTTATCCTACCTTAGAACTCATTTTCTAGTTTATTCTACCTTAGAACTTATTTTCTAGTTTATTCTACCTTAGAACTCATTTTCTAGTTTATCCTACCTTAGAACTCATTTTTCTAGTTTATCCTACCTTAGAACTCATTTTTCTAGTTTATCCTACCTTAGAACTCATTTTCTAGTTTATTCTACCTTAGAACTCATTTTCTAGTTTGTCCTACCTTAGAACTCATTTTTCTAGTTTATCCTACCTTAGAACTCATTTTCTAGTTTATTCTACCTTAGAACTCATTTTCTAGTTTATTCTACCTTAGAACTCATTTTCTAGTTTGTCCTACCTTAGAACTCATTTTTCTAGTTTATCCTACCTTAGAACTCATTTTTCTAGTTTATCCTACCTTAGAACTCATTTTCTAGTTTATTCTACCTTAGAACTCATTTTCTAGTTTGTCCTACCTTAGAACTCATTTTCTAGTTTATCCTACCTTAGAACTCATTTTTCTAGTTTATTCTACCTTAGAACTCATTTTCTAGTTTATCCTACCTTAGAACTCATTTTTCTAGTTTATCCTACCTTAGAACTCATTTTTCTATTTTATCCTACCTTAGAACTCATTTTTCTAGTTTATCCTACCTTAGAACTCATTTTCTAGTTTATCCTACCTTAGAACTCATTTTTCTAGTTTATCCTACCTTAGAACTCATTTTTCTAGTTTATCCTACCTTAGAACTCATTTTTCTTGTTTGTCCTACCTTAGAACTCATTTTTCTAGTTTATCCTACCTTAGAACTCATTTTCTAGTTTATCCTACCTTAGAACTCATTTTTCTTGTTTGTCCTACCTTAGAACTCATTTTTCTTGTTTATCCTACCTTAGAACTCATTTTTCTTGTTTATCCTACCTTAGAACTCATTTTTCTTGTTTGTCCTACCTTAGAACTCATTTTTCTTGTTTATCCTACCTTAGAACTCATTTTTCTTGTTTATCCTACCTTAGAACTCATTTTTCTTGTTTGTCCTACCGTACAAGTTATGTTCCTTGTTATAGGTTACAAATTTGTGAAAGGTGAAAACAAAACTAATAACTTCGATTATTTGAACATTGCTTGTAATTTTATTTTTTTAGGTTTTTCATTTAAGAATCTGCTATTGTTAAAAGTGCATGTTATGCGAATATAAAAAATGCCAACAAGTAAATGATTAATTATCACTTTGTGGGGATTTCTGTTCTTTTTACTAATTAGTTTCGTTCAGATGAAATATTATCGGTTGATATTTCGATGGTGAAACACGTAACGAAGCCTCAGAAGGTCAGCGTGTATTTGCCGAACAATGGCAAAAATGTTTATAACACTCTGAGAAAAACGAACGTGTATTCAAAATGGAGGTCTTTAGTAATAGATGAACTCATCCAGCTGGAATTTTTTTCTTTTAAACTTAATATTAGCATGAGAATGGGATATACAGTGAGAAACAAACTCACTAGTAATGATTTGCTAGTCTAGTATACCATCTATTTAATATTTATTTATTTATTTATGATGTTATAGACGTTTCGATCAACATGGTACCTTAGATTTCAAGCTGGGGCTCAGGCGAAAAATTCTGTTTTTTTTTTAGTTTTGATTATAAACTTTCGGCAGTCATATTTTGATGTATGTAGTTGCTTATAAAAGAAGTTATTTTTCACTATACTTTTGTTGCATACCCTTTAATTTCTCGTACCTTTTCTTCTTCGTTGCGTGGAGGGGTGTCGTCTCGATGTCGTCTAGTGGTTGAGTTCTTCCTTCGCTTCTGTACTGCCATGAACATCGCCGTCTGCTGTGTCTACAACAAAATCCTTCCTAACGCTATTCAGGAGGCGAAGAATCTTTTAAATTTTGATTAGTTTTATTCAGGCATCAGTTTTCTGTTGCTCTTGGAGATGTTTTACTAAACGTTGAGGGAGAGACCAAATTACTACTCTATCATAGTTAATTCCTAGCTTAAGTCCTTAGCCATTCGAGGAACGGGGAAGAAGGAACCTCATGCCTATATTCTCTTAGGGAAATAAATTCCCTTTTTCATTTCGGACTACATAGAGGAATACGTCTGTTCAGCTTGCTTCCAAAAGCCAGACTGACAAAACTCAGTTTCCCACACAAAAGCCCGTGACGTCACAGAACCCCTATGCGCAGGTGCACCTTGACCCTTGACCTGAGGTCTCATCAACGTGGTGGCCCTGTCAACGCTTGTGAGCTCCGACTGTGAGAACAGCCCTATTTTGCACTCGGTTGTACGAGTTCGCCCGCACTAAATCGCGCAAGCCAAACCAAACGATCCTCCACACATACGTCTACCCAACATGCGTCCGGCCTCACAGGGCCATGATCCAACACTTTTATTATAACGATTTATAAATAAAACTCAAGAAAACCTAGAGTTTTTCACTTGTGTCCACTCCCTTAGCTTGAAACCTGAGGTAACAAGTTGATTTGAACTTCTGTAATAATATAAATAAATAAATATTACGCTCTTATTATTAAATAATCGAGTACTCTAACGTGACGGTACTTATACAGATTAGGACCCAAGCTAATTATTTAACCCTAACCCGTTTGGTTCCGTTAGATAGAAAAAAATCCAATGATTTCTTTCTACCTAACGGAACCAAAAATATACATATACATTTAAAAGATCTATTCCCAAAGTATAACACATTCCAAAAGGTCTTCCCAGATCCAACCATTAGACACCGTGAGGAAGAATCTTTTCACCCACACCCGAAAAGTTGAGAATAACCACAACCCCCACACATTAATTCCAAAAACATTCAACCCCTCAAAGAAAAGAAAAACCAAAGCATTCCAAAAGTTTGACCCCTTAACAGGAAAATAGAGCAACTTGAAACAACAATAATTTTTAACAAAAGTTAACACTGGCGGAGCTAAATACCATACTTCTGCTTTGGGTCATTTTTACCAGTACGAACATGCTACATAAGACTGATGACTACGATTCGGTTGTTGTAACCTGGAATTTTTCATAATTTCCGGTTACGGTTAGCTGGGGTCCTAATCTGGATAACTATCGTCAGGTTAGGATTATGGTAAACTTGGGTACAAATCTGGAAAAGTATTAGTACCAAAGTTAACCATAACCATAACCTGACGAATTAGGGTTATATTGGGTCCTAATCTTGATAAGCACCATCGGGTATGCTTGGGTTCTAATCTGAAAATACGGTCGGGTTAGAGTTAACTTGGGTACTAATCTGGATAAGTACCGTCGGCTTAGAATTAGCTTGGGTCCTAATCTGAATAAGTACCGTCACATTAGAGTTAGCTTGGGTCCTAATCTGGATAAGTAACGTTGGGTTAGGGTAATGTATACTAATCTGGATAAGTATAGGGGTAGCTTGGGTCCCAATCTGGATAAGTACTGTAAGGTTAGGGTTAGGGTTAACAGATACTAATCTGGATGTCGGGTTAGGGTTAACTAGGGTACTAATCTTGATAAGTAACTTCGGGTTAGGGTAAGGGTAACTTGCATACTAATCTTGATAAGTATCGTCGGTTTAGGGTTAGGGTTAACTTGGATACAAATCTGGATAAGTCAGGTTAGGGTTAGCTTCAGTCCTAATCTGGATAAGTACAGTCAGGTTGAGGTTAGGATTAACTTGGGTACTGATCTTGTTGTCTCGGGTTAGGGTTAGCTTGGGTCCTAATCTGGATAAGTACTGTCAGGTTAGGGTTATAGTTAACTTGGGTACTAATCTTGTTTAGTCTCATCAGGTTAGGGTTAGCTTGGGTCCCAAACTTTTATAAGTACCATCGGGTATTATGCTTGGGTTCTAATCTGGATAAATAACGTTGAGTTAACTTGGGTCGGGTTAGGGTTAGCTTGGGTCCTAATCTGGATAAGTAACGTCACGTTAGGGTTAGAGTAACTTGTATACTAATCTTGATAAGTACTGTCGGATTAGGGTTAGAGTTAGCTTGGGTCCTAATCTTGTATTTTGTAACAATTAATTTCAGACATTCTTCCATTAAAAAAAAACAAAAAAAACAAGCAATGGTTATCCAATATTAGATTTATATTACAAAAACAAGACTTTGGGGGAAGATTTCAACAATTGATTTTAACAAAGGTTAAAAAACAATCAAATAACAACATTTTTTTTAAAAAATGATAACGGAAAAATGTCCTGTCAGGTTCCTAACAGTTTCTTCTTTCAATGTGACCACGGAAAATTGTAAATCTATTTGTCATACTTAATATTAAATTTTTAATGTTAATTATTTTGAAACATTAAAATAATTTTTAATGGTTACAAAACTAAAGCATAAAATCGAGATAAGTATATCTCTATTAACACACCATTTTCCCGGAGTTGTAGAATTAAAGACAGTCACATTCTAACATTTTATTATATTAACTTTATATTAACTTTATTTGGTCATCTTTGTTAAACAAGTAGCTTACAGGTGTTAGTAATGATAAAAGAAGAATATCGAGATCGCCATTTTGTAGTAGTGATTGCTGCATTGGTATCCATTCTACTAGTCTTGTTTGCCATGAAGAAAAAGGTAACCAAGTTTGGGCTAAAAGTAGGGGTGGGACATAATGGGTGAAAATTTCAGATTCATGCGAGTAGTATTTTTTTGTGTTCATTTATACATAAATAACACTAAACAATCAAACATTTTGAAAAATTTGCAAAATTCAGAAGGTGCAGGCCAAAAATAGCCGTTAGGGTTTCATGCGACATTGCAGGTCCTAAAACATCCTCAAAAGCTATGACTATGAATGGATATAGATGGTTAAATCTGATATAGTACTTTAATTTAGTGATTGCTGCATTGGTATCCATTCTACTGGTCTTGTTTGCCATGAAGAAAAGGGTCAACAAGTTTGCGCTAAAAGTAGGGTGGGACATAATGGGTGAAAATTTCAGATTCATGCGAGCAGTTTTTGGCTATTTTACATTCATGAAAACCCTTTCACAGCCTGAAAATGGTCCTAAATTAAAGTATTATATCAGATTTAACCATCTATATCCATTCATAGCTTTTGAGGATGTTTTAGGACCTGCAATGTCGCATGAAACCACTTTTTCACCAAAAAATGATGGATTTTGAGTCCCGTGGAGCCCTAACGGCTATTTTTGGCCTGCATCTTTTTCGGCTTTCTTTTTTATTTGTTCCAATGTTACAGGTAATTCTCTGATAGTGTTTAACAACAGACCCGAGATTTCTTTTTCCTCTTTTAGTGCTGTTATAACCGTCTCTTCTAAAATTTCTTCATTTATGGGGATTAAACTTAACAGTCATCCGCATGCCCATGTTTTTTGGATGCTGTGTATTCCATCATAAAGTAGCAGTGTGGGTAGGAATGCTTTTTTTTTTTATCCAAATATAGTTACTAACGGTTTATGGTCTGTTTGAAGTATAAATGGTATACCATTAGGGGTGGGACGTAATGGGTGAAAATTTCAGATTCATGCGAGTAGTATTTTTTTGTGTTCATTTATACATAAATAACACTAAACAATCAAACATTTTGAACATTTTGCAAAATTCAGAAGGTGCAGGCCAAAAATAGCCGTTAGGGCTCCACGAGACTCAAAATCCATCATATTTCGGTGAAAAAGTGGTTTCATGCAACATTGCAGGTCCTAAAACATCCTCAAAAGCTATGAATGGATATAGATGGTTAAATCTGATATAGTACTTTAATTTAGGACCATTTTCAGGCTGTGAAAGGCTTTTCATGAATGTAAAATAGCCAAAAACTAGTGGCCTACACCTTCTGAATTTTGCAAAATTTTCAAAATGTTTGATTGTTTAGTGTTATTTATGTATAAATGAACACAAAAATACTACTCGCATGAATCTGAAATTTTCACCCATTACGTTCCACCCCTACTAAAAGGACAATTTTTTTCTCTACAATTTAAATCAATTTTGTTCAAATATTTTCATCAACGCATGGGCCGGAATATAAAATAGGTTGAGTCCGTTCACACATGTGTACTCTAGAGATGGAATTGAATCCGTGAGTTTCAACTCGTCTAACAAAGCCATTGTTAGAGACGAGAAGACAAATATAACGTCTTGTCGCATCAACATCTCAAACAGGACTGAGTTCAGGTCTTTTATCTCACCTGTTCTGGCGAAAGGCGACAAAGGAAATATGGAGTCTTATCAACACGGCGCTCAAAGGCTGACTGTTCAGAAAAGGCTCAAAACCGTTATGGTAGAAGTGCTATCCTACACAAAAGTGTTTAGGCCCGAACAACGCATCAATCGCTCCGTGAATGAGAACATGCAAACTCAAAAGAAAATAGATGTCAATTATGTAACTGCTACAGAGGTTTTGGCTAAGATCAAAGTGTAGTATCTGTTCCGATGGATACTGCACCCCATAGACTGGTATTGTATTGGCCTTCGGGTCTGGATTTACGCTGGTCCTGTGCAGTTCTAGGAGGTCCACCCTCCCAGGCTTCGCCTCCCCTCTTTGGGGAGGAGTAAGTTTATTGCTTACTGCCTGAGGCGCCCCTACCGGGGAATGCCGACGGGGCTGCCCAGGCAATTTTTAATGGCCAGAGTGCTCACCTTCTAGGGCGTTGGCTTTTCAAACCCCACTTTCCCGACCCGACCTTGGGTCACATCTTACTTGTGGGAGTAAGATAAAAACTGGCCTTGTGCCTAACTCCTGGAGAGAAGTAAATCAATACAGAGGTTATTATAAGTCCATGTGTCCTGATTAGGAAAATGGCATTGGGTTTATAATAGGAGAATGATATTCAAAAGTTCGTATGTACATAGATAAGAATAAGAGGCAGTTTGTGAGGCTAACAGAGTTCTTATTGTTATTATTTGGAAGTAAGTCTGTGTCGAAATCTTAGAAAAGTAAGTCCACGTGCCGACAGTGTAACAGACTGAAATAGGATCTATTTCTTCTCGTCCCCTGTGAGCAAATTGGTCATACGCTGACCAATCGGCTTGCAGGGCGTATTGATATCAACTGTCCCCTCATGGACTATTTTCTACCACCTGGTCAGTTGAAGAAGTCAGCAGAGAGAAAACGGACAACAACGAAGAAACATCTCTCTCCTGCCTTTCCCCTGCATTGTTCCAGCAGCAGCCATCTTCACTGGGAATATATTTGATGACGACCCGGCAGCCTCTTTTCTTCACTGGGACACAGTTCCAACCCTCTGTTAAATAAACCCTTTTTTGTTGCCTGTTACTCGGTTGTTGTTCGTTCAATTCATTTTGTGCGATAAATGTAAGGAAGGGACCAACACCCCCCCCCCCTTCTATTACAAAAGCGATAGCCCCAGGCTAAAGGCATGTTTCGTTTGCGTGCCAAGAGAGGAGTTTGGTGGTTGATCTGAGCAATATGTGTTGATTACACAGCCTTTTTGTCACTAAAAAGATCAAAAAGCGTGAATGCAATTCTTTATATAACAACTGAGAAAAGGTGTGTGGCTCCAGAAGAGATGTTTCTGATTGGTTAAATCCTAATCGAAATTAAATATTTGCTCCAATCAGTACCAACCTTTCAAGTCAAGCAAATATTTTAGACATCGTTATTCTGTGGCTTCTGCTGCTGCCATGGTTGTTGTTGTTGTAGTTGTAGTAGGAACTACTTCTACAGAGTATTGTTGCCACATCTGGGCTGGTGCGCCAACCACTAGTCTCTCCTTCTTGGACAGAGTACAAAAAAATAGTCTCTAACCTAATAGGTCCCGTACTGTCTACCAAGCTCCAGTCCCTGTCCCATCGCCGCAGTGTTGCATCCCTGTGCTTTTTTTTACAAGTACTTCCACCGAATGTGCTCCAGCAGACTTACTGCACTTGTACTCCCTCAACATAAATACCCACGACAAACTCGACTAGCAGCAAAATCCCACACCTTCACTGTAGAGGTCCCCGTAAGTCAGAAAACTTTTTTGACTCTAATTGTTTTCTTTCCTCGGAGTGCGTTACCTCTGGAATCCTCTACCTGCTCCCTGTTTCCCGACTGTACCAACATGCAGAAATTTAAATATAATTTGAACAAATATCTTCACAACTCCCTACTTAGGATGCCCCCTATAAATCTGACCCTTATTCACAGTAGCCCCTTACATCTCAGTGGCAATGTGCCTTGTTTGGGGCGAATGAAAGTTAAAAAAAAAAAAAAAAGAATTAAAAAAGAAAACAGTTATCTCCCTTACAACAACATCAACTAAAGAAAAGCCAAACATTTTTTAGGGTCTTTTTCTCTTGTGTTCAGTTTTCCTAAGTCAATCAAGCTGAACTTGTTGTTTTCGTGCAATTTGTGTCATCGGCTGATTGATTATCTTATTGGTGATTGAACTGTTTCAAAGAGTTCCTGCTACTTAACTGCACAGCTGCAGTGATCATCCAACTGTGTAAGTGGCATAATGAGGAGGTTAGCAGATGGTGCTGGTTGTTTTATGGCTTTCAAGCCATATAACACGCATTAAAAATGGCCTTTTGTTTAACCTGACAGTCACTTGGAGTCCACATTATGTTTAGTTGCTGGCCTGATGGGAGACCTGTCCTGGGAAGAGAGCAACAAATCATAAAGAAATCAATAAAAATCAATAAAAATGATGATGCACATTGAATCCAGATTGAACTGTTCCTGCTTCTTACAATGAATATTACCCTAGGATCATCTCCTGCTCTCTCACGTTCTCTGTCTGTCTGTCTGTCTTCCTCTCTTTCTCTCTGTCTGTCCTTCTCTCTAATTCTCTCTCTTTCTCTCTCTCTTTACCTACCTATCTACCTGCATCCTTTCCTGCTCTCTCACGTTCTCTGTCTGTCTGTCTGCCCTTCTCTCTCTCTCTTTCTCTCTCTCTCTCTCGCTCTCTATCTCTCTTTACCTACCTACCTACCTGCATCCATTCCTGCCTTGAGTACAAAACCGACTTCGAAATCTAGTGGAGGATGTTCTCTTCTCTTCCCTACACCCCTCTTTCTCACAGAAGAGAAGTTGCTAGTCTTTCTCTACGACGAACCGGTAATACCTGATGTGGTATTAGCCCTGGTCGGTCTATGCCGGCTTCCTCCGAAGGAAGAAGTTTACAGTGAATATCAAATTCACAAGGAAGATTAAATCTAGACAGTATAGGGAGATATGTGCAGAACAGGAGACTTTGATTGTATGGCCACGTTGAAAGAATGGGTGAGAATTCTTGGGTTAGTAGATGTAGAACAGTAGAGGTAGCAGGTGCAGTTCACAGGGACAGACCAATGAAAACATGGGAGGAAGTGATAAAAATAGACTTGAGAAAAAGAGGGATAAATAAAGACCTGGCCAGAGATAGGTTAGTTTGGAAATCAATATCTTAAAGCCGTCTAATGCATGCCAGCATGTAAAACGGATGTTAAACTGATGATGATGATGATGATGGTGGTGGTGGTGGTGATGATGATGATGATGATGATGATGATGATGATGATGATGATGATGATGATGATGATGATGATGATGATGATGGTGGAGGTGGTGGTGGTGGTGGTGGTGGTGGTGGTGGTGGTGATGATGATGATGATGATGATGATGATGATGATGATGATGATGATGATGATGATGATGATGATGATGATGATGATGATGATGATGATGATGATGATGAAACTTAGATTTGTTTTGATAAAATAATCTGTGTTTTTTGAAATATCCTTTGTAATGAATGGGTTTATTTTTCCCCTTAATTTTTGTAACTCCGCATGCAATGATATCAAACGAGGTCTCGATTCTGCTGGGTTTGCATCGATTTTCAAGCCAGTTGGCCGAGACAGAAGCGATGATGATGGCCGACCCGACAGCATGACACTCTTTGCTTTCAGAGCCGGAAAGCCACTCATATGAGACGCCACTTGCTCTAACCCTTTCACTCCATCAAGAATTGCGGAATCTACACCGCAGCTCAGTTCGCCAAAACCAGAAAATCAACAAATCTTTGGTTTTGTCTGCAGAACGAAGCAGACGTATTTTCGGATATCTCCTTCTCTCTGTCGTGGAAAACTAATGCCGTGTATTAGCACTGTGTCATGTTATTGCTGTGTAACAAAACTACACATTTAGAGATTATTAATACCCAAAAGAGAAATTGGGTGCCGTTATTATATACACGCTGTCAACCCATATAAAAAATTATGATTACAACAGCTGGGCTGCTAACAAGAAAAAGGAGAGAGGCAGACGACCTCTAGACACTGCAAATACTACTACTACTACTACTACTAATAATAATAATAATAATAATAATAATAATAATAATAATACTATTAAAGAGAAACAATATTTGTCATGACGTTTAATTTTCCAGCCTATCTCAGTTGAAACGTCAGGAGTCGTTGGCCTCGATATATCATGATTTATATAAGACATTGAGTGGATGATAACCACTTATAGGAACGAGCCCCGAGAGACTACTTGGGTGTCATCTTTCTAGCTATCATTCGAGGCAATGCAATTGTTCATTATGATGTCATCCTGCAACGTCTAAGTCTTGATTAAGAAAGCAAGAAAACTTTGTTGGCATGTCGAAGCAAATAAGTAGGGACTTATTGAAATGCACTTTTATTTCTAATAAATGTTCTTCGTTTGATTAAAAAGAAATTGCTACATCTGAACTAAATGACTTCTATGTTGTATTTTCACTATCTTTTCTTGGTCAGGGGTGAAGATGTTCTGCTGATTCTTTTCTCCGGAAGTTGTTAGATTCATGGAAAAGAAGACAACTAATATTGTATTTTAGTTCCTCATATCAATGTAGCTCTATTCCTGTAGACAGGAGTTGCTTGTGCCTAGGCCATCCCAACATATAGTCTAAGCATCCCGCCCTCTCTTAGCAGCTATTTTAACCGCAAGTCTTTCCCATGTCACATGATCAATCCAAATAACCAATCAAATTTCTTATTTGCTTAGCTGACCGTAAGGTCATCTCCATCAATCACATCTTAAACCCATTTCACCTGATAATAATATCCACGCTTCACCTTAAAATCACACAATTCTCTAGTAAATCATGCTGTTCGAATGTTTTCGTTTTGTGTTTTGCGGCATATCAACCCTTTTTGGATTATTTAATGCTACATCTAGCAATCTATTAGTAATAGAGATTTGGCATCCGTCTATCTGAAGCCGAAACTATACTATCATTTCTATTAATGTACTAGTGTACTATCTTCTAATGCCCAATTCAGTTTACTATACTATTTCAGACTAATGTACTATCTTTCAATGCTCAATTCAGGTGGAGGGCAATGTAGCATCTGTTCTTTAGTCATGATACCATCCTCCCAGGCATTACCTCCTCCTTTTTTTCTGTGGAGAGGATAGTGTAGTATCTGTTCTTTAGTCATGATACCATCCTCCCAGGCATTACCTCCTCCTTTTTTGGGTAGTGTAGTATCTATTCTGTTATCATGAGACCGTCCTCCTAGGAATTACTTCCTCCTTTGTGGAGAGTAATGTAGTATCTGTTCGTTCGTCACGATAGCATCCTTCTAGGCATTACCTCCTCCTTTGGGGGGGGGGCAGTGTAGAATATGTTCGTTCCTCATGATATCAATCCCTAACAGGCTAACAAAAATGTGTGACTGGATGAAGCATATTTTGTTTTTTAATGGAAATCGCTCCAGACGAGGCATGAAGCCACTTGATGTAAGGAGTTAAAAAAAATATTACTTCAAGGTAAAAAAAAAACAAGCGAACAATAAGTGTTAGATGGATAGATTTCGACCCAGAAAACAGCAATGCTCCCCCCCCCCTTTGTCAGAAACATCGCTCATTGAATATGAGGATTAAGGGACAAAATAAGGGAAGCGAGAGTGACGAGGCTGCCGAAAGTAAACCCAAGGTCCACCTTCTACTCTCCTCATTAGCTAGTTTAAGTAATAGTTTTATGCTTCAATTTTTTAATATCTTCAAATATTTATTCATGATGTTTGTTTTAACTTGTTGTTCATGATGTTACTTTATGTGTATAAGACTGGACATATTTTCATATTATACCTAGCAGAGCCGGCGGGACAGTTATAAAAGTGTGGGGGGGCTTCTCCTAAAAAGTGGGGGGCCCGGTTAAACACATGCATATCAACTTAATTATTGATGACCGTAAAGTGTGGGGGGGGACAAGTCAAAAAGTGAGGGGGCTGGAGCCCCCCCCCCCCCCTGCCGCCGTCCATGTCTAGGACAGATGTTATTTAATCCATCGATGAGATCTTTACAGATACCAACACTCTGGTTGAGAGTGAACCTAGGAATACTGGTATCTAAAGGGTGACTCCATATTCACCAATGCTCCCAAATTGGGGGCTCACCCTCGGATGCAATTCCATGTTATACCCAGAAGAGAATCTACTTTTTTTTATGTACTAACAAGTCACCACTTATGAATGCCGAAGGGCCACTCGAGGACAAGGGTTAATGAGTGCCAGATGCACTGTGAGGATTGGTCACGATGGTTGAAACTGATCCGAACCTGATTGTCAAAGAGGACGGCTCAACAAGAACTTATTAACATTGGACTTGAAAACGATTACCACTCTGGATCAGAATGGACCTAGGAGTAATAGTATCTACTGGGTGACTTCATATCCAGCAATGCTCCCAAATTGGGGGCTCACCGAAGGATGCAGTTTCATGTTATACCCAAGAGAGATTCTACCTAACCAATATATCTACGAGACTGATATCTACTACCATTCTAGGCCAGAGTGGACTTAGGAGTTATGTTATCTAAGGAGTGACTCCATATTCACCAAAGTTCCCAAATTAGGGCCTAATCAAAAGAATGTAGCTTCACCGTCATACCCGGGACAGGAAGTTAATAAGTTCAGTTACAATGTAAATATTTTATATTATGCCTCCCTTTGATCTCAATTACTCAAATACGAAATGACATAGAATCAATTTATTCTTTATATCTATGTCATGTCTACAGACTCCTTGTTATTCACTCTTTAATATCTGTTTTTTTTTCTTTTTTTTTTCTTTTTTCTTTCTTTAATTTAGCAAAGGTAAAAAGTATTTCACATTAATTTGATGAAGTTGTTTCCTCTTAATTTTTTTTATTTTATATTTTTATTCTTTATTTTATTTCATTTTCTTTTTTTTTTTTTAATTTTATTGAGAGTAACATTCTTGTAATATGTTTACACTGAGCAGTTGAACCAGTTCGGTGTATTTGATAAAGGTTGGTGTGTGTTTGGTGTGTGTAATGGTGAGCGCCCACACAGCAAACCCTCTGCACCGGAGAAACTTTTTTTTTTGGCAAACTTATGAAATCTAACGCAATCTTCTGGAATCTGTTTCATTAAAATAATATTTTTTTTAAAAATGAAAGGCTGTATCAACAACAGACTTGTTTAATTGACCAAGACATTTTGGTTGATCTAAACATTGGTGCAATATCCATTTCTCACTTGTTTCGAATAAATGTGAATAGGTAATCATTACTATTACCGACATAAATTATTTTAAAGGAAATACAGTTGGGAAATTAGTTTAAAACAATTTGTTTTGCTTTACTTACTCATTTGTGACCTATTACCGTAAAAAAAAACTATTCAATAGAAATTATAAGCATTTCTGAGCAAAGTAACCATCTTTGTTTAGTTAGTTAGTAAGGCAAACAAAGATGGCTACAAAGAAACCTCTTTGTTATAAGGAGCGGCTCGTTATGCGGGGGGGGGGGGGCTAGGGCAAATTAGCAGTAACTGGACAGTCTGAAGATTTCAGACAAACTATCTGGAAGATTTCTCAGGCTTAGCTTAAGTATCAATTTAGGTGACTCCTAAAGCATGATGCCACTATTCCAACGTCTATCTTTTTTTTTTTAAATGTGATAAAGTGTATATCGCCTGCGCTTTTTCGATGTTGTCTTCGCTAGCTGAAAATCAAACCTTCACTTCAATAAGCTCACAAAGTCTCTCCTGTTTTTAATTAGAGCCATCTTTATTTCCTACTTCAATTAGCCGACCTGAACGAGTCTGTTGCGAATTGAGAGAGAGGTTACGTTAACTAACTTCACTAGTTAATATTCTTAATTAACTTAATAGAGGGAGGAGTATTGAGATTTACTAATTGGCTCTTTGATTTCCGTCATTCGAAATCTTTCTCGTACAGTTACATTTTTGGTGATCTTGACTCTCTCACTTCCAAGTCAAATCTGATTCAATCCCGATTTAATTCTCCCACGGTCGGAACTCTCGTCTCAAATCTCGTCGTCAACACGCCAGGTGTAATCTGAACTTTTGACCTCACGTAACCTTAAGGTTACTCAACGTCGAGCCGCACCGTGGAAAAACACACCAAACCAAACCGCACGGAATGACTCAACCCAATTCGTGCAAGTCAAACCCGTCTCAACAGATGCATCCAAGCCATTATCTAACAGTTGTATTGTTGTATTGCTGTATTGCTGTATTGCCAATGAAATACCTCAAGGTACACACACCCATGCACAAAATGGCACTTGAGAATACCCCGACATTTAACGAGTGCTAATGGAGAAGCATCTAAGTTCGGTCTCCTGTACTTTCACATTAATTTTGCCTTAGCGTTTTTTTTTATTATAATATTTTGGGATCTGCGTTCACATTATACATCATTTCTTAGAGTTCGGTATTGGCACCCTCAGTGGAATTATTTACTGATGATATTAAATTGCTAAAACAAGTTTTTTTAATGGAAGTCGCTCCAGACAAAGCAGGAAGCCACTTGGTCTAAGGAGCTAACAAGAACAAACGATGATTAACGCAAAGACAGGAAATGCCTATTGACCTTAGTCTTAAAAAGAAAAACAAGGCTATAGGTAGGAGGAAAACAGTCAACAGGAAGAGAGTTCCACAAGCCTCCGGTTCTTGGAAAGAAGCTACTGGAATAGTAAGATGTATTATAATAAGATATTTAAACAGCGAATTGATGAAGACCATTAGACTAATGAGCCAAACGAGCTGGAACAAAAGAAGCAGCGAATAAATCAGTCAATTCTGAAGAACACATGACATAATAGTATAGGGCCAATCAAATTGCAGAAACGTTTCTGCACCTTATCAAGAACCCTCAAATGGGACAGAGATTCACCATCCCAAATATGATAACAGTACTCTATACAAGATCTGATAGTAGATTTAAAGAGATAGAGAATAGCTTCAGGTGCGAGAAAGTGTTTTGAGAGAATCGACTTTACGAGAAGCAGAAAGAGCAATTGATCTAATATATGAATTCCAGGAAAGGTTTGATGAGAAAGAAATATGATACTATTAAGATATGCATGAAAGGAAAGTTTTTAAAAAAAGATGCACCTGAAGAAGGTCAGAGATTAAATCGGCCAAAACGTTGGGAAAATAATAACCAAGATGAGAATAGTAGAACATATAATTCAAATGATACAAATTGTCAATTAACTACTTTACTATGAGTGACTATTTAGGAATACCAGGTGTTATCAATTAGGAAGTGGAAGTCACTATAAAAATCACTTTCTCTAATACGCATGGGAAATGTATGAATGTATTTATCTCGTTTCTCTAGTGTTGGGTGGAATAGTAGAGTAGACTGTACTCTCAAGCCTTGGGAGAGCACCAAGTCTAGGAGAACGAATGCTCTAAAGAAGCACTAGTCCCTCTCTGTTTATCCAAGCATTATTTACAATTACTTTGGACTTCTGAGTAATGCTGTGTCAGAAGTGCAGTCAACGCTTCCACAACCTTAACTTTGCCATAAACTCTTGATCGTGCAGGCGCCCTTTCAAATGGTATCTATTACCTCTCGAGACATAAGGAGGCCAATGTATACATTTGTTAGGACAGCTAACGAAAACGATTTATCTCCCTTGAACCATTTTTTAGGAGTTAAGAGTTATCGCCCTTGAAAATAGAGTCTTGCTGCTGGGAGAGAAAGTAAACAGACCACGTCTTAAGACTGTTAATATTTCATCTCGTGTACAGCGGCAAAATAACTCATTATTTCATTCTGTGTTCAGTTTTAATAAATCTGTTAAACGTTTATCTTGATAGTTTATCCATTTTCTTTACGAGTTATTATTTATTATAACCTAAATTACGAGGTTATAAAATCATTACTAAACTTTTCACCAACCTTTTATGTTTTCGTTCTCAAGTGAAGTTGGGCGACGACCCTCTCGGAGTGGTGGACTCATTTTGTTATCTTGGAGATATGTTGAGTGCTGGAGGTGGTTGCAAGTTTATCTCTATAATTATAGCAAAATCGAAATGGAATAAGTTCCATGACCTGTTGCCAGTCCTGACATCATGAGCTATCCCTCTTACTGCCAGGGGAAAGGTATATATCAGCTGTGTTATTAGCATGATGCTGTATTGAGGAGAGTTCTGTGCCTCACCCAGTCCACAATCGCCTGTCTTCAGTGTAATGACACAGCAATAATCAGATGGATATGCAATATCGAGTCAGATCATACCCAGCATATCAACTGTAATACCCTGTTGACGAGGCTGAATATGCTGAAGTTGGTAAGATGTTGAAATGAAGCATGTAGAAGAAGGCACACAAGACTAAACATTCTAATTGTCATATACAAATACAAGTATCCTAATACAATTATCCTAATACAATTATCAATGACAATTTTTATCACCAATGACACACCCTGGATCTCAAGGATGCTTCATGCCAAATTAGACACAATTCTACCAAGTAGTTTTGGAGCCTATAATCACGTGATTCTGGCAAAGAACAATTAAATTGTCACTTGCCAAAGTTGGTAAGATTCTGCAATGAAGTATGGAGAAGAAGGCACACAAGACTGGGATGAAAAGGATAATATATGTATTAAACAAATCTTGAAAAAAGACAAACTACAAAATGTTAAATATGTTTATTTAACATAACTGTTGTTGCGGTTTCAAATCTCGCTATAATTCAGCTACGCTCATGAACCGTAATAATAATAGAAAAGCTTATTGAATGCCTGACAATCAGTTGGATCACGGTGAGAGAAGCGACTCTTTGGTAAGAAAATGCAGACACCCTGAAGAAAGTTGGACGACCCAAGAAAACTTGGATGCAAACAATCAACAAGAATCTTACACTGGAATTTGAACGAAATCAATCCTAAAGGCTGTCAAGCTTTGAGACTGAGATTGCAAGCCGCCAGAAAATGTCAGACACCTGGTCAAAGGAAATAAGGCGATAAAATGATGATGATGATGATGATGATGATGATGATGATGATGATGATGATGATGATTCATGACTCCAAAATGTTGATGTCCATTTTGGCACGAAAGATAATTGAATTCTGAAACGGTCTCATTTAATTCAAAACTTAATTCATCTAAAAAAAAAAAAAGGGTTCAAATTGAATTGAATTTCATTGGAAATGTCAGTAGTGCAATGAATACTAGGGCAGACTTTGCATTTAGCATGTCGTGTTCGAGTAATGTTAGAGCTGTTGCATAACTTTTACTATTACTCTTTGGAAAGGTATGAACTTATATATCCTCACCCTAGCTATAAGTTAAACAGGAGAGTTGTCTAAACTATTTTATGGACGCCCTGGGTTATCTCCCTTTGAGAAGAAATTATTTTATAACCTAGTTATTCACCTTGGGCTTATATCCCCAAGTCTTGTTAACGCGAGACATTGGATGGCAGCTCTTGTACGAATATGTGGTCGTGAATAAAAACCATAATTCTTCATCATTTGTTGTGTCCTTCAAGCTTTGGTAAGGTAACTAGTCTAGGAGAAGGAAAACTTCACAATAATACCAGCTGTGATTATTCTAAGGCCCTACCACTCCTATCAGTCCCCCTTGGAAAACTTAGTCTTGAAAAGCAATGTTAATGGGGAGAGACATGGTTACTAATGTTGAACAAGCCGCGTGTGCGTGGTCCCTCTCTGTATGTGACTCGATGTGGCGAGTGTAAAATGCAATAAATTTGGCAATTTGGGGCATTTTTGACCCCCCCTTGACCCCCTTTTGACCCCCTGGGGCGCGAACCAGAATTTTTCTGAGGTCAAGGATGCGCATTTTATATCCAGAATAATTGCCTCTACATTTTGGCCAAGTTTCAGAAAAATTGAATGGATGGATCAAACGTTATGGGAGAAAAGGGTAATTTTTTTGCCATTTTGGGGGCTTTTGACCCCCTGGGAGCGCGAACCAGATTTTTTTCAAGGTCAGCGATACTTATTTTCTATTAGGAACAATTGCCTCCACATTTTGACCAAGTTTCAGAGAAATTGAATGGATGGATGAAAAGTTATGGGGCAAAAAATGTCATTTTTTGCCATTTCGAGGCCTTTTGACCCCCTGGGGGGATAACCAGATATTTTTTCAAAAATCGGAGAATGTCACTTTCTAACCTGACCAAAGTTACAACTTCATGCAAAATTTCAGAGAAATTCAATGGATGGTTGCGGAGAAAAATCCGGACTGACGAACGGACGGACATGCCTCAAAACATAAGTCCCCCGATTTTATAAATCGAGGGACCAATTATGAAGAGGACACTAAAGAGATTACTTTCATTGGTAATTTCTATTAATTCCTTCTTCTTGTCATAGCTATCATCCAGATGGGTTGGGTTATCACACAGAGTGGGTTGGGTTATCACACAGAGTGGGTTTGGTTATCACACAGGGTGAGTTGAAGAAGCTCCCATCAACCTGATTAGTAGTTGACCCTGCTTCACTGCATACAAGCCATTTCTAGTCCTGTGTGGCCCCAATTGCGATTTATTTTCAATTTTATTTCTGTATATACTGGTGCTTAATATGAGTTCAAGGTCCGCTTTGTCGTGACCCACGTCTTCAGTTGACTCTTCTATGTTTTTGGACAAGCGGTGAGAGGCTTTAAAGCTATTGGATCGTGATGAAACTCATGGCCAAACCAGCACAGTCACCATCAAAACTTGAACAGGATCATAAGAATAATTTATAACAACTAAGAAAACATCAGACACGGAAAAATTAAATTATTTCCATATATATTATTCACGAAGTTAAATAAATAAAATGCAAAAGCCGAGTTAATGTTATCTTCGCTTTTTTGAGAACTAAACTTGCAAGGCTAACCGGCATTGGCCAAGTATTAGATAAAAGAAATACCAGTGATAAATAAAATAAATATCTAATTTTTACATTAGACATCTTAGAAAAAAATATAAACAATTATTATCTCTCCAGTAATGGTAAATTAACGATGTGTTAACACTGGTTTAAACGCTTGTTGAAGATATTTCCAAGATGGCCGTTCTATGCTGAGTGATGCATTATGTATAATTATATACTAGCATGGCTACCCGGCATTGCCTGTGTATTATTATATAAAAATAATAACAATGATAAATCAAACATGATTTAATTGTTAACATAAGAAACATTATTAGGAAAAAAGATATAAATAATTCACATCCTTCCAGTAATGGTAAATTCAGGATAGATTCTTTGTAATTTAATTCATTTGTTATTTATTTATTTGAATAAATTTATTTCACATGTATTATAGTAAAAATAGCATAAGACTTTCTAAATATTTGATACATAACATACTGTCGGAAATAAATTCCAATATTAAAACATATAACATGTTCACCGTTTTTGCTCGCTTGATTCAGCAAGGAGATAGGTTTACATTGCTAGTAAAAACATAAAAATAGCATAAGATATTTTCTTTTTTGCTGTAAGTTTTGAAATGTTGAAATGGTTTTGCCGTATTTTTTATTTATTTATATCATTTTTTACTACTGAGTCATAGCTTATAAAGGTCAAGAGCCACTCGAGGATACGGGTGAATGAGATGGAAATGAGCGTCAGCTGAAAGATGAGAAAAACTGTTGGAGCACTGATATTGATCAATGGTATTAACTTATTAGTTATGGGTTGGGGTTATTTAGTTAGGCAGTGTTTAACGATATCTGTTATCATTCGACAGTGTTGTGGAGACATAATCACCCCTCACTGTTGCAATGAACTATTCCAATCAGACTATTAATAGTAATATTTAACAATATCTGTTATCATTAGACAGTGTTGTGGAGACATAATCACCCATCACTGTTAGAATGAACTATTCCAATCAGACTATTAATAGCATTATTTAACAATATCTGTTATCATTAGACAGTGTTGTGGAGACATAATCACCCCTCACTGTTGGAATGAACTATTCCAATCGAACTATTAATAGTAATATTTAACAATATCTGTTATCATTAGACAGTGTTGTGGAGACATAATCATCCCCTCACTGTTGGAATGAACTATTCCCATCAGACTATTAATAGTATTATTTAACAATATCTGTTATCATTAGACAGTGTTGTGGAGACATAATCACCCCTCACTGTTGGAATGAACTATTCCAATCAGACTATTAATAGTATTATTTAACAATATATGTTATCATTAGATAGTGTTGTGGAGACATAATCACCCCTCACTGTTGGAATGAACTATTCCAATCGAACTATTAATAGTAATATTTAACAATATCTGTTATCATTAGACAGTGTTGTGGAGACATAATCATCCCCTCACTGTTGGAATGAACTATTCCAATCAGACTATTAATAGTAATATTTAACAATATCTGTTATCATTAGACAGTGTTGTGGAGACATAATCACCCCTCACTGTTGGAATGAACTATTCCAATCAGACTATTAATAGTATTATTTAACAATATCTGTTATCATTAGACAGTGTTGTGGAGACATAATCCCCTCCTCACTGTTGGAATGAACTATTCCAATCAGACTATTAATAGTATTATTTAACAATATATGTTATCATTAGACAGTGTTGTGGAGACATAATCACCCCTCACTGTTGGAATGAACTATTCCCATCAGACTATTAATAGTATTATTTAACAATATCTGTTATCATTAGACAGTGTTGTGGAGACATAATCACCCCTCACTGTTGGAATGAACTATTCCAATCAGACTATTAATAGTATTATTTAACAATATATGTTATCATTAGATAGTGTTGTGGAGACATAATCACCCCTCACTGTTGGAATGAACTATTCCAATCAGACTATTAATAGTGTGTATATGTAATTCAGAAATAAAAATATGGTTGTTTTCTAATATTGAATTCTGAGTGCATTTATTAGTTTAACTGTCAGACTATTACACAACAGATTGGCGACGGGGGATTTAGTATTGGCTTATGTAATATAAACAAAAGAACGAACTAAGGCACAAAGCTGTAATGAGTAGGGAAGCAGTTCTGCGGTAATGTGTTCCAAAGTCCTTGCAATGAAGCTCTGCCCATGAAAATTACCCCTTATGCTAGGCATATGAAGGAAGAAAAGAAAGTCTTTTTTTTGTATGGAACCATTTCAAGCAACTGTTGACATATTTATAATTATCTTATGGAGCTGAGAACATAGAAAATAAACAAAGTGAAAAATAAGATCCGGGCAGGAGGCTAGGCACATGGAAAGAGAAAGGAAACTCATCTTTTCGATACAGTAGCAAAACGAGTTCTTGCTGTGAATGTCTTACAAAGAGGAACCAAAGATTGGAGCTCAGTCGAGCACCTTCCATGAGAATAACAATAGAGCAGAGAGAGAGAGAGAGAGAGAGAGAGATAGAGAGACAGAGAGAGCAGAGAGAGAGATAGCAGAGAGAGAGAGAAAGAGAGCAGAGAGAGAGCAGAGAGAGAGAGAAAGAGAGCAGAGAGAGAGCAGAGAGAGAGAGCAGAGACAGAGAGAGAGCAGAGAGAGAGCAGAGAGAGTGAGAGAGAGAGTGAGAGAGAGAGAGAGAAAGAGCAGAGAGAGAGCAGAGAGTGAGAGAGAGCAGAGAGAAAGAAAGAGCAGAGAGAGAGAGAGCAGAGAGAGAGAGAGCAGAGAGAGAGAGCAGAGAGAGCAGAGAGAGAGAGCAGAGAGAGAGCAGAGAGAGAGAGCAGAGAGGGAGAGAGAGAGAGTGAGAGAGAGAGTGAGAGAGAGAGCAGAGAGAGAGAGAAAGAGCAGAGAGAGAGCAGAGAGAGAGCAGAGAGTGAGAGAGAGCAGAGAGAAAGAAAGAGCAGAGAGAGAGAGCAGAGAGAGAGAGAGAGCAGAGAGAGAGAGAGACTAGCAATGACTCTTCTATGAGAAAGAGTTTTAATGTTATTATTACATATTTTTGAATTGGCAAAGACATCCATTTACATAGTGTACTCCTGATCCCATCCCAACATTGTATTCTTATTTTTGTTATTTCTATAATTTTTTGGTGCTTCTGTATTATTGGGGACAGATGAAATTTACATCTTTAATTTTGAAGAGTCAGTTGAAAGGGGAGATAAATACAGAAGCACCATTTTTTTTTATTTTACCAGTTATAAATAAAATAAAATAAAATCATGTACAACATCATCTTTGCTGTTTATGGATGTCTAACATTATCGCAGATCCCACGATATTATTGTAAAAAACAAATCCTCATATAAAATTAATACAACCATTGGATTATTCATAAAATTTTATTTGAGAAAACTTGTTTGACCATGGTATAGGGCTTTCTTTTAAATTGCATCTCTAGACAGAAAAATAAACACCACGGGTATATAGAATAAAGATGTTTTTTGTGGTTTACATGTTTTATTTTGAAAATTTTAGATGGACAAACAATAAATGCAGTTTATATATCTATATGATAAAATGAAGTTGGTCTATTTCTTGAAATTTGTCATCGATACATTCCGTCCTACAAAATCAATATTTCATTCTGAATAGCCATTTTCTTTTATTTACGATTCGTTCACGTTGTTAGGAACAATAAAGTTTAATTTGATTACATTCCTTTCAGAAAATACTTTATCCAACTAGGAATATTTTTTTAGATAGACGCCATATTTGTTATCAGCAAAAATTCAAGTAATCACTATGATTAACAATGATTCATTATTGAATTTAATATTATTTTATCTATATACTATTAAAACGTTTTGGTGTTTTTGAAGTATATCTGTACGCAAATAGAAACATTTACTGATAAAAATATAATATAATGTAAAGAAAGGAATTGTCCGGTGCCTACAACATCGAGCAAAGACAATATGTAGTAACAACGATACATATCAAGAGGAAATTGATAGTTTAAGAGAAACCCTTTACCGAAACAACTATCCAGAGAGCATTACATCAGCTCCAACAAATCTAGATGCAACACCAAAGGACACCACCCGAGAACTCACCACAGTTTGTATACCATATATGAGGGGCTTGTCGGAAAAAAATCAAAAGAATATGTAATCCATATTACATCAGGATAATATTCAGGAGCGACTCAAATCTCTGAAAGCATCTTGTGAGAGTCAAACCCCCTACGGAAAAAGTCATGACTAAGAACTGTGTGTATGCGATTCCATGTAAGTGTGGAAAAGTATACAAAGGTGAGACATGTCGTCCACTAAAGGTAAGGTCCGAAGAACACCAGAAAGCCATAATATGTGGAAAAATCGAAAAGTCGGGTATGGCTGACCACATATGGAAGGAAAATAGAAACCATCTACCATTATGGGATGAAGTAAAAATTATAGATAGAGAAGAACGGTGGAGAGTAAGACGACTCAAAGAAGCGGCGCATATGTTGGGTGACAATGACTTACTAAGCAGACCTAGTATAGAATTCAATACAATATGGGAACCTATAATTATAAATAATAGATAAGTAGTGATCTATAGTGATAAGTAGTTAGATCAAAAACAAGAATAGGGTTAAGGCTCCCAAAATTCATACTAGAATTGTCCGCAAGTGCCCGTGGATATAGTACTAAGTATAATTCAGTTCTAAGTGACAGTCATCTGAAGGTTGAAGGTTCAATCCTCAGTGCGGACGATATGAAGAATTGCGAATTACTGAAGACTTCTTCCCAGTCGTGGCAGATAGAACAAGAGCATGCTACCCCCCGTGGATTAAATAAAGGGTTCTGTTCGAAATTCCGTCCGGGTTCCCGAGTTCAACAAAGTACACCTGAAGAAGGTCAGAGGTTACATTGGCCGAAACGTTGTGATAAAAACACCCAAGGTGAAAACAGTAGTCCGAATATACCAAATTTTAATAAGAATGTACTTAAGACACCTATAAAATCACCCACAATAAAGCCAGAGAAATTTAAAAATGACTTCCTAAAAGTATATAGATAAATATATTTAAGCAGGAATAAACAAGATAAGATTGAATTAAGTAAACTAAATAGATTTTTATTTTAGGACTTATATGAAAGGTAAACTAAAGTATATTAATAAATTAACCTACATTTAAAACAGAATAACCTAAAAAAAATATTTCTAAAAGGTATATAAAAAACAAAAATAAGTAATAGACATATTTTTCCTAATAAATTAAATAAAACTAAGAGGGTTTCTATTGTAGGACTTATATGGAAACTTCAATAAAAATATTAAAATTGGAAATGACGTTTAACTAAAAGGCTTTGAATTACTAGGCTCTAGAGGGGGTTTAAGGAGGTTGTTAGTAGTACTTATTAGGGTATTCGACCAATAATTTATATTTGATTAGCCCTTTTATACCTAGTTATGTTCAACTTATTTAGATTCGGTTTATTATAACCATTCATATTTTGTTATTCACTACCGATAGTCATTAGCTAGACCAGTAAATGAGTAGATTACTAACCATTAAAAAACTCAACAGAAAGGACATAGTTGTAAACACAGCACTTCATAGCCATTATAGTAGCTGCTTCACCAGACTGTTGAAGGGTGAGGAGGCCACACCAGCATGGCTAGTAAAAAGTGATACGACCCTCATACCCAAAACGAGTGAGACAAAAACCCTACAAAATACAGACCGATCTGCTGCCTCACTACAACCTACAAACTCTTCACTGGCCTGGTTGCAGACAGCATTTACAGACACCTTTCTTCTAGAGCATACCTGGAAAAAGAACAAGCAGGGTGTAGAAGGAGGCGCTTAGGCATCAAGGACCAATTGTTGATCAATAAGATCATCCTTGAGGACTGTATGAAGAGGCAGAGAAATCTAAGCATGGCGTGGATCGATTACCAAAAGGCATATGATAGTGTACCCCATGCATGGCTCCTGCGCTGCCTTGATCTATATCCCTGATACTGATTTGAGTAATCAAATCGAAAGTACTCACAAAAACAGAAAAGAAAAATGGAACAAGAAACCCACGAAACTTACATACACTTGACCGAAATGCTAGATAGACTATTAAAAAAATTGAAAAACTATAAAAAGTCTTTTCAAGCAAAACCATTTTTGTGTTATTTAATAATGTTTGCATATATATATATATATATATATATATATATATATATATATATATATATATATATATATATATATATATATATATATATGCATCGTTCGTTCCCTTAAAAAGAACGAGAACACTCTGGTCGTTAAGCCCGCCGATAATGTGTTAAAATTATCATCGTTTCTTCGCTGTTTACAATTGGCCCAGTGGTTTAAGATGTCGGGTTTGAGTTGAAAAATACTTGTAATCCGGGGTTTCGAATCGCATGACCGGTAGTGAATAGTCATATCTCTATGCTGATGAGTCCCGATTGAAAAAAGGACGAAACGTATACGTACATAGATAATAAACAATAACAAATATATATATATATATATATATATATATATATATATTAACGGCGAGGAATATGGACGTTTGGGACATTTTGGGGGGAGGTCGAATGAAATTGAACAAGTATAAAAACGAGAGGAAATAATTTAAAAATTCATGAATGTACTGAGCCGGCTTTCGTCCACACTTATCAGAGTATTAACGTGGAAGTAATTAAATACGACTAAAAACTTAAAAAATTAAGATGAAAACTTGTGACAAGTTTAGGAGAGAAAAAAGAAAAAAAAATATGGGGAGGAGAGTCACAAGTTGATCACATTAAGTCCTAAAAGCCACTCCTTTTGTTTACAAAGGGAAGGTTTGATTGACTTGATATAAAAAGTTTCTAGGACTTTGAGGTGGAAATAGAATAGAAATAAAAATAGAAATAAAATAATAAAAAAGGAATAAGATATATATATATATATATATATATATATATATATATATATATATATATATATATATATATATATATATATATATATATATATATATATATATAAAGTTTATGCAGACATAGTTAGAAATTGTTTCCTTTGTGGATTTGTTTGATCTTACTATCATCTATATTACTTATATTATTTATACTAATGAATAAACCGATAAGAAAACAATAAGGAAAACAAATCATATGAAAAGCTCAGAAAACTCTATCCAGTAGCTTTATTTTTATCCGGATGTCCACTAATTAAAGATATTAGTTGCCTCTTATATCTTTTGTTGTATTAACCTTATATATATATATATATATATATATATATATATATATATATATATATATATATATATATATATATATATATATTGTGAAAACAATAGAATAGAAATAAAAATAGAAATAAAATAATTAAAAAAAAAGAATAAGATATATATATATATATATATATATATATATATATATATATATATATATATATATATATATATATATAAGTTTACGCAGACATAGTTAGAAATTGTTGGAGATGTTTCCTTTGTGGATCTGTTTGATCTTACTATCATCTATATTATTTATGTTATTTATGTTATTTATGTTATTTATGTTATTTATATTATTTATGTTATTTATATTATTTATGTTATTTATATTATTTATGTTATTTATATTATTTATGTTATTTATATTATTTATGTTATTTATATTATTTATGTTATTTATATTATTTATATTATTTATATTATTTATGTTATTTATATTATTTATGTTATTTATATTATTTATGTTATTTATACTATTTTCACTCTCACACCCACATCTACTCTTACTGCCACCCACTTCACCAGGAAACTTTTCTCTATTAAATAGTGATTACACTTTCTTTAAAATTGATTACCTTGGAATCTTATCCAACTTACTGTTTAGATTACCGTAATCAATATTTTAAAATAACAGCTGCTCGGAGCATCAGGTTCGCCCCGTTTGTTTATCTAGTCCTGTAATTTATTAGATAAGTAAATTTGTGTTATGGCATATGAAGAAAAACTTGGCAACGCGAATCTTCTCATCAGGTGGTGTGCAACAACATGTACTGGTTGACATAGTCCTGTGAGAGCCAGAGTTGTCTCCAAGGGAGATAACCAACACTAAAAACTACAATTCCTTGCTATTTAGATATAACATGCATTCATGTGTTTCATGAGGTTTTAACAAGACTAGAACGGATACATTTGTAAGATCTGTCCATTAAATCTGCATGTTTAACAATGAAAATGCTATTTCAAACTTAAGCGTTCCATCATCATCATTATCATCATCTGTTTAACGTCCGTTTTACATACTGGCATATGTTGAACGGCTTTTAGAAACTGACTTCCAAACTGCTCTATCTCTGACAGGTCTTTATTTATCCCTCTTTCTCTCAAGTCCATCCTGATAACTTCCTCCCATGTTTTCCTTGACCTTCATCTGTCGGCTGACCCTGCTACCTCAATTGTTCTACATCTACTAACCCAAGAACACTCATCCATTTTTTTCAACGTGACCATACCATCAAAGTCTCCTGTTCTGCATGCATCTCTCTATACTGTCTAGATCTAATCTTCCTCTGAGCTCATCAGATCTAAGCTTGTCTTCAGGACTCACATTACACATCCATCGTATCATTCTCATATCATTTTTCTCCATGCAACGCACAACCGTAACTGGCCATGTTTCACTTCCATACACCAACGCACTGTGTACACATGCTTGATAGACTCTTTCCTCAGTAGACAGTGGTAATGCTCTGCTGGTCAGCCCAATTGGATTATTAGTTTACAAATTACAGTTATTTAAGTGAAGCTACTGTGGCAAATCTTCAAAACAATGGAAATATCTGAAATTTTGTGTGTTCATAAAGCATCGCTTTCTGATGGGAAAAAAATACTGTTCAAGCAAAACAATGGCTTAATAAGTGTTAATCGGATTCTGCTTCATCAGAAACAGCAGTTGAAAGGTGGTATGCTGACTTTAAATGCGGTCATGCATACACAAATGATGCTGAACGATCAGGTCGCTTAAATTTAGCAGTTCCTATTTATCTACTTCCCACGGAGCAGAATGTGACACAAGGTCGGAAAGTGGGAGTTTCAGCACTCTAGAGGAAGAGTACTTTGGGGAACTTTAAAAAATTGCCTGGGCAGCCCCGTCGGCATTCCCCGGTAGTAGCGCCTCAGACAGTAAGCAATAAACTTACTCCTCCCCAAAGAGGGAAGGCGAAACCTGGGAGGGTGGACCTCCTAGAACTGCACAGGACAGACCCATAGACCGGTGTAAATCAAGCCCCGAAGGCCAAGACAATACCAGTCTATGGGGTGCAGTATCCATCGGAACAGATACTACACTTTGATCTTAGCCAAAAGGCCAAGCAAGTGTAGTATCAGTAATGGCGTTGTGCCTAATTTGTTTTCAATGTAAATTTTATATATCTAATGCAAAAAAATAATACAAAGTTTAGTATCTGTTCTGATGCTTCACCTTATCTTTTCTGTTCTCGGTCAGTGAAAGAGTGACCCTTCTAGACTGAAGCAATTTTTATTTTTTGTTCCAAGGAGTCGGATTTTCCCTACATTAAAAATCGATTGTGTCTAACTTTGCCCTCGTGGGGAGGCAAATAAATAGAAACATACATAATGTTTTACCTATCATAATAACTGACTATAATTGTATTATTGACTAATCTAACTTATCATAACAAACTTAATGGATTGAATTTAAGGACAGGATTTAAGGACAGGAATTACGTGATGAAAGGGCAACTTTTGGTTAGGTCAGTGAGTACTTTCGTATCATTTCTGTTTTTTTTTTTTTGTTATTTTTAATTTACCAACTGGAATGAACTGGTTTGTGGAAACCTTTTTTATGGGACTCGGGTTTCAATTACAGAAAACGGGTGTTAGGAAAAAAAACTCTTTTGTTTTCATTTTATAAATGTCAATATGTGATAATGGTTTCTACATTTCTTGACCAAATAAAATGTCTCCAAAAAACGACAGAAACCAAAAATATTAAAAGTGACCCGTCCAAAACAATATTGACAGAGTGTTTTGGGTCAGCAGACGATATTTTATGTCTTCATGATAGAAGAGTTCTCAAGGATTTGTTAAGTTATAAAATACATTTTATTTTTTGGTAATGAGGACATTTTTTCTTTTTTTTCTTTTTTTTTTTTTTATTAATAATTCACCACTTATCAAGGCCAAAAAGCCATTCGAGAATTAGGGTTAACGAGATGGATGGGTTGCCAGTTGAATGGCAGGTTATCCTACTACACAGAAAAGTCAAACATTTTAGTAAAATAAGTTTATATAGAGAGAAACATTATTTTTTTTTTTCATATTATGATAGTAGGAGGGTGTTTTGAGTAAAATCTAAGTTAATTAGTAAAATAGAAAAGAAGACGTGTTAAAAAGACTTATCGGCTTGATCAGACGATGCGATATAAAAACAGAATTGCTGACCTGGAGAAACGAAACGAAACAAAACGAAGCAAAGCTGTGTGTAATTATAAATATATATTATTTTATTTCAAAAATTTTAATTAGGTATAAAAATAATTTAGGGTTAACAAATATTTTTTTATTAACACTTCTTGTAAACTTTATTGCTTATTGCTTTCTGTGAAGGGGTCGTTTTTCGTTCAACACATTCCGGTCGATCTAAATCGTGACACTTGGCGGCCATATTGGATGAACTTGGGATTATTTACGAATTTCTTCGATAGTTCATGGATTTCAACCGTGCTTTTCGCACGTTTTCGTGCGTAATACTTGGATTTTAATTCGAAATGATTCCTCGGTTAATATTATTTAACAAAAACAACATAATAGTAATACCATTCCTAATGCTCGTCTGCACGTAATTTATGGCATTCTGTGTGGGTGGACCGTTAGTAGGATAACCGAATGAAGGAGGATATTTTGAGAGGGCTGAAAATGATGAATGGAATGAACAAAATTGGATTTCTTAAGGGGAGAATTTGTTGACACTGAATTTGCATCTCTCCAAGTTTAAATCTTGCTTGATATATTTTTTTTTTTCAAAATATGTCTGCACTATTTTAAATGATCGAAAAAGAAAATGTACAAAAAGACATTGAGAAAATTGTTTTTGTTGTTATTCTGAATGCAGTCTGGTTAAATAGATTCACATAGAAAATAAATAAATTTGATCCGCAAAGACCCGTGGCGCAACGGATATAAGTGCTAAGTAATAATCAATTCTAAGTGACAGTCTTCTGGAGGTTGAAAGTTCAATTCTCAATACGGGCGATACTAAAAATACAATTACGAATTACTTAAGACTTCTGGCTGACAGAATGAGAGCAAGCTACCCCCGTGGATTAAATAAAGAGTTCCGTTCAAAATTCCATACAGATTTCCGAGTTCGACATAAAAATTCCCCAGTTGGACAAGACGCACCTGAAGAAGGTTGAAACGTAGCCAAGATGAGAACAGTAGTCCGAATAATCCAAATAATACAAATTATCAATAATCATCTAAAAAATTTCGAAACAATAAATTGGATACTTTGAAAAAATATTTAAATGCACAAAACGTTTTTGTCCATACGCTTTTTTCTCTATAAACAATGAAAAAGGTAAATGAAAAAATAAAGCAAGTTAGTTTGTATATTAATGAATAAAAAAGTTATTTAAAATAAAGGAAAAAAAAGGGTTGACATGTATATTTTTTTTATATTTAATATAAAAAGAAAAATATCAACAATAAATCACACTTTTACAATATATATTTTTTGCACATGTGGAAAATTTTATTTTTCATTTTTTTAAGTTCGCTCAAAAACGTTTTTATCGGCAGACGATAAAATTTCATTGAAAAAACGTTCTTGTTAACAATTATACTTGGAGTCTTGATCAAAATGTCTGGTTCCTGCCTTTCTTCTTTTTTTTCTTTTAAAGTAATAACTTTTCAAATTCTACTTTGCCACTCTGAAAAGGAAATAAGCATTAACCTTCTAACTTCATATTAATATTTTAAACATATATTTACTCCTCCTTTTCCTCCAGTTGCCGTTCTTGGCCTTTTGGCTAAGATCAAAGTGTAGAATCTGTTCCGATGGATACTGCACCCCATAGACTGGTATTGTCTTGGCCTTTGGGGCTTGATTTACGCCGGTCTATGGGTCTGTCCTGTGCAGTTCTAGGAGGTCCACCCTCCCAGGCTTCGCCTTCCCTCTTTGGGGAGGAGTAAGTTTATTGCCTACTGCCCGAGGCGCCCTTACCGGGGAATGCCGACGGGGCTGCCCAGGCAATTTTTAATGGCCAGAGTGCTCACCTCTCGGGCGTTGGCTTTTCAAACCCCACTTTCCCGACCCGACCTTGGGTCACATCTTACTTGTGGGAGTAAGATAAAAACTGGCCTTGTGCCTAACTCCTGGAGAGGAGTAAATCAATACTCCTCCTTTTCCTTTGAATATTACAATGTAAATTTCTAGATTGCAAAACATTAAATTATTTTTTTTTATGACTAACTTTTAATTTATTTACCTGCGGATAAACAAACATTAAATTCAACATACTTTTTAAAATAATTAGTCGTGTTGACTACATAGAAAATAATGACGATTCTTCCACGATATTCTCAATAAATTTTGGTTAATTTTTGGTTTCATTTTTCCTAACATAGAAACGGTGATGCTATAGACTGCCACCCTCCACACACGCAGCCGGGACCACCGGGCAATGTTAGCTATGTAGTAGATAAGTGAACGGCAATAAAAACAACTGACGGATCCATTGAACTCCCCAGACGAATGACGCAATGACAATAAGGTATTAGCTTTTTGGGTGGCTGGATAACCATGGTGAAAATAGCTGGAAAAAAAAGCGAATGTAGCCAGTTCAGGTGGTAGGCTAAGGGATAACCGGACATTTAGGTTTTCTGATCAAGAGTAAATATATTTGGGGAACACTGGCTGTCGAACAGCAGATTGGTTCGTAGAGACGAGCCCGAGCTGAGTAGATGAGCAGACGAGTTTGGAGAGGTTGTACAACAGTTAGTTTTAGCTGAGATTCTCAATTTGAAAGATGGGAATTTAACTCTGATGTGGACGTCAGTGATGGGGGCCCCAAAAAACACACACACCCGTGTTCAACAAGTCAAGTTTACACCATGTATGTGTCTGCATTGTTACTTGCAAATTATAAACTAGTGCTTGCGCCTTCGACAATTGCCTTACATTAGAATCAACATGACCAGAATAAGAAGATGAAGAATAAGAAAAGCCACAGCACACATGCGTTTGGGGTCGGTGATCGTCCAGGAGTCGACATGATTATACAGAAACAATGACATTTTGTGATAATTTTCTTCACTAAATAATACTCAATATTTGGGATTTCCAAATAGAAAGGTAACTAAGGACTTTACAATCATATTTTTTTTTAATTTCCAATAAAATAAATTTAAATTGTCATCAAATCCACACAAGAATGTTTACAGGCCAAATCGACTCAGTGGTCAACAAACTCACGTTGTAAATAATTAATCAAATCTATGATAGTATATCTAAAATAATTCTAGCCACCATAATATCGAGCATACGTGAAAAAGAATTAAATAATTTAACGCATCCACGAAGACAAAAAACGTAGTGTCGACGGAGGAACCTCAATTTTCTATCTAAAGAAAAATATTTCAGATATCGTCTGCAAAGTTTATTTCCAACTGTCATGTGACTCAAATCAACCAATCAAATGACGACACAAAGGGCAACCATTTTAAACTGGATATAGAGAACGTCTGCTCAGAATATTTTAAACACGTTTCAATAACAAATTTGAATCAGTTAAAAATTGAATCGTATAAGCTTTTCTTTCACTGAGGGTTTTAATTCAAAATGTAATATGCCCATTTAAAAAAAAATTAAACTCTCCTGTCAAAAAGAAAAAGAAATAAAAAAGAAAAAATTATCTTTAATTGAATACCATCAGAGTTTAATATTATATTTTCTATAGAAGTAAAAATAAAGGCCATATTATTTTTTAAATAGTATCCAAACAGAATACACAAAAAATGAAATATAAAATTTCCACATCAGAAATAAATACATGCTTAATCAAATTACAGCCAGCAATAATAGAACTAACGTATCAGAATAAGGACTCCATATAAGTAAGAAAAAAAAATATTGCAAACATTATACAAATAAATAAATAATCAAATAAAACATACAAACAATTGAATAAGAAATCTGAGATTAGTTAAATAAATTCAACAAACAAAGCCAATTAACAGAATTTCCTTTATAAATTAATACCAAAGATAACAGATTTGTCTCCCTTTAACCAGTAAACCGATCAGTCTCCATACCTAAAACAAAAGACACTTAAAACCAATAAATCAGAATAAGGACTCCATATAAGTAAGAAAAAAAAATATTGCAAAGGCAAGAATCAATGCATGAGGAAACATATCTTCAACCAATTCCATATGAATTGCTCGATATTGAAACAAGTAAATATTAAAATATACGCCATTTAAATTTTTATATCTGTCTTCCATACATAAATGAACGGTAAAATATACTCATATGTGTAGTTAAGGCCTAATAAAATTAACTCTATGTTTGGGTAAATTAGTAATCTTATGATAATCAAAAAAAAACATTGAATTATATTTCTTGCATAGACAACAAAATGAAATTAAAGATTCAACTGCTTTCTGGATTTATTGATCCAAAAACTAAGACGCAATTTACAAAGGATAACGAAAATACCCAAATCCCTACATTTTACATGACAATCCATTAAAACATTTAAATCAGAAACCAGAGATGGGTTCAACAAGGAAAACATTTTCTTCAAGAGGAATAAAAATTGTATTAATCTTATTAAATATTTCCTGGCAGATAACCCAGGCAGGATCAAAGGTAGATTTTTTTGAAACCTCAAAAATTGTAAACACATGAGTAAAAATTCTTAATAGTTTAGAGAAAGAAGAAAATTTCTCCTTGTCTAACACAAAAAAAAAACATCTGAAATAATTGGCAAATTAGACATTGAATCAATCAAAACCAATTTTTTACTGTAAGAATTAAGACAGTTTAAATCACTGGTATGCCATTGCATGACTTCACTAGACAACCAAAAAGGGCCAATTACAGCTATGTTTTTATACATAGCTGTAATTTTAAAAAAAGTAATATCTCTTGTTATTATTAAATCAACAAGATTTTCTGTTGAAAGGCCATGTTTGAAACATAGATTGAAACCAAGATCTCTTAATTGTTTTATTCAAAATAATTTTTTAAAATCTGAATGAGTTTAAAGTATTTTGTTAAATCTATTACAATATACATACTATGGTATTCTTGCATCATCAAAATTATTAAATAAAATATCAAAATATATCCATTAATATTAAACCACCTCTACTTACCCGGCGTGTGTTTATCCGGTGGTGTGTTTATTTGCAATTTGTTTTGCTTTTTTATAAATCATGCTGTTTTTTGTTGTCTTATTTTTTTTGGGGGGGGGGGGTCAAAATAATTTTTTTTTAAACAAAAGAAAGTAACTCTGTATTGATGAATACAGAGTTATGTCTCTTTATTTAAAGATGACATCTGTATAAAAATAATTCCGATCCGGTCAAAATATTTTCTGGAAGGAATTAAATCGAATTACATTTTATTGTTCTCAACAACATGCTGCAAAAGAGGTGACGGACCAGAATTAGATATTTATTTTGTAGAAAGATGACAAAAAATCGAGAGAAAGAGAGACTGACTTTACTTTATATTTTAAGGTAATAATATAAAAAAAACATAATTTGGCATAATGGTTAGAGTGTTCGCTAATGGGCCGTGAGACTGGGGTTCAATCCTCGCTCAAGTCATACCAAAGGCTAAAAAAATAGTACTTGATGCCACCTTGCTTAACACTCAACATTATAAGGTGAGGATCAAGGGTAAGTGGAGCAATCCAGGGAAAGGGGTGACGCCTCGGTGTAGCAGCTAATGAAAAGGGAGCCTTCGGTTTGATCTCAACTACGATCGATCCGTTATTAAATTCGAAGATCAAAAAATGATCCATTTGTGAATCAGAAATATGAAAACCGATCCATTCATTTAAGGGAAATTAAAGAATCTGCTTATGTAACTATTTTTTTATGGAAGCCGCTTCAGACAAGATGTGAAGCTGCCTGATGTACGGAGCTTAAAATAACAAAAGATGATAAAGTTGGATAATAACAAAAAGGGAGAGGAACGTAGAATCACTTTTAAACAAGGTAGTCTTTTAACTGATAAATTATTCAGAGACAAAATAATCAAACCTAAAACTAAAACGTTAGCATGACGGACCCAGTCATCCACGCTGGAAATACCTTAAGGGACACGCATCCATGCACAGCAAGGCACTTGAAAATATCGCAACATTTAACAAGTACTGATGGAGAAACCGCTACCCCTGAGTTCGATCTATTGTACTATTACCCGGGAAAATGCCGATCACAAAAGCACTATAACCTCACCCTCTACCAAGGATGCCTTCATTATCTGTCAGTTATCAGACAAACCAAGCCTAAAAGAACCCCCACCACCAGCGTTCAATCACCTGGACTCCAAACAGACTAGCCAAAAGGTAAGTCCTTCAAGAGCCCAATAGAGAAAAAGGCTGGCTGACGAAAAGTCTACCCCAAAACTGGTTGAGCAACTGACCAGAAACCATTTTTTTACCAGAAGAAAAAAAAATATCCTTTTGTTTTGTTTATCATTTCTATGATTAAAATTTCTAATCATGCAATCTGTATTTGAATTTATACGGTCGCCCCACAAGTTCTGTCCTCCTGGTTTTAATTTTCTGAAATGTAATTAGAGACTTTTAACTTTATAATATAAAATTTTATAAAGTTTCATGTGGTCAAATATATATATATATATATATATATATATATATATATATATATATATATATATATATATATATATATATATTATTCATTTATTATTACATTGATCCGTGGTACAACGAAAAATGGCGTTGAGTATCAATCGGTTCAAAGTGACAGTCTTCATTCTAACTGCAAAGCAAAATAAAAAAATGCTTAACCTGACTAAATAAAGGGTTCAGTTAGAAATTCAAAATAGGTTCCCAAGTTCGGCATAAAGATTTCTGAATTCGAAAAAATGCACCGGAAGAAGGTCGGACGTTACATCGGCCGAAACGTTGTGAAAATAACAACTATAATGAGAATAGTATTACAAATAATCCAAATAATCCAAAATATTATTTAGTTCTATTTGGCGTTCCGATCTGCTATCAAATTTCAGAGCATTAAAATCCGGACAGAACTTATGAGATGATCTGATATAAACAATTTTTGTTCCCATTTGAATTTTTTTTTAAAATTTACTGTAGGAGCATGGTGTAGTACCTGTGCTGATACTACACTTCATCTTTTCTGTCCTCGGTCAGTGAAGGAGAAATCTTTCTAGACTGACGCAATTTTGATTTTTTTCCCCCCTAATCCAGAATTGCTTTTTTTGAGAACTGGATTTTCCCCATATTAAAATATGACTTTGTGTCTAACTCTACCCTCGTAGGGAGGCAAGTAAATTGGGACTTTACCAAGGAAATCCTTTCGAAATGAATACTCATTAGTTTAAGGCACCTAATACATCATGACAGCAGTGTGATAGTGGTCAGTCTGTCTGGCTAGTGTGTTTTCAAATAGCATCTGACGATTCCTTATGTAACCTCGTAATATATATATATATATATATATATATATATATATATTAGACAATGGTTGATTCTGTGAGTTTTTGAATTATTCTTCCTTTAGACTCCCTTTCTACTTTTTATTTTTTTTATTTTCTTTCCCGTTACAATTTTTGTTTTGACTCTATACAAATTTACATATCTTCCCTCTCTACATGAACCCTACCACTATATATATTTCTCATAATTTATAGTATTTCTCGTCTTTTGTCATTTTTTGCATTTTTAGTTCGCTCATGACAAAGCCCATTTGGGCGAAACGTTGAGCTTTTTAGGTCTTCCGCTTATTCTATTTTAATTTCATATATATATATATATATATATGTATGTACTAATGAGTCACCGCTTATCAAGGCCCAAAAGCCACTTGAGGATAAGGGTTAATGAGTTTGTCCAGAGGATTGGAGATGATGGTTGAAAGTGGGAAAAATTTTATTACTTAAGAGGACGGCTCGACAAAAATTTGTTAAGATTGGACTTGAAAACGACAATGTTGTAGTCAGCTGGGAAGCAACTCTGTGATATTGTTTTCTATAGACGGACAGTTCTTGAAAAGAAACTTTGCTCATGGAAGTTACGTTTAGTTTTAGATACACAGAGGAGAAAGGGAAATTATTTACAGTGGTTGTAGCTAGACGAGTGTTTGCTGTGAATAGTTTACAGGGAGAGGGGGTAACCATAGATTGGAGCTCAGTCGAGAACCAACCATGAAAATAACGATAGATAGAGAAAGACTAGCTACCTGTCTTCTGTGAGAAAGAGGCTGCAGAGAAGAGGAGAGAACACTCACCTCCCACTAGATTGCCAAGTCGATTTTGTACTCGGCAAGGCAGGAAAGAGTGCTTTGAGATATCGATGGGTTATGTTATACTGATACCAAGAATTTAAATGAAACGTTACCTTGCATAATTAATGTCATCTCTGTGCAAGTTTGTGTGACCTCCCTTAATCACAGGATGTCAGATCACTGTTCTACCTTTTCGTTGTGAATAATTAATTCAATATATATCATTTGATTCAGCGAAGAAGATGTTTTTGTTTTTTTTCTTTTTATCTTCAAGAAGAGATGGCCTTTTTTTTTTAAAGAGATGTTGGTGTGCTTATATTTTTTTATTACTCGAAGACCTATCTTGTTAAGAATCGAGGGGAGGGAGGAGTTATTTCCTCAATAAAAGAATCCTTTATTATTTGAAAGTTATATTAAAGCCTGCTTGATCCATTGAATTCTAATTGCCAAAAATGATTGTTTTCAAATTGTCCGTTTAGCAGCTCGTTTGCACCTGCTGATGAAAGCATTCCCTGATTAATCATTCATTGCAAGGAAGAGAGTATAAATGACAAGCCCTGACGAGCTCGGCGCTGATTCCATTGTGTGCAGACGCAAATCTCCCTTTTACTGTTCCACACACCAACATTATTTTATGCATTTATTTATTCATTTTTTTTTATTATTTTGCTTCTTTTATGGACGTACCTCCCCACTTGCTACACTTTCTGATTCTTTTCCGTGATGAGGAGCATCATCATCCAGGTGTCGCAGCTTGTGTCGTTAATGGCTGCCAACTACACGTAACTGAGGCACCTGCTCTTTCGTGGTCTATCAACAGTTTCACTAACTTTTATCTTTATATAAAACTATCAGGATGCCTGGCGTTGCTCGGGGGCATGAATAACAATTGCCCTTTATATAAGAGATTGACGGGACCCATGTCCTGGTGTTTTCCGAGAAAATTGAAGGAATCAAGAATCGCAACTCCTAGAAATAAATTGACCGGAAAAGACCGGAAAGACTCATTTAACCCAAAATGCTAAAAATGTATTCACAATATAAAAAATATTCGTAAATATAAGTGCATGTTATATATATATATATATATATATATATATATATATATATATATATATATATATATATATATATATATATATATAGGGCTTTACGCGCTCCACTACTTTTGGAGCTGCTCCAGCTCCTGCTCCAACGCCCAAAATTGGAGCTGGCTCTTCTCACGCTCCCTATTTTCAAAAAGGAGCCGCTCCAGCTCAAACTCCTATAAAAAAGGAGCGGCTCTTTTTCCATAATGAAAATGTACCTTCTTTCATAAACGTTCTATTCTGCCAATGAGTGGTCGAAGGATAGGGGTGGGCGTCAAAGGATCTCGTCAATATGGGTGGGGATGTCACTTTAAGTGTAAGACCGTAAGATAATATTTGACAAAATCTCGCTAATATTTTGAGATGTGCTAAGGGTGATAGGAGAACATGTCGGATGAAGCATAGGATTATACGTAAATTTTCGTTTCCTGAGGTATAAAATAGAAATAGAAAAATCCCTGAAGTATTTTAAAACAATTTTAATTTTCATTACATTAACAACCTACTTTTTCAGGGGAGGAAAATTTGACCCGATATTTTTTCTATTTTTTTTTTTAGAATAGAATTTTGATTTGTTTTAAGTAAATAAAGTTTTACTTTTAAACATTATTAGTGATTATTTTCTTTTTAAAGAAAAAATTTCTCTGAGAGAGGAGAGACAGCCAGGACAACATTACTCGTCGTGTTGTTGTTTAATATTTGTTTGTTTTACGAACGTAACTATATTGTATAATGTATACACCACATAGAAACGCGCAAGTACTTTCAAACAAATCGATTTATCCATTTTTTTAGTACAATTTGGGGCGAAAAAAAACCAATGAAGTTTATTTTTTAAAGATTGAATAAAAAACCGGCTTGAAATAATAACATTATTTAGACAATGATTTTTTACATGGGGAGAATGGGGGGGGGTGCTTTGTTAACTATTCTGTACTTTCACGTAACAATTTAATAAACAGAAGATATCGTAAAAATTGAATTTAACTTGAAAATTTTATGTAAAAAATAACCCGGTCCAAACCTTTAATTTCGTAACGTAATTACGAACCGGGTTGAAATAACATTATTTAGAAAGCCATTCTTAACATGGAGTGAGGGGGCTTTGTTAATTATTCTGTGCTTTCACCTAACAATTTAATAAACAAGATATCGTAAAAATGTAATTTATCTTGAAAATCTTATCTAAAAAATAGCCCGGTTCATAAACTGCACAAGTACCAAACAAATAATATAAAAATGTTCTTCACTGGGGAGGGGGGGGGGGGTAGTCCCGTATTTACAAATATATCTCCTGTAAAAACGGTTCTAAAATCTATCGATATTTATTCGATAATTGCCGAATTTTCCTATTTGGCCAAAATTGTCGAGTTTTCCATTGCCGAATTTTCTATTGACGAATTTTTCTTTGCCGAGTTTTCCGTTGCCGAGTTTTCCTTTGACGAGTTTTCCTAAATTCGTCACATCTTACCGCTGTGGGGGGGGGGTAGATAAATACCACCATCAAGCGAAATAAGCGAGAAACTCCAAGGGTCCCTCATCTACAATTGAACCTAGTTTTTGCTTATTTATAACTAAAACTTAATTTATTTACTACTTTTTTTTTATTAAAACAATAATTTAAAAAGAAGATACAAGAACAATTAACTTAGAAACATTGATTTTGTTTGCTCCAAAACAATAGAGTAATTACTTATTTAAAAATATTTATTTTAAAATATTGAAACGGTAGGGGGGGCTTTCAATTTTTTTAAATAAGTATTTTTTAAATAAGTATTTACTCTATTGTTTTGGAGCAAACAAATATTTAAAATATAGGGGAGTGGGCCTAGCCCCCAAATCACCTCTCCAGAACGGTCCTAAAATCTATTTTCAATCGATATTTATTTAATAGTTACCGAATTTTCCTACCTTGTAAAATTTACCGAATTTTCCTAAATTCATAGTTTACATTTAATTTTTAAATCGTTTCGGCGGACTTTAACCGAGCGCTCTTTTGATATGCTTTTTTTTTTATCTATGAAGTGAGACAAAATGATAAATACATTTATTAAAATTAAATATTTAAAATTATTCCGGAGGACTTTAAAGAAGAAGAATATTTAAACATGTTAAGTTAATCTTGTAATGAATGTAGAATATCATTTTCACATAACTAGAAAAATGAATGTTATTTTTTTTTATTTACATGAAGGGGGACTTTAAAGAATACTATTTGGAAAGTTGGAAATCTTTTACTATAATCAACAGAACGAAAAAAGGATTAAAAAAACAAATGCATTATACAATAAATGTCAACAATCATGCGAAAATGTAATGTTCTATCAGTTTCTATCAGTATATTGTTTAGTTTTCGATTTTTTATCGATTTTCAAGTCCTGGCCATGGACGAGCCTCCATTTTGAATTTATTTTCGAGCAGTCAACACCGACTGTTTTGAACAGGAAAACCACCCTTTAAAATAAGTTAAAACACAAATAAAATTATCCAGGCAGGTAGATGAGTAACTTAACTTGCCTTTGCTAACATTTATTTGTTGCACATTTGTTTTGTAATCCTTTTTTCGTTCTTTTGATTATAGTAAAAGATTCCCGAAAAGTTTATATTTAAAGAAGATAAGATGGATAATATAAAACTTTAATCTTAATGCACTCTCATTATTACAAATTGGTTACACGTTATTTCATACGCTATCTTGTCCGGAAGTGGTTGATCATTTTATGTTAAATTTATATAGGAAAGTGATCCTCCACACTAAAGTCTAAAATATTGCTTTTTTTAAATTCCTTTTTTGCGGATATTTTCCCAGGCTTTTTACATGTAATCGCCTAAATAAAAGTAGAATCTCATTTTTATTTTTCGCTAAAATTAAAATACGATGGATTAAACTAAATGATCAAGTAATACCAAGTTTTCTTATTAAAAACAATGTTAGAACAAATAAAAGAAATACATTTTTTTAGAAAATGTCGGTTTTATCGTAAAGAAGAACACATCACAAAATAATCAATTTATAAAAAAATCAGTTGAAAATATTTTACGGCATTGAAAGTATAAACTTCACCAATATACGGATAGGCATTTAAAAGATGTTAATAGATGTATTGTAAAACTTTAGTTAACTTACAGTTTCGGGGCGAAAAAATATTTTCGTCGGTGTAGCAGGAGAGGAGACACTTTCGAAGTTACTACACTTTGAACAGCAGATAAAAACACAGTTCTATTTTCAAGAGTTATGGCGATATGTTGTATTATTTCGTTGGGGTGGGGAATAATATATAATGAGTAGGAATCAAATGGCTTAAAAACAGATATATTTAATTAATTGTTATGAAAACAAACATTTCTTTAGTTATTATTACCCTTAAAGATTTATTTTTAATACCTTTATTTGAAGAAGAAGAAGAAGAAGAAGAAGAAGAAGAATAGCAGTAAGATTTAGTACAAAAATAAATTGTCTGTAAATTAAAAGAAAAATAAACATCTTAAATACAAAAAACGTTCAAATCTTTAAGAAAATAACTTCAAAGACATCTATAGACTACTTGTCGCCAAATTGTTTCCTGCCTTATCAAAAATGTAACATGTCCACGTGAAAATTTACAGAAAACTTAAAATGTTCTCTTTTCATGTGTAACTCTCTCGTTCTTTCTCCCTCTCTCTCCCTGCCTGTCTCCCTTCCTCTCTCCCCCCTCCTCTCTCTCTCTCTCTCTCTCTCCCTATCTCATATACATTTACAATATACATGAAAAATAACTCAAAGATGTTAGCTGAGACTATCTTTTCTTTTCCTTTTTATTGCTGAATAAAAAAAACTAATGTTCAAAAACAAATCAAATAATTTTGGAGCGAGGAGCGCGGAGCGATAACATCACCGCTCCTTAGGCTCAAATGGAGTTGCTCCCGCTCCACTCCCACTGAATATAAAATGAGCGCTCCTCTCCTTCGCTCCAGCAAAAAGGAGCGCGCTCTTTTTTGGAGGGCTCCTTAAAGCCCTGTATATATATATATATATATATATATATATATATATATATATATATATATATGAGTTGTGTCCATCGACCACTCGGTCATATTTTTGATCTTTTGATAATGAGAGGTTCCACTCTCGAAAATTAAAGTTTACCTTTTACGGACCTTTTAAATTGCTTTAAACTTTTTATCTATTTACTGCTCTGGTATTTAAACCGTTAAACCGTGAAATATTAATAAATTAATTTGAGATTCCATTCATATTTTCTCTTCTCATTTATTTTTGTTCATCTGTTCCACCTTCCGGTACCTATATCACATTGCTCCTGCCTCGGATTACTAACTTACATATATATATATATATATATATATATATATATATATATATATATATATATATTTAACTTAGTTTACCCCAAACAAGGAAAGTTACCACTGTATACGTAAGGGGTACTGAGAATTAGGGTGAAAGTTTTGGAGGTCATCCTAAATTGGAAGCTTTGCATCGAAATGCTTGTTCACATTAGTTTTAATTTTTTGTATGTCGGTGCAGTTGGGGAAATAGGGAGCAGGGAGGGAGTTCGAAAGGCCGGCAGCTTGAGGAGAGAGGCTGAAATTTTTTGCAAGTTTTTTTTTATTTCAAAATTTGTTTAGCTTTAAAAAAATGACTAAACAAATGCAGGCACAAGCTTCGATACACTACAACTTATTTTTAAATAAAGAAAACCTTTAAAACAATTTCAGTAAGTTTAAAATATACAGATTGGTAAAAAATTAAATTTTAATGCGTTTGGGGGCAGTTATTAGTTGTATTTTGTTTTTAATTTTTGATTTCTCGGCTGTTAACTATAAGACATAAAGGCTGAAAGCAAAAATGGCGGCGGCCATGTTGGATTGTGACTCGTTGAAAAGGCAGGTATCAACGAAATCTTAAATTGAAATAAATAAACTTATAAACAGTTTCAGAGCTTTAAAACTATACAGGTCGGTAGAAAATGAAATTTTATTGCGCTTGATAAAAGGTATTCGTTGTATTTTTTTCAATGTTTCGACTGTTTACTATACTGCGTAATTGCCAATTAGTTTTATTAATAAGTTTTTTGTTTGTTGTTTTTATTTTTACTCCACACTTAGGTAATCACTGCATGAACTGACATGAGCCAATTCCTCGCAGTGGAACTCTTCTGGGCTGCAACTGTGTTAACCATCATTGGTTGCGCCATCTCCTTGTATTTCCTCATCTTTAATATTCACTACAGAAAACACAGGTGAATCTTTGTTTAAACTTCTTTCTATTATTAACCCATCAGTGCCTACACTTTTTTTTTCTTTAATTTATTACCAAAAATCTTTTGTAAATACAATATCATATTTGAGCAAAATTACTTTCAAAGATGTACTTGACTTCATAGAATAAAGCATTCATTTATTTATCTTCCTCCCACAAGGTAAGATGTGACACAAGGTCGGGAAAGTAGGATTTGAAAAACCAGCGCCCGATAATTTGAGCACTCTGGCCATTAAAAATTGCCTGGGCAGCCCCCGTCGGCATTCCCGGGTAGGGGCGTCTCAGACGATTAACAATAACCTAACCCCTTCTCAAAGGGTGAGAAGGCAAAACCTGGAAGGGTGCACCTCCTAGAACTGCACAGGACAGACCAATAGACCGACGTAAATCAAGACCCGAAGGCCAAGACAATACCGGTCTATGGGGTGTAGAATCCATCGGAACAGAATATGTATCAAAATGCGGGTGGGTTATATACTACTTACCAAAAAATGTTTGATTTAATTGAATAATAGATGAAACTGATCATCAGAGACAGTAGGTGTAATATTTGAAAGACACACTTTAAAGACATCATCATTATCGCCGTCATCGTCGTCGTCGTCGTCATCATCATCATCATCATACTCATCGGTTTAACGTCTGATTTACAATGTTGGCATGCGTCGGACAGCTTTAAGAAATCTTTTGTAAATACAATATTATATTTGAGCATAATTTACTTTCAAAGATTTACTTGACTTCATTTATTACATAATTATATAAGAATGTGGGTTGGTTATAAGAACTACTTATCCACACACTCTTGATTGAATAATAGATGAAACTGGTTGTATCCTTCCACTCTAGATTTTCACAGTATACTGAAAACTGAGACATAAGTGTTTCCAATATACATCAGACCGTAGATGTAATATTTGAAAGACACTCCAATCTTTATAACTAATTATAGATCATCATCATCATCATCGCCGTCGTCGTCATCATCATCATCATCATCATCATCATCATCATCATCATCATCATCGTCGTCGTCATCGTCATCATCATCATCGCCATCATCATCGTCATCATCATCATCGTCATCATCATCATCATCGGTTAAACATCCATTTTACATGTTGGCATGCGTTGGACGACTTAAGGAAATTGACTTCCAAACTAACCTATCCCTGGCCAGGTCTTTATTTATCCCTCTTTCTCTCAACTCCATCCTTATCACTTCCTCCCATGTTTTCCTTGGCCTTCCCCTGTGAACTGAACCTGCTATCTCAACTATTGTACATCTACTCACCCAAGAAATCTCATCTAGTTTTTCAATGTGACCATACCAAAACAGTCTCCTCTTCTGCACACATCTCCCTATACTGTCCAGATTTAATCTTCCTCTGAGGTCATCAGAACTAAGCCTGTCTTTAAGACTCACATTATGCATCCATCGTATCATTCTCGTAGATATCTCTGAAAAATACAGATGCTATTGAAATATGGTTGCTTATCCTTCTGGTCCTGAAAAATAAACACGTCATGATTTTTAACCCATTAGGTTAAAAATCATGACGTATGATACGCTTATAATTTTGATAACAGACAAAGAAGAATGAAAAAAATATTTACTGAGTTTTGTTAAACGTTATCTCTTTAGCCAATACAACTAGAATGCATCAATCGTAATAGGCGACAGATTTATCTCCCCTTAATCTTTCTGATTGTATAGGGATCAGAGTTATCCGTCCCTAGTTCCTTTTGTAGAGAGCTATTATATATAAATAAAGCAAGGCGCCCCGTGTGTGCGTTACCATACAACATATGTATGTTCATTTCTTGAGTTTATCATCCAATCTGAAAAATCATATAAAATAAAGGTTTGTCTGTGTTGTTGTATTAGTAAATATCCAACACTTGTTTTTCTTATATTTATATATATATATATAAAAAAAATCGTTGATTCTGGTATATAAACTCTCTGGGTTATTTAATGCTGACATCTACTTCTATATTAACTCGATGAAAAATGCCAGTATACTGAAATCATATGCCCTTAATAGGGTTAAGATGAAAATTCATATACACTAAATGTACAAAAGCAAGGAAATTCACAAATTTTTACACTTTTATTGTCATTAAGGGTATGCGAGCATAACAGGGCTATGTATTTTACTGGTAGGAATTTTTCTTCAGCGCACCTCACACACTTCATCCACTCATGCATAGAGATTTATACTGTAGTAATGTGATAATGAAATGGTTTGGTTGATGTGTAGTCATACCCTTAATGACAATAAAAGTGTAAAAATTTGGGAATTTCTTTGCTTTTGTACATTTAGTGTATATGAATTTTCATCTTACCCCTATTAAGGGCATATGATTTCAGTATACTGGCATTTTTCCTGGAATGTCACTACTTTTGTAAAGGCTATGCGTCAATACAATGCCTTCTCATAAGGTTTTTGGAATTTTCTGGAAAACTAAGGTATATGGTAAACTGAAATTAAAATGCCATCAACTAGACCCTAGAACCTCTATCTCTGCCAAAAATCAGCTGAATCCATCAAATAGTTGATGAGATACAGGGTGGCACATACGTACGTACGTACGTACGTACGTACACACAGATAACATGATTTCATGATTGAACTTTCTGGATCTCTGGGTTGCCTTGACTAATGATGCTGAAATTCTACACACTTATAGAACCTATCAAATAAAAATTTTGTGCAAAGTTTGAACTAATTTGGTTTATTGGTTTTTGAGTTATGATTGATCAAAGAAATGAGATTTCCAGCATAGGCCATTTGTGTAGTCTATTAAGGGATAGAGCGCTTTCGCGCCTCCCTTGCCTCCCTTGTCTCCACTCTATAATAAAAACCAATGTGTATTTATTTATATATTTTTATATAAATAAATGTATATCCATTTTGGTACCTACACAATTATTATATAGTCATACCTGTGTAAGTAAAGCAAGGCGCCTCATGTGTGTGTTACAATATCTGTATGCTCATTTCTTGAGTTTATCCTCTAGCCTGGAATATCAAATTCGCACAAGCGTTCAAAATGATTTCAAGACATCTTATTTAGGTCCATTCACCGTACTATCCCATGCTAGACTGACTTTTCTTACACTCTCCCCGTCCGTCATCTAACATAACTTCCCCATAGCTATCATTCTCAGGCCAGCGATTTTCCCCAAAGGTTAACTGCCTGAAACTGCATCCTGTTTACATGATACAATTTTTCTGCAAACATAATTCCTTAATTATCATTACTTGACGTACCCGACATTATTTAACAGATTGATCTCTGACCCAGTTCCTGACTATTCTCTGGACGTCCTCCTTTCTTGTAAGCGGAGGAGAGAGGGGGGGTTACTTTTCATACCAATTATCAAATTCTGTCCACTCCCATATGGCGCCATGTCTTTTACTTCTTGCTGGAGTTCCTTCTTCATCTTTCATATTCTCTTGTTCTCGTCAAGTCACAACCAAATAAAATACATGAACGTTCATAACATACCTTGGTGGCCGTTCGCTCTAGAACACACCCCTTTACGTGATTGAGGAAACGCTGCCTACAAACAAGTTCGTTTATACCCCGAAAAAAAAAAGACCAAGAAGATGCAAAGGTTGAAGACAAGAAAAGGTTTATTCGTCTGGGATCGTCTGTTCTCAATCGCTAACCAGTGGGCAGGGGTTGAGAGGGGGCGTACTTACTGGTTAATCACATTTTAACAAGACATTTCACAACGCACACATTACGAAATACCAAGGTCTTATGTACGACATGAAAAGAAACTGGAATCTTAGGAAAATCTCCATCATTCCAGTTATTATAGAAGCAACAGGACTAATGAAGAAGAATTTCAAGAGCTATCTGGCGAGTATACCCGGTGAACCGAGTGCAAGAGAAATATACAAACAACTGAACTTAAAGGGACGGTTAGAATCTTAAAACGATCTCTAGGCTGGAGTGTCTGAAATAGCCGGTGAATGCCTGGCATCCGGTAGGATGCCCCATCTCTAGCAAAAAAACAGAAAGATAAGAAAAATTTAAAAAATAAAAACAGTAGGTTGAGCAAACATTCGAGCACACTAAGCTGACCCCGGCTGAACCCCATTTCCTATTATTCCCAACTAACAGAATTATACTCGCCCAATATTTAACACTTATTGCCCCCCCCCCAAAAAAAAATATTAGCTCTCTTGTTTTTCCTCTCTTCATCTTTTCATATGCGCCAAAGGGATCTTCGGTGAATGTTTTCTTCAACATGCTCTCAGTCATGTTTTCATTCAACTGGTCGTCGATCGACACTCATCTCATGGTAGAGAGCAAGTGCATCTTCTTGCAAAAAAGTGCAAGAAACGAGCAAGGTGTGACACATCTTGAAGCTTGTTGACCAATTTTACATTCATTATTCACTCAACCATCTCTCTCTCTCTCTCTCTCTCTTTCCACTAAACGGCCATATCATGTCTCCAACCAGTCTCACTCTCATACCTTCCATGATGCCGAAATAGTTTGTCATCCACAAAATTGTATATTGTCTATCCTTCCTTCCTCTCTCTCTCTTTCTTTTTCTCTCTCTCTTTCTCTCTCCCTCTCTCTCTTTCTTTTTCTCTCTCTCTTTATCTCTCTCTCTCTCTCTCTCGTGCACACTTTCTTATATCTCAATGTTCTTCTTCTTCTTCTTCATCTTCCTCTTCTTCTTCTTAACTATTACCAATCTTCTTACTTCGATAAAAGTTTTTAAAAAAAAGAAGATCTCCTCGCTTGTCTCTTTCTTTGGGTGTTATACTCTCTCTCTCTCTTTTCCCTCTTATAATTTGTCACTTCCCCAAGCCACTACTGTCTATCTTAATATTATAAAAGAATACTATTTTCATCATGACAGTTTCTTTTATTGGGTAAGTTTGTAAGTTCGGGTCCATGTCCTTATCATTCACTTAAACCACAAATTATGTATTATTATACGAAATGTCAGTTAATCAACGTTTGTTTCCATAAGGCTTTCTCTATATACTTTAAGTACACAAAATACATAGTAAAATATACTTAGTTCTGGGATTGAGTTATGTTTGAAAACAAATCTCTTTTAATTGTTCTAATTAGCCGTAATTTATAATTAACTGAACAAGTTACTCATCTCTCATTTTGGCTAAGATCAAAGTGTAGTATCTGTTCCGATGGATACTGCACCCCATAGACTGGTATTGTCTTGGCCTTCGGGGCTTGATTTACGCCGGTCTATGGGTCTGTCCTGTGCAGTTCTAGGAGGTCCACCCTCCCAGGCTTTGCCTCCCCTCTTTGAGGAGGAGTAAGTTTATTGCTTACTGCCTGAGGCGCCCCTACCGGGGAATGCCGACGGGGCTACCCAGGCAATTTTTAAACCCCACTTTCCCGACCCGACCTTGGATCACATCTTACTTGTGAGAGTAAGATAAAAACTGGCCTTGTGCCTAACTCCTGGAGAGGAGTAAATCAATACTCATCTCTCATATTGCTATCTATGTATTTTTCTCGCACCCTCTCACTCTATGTTGATTTAAACACTCTCTAATATTTCTTCTATAATATGTCTCTATGGGCATTTAGAGAAGGGGTGACTCTTTATTTTCAGCATTGTCATCTAATTCACATAGTGTCTGTACACACCACAAACACGTATGTAAATTAAATGGCAAAATAAGAAGTCTCTTTACTTTTATATTATCCAAAAGGATTATGTAGAAATAAAAAGACTTATTATTTTTAGTTATGCAAGAAGAATGTCTTAACAGATATTGTCGGCTTGCTTATGCATTATTTCGTCTTCTGACATTTCATTCCGTAAAGATATTTTCTAATAAATCATTAACGGAAGGAATCGTAGAGATTTAGGATTTTTTTTTCCGGGTACATGTAGTAATATTATAAATATTTAAATTAAAATTTTAAAAAATGGTCTTTGCCATTTTTCGTTGCCGGTTTAGAAAATTGTTAACAAGATATTGCGTTTTATTTTGCTAAAAGTATTTTTTCCAAATGATTTCTTTTGTCGTATTTGAACACTGTTATTCCAAACTGATCAAAATTGATTAACATAATGTTAAGAGTTAACAAGATATTGCGTTTTATTTTGCTAAAACTATTTTTCAAAATAAATAATTTATTTTGTCGTATTTGAACACTGTTATTCCAGACTGATCAAAATTGATTAACATAATGTTAAAAGTTAACAAAATATTGCGTTTTTTTTTGCTAAAACTATTTTTTCCAAATGATTTCTTTTGTCGTATTTGAACACTGTTATTCCAAACTGATCAAAATTGATTAACATAATGTTAAGAGTTAACAAGATATTGCGTTTTATTTTGCTAAAATTATTTTTTCCAAATAAATAATTTCTTTTGTCTTATTTGAACACTGTTATTCCAGACTGATCAAAAATTTTGCTAAAACTATTTTTTCCAAATAAATGATTTCTTTTGTCTTATTTGAACACTGTTATTCCAGACTGATCAAAATGTCTAGCCCACACCTGAATGTCGTAACGAGTTCTGGAAGTCTTTTGCTAAACATCTGTTGCCTCCTTTACGGGTTGGACGAGTTTGCTGACCATCGAAGTTCGACGGCGACACTTACCTGTCAGGTGAGCTTTAACAATATTTTTCTTCTTTTCACCTCATCTGATTACTTTGCATCTACCTGTTTATCTTGGTTAGGGTTAGGGTTAGGGTTTAGGGTTAGGGTTTAGAGAAGCCAACTTAATTAATTTCTTTTGGTGGCCTTTAGCCGTTATCGAAACCTTCTTTTAAGTTTAAGAAGGGTTAGGGTTTAGAGTTAGGGTTTAGGGTTTAGGGTTAAGGTTAGGGTTTTAAGTTTAAGAAGATGGGTCGTTCATTTAAAAGCATTGATGGGTCAGTATTATTAAAATTGAAAATAGAAGCCTTTATCAATGCAAGATTAATTTTTTATTTTACTTCAATCTTATTAATTTCGAATAATATTTCATCATCAGAGTTGAACGTATTGTATCATTTTTTTTTCAAAATAAAAAATAAACAAACTTTTTTTTTGTTTTTGATATAATGTCCTTGTTAATGGGTGTTATCCGCGGAGATGTTCTTGGCGGTTATGAAATCAAATTCTGGTTGTAGAACGAAGACGCATTGGCATGCTCGAAGTTTACGAAGTTTACGAAGATGGGTCGTTCATTTAAAAGCATTGGTGGGTCAGTATTATTAAAATTGAAAATAGAAGCCTCTATCAATGTAAGATTAATTTTTTTTTTTTTTTTTTTACTTTAATCTTTTTAATTTCGGAATAATAATATTCCATCATCAGAGTTGACCAGTATCGTGTCATTTTAAAAAAAAATAAAAATAAACATAATTTTTTTTTTGTTTTTTTTTATATAATGTCCTTGTTAATGGGTGTAAGAACATTATATCAAAAAACAAAAAAAAAAATTTGTTTATTTTTGTTTATCATAAAAACTAGACAATCCTGAAAATGTAAATGTAATGTGAACAAACATCTTGCTGCACAACTCCCCACTTAGGACGCCCATTATAGATCTCCCCTTATTCACAATAGCCCCTTACGCCTCAGTTGCAATATTCCTTGTTTTGGGTGAAATAATGTTTTTTTAAAAAAGAAGATATTTAAGTTATTGTACAAATGTGTTAGATCATTTTTAGACGTGATGTTTTGATGATAGTGAAATGAGAGAATGGTGTAACTATGTTATTTTTGGTGACTGAATTGATTGGCTTAAACAAATTCGATTACTTATGTTAGGTTAGTGGCAACAAAACTTGCCCTCTTCTTTCCCCTCTCCCCCCTTCCAAAAAAAACATCATGTCACATATCTTTTGTTTTGGTACTGGTACAGCTTTTGAAACAGACAAAAACGACTTTTGCCGACGCAGAAATACGTAAACAGTCGAAAAAAGCTGAATCAAAACGAACCGGCGTCAAAATCAAAACGAGGCGGCTTTTCAACAGAAAAAAAATAACGAAAGAAAAACACTCACCGTATGCTTATTTTTATGACAATTTATTTATTTTTTGACAAAGGAAATCTATGAAATAATTTTTTTTTTCACGGGAAAGTTAAAAGTTTTTTGTTTTTTTTTCTCGATTAATTGTGTTTTTTTTATGAATGAACTGAAGATTTTTAAGAAGATAATCAATGAAACAATAATTTTTACAGATTTATTTTTCGTTTTCTGTTGGAGGGGGGATACTGAAACACTAGGTTAGGGTTAGTGTAGATTAGAGTTAGGTTACGGTTAAAAAGAACAGTTCAGTTTCTGTCCGGTTTAAAAGCTGTACAAACTTTCTTTTTTTTGTGTGTGAGAATTTTTTAAAGTACAGATAAAGTGACGTCTGCTTCTCGAGCCTTCTGATTGGCTAAGCGCTTCGGCATCTTCCGGCTGTTTACGTAAACGGCTGGAAGATACCGAACAAAAAGTCGGTTTTGTTTGGTTCAAAAGCTGTACTAGTACCCTTGTTTTTTATTGAAAAATTTTACATTAATTGTTATCTCATAGATAAGAGTATGGTTATTGGTCTGTTCATCTACTTTGGTGTTTGCTCCTATATTGGCCAAATCTTGGAGAGTCAACCAAATCTTCAAGAAAGCTGCATTCAGAAGAGTGGTAAGTGACTTCATGTTTATTTTTTAAAACTCTTTTTCTATTTTCTAATACGTCTAAAATATTTTAAATTAAAAGTCTGCGCGCATCTCCAATTTTTTTTTTCCATGGAAATCGCTCCAGACAAGGCATGAAGCCACTTGATGTAAGGAGCTAACAAGAACGAAAGATGATTAGGAAAGTAGAAGAGGTCACACGAAAATAAGTAAAATCTTTTAGTGAGTTATAAAAAATAATTTATTTAAAACAATTAAACTATTTATAAAAATATTTGTTTCACAACATAATTCTTTTGTTTTTGCTCCTTTTCACTTCGTCTTAACCATTCTCCGTTCCAACTTTTTAGATCAATTAACTTAGGGAACATCCATCTTGCATTTTGCCAGGAAGAACAGTGTAACGGCTGATTTAAAAACTCTAGTTTTTGGGGTTTTTTTTTTAAATTTCATATGTAACACTAAATTGATTTTAACGCCAATACGTCCAGCATGCTATAATAAAAAAAATAATAAAACAATTTTTTAGCTATCGACTATCTGATCAAATTACATGGGTCGGGAAACTACGTGATTTATTTATTTTTTGACAAAGGAGATCTATGAAATAATTTTTTTTTTCACGTGAAAGTTAAGAGTTGTTTTTTTTTTTCGATTAATTGTGGGGTTTTTTTATGAATAAACTAAAGATGTTGAAGAAGATAATCAATGAAACAACGATTTTTACAGATTTTTTTTTTCGTTTTCTCTTGGAACAGCTTTTGACAAAAACCGACTAGGTTAGGTTTAGTGTAAGTTAAACTTCCGAAACATAATTACTCGCATGTCTTTCATTTTATATACAGGTCATAAAAGACCATCGATTGCTTACATTGGTCGGAATTAATGTAATGATCGATATCATTTGGATGATTCTATGGCAGACAATCGATCCTTTACGACATGCGTTCATTCCTCTTATTCCGCAGGTGAGTAAAACATTAACTCTGCATGGACGGCGGCACCGTGGGGGGGGGGGGATGGGGCTCAATCCCCCTCACTTCTTGACTTGGGGCCCCCCCACTTTACGGTCATCAATAATTAAGTTGATATGCATGTGTTTAACCGCCCCCCCCCACACTTTTTAGGAGAACCCCCCCCCCACTTTTATAACTGTCCCGCCGGCCCTGCGTCTGCATTCTCTTTTTTAAATTCCTTTCAAAATACAAATCGCCGCCTTTCCTTGGATCGCCTTCTCTATTTATAAAGTCCAGTCGTTTATCGCACTCACAGTAACATTAAAACCTTCCCAGGCCTTACCTTCTTTCTCTCTTTGAGAAGGGGTTGGTTTATTGCTAGCCGTCTGAGGCGACCTTACCGGGGATTACCCTTCCTCTTGAGTGCTGGCTTTTCACTCCCCACCTTCTGACCTTGTGTCACATCTTCCCGCGGTGGAAAGGGAGGTAAATACTAAAACCCTAAATTTATATACAAAATGGAAGAACTTCAGATTTCTAAGAACACTAACATGTCCACACGATCGACATACTCAACCTAACCAATTTGCATATTGATTTGCAAAAGGACATCTCATTAATTCACTATTCGTTATTATTATTTTCTTATTCAATGACTGTTTTCATTTGATTATTACACAGTGGTCTATTTACACTTATTTTTTAGATAAAAAATTAGCATTTGGGATGAAAAGAGTTTCTTTCATTAAACCTTAATATTTTACAGATTTTTTATGTACTAACGAATCCCCACTTATCAAGGCCCAAAGGCCACTCGAGGATAAAGGTTAATGAGTTTGTCAGGGGAACAGTGAAACAAAAATATAAGGATTGGTAAAAATGGCTGAGACTGGCCAGAAATTAGATTATTTAAGAGGACGGCTCAACAAGAATTTGTTAACATTGTTGTAGTCAGCTGGGAAACATCCCCCTGGTATTGTGTTCCACAGACGGGCAGTTCTTGGAAAGAAACTTTGCTCATGGAAGTTCCGTTTAGTATTAGGTACAGTGAGGGAGAAAGGAAAATGTTTTACAGCTATTTATTTCAGCCATTTGGCTATATTTTAAGTATCTCAGCTCGGCGCTGGAAAATGCCTTTAACCGTGTGCTACTCGATGTGATCCGGTACACGCTGCGACTCCATGGTGTCCTCCATGAACTGTTTAGTTGTTTAGACTACTCTACGACTCACCGAAGAATCTAGTGCAAACCGCCACGGATATGTCTAAGGACTTCCCCATCATAATTGGAGTACAAGGCTCGGCTCCCTCCCTGCTTCTCTTTATTCTTGTCATGGACACAATCACCAAGGACCTGAACACCTGTGTCCTGGACACTCTTGTACGTGGATGATATCCTTCTCACTTCCAAGGAAAATCCGACCTGCAATAACAAGTCCAGTCCTGGAAGGACAGGCTGGCGCAGTTTGGTCTGTGGCTAAACATCAAGAAGACAGAACATTTAATCACCGATAAATACAAACACGGCACCATCCATATCGACAGACAGAATCTTCCGCAAACACACGCTTTCAAGTATCATGGCTTATGTTCAGCGATGATGGCAATAACCTCAGTGAAGTCACTATGTGCATCAATGCGACGTGGCTCAAGTGATGCATCACCACTGGCATCCTCTGTGACCATAAGATCAGTTATTGTCTAAAATCGAAGACCTACTGGACCCGTCATTCTGTACAGTTCCGAGTGCTTGCCGACGAGAAATTTGGAGCGAAGATTTGCCATTATAGAAAACAAAATGCTCTGTTCTATCTCAGGAATGAAACTGCTTGACCATATCTGTAATGACATCCGAAGGCACTACGGCATCGCACCGATCAAGGACAAGATTAGAGAATGGCGTCTCAAATGGTTTGGACATGTGCTGAGGGCTGATGATGATGCTGTCGTTAAACTTGCTCTTGAACTAAATATCGCCGGGAAGCGACCGAGAGGAAGGCCGATAATGAGAGAGACAGACGCACTACACAAAGACCTCCGTAAAACTGGCCTTCAGCCAGACCAAGACTATGATCGTGCTAAGTGGAGACAAAAATGACCCCGCCATAGTTCGACACTAATGGAAAAAAAAAGAGAAGATTTTGTTTTATTTCATGTAAAATTCTAATGAAGACAATGATGATGATGATTGTAAATTTTCTTTTTCCTTTCCTTTCTTTAGGGCTTAAAGTCTTCGAGTGATGCTAATGTAACGGACATGATAATTCTTGTTCCTGCCTGTACGTGCAACTTTTATCCTGTTTGGATGTCTTGCTTGCTTGTCTACAAAGGAACCATCATGGTGTACGGTTTGTATATTGCCTGGGAAATACGTAACATCACTTTGCCTTCAATGAATGAGGCTAGGCCAACAATAATCATTATTTTTACTGTCATCATCCTCTGCAGCAGTGCCGTTCCCATTTCTCATCTGATACAAGAATGGCCCGTGGCTGTCAAATCCTACAACGTTATCACAATTTGGTTGTGCACGTTAATCATCCAGTGTACCATTTTTCTACCAAAGGTAAGTCTATATCAGGACCGGCGGGACAGTTATAAAAGTTGGGGGGGGGGGCTCTCCTAAAAAGTGTGGGGGGGCCGGTTAAACACATGCATATATAACTTCATTATTGATGACCGTAAAGTGGGGGGGGCCAAGTCAAAAAGTGGGAGGGGGTGCTTGAGCCCCCCCCCCCCCGGTGCCGCCGTCCATGTATATATATCCAATATTTGGCATGTACATGTATATGCCATGGAGATAGAAATATAAATAATAATAATGAAGGAACAAACAATATAAAATAAGAAATAATTTAACACAGAGTCATGCTTTTTTAGATTCGATATTTCGTTTCAGCTATGAAACTTTGTCAAGAATAGCATTTATTGAACAGAGTAAGATAGAGTGGAGCGGGTGCTAGTGTGATTGCAAGAGTTAGGAGTGGATTGAGAGTGTTCAGGGAACTTCTGCCATTACTAACAAGCAGAGTGTTACCACTGTCGACAAAGGAGAAAAGTCTATGAGGCATGTGTACGTAGTATGATGATGTATGGAAGTGAAATCTGGCCAGTGAGGGGTCACGATATGCGTTGCATGGAGAGAAATGATACTAGAATGATACAATGGATGTGTAATGTGAGTCTTAAAGACAGGTTTAGTTTTGACAACTTCAGAGGAATATTACATCTGGACAGTATAGGAAGATGTGTGCAGAACAGGAGACTTGGGTGGTATAATCACATTGAAAGAATGGATGAGAGTTCTTGAGTGAGTAGATGTACAACAGTTGAGGTCGCAGGTTCAGTTCACAGAGGAAGGACAAAAAAATCATGTGAGGTCGTGATAAAAACGAACTTGAGAGAGAGAGGAATAAATAAATATCTGTCCAAAGATAGATTGCTTCGGAAGCCAATTTCTAAAACAATCCAATGCATGCCAGTATGTAAAACGGACCGAATATGACGAGATAAAACCAAATATCACATAAATTTAATTTAATTGTTAAATAAGTAAAAAAAATACCATGCTTCGAATTTTTTTTTAGATGAGGATTTATAATTTGGATTATTTAGACTACTGTTCTCATCTTGGTTGGTATATTAACAACGTTTTAGCTGATGTACCCTCCAATCTTCTTCAGGTGCATCTTTTTGAAAATGTGAAACTTCTAGTTCGAACTTAAGAATCTTCATGTCGAACTCAGCAACCTACATGGAATTTCGAACTGACCCTTTATTTAACCCACAGGGGTAGATTGTTCTCATGTGATACTATGGACCCCTCTTCCCTTCGAATCGACCCCAGAAAATGTGAGGAAATGATTCACCAGGGTGTACAAAGGGATGGAAGTAGGATCAGCTGGGAGTGGCTGAGAGAGCAAGCATGGAAGTAGTCAGTTTCTATTGATAAGGGGTGGGTGTGACTAAGACAAAAGACATTTAGGATTTCCGGTTGTTAGTAAAGAGATTGAGGAGTCTGAGTTAAGCAGAGAGCCGGAGTGAACAGATCAGAGCAGATCAACCGAACGACAATGATACCTCGACAGACAGGGCTAATTTACGCTAATTTGGTGGCTTTCATGCAAAAAAACACATGCTAATGTACAAAAACCTAATTTTTAATTAACTTTGAGGCATCAAAATCTATTCGCGGGTGTGTCTGGAACAGTTTAGCATGTAAAATGATCACCCATTTCCAGACCATTGTCTAACCGTTTTAAGGGCATATAATCAGAATTTTTTGTTAGTCTGAAAAATTTGTCATAAAATTTTTTTTTTTAAACCCTCTTAATGCTACCACTAACTCTAAGTCCGATAGAGCCCCTGTCCCCCAAGCCTTCCATAACTATCACTTCACTATCTGAAGTGACCGTGTCGGTTATTGAAGTTAACTGAGTGGGTGTAAATTTGAATATGTGAATGTGAGTCAATAAATAAAAATATAAGAAAGAATTTGAATGAGGAAACTTAGTATGGTCAAGAATTAATTATTTATTTACTTTTTACAATTGGAAGAAAAGGGTTTACTAATTAATTGACATTTATAGATAACGTTTGGACGTGACGGTCGGCAAGGGACGGGCATGGTTCTACACTCATTCCATCAGCTATGATTTGGTAGAAGTGTTAATATTGTTATTTATTATCCCTTGTAGTAAGAATTGAACTTTCAACCCCTAAAAGAGAGTCTCTTATAACTGATTGTCAACCAACGCTTTTACCCATTATGCAATGTGTCTTTGTACAGGCTAGACTCTAGAAATAAATATACACATGTTGTATTGTGTTACCGCATGCCTAGGCCTGACTTTATGAACGCTGAAATGACAAAACTTTATCCTCCACAAAAATAAACAAAAAAGGAATTAGGGGCAGATAACTCTGACCCATATACAATCAAAGGAATTAGGGGTAGATAACTCTGCTCCTTATTAGTATTAAAAATCTAGTACTCTATTTAATACTGACTAACATTAAAATGTAGAATTAAAATAAGATGAAATTATTTCTCTTTTTTTTTTCATTTTACTTGAGTTAGAGTTCAGAAATTAAGGGACCCTTTCCTGGGGTTAACACTTGATTTCTATAAGATACGTAGATATCCGAGTATGCAATTAAAGTTAGTTAAGCAGTGAAGAGAATTAATTTTCCTCTCCTCAATCATTATACTTTATTGGTCCCCCGATTTATAAAATCAGGGGACTTATGTTTGAGACATGTCCGTCCGTCCGGATTTTTCTCTGCAACCATCTATTGAATTTCTCTGAAATTTTGCATGAAGTTGTAACTTTGGTCAGGTTAGAAAGTGACATTCTCCGATTTTTGAAAAAAAAATCTGGTTAGCCCCCCAGGGGGTCGAAAGGCGCCGAAATGGCAAAAAATGACATTTTTTGCCCCATAACTTTTCATCCATCCATTCAATTTCTCTGAAACTTGGCCAAAATATGGAGGCAATTGTTCCTAATAGAAAATAAGTATCGCTGACCTTGAAAAAAATCTGGTTCGCGCCCCCAGGGGTTCAAAAGCCCCCAAAATGGCAAAAAATTACCCTTTTCTCCCATAACGTTTGATCCATCCATTCAATTTTTCTGAAACTTGACCAAAATGTAGAGGCAATTGTTCTGGATATAAAATGAGCATCCTTGACCTCAGAAAAATTCTGGTTCGCGCCCCCAGGGGGTACAATGGGGGTCAAAAATGCTCCAAATTGCCCAAATTTATTGCATTTTACACTCGCCACATCGAGTTACATACAAAGGGGGACCACGCACGCGCAGCTTGTCTTTATTCTGTTTTTTGGGGGGTCTTTACAGATCCCAAGACCAGAATTCATCAAAATGCACCAAGATCCTAAGAATTTATTACTTTTGTCGTAACTTGGATGATTTCACAAATGGTGAGGTTACTGTATCATTATGACTAAAAAATAATAATGAGGCTTTTTTTTTCATGGGGGAGTGATTGTAAAGAGGCACCAATTTTTCTTTTTATTTAGGTTTTCCTTTGGCACAAGAATCAAGATGATAGTCTTCAGTTGGCAGTGGCCCAACAAGTTGCGTACAGTAGCAATGATTCCAGCTACGAAGAGATGTCACAGCTTGTGGTGGAAAATTCAGCGTTGAAGAAATCTTTGCAAGAGGTGAATACTTTGCTTCTCACTATCTACTGCGTTTGAAAACCTCATAACTAGTGTTGGGACGATTAATCAGAATCGGGAATCGGAAAAAATTATAACTTTTTTTTGCCGTATCGGAATCGGTACCAGAATCGGAAAATTTTTAGCCTAATATCCGATTCAAAAAACGATTCTTTTACTTATATTTTTTTTTTTTCTTTTTAAACTTAATTTTCTATTGCTGGCACAAGTGAAAAAAATATAGATGAAAATGTCACAATGAGTTTATCAAAATCTTGGATATGATACATAAGGGGTAAACATTAAGAAGTTAGTCAAATTAAAAAGAAAATTATAAAAGTTGATGAGGACTCTCCGCTAAATCCTCCTCCCCCAAAAAATGAAATTCTACTTTCTTTTTTAGGCTATTTTAGAATCGGAATCGGAATCGGTAATTGTATCAGACTCAGGAATATAAAAGAAAATCAGTAATTGTATCAGAATGGGGAAAAATATTGGAATCGTCCCATCACTAATCATGACACCACCCAACAAAGGCGGCACCACTTACCTCCGAACCCCCAGATAGCTGTCCCCTCTCTTGTCGAATGTGTTTTAGAGGCCTCCTTAGTATGGATATCTCTATCCCCGAAAGAAAGTTCAGTTCAAATGCAAATAAAAAAAAAAGGTTTATACTCGTAGATGTACATATCCCAAGTAAAAAAAAATGTATTAAAACCCAAATAGCCTTTCAGCTGGCAAATCAAACTTTGCTTCTGACTAGATAATTTTCATTTGTTATTGTTGTACCATGTTATTGGTAATATAATAATGTATTTCCCTAAAATTTATCTGCAAACATTAGTCTTACCCAAACGACTAATAATATGGAAAATTTTTAAATAATCACCTAAAAATAAAAATTAAGAAGAGGTATAACTTATATTTTTAATTGAATAATATAATAAGAGTTATCTACCTTATTTATTTCCTTTTTTGCATAAGTTTTAAAATGTACAAACAAATGAAAATAAAAAATAAAATCATTTCACTGCATCCTGGGCAACGCCGGCTAGATTAAAAAAAACAAAACAATGTGCTACCCATTTTCTTTTGTATAATTTGGATTATTCGAACTACTGTTCTCATCTTGAGTGCTATTCTCACAACGTTTCGGCCGATGTAACCTCCGACCTTCTTCAGGTGTATATTGTCGAACTCAGGAATTTTTCTGTCGAACTCGGGAATCTGCACAAATTTTCGAACAGAACTCTTTATTCAATTTATGAGGGTAGCTTCTACCCGGTCATGGCTAATGGAACAAGACCATGCTAACCCCGTGGGTTTTGTTTTAAATGGCGTGCAGATTCCAGAGTTCAACAGAAAGATTCCAGAGTTCGACAGAAAGATTCCAGAGTTCAACAGAAAGATTCCAGAGTTCGACAGAAAGATTCCAGAGTTCAACAGAAAGATTCCAGAGTTCGACAGAAAGATTTCAGAGTTCGACAGAAAGATTCCCGAGTTCGACAGAAAGATTCCAGAGTTCGACAGAAAGATTCCCGAGTTCGACAGAAAGATTTCAGAGTTCCACAGAAAGATTCCAGAGTTCGACAGAAAGATTCCAGAGTTCGACAGAAAGATTTCAGAGTTCGACAGAAAGATTCCCGAGTTCGACAGAAAGATTCCAGAGTTCGACAGAAAGATTCCCGAGTTCGACAGAAAGATTTCAGAGTTCCACAGAAAGATTCCAGAGTTCGACAGAAAGATTCCAGAGTTCGACAGAAAGATTCCAGAGTTCGACAGAAAGATTCCCGAGTTCGACAGAAAGATTCCAGAATTCAACAGAAAGATTCCAGAGTTCCACAGAAAGATTCCCGAGTTCGACAGAAAGATTCCCGAGTTCGACAGAAAGATTCCAGAGTTCGACAGAAAGATTCCAGAGTTCGACAGAAAGATTCCAGAGTTCGACAAGATACACCTGTAGAAGGTCGAAGGTTACATTGACCGAAATGTTGTGAGAATAATACTCAAGATGAGAACAGTAGTCCGAATAATCCAAATTATACAAATTATCAATCCTCATCTCAAAAATTCAGAAATCATTTTCTTTTCTTTCTATTTCCAAATTTCTTTTTCTGTATAACTTTTAAAAATCTGCAAACAAATAAAAAAAAAAAAATACCAAAATAAAATGACTTCACTGCTTCCTGAGCAACGCCGGGTAAATTTTACAAAAATACAAACAATGTGCTACCAATTTTCTTTTATTTCTATTTCCAGAAAGAGCAGCTGATTCAGAATTTGCAGCAACATTTAACAAGAGCGAAAGATAAACTCATGGAAATGTCATGTGAAGATGTTGAACAAGACGACAACGTTCATGTTGATTTCTCTTCTAACTATTCTCCTTCAGATGGCAACAATAGCAGCCACGTTGCCGTGAGAGGTGGTTGTGGAGGAACTGATAGCAACTCGAGTGGAGGCACTGATTTTTACCCAACATCTTGTCCTCTCTCTTCAAGTCAACCAATAAACCCAAATGTCTACAAATGTCACAATATCAACTATTTCTATCTAGACCAGCTTAGACAGATCAAACGAAAGAACAGTTTCAAAAGTGTCCACAGTTCATTGCGTTCAGTGTCCACAGAATTTAAACTGTCACGATTAAGGCAGTCAATTGCGAATGAATTGAACCAGGCTCATAACTTGAGCTCAACATTAAGAGATTCGATCTCAAAAGATATGAATATTGCCCATAAAGATAATACTTGGGTTCAAGATGCGATCCCTATGAAAAAGACTGACATTGCCGGTTCAATTGCTCAATCGTATGACCTATTAGACGATTCCGATACATATTCCTATGTGAGCAGTTATGTACCATCGTGGACAACACCTTATAGCTTAAACCCTCCTGCTCACCAAAACGTCTATGCCTCTTCAGACAGTCTCACTACTCTGGGAAATGACAAATTATATCCAGCCGCACGACGCAATCATTCTAAACATAAACATCGCCATAATAGTCAGAAACGGGACCTAAAGAAAAAAGTGTACATCATTCAAGACTCAAAGGTTATAACAAGGGATCATTTGGAGATTCGAGAATCTCCGCAAGATACGATTGTCTGATGAATAAGTCAAATTTATGTTATTATTATTTTCAACTACGTATTATATAGGTTTGGATAAAATTCACATTAGATCAGTATTAAAAGAAAATAAACTCAATAGTGGGTCATACATACAAACTATATATATATATATATATATATATATATATATATATATATGTGTGTGTGTGTGTGATTTTTTGAAGGCTTACCAAAACATTCCGTTCAGGAGATCATTCATCACCACAAAAGACTTTTTCTTTCAAAGTTTATTTATTTATCATATATATCCAAATTAAAGAGTTTTTTCCTACACGTGTTTCACTACCAGGTCCTTACTTGGCAGATCATCAGGGGAATTAAGTACATCTTGAAACTCTTACTCCAGGTACTTAATTCCCCTGATGATCTGCCAAGCAAGGACCTGCTTGGTAGTGAAACACGTGTAGGAAAAAACTCTTTAATTTGGATATATATGATAAATAAATAAACTTTGAAAGAAAAAGTCTTTTGTGGTGATGAATGATCTCCTGAACGGAATGTTTTGGTAAGCCTTCAAAAAATCACATATAAATGCTCTGTACCCTGTAATCGAGTATCATCGAGCTTATTTTTATTGGCCTAATCCCGGTCTTTCACTGAATAATCTATCTTATAAGTGAAAAATTTATATATATATATATATATATATATATATATATATATATATATATATATATATATAAATGGAGAGATAATAAAGATAAAAAGTATATCTTTAAATTAATCCTATCCTGAAAAGTCAATGCTTAATATACAAGATAGAGCAATAATAAAATGAAATGAGTGAGATGAGAATAAAAATTGGAAAAAAGACAATATTTATTGAATCATCAAGTAGTTTTAACAAGGAATGGATAAATATAAATAAACTTTTTTTTCTCCTTCCTTAACACATGGATTTTCAAAAATGCAAGCTTTTATCTTCAGATGAGATTATAGGGATAAATCAGTAAAAATATTACTGTTAGCACAGATTTTAAAATATAAGAAAATATATAAAAATACAAAAACAATAAGATACAAAATTCTTGAGCAAAGTGAATCAACTTCCACAAATTTTTTTGAGCAAAGAGAATTAATCTCGATGGAAAAATGTAACATGTCCAAAAATGGTACATCCAGATATTATGAATGTTCAGAAAAAATAATTAAAAATTTTTCAGGAATTCGAATATTATGAATGTTTAGCAAACATATCAGAAAATCTTCCAGAAATTCAAATAATGAAAAAGTTCCGTTCAGAAAATATATTCAATGTTAGAGTTCAATTAGCAAAAAAATGTGTGACTCACCAGAAGGTATATATATATATATATATATATATATATATATATATATATATATATATATATATATATAAGATCTTATCGTTCTTTGAGTAGATTTTTTGTTCAAAGATTTTAACCAGCCAGTGTTGACACTAGCGCTGTCATATATGGTACATCCAGATATTATGAATGTTCAGCAAATATAAGATAAAATTTTCCAGGAATTTGAATAATATGAATGTTCAGCAATATTCAACAAATATATTAGAAAATCTTCCAGAAATTCGAATAATGAAAAAGTTCCTTTCAGAAAATATAGGGATCCATATTCGATGTTAACGTTTAATTAGCAAAAAATGTGTGACTCATCTAAAGGAATTCAAGTATATAAATACCCAAGAAAAACTCAACAAATCAGTAATTCCATTGCCGAAAGATATCTCCCTAAGGCAAGTAAAAAAATGTGTTGTAAACGTCCAAAATCTAAAATCATGATATTCGATTTTCTTGAAGATTTTCTGCTTTTATATAAAGTAACGAACGAAACATGATTTTTTTTTCTGTAGATGAATTGTTAATTGGATTTTTTTTTTAAATACCAGAATTAATTTAAATTTATAAAGTTTATAAAATTTGGAATTAGTGAACAAGACGCGCGTGGGTGGTCCCCCTCTGTATGTGACTCGATGTGGCAAGTGTAAAATGCAATAAATTTGGGCAATTTGGGGCATTTTTGACCTCCCCCCTTTGACCCCCTGGGGGCGCGAACCATAAATTTTCTGAGGTCAAGGATACTCATTTTATATCCAGAACAATTGCCTCTACATTTTGGCCAAGTTTCAGAAAAATTGAATGCATGGATCAAACGTTATGGGAGAAAAGGGTTATTTTTTGCCATTTTGGAGGCTTTCGACCCCCTGGGGGCTAACCAGATTTTCTCCAAGGTCAGAGATACTTATTTTCTATTAGGAACAATTGCCTCCAGATTTTGGCCAAGTTTCAGAAAAATTGAATGGATGGATGAAAAGTTATAGGGCAAAAAATATAATTTTTTGCCATTTCGGGGCCTTTCGACCCCCTGGGGGGCTAACCAGATTTTTTTCAAAAATCGGAGAATGTCACTTTCTAACCTGACCAAAGTTACAACTTCATGCAAAATTTCAGAGAAATTCAATAGATTGTTGCAGAGAAAAATCCGGACAGACAGACATGCCTCAAAACATAAATCCCCCGATTTTAGAAATCGGGGGAACAATTAAAGAGTTAACGTTGTAGAGGCTAGAAGTTAAAATCTGCGTTTATTTGAATTTTAGTTTTGAAAACTAAAAGAGCTCATCCTAAGGAAATATCTACGATTGCTTGACAATATTTATAAAAATTCAGTTAGTTAAAGCATGGATTCCATAATGTTGCCATATACACTTATTTAAAAAAAATCATTTTCGTGTAATATAACTCACTAAATTCTATTAAACGAGTTAGTAAAACTACATCTTATTTTCAAGGTTCAATGCTCAAATTCTAACATATGATTCCCTATATATCAATGAAACTATTTTAAATCAAGCTTTGAACTCAAATAACAATCATGTATTCCATATATCTGTATAATCTATAAAATATACATAGAATAATGTTTACAATTAAAAGAAGGATAAAATTAGCATTTTGCCAGGAATGCTGATCATTAAACAAGGGTGTTAGGAGTGTTATGATATTTCTGGAGCGGTAAAGGAGGAATATTATCTAGGGAGTAGGGATATTGTAATATCAAAGTGAAAACTTCAAATAATTCATATTCATCTATGGAAATTATTAATACAGGTGAGATGGGAACAGGAAAGTGCAAGGATGGATAAAAAAGGGAGGATAAAAACTGAGGGGTAACTTACGTATGGACAGAGTGAGAAGGGGGAGAAAAAGTAGTTAAAGGGTTAAGAGAGAGAGAAGGGGTACGAAGAAGGAAAAGGACTGTCCAAGTCAAGGGCAAGTATGTGGGGACCTACAATTTGATATTGCAAATTAGTCGTATTTATGTCTACAGGTAGCTATAACTTCACTGTTTACGTTAATAAAGAGGGTCTTACATTTCATTATCATAAAAGCTTCAGAGGTTCATAAGAGGCTAATTTACTCAAGAGAAAGTATATGGGATCATTCTGCTGTTGATTTTTGTTATAAGGATTGTAATCACTGTAGGTTCTTTTTTTGAGTTCGTTATTAAATGAACTTATGTGATTAGAGATATATTTCTTGAGCAGGGTAGAGGAGGAATCTATATAAATATAAGACTTGGGGTTAAACATATTTTCATTGTTATTGGCATTAATATAACTATTGTTAGAGATATTGTTATTATCATTTTTAAGATTAATAGTTTGAATACTATTGTCATAGGAACTATGAAGTCGGAGTAATGGGTAATGATGTGTCAAGGGGTTGATACCTAAAGTGGAGGAAATTGACTCAGGTGGAACTAAAGAAGATCGATTAGGTGAAACTGTAGTTGGTTCATATGTATCTTAACCGGAGCTATTTTTAGGGGTTTCAATAGAAGTCAATGAATTAGGGTTCATATTAATTAGAGGGAAACTTATAGTGTCAAATGAAGGAGTATCCAGCTAGATAGGCCTACTAAGGAAGGAGGTGTACTACAAGTCAGTAGAGGGCTTTGTTTTTTTTTACAGTACAGACATACACCACATCCTCATGTACACAATCATTCTGTAATGGTCAAAGGTCTTTGTCTCGGCAGTCCATTAACAGGATATGGAAGCTGTACCTCTTTAATTTTTTGTATTGTTAGAGCTAATTATTATTTGAGCTAACTTAGGCATTGTATGAATAATATATATATATATATATATATATATATATATATATATATATATATATATATATATATATATGTATATACATATAATTAACACACTGTATCACAGCACTTCAGTGCGGCTAAACAAGCAATTGCCTCAAGCCAGGATCGAAACTCGATATATATATATTTTTTTTTTTTAACATAGTTCACCCAAAACAAGGCAAGCCGCCACTGTAGACGTAAGGGGCTACTGAGAAAAGAAAAGGGGAGAAGGAAGGGAGGGGGTCAACCTAACTTGGGATCTGCGCAGCGAGATATCTGTTTACATTAGTTTTAAACTTCTGCATGTCTGTTCTGTCGGGGAAACAGGGGGCAGGGAGAGAGTTCCAGAGGCCAGCAGTACGAGGAAAGAAGCTATTTAAGTAGAAGGCTCTCCGACATCTGGGGACCTCCACAGTGAATGAATGGGATTCAGTTGATTGTCGAGTTAGTCTAGGGAATTTACGTCGAGGGGCACCAGAGTAGCCAATTCATCGGAGCATAATCCATTGAAGTATTTGTAAAACAAGCACAAGGATGCCACATTGCAGCGATGGGACAGAGGCTGAAGCTTGGTTGACAGTGAGGGTCCAATTAGGTTGGCGATTCTTTTTTGGACCTTGTCTAAGAGGGAGAGACTAGTAGATGATGCACCAGCCCAGATGTGACAACAATACTCCATGCATGGGCGAATGGTGGCTTTGTAGAGATACAGGATAATGTCAGGTGTGAGGAGTTTACTAGCACGGTAGAGGGAGCCAACCTTCTTTGTGGCAGCCTTGGCAATGTCTTCAATGTATTTGTTCCAATTCATGTTACCTGTGAAGGTTAGGCCGAGGAGTTTGAATGATGAACTCTCAAGTAGGGTGTTATTTGCCATGACAATCGGTGGTTGAATAGGTTCCTTGTAGTTATTGAAGGAAAGGAGTTTTGTCTTTGCAGCATTAAAAGTTACCAACCATTTATGACCCCAATCCATTACAGCCTGGAGGTCATTTTCTAAAGATTCAGCCATTGCCTTGGATATGATCGCGTCTGTTTTACCAACATGGCAAGAGTAAAGTGTGGTGTCGTCAGCAAATAAATCAGGGAGATCGTTTATGAAGATCAGGAACAGTAAAGGTCCAAGGATAGATCCCTGGGGTACACCAGCATTTATGTCATGTTGCTTAAATGAACGGCCATCGAGGACAACCTGGATTTTTCTTTTGTCTAGGTAGGATCTAATTATATTTAGTAATTGCCCAGTAATACCGTATGAGCATATATATATATATATATATATATATATATATATTTATTTATTTTGGTACAGAAAAATTAGTACAACATTCGTACCGTCGGTTTCAAGCATGGAAGGATTTAGCCATCCGGCTCTCTTCAGCTTCTGTTGTCATCTGTTTCGGAAATGTGAAGTCACTCTCGTTGGGACGCGTTATTTGCTTAGAGTGTTGTGTATGTTTGTTTAAATTTAGTGTAAGGAAAAACGCGTCCAAACAAGAGTGATACGTGACTTCACATTTCCGAAACAGATGACAACAGAATCTGAAGAGAGCCAGATGGCTAAGTCCTTCCGTGCTTGAAACCGACGGTACGAATGTTGTACTAATTTTTCTGTACCAAAATAAATAAATATTATGCTCTTAATTTTTAATTTTTAACTTTAATTCTTAATTAATCGAACACTCTGCTGGGATTTTTCCTGCTATATTACAAAGAAGTTATATATATATATATATATATATATATATATATATATATATATATATATATATATATATATATATCCCAGGGCAGGTAAAATTAATTCGCAGAACAGTTTCTTACCTTAAAAAGATTAGAATCAAGATATAATGCTACTAAATCTTATGTCTGGAATCCTTATTACAATTTTAAGCAAAATCATTTAACAGGGTAAGCGATCGTGCAACTGGGATCTTTTATTGGGGACTATGTGAATTTTCTAAGATAATTCATATAGCAGTTAAAAACAGAGGGAAATTTCCCCTGTCAGATTAGTTTAATCTTTTCATGTTTTACATATTAAATAATAAGAACCACAATGCGCTAATTGATAAATTTGACATATATTGACAAATTTCTATAAATGAAGAAACAGGTATCTTTGAATAAACAAAGACAACTGCATACTTAAGTGAATGATTTTTCTTTCAATTTCGGATTTTTTTTTTTTGTTGAATTTTTCTTTCTCTTTTTCCTTTTGTTGATCCTTTCTTTCTCTTTTTCTTTTTGTTGAATTTTTCTTTCTCTTTTTCTTTTTGTTGAATTTTTCTTTCTCTTTTTCTTTTTGTTGAATTTTTCTTTCTCTTTTTCTTTTTGTTGAATTTTTCTTTCATTTTTTCTTTTTGTTGAATTTTTCTTTCTTTTTTTCTTTTTGTTGAATTTTTCTTTCTGAAGAAGGACATTTGTTAAAATCCGTTATACAGACAAGACGCATTTTTCCCAGTGCTGACGATTCGAGTTTTGTGACTTTTGGAATGAAGTGATAAAAATAATTGTTATTTTTATATAAACGGTTTTGTCTATTTATTTTTATCAAGTGTTCAATTTACAGCTGCTATTGTCCTCTTTTCCCGAAGTCTAAATAATTAATTCTCTACAGTGAATTAATTACTAACCTTAATGAAACTGATTATTAACCGTTTGACCAGACAGAAGACCACACACTTTTGATGATCTAAATATGTGGGCTGAAGACAGTGGTCAACGGCTGTTCTAAAAGAGGATGTGACTATCATATACCAGGATCTTGTGGCACCATGTCAAGACGATCAGATTGCATTCTGGGAATATCCCTGTCGGCGCAGCCACATCAAGTTGCACCTCTTCGGGCCACGATAGTTTTACATATTGTGGTTTAAAAAAAGGATCTACACCAATATCAAACACAGAAAGAGTTTGTTCAAAATTATCCTCATCTTGATTGTTTATAACACATGTTAGCTATAGTTTTCATTTCACATTATAAAATAATCCATAATAGCTCAAGTGAAGAAATGAATAAGGAGGACAAAAGAAATGTAAAAAACGAAAACATAATTACTGCATCAGTTTATTATTTATTTATCATTTACTGGCAATGTTGAAAAGACATAAGGCAAATCAAGGCAAAATGTCATGTATAGGTCCCGTTCCGTAGTGAAGGTGGTTTCACACCCTATTTATCTACTTCCCACAAAGTAGAATGTGACACAAGGTCGGAAAGTGGGAATTTGCACTCCAGAGGAAGAGTACTTAGGGTTTTTTTTAAAATTGCCTGGGCAGCCCCGTCGGCATTCTCCGGTAGGGGCGCCTCAGACAGTAAGCAATAAACTTACTCCTCTCCAAAGAGGGGAGGCAAAGCCTGGGAGGGTGGACCTCCTAGAACTGCACAGGACAGACCCATAGACCGGCGTAAATCAAGCCCCAAAGGCTAAGACAATACCAGTATGGGGTGCAGTATCCATCGGAACAGATACTACACTTTGATCTTGGCCAAAAGGCCAAGCGGTGTACACCGGTTGACCATACCGTTTTTTTGTAAACAAACGAATAATAACGCTGTGTTGTGTATTTTAAGAAAAATAAATAAATATTTAATATACCCCCCTATTCTTAAAATATACAACATGAAAAATAGAATCTTCTGTGTTTATTAAAACGTATTGTAAAAAAAAGACGCACCCTATAATATTTTTTATTTTATTATGCATTCTACCCTCGTCGAGGGGGGTGGGGGGGGGGTAAGAAAATAGTGACACAAATTTTCCAATGTTTCGTTTGAGTATTAAAAAAGTTTTGTAAATAAAAAAACGCATCCTACATCAAAAATAAATATTTAATAAATATTTCTTAAAATAAATCTTTCCCTGTATTGAAAGGCGAGTTTTTGAAGAAACCCCCCAAAAACACAGTGTTATTATTCGTTTGTTTACAAAAAAAACTGGTGTGGTCAACCGGTGTAGACCGAATTTCGTCTCTTTTCATCTTTTCAATTTCCTTATTCTTTATATGGTCCAACAACACGAACTATACTGCCAATGAGTGTTATATTTTTTTAATAGTATAATAGGCTAGACATGATGATGTCTACATTACAATATTACAATATGTTCTTGGCCTTTTGGCTAAGATCAAAGTGTAGTATCTGTTCCGATGGATGCTAACTCTGTAGACCGGTATTGTCTTGGCCTTCGGGCCTTGATTCCGCCGGTCTGAGGTACTGTCCTCTGCAGTTCTATGAGATCCACCCTCCCAGGCTTTGCCTCCCCTCTTTGGGGAGGAGTAAGTTTATTGCTTACTGCCTGAGGCGCCCCTACCGAAGAATGCCGACGGGGCTGTCTAGGCAATTTTTAATGGCCAGAGTGCTCACCTTCTCGGGCGCTGGCTTTTCAAGTCCCACTTTCCCGACCCGAGCTTGGGTCACATCTTACCTTGTGGGAGTAAGATAAACCTGGCCTTGTGCATAACCTCCTGGGGAGGTAAATAAAAAGTGTAGTATCTGTTCCGATGGATACTGCACCTCATTGTCTTGGCCTTCGGGGCTTGATTTACGCCGGTCTATGGGTCTGTCCTGTGCAGTTCTAGGAGGTCCACCATCCCAGGCTTCGCCTCTCCTCTTTGGGGGGGAGTAGGTTTATTGCTTACTGCCTGAGGCGCCCCTACCGGGGAATGCCGACGGGGCTGCCCAGGCAATTTTTAAACCCCACTTTCCCGACCGTGGGTCACATCTTACTTGTGGAAGTAAGATAAAAACTGGCCTTGTGCCTAACTCCTGGAGAGGAGTAAATCAATACATTACAATATTACAATAACCAAGAATCTATTGTACATGTTTAGTAATATCATATATATGAAATTAAATAAAAGTCAAAAGTGCATGAGCTTATCTCACTTATTCTGAGAATCCATTAAGGATTTTTTGCAGAACCTTAAGGTTCCAAGGGAACCCGGTTTATAAACGATGACTCATACATTGAAATTGTGAATGGAATATTGAGATTGGAAGGTGTACTAAGAAGAGTGGTAAAACTAATAAAAAGAATAAAGTATTACAGTTACAGGGAGAGATTGGAAAATTAGGATTAACTACTTTACTACAGGAAAAAATAAGAGATGATTTAATTTTTTAAAATTAAAACTGTTTTGCGCCATTTTTCGGTAATGGTAAATAAAATTAATAAGGTTCTTTCATCAGAGAGTTTTCACACTGGCGCCATACAGACATCACTCAATATATTCTGAATGATTGTTATATTTTTTAATAACAATAGATTTGTTCTGTCTAGCCTAGAATAAGTCCCTTAGAGTTATCTCCCTTTCCCGGTCCCCAATTCGTTAGGGACTTTTTTATCTCGACACCGGCCGGCAGCTGCTGCCGGTGCTCTGTTTCTGAATGCTCGCTGCCGCTGTGTAACGGAGAAAACCGCATGGTGGAAGTTCTATCTCCCCACAGATTCTGACATTTTGGCCATCTTCGTTTTTTACCTTTTCGAGGAACAATAAAACCTGACATTAAAATATTCTATGGCTCAGAGTCCTGTTTCTTCGAAAGGAGTTATTGCTAGCTGTCTTGAGGGTTAAAGCCGGCCCTAGGGCAGCATAGTAAAAATGCTAGCTGTCTTGAGGGTTAAAGCCGGCCCTAAGGCAGCATAGTAAAAAACGAAGAATGGTCGGAGGCATCATAGTAAAAAACGAAGATGCCTCCCAAATGGTCGGACTCAGGCATGATAGAAACGGACGGCCTCCTAATGACTGGAATACACGTTCTACACCAACCGTCAGAAATGCGGTCATTCCAAGAAGACAAGCAACAAAAGAATCCATCTGAACTACGGACGCTACTTCAACAACAGTAGTGCCCATACAGTTCGTCCTTTTCCAGCTACCTTTTCAGCTTCAGTCTCACAACCAGTCACCCCTATTTTTATCCTTTCGACGATGAATCACAATGTGTCTAACCGGCCATGGCCTCATGCCTCACGCAACTCTCACTCCTCGAGGAGGACGTCCACGAGTGTTGCTGCTATCGCCCGAGCAAAGGCTGAGGCGGCCAAGACACGTCTAGCCTTTGTTGACAGGGAACTGGAAATAAAGGGGAAGTTGGAGAGATTACAGCTCGAAAGGGAGGCGGCCACTGCTGTGGCCGAAGCAAAGGTTTTAAGGGAAGCCGCCAACAAGTACAACAAACGGTCTAGCCATAGCTACTCAACAAAACTTGGCTATATGCCAGCTGACCTGGCAAGTCAACCCCAACGAGAGACAGCTGGACCGACACTAGCTCGAACTGTACACGCAAGACCCTCCCCCAAGTACGGCGGGGAGGGTAACCTCCTAACAGCAACTGGAGTGGTTTCACAGCGTACACAGGTTTGTGATGGCAACCCCTCAAAAAACGTGCTCCAACAAACCGAGGAGGACGACGACAAGGCAGCGCCTCCTATTGAGGATATTGCTTTACCAAGCATCATGGAACTGGGAGCTGAGAAGGACATAAACAACAGTTGGATCGCTCCACTACCTTCCAGATCTATCCCATGCCACCTCCCACAAAAAGGAAAATCCCGGGTGGTCTTTGACTCCAGTACCAAACATGACGGAGCATCCCTGAACAAAGTGCCAATAAGTGGACCCGACCTAAACAACAATCTGGTTGGCGTTCTCACCAGTTTCCTCAAAGAAGTCGTTACCGCGAACACTGAAGGGACGTTATACCGTTTCCCCGCGAAAGACGAATACAGGAACTTTCTGATATTCCTTTGGTCCATCGACAATGACCCCACCAGAATCATTGCTGCAGTAGCGTACATCAAAGTCACCGACAAAGAAGCAAATTGTCAAATCAGCCTCATCACGGGGAAACTTAAACTTACCCCACGGCCTGAACATTTTGTCCCCAGACCGGAGCTTTGTGCTGCCCTTCTGGCGGGCGAACCGATCTCTTCTGAGACGAACTTGAAGGTTCACTCAACTACCTCGTACATGCTCAATAAGGTAGTCTTAGGGTACATCCAAATCGAAACAAGACGTTTCTACATGTACCTCAGCAATCGTGTGTTACGTATACGTAGACCTTCTCATCCTAAACAGTTGAAATACGTACACACCGATCAAAACCATGCTCAACTTAGCACCCGCTCTATACCTGCATCTCATCTCCGGAGAATCGCTTGGCTTGACAGTCCTGTATTTCCCTTACCGGGATGTGAGGGCCACCCAGAGACAGTCTGTCCGCAAGTGTCTATACTAACCACATCTTCTTCGCTCGGATCCCTACATTTTGAGAAGCTCTCCACTTGGTCGTCAATAACCAAGGCCTCACCCAACTTCATACATATCGCCGACACTTTTCGATATGGTCAAGCCACCGAAGCAGCTCCTCCACCTGGATCTCCCTACAGATTTCCTTCTTTTTCTAAATCTTCTGCCTCACCTGCTAAATTGAGCATCTCTAAGATTACATCTTCACCTCAGGCGACATGCTTTGTTCAGTCAAAAACAAACACCACTTTAAAAAACGACCTACCAGCCAGGTTAGCCTTACTAAAGATGACCGCAACTACGAGCACAGCTAAAAACGACAGAACCCAGAGTATTCTTGAGAAGACTAAACAGTATTGTAAATTCGCTGGTGTAGACAGGCCACCGCCCGAACCACCACCAAAACTAGAGGTTATCCTGCCAATAACCATCAAGATAAACAAGAACAAAGACAATCATTCCTTAGAGGCATTGCATCTTCAGCCATCATGGCTATAGCCATCAAGAAACCATTCGCCTCCGAATTCACTAAAGAACATAATACGGTCAGCCAACACACAGTATCTTCAACAACACCAAAGCAGAAAGGGCGTCACCACAACTCCTGGCCCAGCCTATCTCCCCAGCTCCTCCATGCAGCACCTGCTCCAACCTCCCACTCGTTTCAGCTGCTCATACTCCTTCCAGCAGCTTCCATCTCTTTTTTGCAGCAACTCCGCAGACCCGTTCTTTGTGTCAAGGACTAGTGTAATTTCATGACGTCGAAGACGCCAGGCGAGGAGTGTTCTGTCTAGCCTAGAATAAGTCCCTTAGAGTTATCTCCCTTTCCCGGTCCCCAATTCGTTAGGGACTTTTTTATCTCGACACCGGCCGGCAGCTGCTGCCGGTGCTCTGTTTCTGAATGCTCGCTGCCGCTGTGTAACGGAGAAAACCGCATGGTGGAAGTTCTATCTCCCCACAGATTCTGACATTTTGGCCATCTTCGTTTTTTACCTTTTCGAGGAACAATAAAACCTGACATTAAAATATTCTATGGCTCAGAGTCCTGTTTCTTCGAAAGGAGTTATTGCTAGCTGTCTTGAGGGTTAAAGCCGGCCCTAGGGCAGCATAAGATTATATATGATGATGTCTATATTACAATATTAAAATAACCAAGAATATATTGTGCGTGTTTAGTAATATTACGTATATCAAAATTTAAAAAAAGTAAAAAGTGCATGAGCTCATTTCAATTGTTCTTGCGGGACAATTAGGGACCTTTGTATTCTCAGGAACCTTAAGGTTCCGGAGAACTTTGGTTTAAAAATGTTACTCTAACATATAGCTAGCTACAAATATACATACAGTAAATCAAGGCAAACTAAGTACCTCTATGTCAACTGTTTACACTGGCGTCATACAGACATTATTAACCATATTCCTGTGATTAGCTTTGTAGGGGGGGGGGAGCTATCATACAAAGCAGAACAAAAGGAAAACAACAATGTTCAACAACTCGGTCAAGAATTGATTTTACATTGGTCAATGGTAGGATTAATGTATACTGTTCTCGTAAATGTCTTTAGCAAGGGTTGTTTTTTCGCTAAGTTATTTCGCTAGTTCTCTGTGTGTGCGAATTCTTTACACAAGTGGTTGTCTAAGTCACCAACTTAACGGGCGAAGGCAGTGGCTAGAATTTCGTCCGGTCTGTTTCTTCAGCGCACGCCACTTCGGTCTCCCCTCTGGGCGTCAGTTCAACTCTGGCTCGTGCGTGAAAAAAACACATTCTTTTATTGAAGTGGCAGCATTTTTGTTATCTCTCTTTCTCCTGCGTCTATAGTAATATTACGTATGTATATAAAGTTAAATAAAGGATATATTGTGCGTTTTTAGTAATATTACGTATGTATATTAAGTTAAATAAAGGATATATTGTGCGTTTTTAGTAATATTACGTATGTATATAAAATGAAATAAAGGATATATTGTGCATTTTTAGTAATATTACGTATGTATATAAAGTTAAATAAAGGATATATTGTGCATTTTTAGTAATATTACATAAATATATAAAGTTAAATAAAGGATATATTGTTCATTTTTAGTAATATTATGTATGTATATAAAGTTAAATAAAGGATATATTGTGCATTTTTAGTAATATTACGTATGTATATAAAATCAAATAAAGGATATATTGTGCGTTTTTAGTAATATTACGTATGTATATAAAGTTAAATAAAGGATATATTGTGCATTTTTAGTAATATTACGTATGTATATAAAGTTAAATAAAGGATATATTGTGCGTTTTTAGTAATATTACGTATGTATATAAAGTTAAATAAAGGATATATTGTGCATTTTTAGTAATATTACGTATGTATATAAAATCAAATAAAGGATATATTGTGCGTTTTTAGTAATATTACGTATGTATATAAAATGAAATAAAGGATATATTGTGCATTTTTAGTAATATTACGTATGTATATTAAATCAAATAAAGGATATATTGTGCATTTTTAGTAATATTACGTATGTATATAAAATCAAATAAAGGATATATTGTGCGTTTTTAGTAATATTACGTATGTATATAAAGTTAAATAAAGGATATATTGTGCGTTTTTAGTAATATTACGTATGTATATAAAATGAAATAAAGGATATATTGTGCATTTTTAGTAATATTACGTATGTATATAAAATGAAATAAAGGATATATTGTGCATTTTTAGTAATATTACGTATGTATATAAAGTTAAATAAAGGATATATTGTGCATTTTTAGTAATATTACGTATGTATATGAAATCAAATAAAGGATATATTGTGCGTTTTTAGTAATATTACGTATGTATATAAAATGAAATAAAGGATATATTGTGCATTTTTAGTAATATTACGTATGTATATAAAGTTAAATAAAGGATATATTGTGCATTTTTAGTAATATTACATAAATATATAAAGTTAAATAAAGGATATATTGTTCATTTTTAGTAATATTATGTATGTATATAAAGTTAAATAAAGGATATATTGTGCATTTTTAGTAATATTACGTATGTATATAAAGTTAAATAAAGGATATATTGTGCGTTTTTAGTAATATTACGTATGTATATAAAGTTAAATAAAGGATATATTGTGCATTTTTAGTAATATTACGTATGTATATAAAATCAAATAAAGGATATATTGTGCGTTTTTAGTAATATTACGTATGTATATAAAGTTAAATAAAGGATATATTGTGCATTTTTAGTAATATTACGTATGTATATAAAGTCAAATAAAGGATATATTGTTCATTTTTAGTAATATTACGTATGTATATAAAGTCAAATAAAGGATATATTGTGCATTTTTAGTAATATTACATAAATATATAAAGTTAAATAAAGGATATATTGTTCATTTTTAGTAATATTATGTATGTATATAAAGTTAAATAAAGGATATATTGTTCATTTTTAGTAATATTATGTATGTATATAAAGTTAAATAAAGGATATATTGTTCATTTTTAGTAATATTATGTATGTATATAAAGTTAAATAAAGGATATATTGTGCATTTTTAGTAATATTACGTATGTATATAAAATCAAATAAAGGATATATTGTGCATTTTTAGTAATATTATGTATGTATATAAAATCAAATAAAAGTTAAAAGTGTATTAGCTTATCTTACTTGTACTTGTGGAACCCTTAGGGACCTTTTGTGGACCTTTAGGGTTCCAGGGAAGCCCGATTGAGAAACCCTGCTCTAGAGAGATGCTTTGAGAGAGGCTACCAAAATATTGAATGATTGTGACAAGTTCCGAGACGTTAAACTAGATAATGATGAATTCACATTTTACAGAAATCCTGGAAGTTTATGCAGAATTGATGAAATAAAAAGCAGAGGATGCGAAGAGAATGAAGCTTTCTTTATTTTTCGATTGATAGAAAAGATTGTTCTCTTAGGGATGTTAGTTCTCTGCTTTTTAGAAGAATTCCGCTTTCTTTTAATCCAGAAAAAGCGGATTTCCACTTAAACAGTTAGAACCTCCCATAGGTGTAATTTTCCCATTTTTTGTGAAAATCCGCTTTTTCTTTTTTTCTTTTTTTTAATTATTATTAAATAAAAAAAACTGATTTCTATCAAACTGCTTATTTTTTTTTATCACTGTTTGGCTGGATTTTATTTCTCGTTTTCTTTTTCTTTCTCTTTTCTTGTTGTTTCTCTCTTCTTCTTTCTCACTGGCTTTTTTTGCCTTCCCTTTCCCCCTTATGACAGTTCTCTCTGGAAATTAAAAATGTTAATATTACCGTGAAGGTTAAGACTTCAAACGATTCACGATGGGGGTAGGGTAGTTAAATTACTTTTAGTTTCATCAAAGAATGACTTCCAGTCTCCTTCCACCACATGCACAGTGTCTTTCTTTTAATTTTGATTTTCTTAGTTGAAACTGATTGGATTTGTTTAGGAAAAAAGTTTTAGTTTTATTCTGTGTTGTCCTCAAACACACAGACACAGACACACACAAGGGTAACAGGGGTAGGATGGATTCACCTCGATTTCAGCTTTTTTTTTTGGCTACTTGTCTCATGCCATTTGTTAAATTTTTAACCCAACCAGGAATTGAATTGATAATTATCAAGGGAAAATTTTTTTTTCTGCTGGATACCCTAGTCACATCTGAATCAAAGGAGATAAAACTGAATCGGAAGCTAAGTCACTCTTAGACAAAGGTAAAATCCAAGAATCAACCAGCCAATTATTTGATCGCTTCAATCCACTAACCTACCAAAAAAGAACTCTCATATATTAAAGAAAGGAATCAGTTTATCACTGTTAAATATCAATTGGGATGAAACTTATGTTGGAAAACAAGAAACCTTTTAGTCAAAGGGTCACAAAGGGATCAACTTTGCTGTATCATGAGAAAAGGAAATTGATTATATTTAACTAGACACAACCAATTAAGAGAGTGGCAGTCGAAGGATTATCAGTCTTGGTGACAGCTGCTTCAATGAGATAAGATATGGTAAAAATGGTCTGACAAACATAATTAAGCAATGTGCTTAAAACATAAGTAACTCTCTCTTTCTCCCCCATTTGACCTTTCAGCTACAAGACGATCATCTTGCTGAATAAATCCTTTATTTTTATATAAGAATGTGTTGTTTTAATTACTTGAATAATTATATTAAGAAAGCATGTCTAGTGGCTTTTGTTTTAGCTCTAAAAACAAGCAACAAATGGAGAGACGAAAATATCCTCAGTCAACACGATAACAACAAACATGCAAGCGTAAACTCACTGGCCAATAAAAAAGGTAATTAAAGATCAAAATGATTGTATAGGATCATTTTAATGGGCATACCAATGTAATATCACCTTTTCGGAATCTCAAACTAAGACAGACACGTGATGAAGATCTCAGGATACTGCAGCCGGAACATTGTGGCATTAAGAAAAAAAAATTGTAGCTCTCAATTCTGCGTCTATACAGAAATGTTAATCACACAAAATACATGCTAAAATATTCCTCAATTTTGGGATTGAGTTGTTTTAAAAAAAAAACCTTCCATTTTAATTGTTTTAACTAGCTGTAATTTGTAATTAACACACCAAGTGACTCATCCTTTAATGAACTTAAATTAAACCCTAAATAAAAATATATTTTTATTTGCTGCAATAGTATCGTTATTCTTTTATGAGATAATGTTAGAAATGATGTCATATGAGAATCTTCCATCAAAAATAATATATTTCTCTGTTATTGGTCCCCCGATTTATAAAATCGGGCGACTTATGTTTTGAGGCATGTCCGTCCGTCCGGATTTTTCTCCGCAACCATCCATTGAATTTCTCTGAAATTTTGCATGAAGTTGTAACTTTGGTCAGAAAGTGACATTCTCCGATTTTTGAAAAACAATCTAGTTAGCCCCCCAGGGGGTCAAAAAGCCCCGAAATGGCAAAAAATGACATTTTTTGCCCCATAACTTTTCATCCATCCATTCAATTTCTCTGAAACTTGGCCAAAATCTGGAGGCAATTGTACCTAATAGAAAATAAGTATTGCTGACCTTGGAAAAAATCTGGTTCGCACCCCCAGGGGGTCAAAAGCCCCCAAAATGGCAAAAAATGACCCTTTTCTCCCATAACGTTTGATCCATCCATTCAATTTTTCTGAAACTTGGCCAAAATGTAGAGGCAATTGTTCTGGATATAAAATGAGCATCCTTGACCTCAGAAAAATTCTGGTTCGCGCCCCCAGGGGGTCAAAAATGCCCTAAATTGCTCAAATTTATTGCATTTTACACTCGCCACATCGAGTCACACTGCTTATTATCTGTTATTTTTCTTAGGCAATCTTATCTCACTGCTATTTTAACTAACCCCACTGAAACATAATCTAAATTTAATCAAATTGGCAATAAAGGAAATCATGTGAAATATGTTTTAATTAGGTTAAATACTTTCCAAACAAGAATATTTAATGTTATCTCATGAATGGCAAAATTTAAAAAAAAAAACTGAATTAGTTCTGATGACCTCAGAGGAAGATTAAATCTGGACAGTATTAGGAGATGTATGATGAAGAGTAGACTTATATGGTATGGCCACGTTGAAAGAATACATGAGAGTTCTTGGATTAGTAGATGTAGAACAGTTGAGGTAGCAGGTTTAGTTCACAGGGGAAGGCTAAGGAAAACATGGGAGAAAGTGATAAGGATGGACTTGACAGAAAGAGGGATAAATAAAAGACCTGGTCAGAGATACGTTAGTTTGGAAGTCAATTTCTTAAAACATGTGAAACCGACATTACACCGATGATGATGATGATGATGATGATGACGACGCCGATGATGATGATCTCTAAAGTGATTCCAGCTTTATTTCTTGGGAAAGAATAAAGATATCACAAGTTGCAGGAAACAAAAGAAATAAGGATCAAATGTAGATTCAGCACTCCAGACTGAAAGGAATTTGTTTAGCTTGACACCGTAGGTGACCTCACCCCTTTCCAAATGTAAACATATAAACATGTTTTTGTTTTTTCAAATTGATTTTACTTTTGTGAAAGTGTGAAACATTTGAGTTGTTGTCAGATTCAGTGTCATGCTAAAGCTATTTTATTCAAATATAACATGGCTTCTATTCAATCTGCATGCCTCGCTGTGACACTATCCAAGTATAACATGGCTTCTATTCAATCTGCATGCCTCGCTGTGACACTATCCAAGTATAACATGGCTTCTATTCAATCTGCATGCCTCGCTGTGACACTATCCAAGTATAACATGGCTTCTATTCAATCTGCATGCCTCGCTGTGACACTATCCAAGTATAACATGGCTTCTATTCAATCTGCATGCCTCGCTGTGACACTATCCAAGTATAACATGGCTTCTATTCAATCTGCATGCCTCGCTGTGACACTATCCAAGTATAACATGGCTTCTATTCAATCTGCATGCCTCGCTGTGACACTATCCAAGTATAACATGGCTTCTATTCAATCTGCATGCCTCGCTGTGACACTATCCAAGTATAACATGGCTTCTATTCAATCTGCATGCCTCGCTGTGACACTATCCAAGTATAACATGGCTTCTATTCAATCTGCATGCCTCGCTGTGACACTATCCAAGTATAACATGGCTTCTATTCAATCTGCATGCCTCGCTGTGACACTATCCAAGTATAACATGGCTTCTATTCAATCTGCATGCCTCGCTGTGACACTATCCAAGTATAACATGGCTTCTATTCAATCTGCATGCCTCGCTGTGACACTATCCAAGTATAACATGGCTTCTATTCAATCTGCATGCCTCGCTGTGACACTATCCAAGTATAACATGGCTTCTATTCAATCTGCATGCCTCGCTGTGACACTATCCAAGTATAACATGGCTTCTATTCAATCTGCATGCCTCGCTGTGACACTATCCAAGTATAACATGGCTTCTATTCAATCTGCATGCCTCGCTGTGACACTATCCAAGTATAACATGGCTTCTATTCAATCTGCATGCCTCGCTGTGACACTATCCAAGTATAACATGGCTTCTATTCAATCTGCATGCCTCGCTGTGACACTATCCAAGTATAACATGGCTTCTATTCAATCTGCATGCCTCGCTGTGACACTATCCAAGTATAACATGGCTTCTATTCAATCTGCATGCCTCGCTGTGACACTATCCAAGTATAACATGGCTTCTATTCAATCTGCATGCCTCGCTGTGACACTATCCAAGTATAACATGGCTTCTATTCAATCTGCATGCCTCGCTGTGACACTATCCAAGTATAACATGGCTTCTATTCAATCTGCATGCCTCGCTGTGACACTATCCAAGTATAACATGGCTTCTATTCAATCTGCATGCCTCGCTGTGACACTATCCAAGTATAACATGGCTTCTATTCAATCTGCATGCCTCGCTGTGACACTATCCAAGTATAACATGGCTTCTATTCAATCTGCATGCCTCGCTGTGACACTATCCAAGTATAACATGGCTTCTATTCAATCTGCATGCCTCGCTGTGACACTATCCAAGTATAACATGGCTTCTATTCAATCTGCATGCCTCGCTGTGACACTATCCAAGTATAACATGGCTTCTATTCAATCTGCATGCCTCGCTGTGACACTATCCAAGTATAACATGGCTTCTATTCAATCTGCATGCCTCGCTGTGACACTATCCAAGTATAACATGGCTTCTATTCAATCTGCATGCCTCGCTGTGACACTATCCAAGTATAACATGGCTTCTATTCAATCTGCATGCCTCGCTGTGACACTATCCAAGTATAACATGGCTTCTATTCAATCTGCATGCCTCGCTGTGACACTATCCAAGTATAACATGGCTTCTATTCAATCTGCATGCCTCGCTGTGACACTATCCAAGTATAACATGGCTTCTATTCAATCTGCATGCCTCGCTGTGACACTATCCAAGTATAACATGGCTTCTATTCAATCTGCATGCCTCGCTGTGACACTATCCAAGTATAACATGGCTTCTATTCAATCTGCATGCCTCGCTGTGACACTATCCAAGTATAACATGGCTTCTATTCAATCTGCATGCCTCGCTGTGACACTATCCAAGTATAACATGGCTTCTATTCAATCTGCATGCCTCGCTGTGACACTATCCAAGTATAACATGGCTTCTATTCAATCTGCATGCCTCGCTGTGACACTATCCAAGTATAACATGGCTTCTATTCAATCTGCATGCCTCGCTGTGACACTATCCAAGTATAACATGGCTTCTATTCAATCTGCATGCCTCGCTGTGACACTATCCAAGTATAACATGGCTTCTATTCAATCTGCATGCCTCGCTGTGACACTATCCAAGTATAACATGGCTTCTATTCAATCTGCATGCCTCGCTGTGACACTATCCAAGTATAACATGGCTTCTATTCAATCTGCATGCCTCGCTGTGACACTATCCAAGTATAACATGGCTTCTATTCAATCTGCATGCCTCGCTGTGACACTATCCAAGTATAACATGGCTTCTATTCAATCTGCATGCCTCGCTGTGACACTATCATCCTTGTCACAGAGCTATTGTGACATGATATCATGTCATGGAGAGTCCGGAGGCCATGAGTGTTGCATTTGCTCTGACCAATTGCTCTGTGTCCACATTGTGAATTTCAGATCAGCAAAGCTGTGGTATTGATGTCGCTGGTCTGAAACTTTGGGGTGGTAAACATTTTTTGGCATTACTTCTTCGTGTTGTCTTTGATTCAGGTACAAAAAAAAATGGATGAGTCTGCTAGCTAAAAAGGAATGACTGAACATGAAGTGAACGAGACATTTTTGTCTTAGAAAAATATAATTTATTTTCAACATACCATTTTATCAGCCAACTGCTGCTACATGATATTCGCAACAAATTCAGAGTAGTCGAAGTAGCCATTAGACACGGGGTACAATTGCAGTAAGTTCATTGGAGCAGATTCTGTTTAAGTACTAGTAAAACAAGCACAAATTTCTGAATGTTGATACAGTCGGGGAAACAGGAAACAGGGAGGGAATTCCAAAGGCAAGCGGTCTAAGGAAATAAGCTATTAGAGACTCTGGAGGCCTCTACAGTAAAGGGGTGGGATTTTGCTGCTAGTCGAGTTGGTCGGGGGTATTTACATTGAAAGGGGCACAATTGCAGTAAGTTCATTGGAGCACATTCTGTTTAAGTACTAGTAAAACAAGCACAGGGATGCCACATTGCGGCGATGGGACAGGGGCTGGATCTTGGTAGACAGTGCAGGACCTATTAGGTTAGAGACTATTTTGATAACCCTGTCCAAGAGGGAGAGACTAGTGGTTGGTGCACCAGCCCAGATGTGACAACAATACTCCATGCATGGGTAAACGGTGGCTTTGTAGAGATATAGGATAGTGACAAGTGTGAGAATTTTTCTAGTTCAGTAGAGGGAGTCCACCTTCTTTGCAGCAGACTTGACAGTATCTTCTATGTATTGATTCCAATTCATGTTGCCTGTGAATGTTAGGGCGAGGAGTTTAAACGCGAGGCTCTCGGAAAGGGTGCTATCAGCCATGGAAATCAGTTTGCATAAACTTAAAAATAAATAAATAAATAAATAAAATAAAAACAAAAACTATTATTATTAAGAAATAATTTATTAAAACCTTAACCGTAATCTCATGATTCCCACTTTCGTGAAATGTCTTCATAATTTCCATCCGGTGCTTCATATTCCGGAATCGCAACTGTGTAAAGGGGACCTTCATGTTTAAATGGAATCAGGTTTTCATCCATCTGGAAAAGATAATCAAATATTTTACACTTGACATAAAAAAGAATTTTAAAAATAAAAAGTTATTCTTGGAGTCACATTTTCTTTGCCTTCCCACAGAGCCAGAAGTAGACATGAGGTCGGTTTTTAATATGAGGAAAATTCAAATCCCCAAAATAGAGGCACTATGGATTGGGACAAAAATTAAAATTGCCTCAGTCTTGAAGGACCCCTCCTTTACTGACCGAGGACAGAACAGATGAAGTTTCTTTGTTTTTTCTACACTAATGGTTCCCCACTTATCAAGGCCAAAAGCCAATCGAGAATGAGGATCAGCGAGATTTTCAATTTGATGATGGTATATTACTATGAAAGGATTGAGAACTGATTTATTCACTGAGTAACATGACAGATATTTGTGGACATTGGACTTGAAAACGTCCATGTTGTAGTCTGCAGAAAAACATTCCTGTGACAACATGTAGTATCAAAACAGATACTACACTCTGATCCCAGTAAATGTATAAAATAAATGTTAATGTATGAATTGAATAAAGTTATTACGAGTAGTATTTATTTTATTTTGCATTTCTTTTAAAACTTTTATGCTGTTTTTTTACTAACCTAAATTTGATTATAATGAGATCTGGGGATGCCGTTGTTCTCCCCGGAATCTCGTTATGAGTATACTGGTGCTTCCCAGAAGTCTTTGTATTTTTATTTGGCATTTTTTTGTTTTTAAATAGGATTTTTAAAGTTAAATTTAATTATCACAGTATTGTTTGATCATTAAATTATAAATTTAACAACATTGTTACAAAACTATAACTAATTTTATTATGGTAACGTTGTTTTAATCTCTATTCGTAAAATGATTGGATGTAAATATCTTCCAAAACTATAAATGAGGAATTGCTAAGAATTTTAAATGCTTCCAAGAGAAGTTACTCTTCGAGAAAAGTCTTTATTAATTTCCTTTCATTATAATGAACGAAGGGATCTAATTAATTATAACCAGTGATGTATGTAGTAAATATTTTTTACACGAGCCAAGGGAAATAACTCATGACATGATTACCTTCCTTTATGGTTTAATAATAATTGTTGAGTATTGATTTACTCCTCTCTAGGAGTTAGGCACAAGGCCAGATTTTATCTTACTCCCACAAGTAAGATGTGACCCAAGGTCGGGTCGAGAAAGTGGGGTTTAAAAATTGTCTGGGCAGCCCCGTCGGCATTCCCCGGTAGGGGCGCCTCAGGCGGTAAGCAATAAACTTACTCCTCTCCAAAGAGGGGAGGCGAAGCCTGGGAGGGTGGATCCCCTAGAACTGCACAGGACAGACCCATAGACCGGCGTAAATCAAGCCCCAAAGGCCAAGACAATACCAGTCTATGGGGTGCAGTATCCATCGGAACAGATACTACACTTTGATCTTAGCCAAAATGCCAAGTAGTTAAAGGAAAATCAATTGTTTTTATAATAATTGTTGAGTAAGGAAATAATTATCCACTATAAAAGTTTTCTTAACTGGAATAAGTATTTTCAGAAAGAAACTGATATGAAATAAAATATATCCGTGCTAATAACATAGTGGAAGGAAGAAACAAAAAAAAAAGGCTAGGCTACTCGAGTCAGACATTGAAAAATCCACTACTTTACATGTTAAAAGAGAAGATAACCTATGTCGGTATTCATCATGCTAATTATGTATCTCCCCGCTCTTTTTATTTTGGTAAAATTGTTTATGTGATGCATATTTCATTTGTATATTCATTTATTTTGTGGTGTGGAGTGACCATCTGCCATCAACCAGGTCACTGGGTAACGGGTTGGGGAACAACCTTCAGATAGCAAGCTGTGAATGATCAATAAGCAGTTCAAGACAAACTGGCAGTGCATTCTAGATGGCGGTGTCGAACTCATCCAAGTCATATGTGCCTCCATGAAATGCACCAAACGCCTGTTGTAAAAGAATTAACTTGGGTGGGTAGTAGGCAGGTGGTATGCCGACAATCTTGAGTAAGCTGATGATCTTCACTGGTAACTCACTTAAAGATTGTGTCTTGATAAAATACACAGACCCCTGATCTGTAACAGGTCGGCATTAGAAAGGGCATTCAATTGTAAAACCCCGCTTCAATTCTCATTATGACTGTTCCAGATGAGAATTTACTGGAGAAGTTCCCTCTATACAGCCATGTACTAGTACTTCAACGGAATGTGCTCCAATGAACTATTGCAATTGTACCCTTCTCAGTGCAACTTACATCCGATGTGGAAGAGACGTGCTGATCGAATATGTATGTACACACACACATTTTTAAATAAAATCTTAAAACGTTTTCAGTTTTGTATATGATTTTTGTTTTGCTATAATTCAGCTGAGAAAAGACAACCGACAACATTACACGTGTCCTTCAACCAACTCGATTTTTTTTTGTTATGGAAATCGCTCCAGACAAAGCATGAAGCCACTTGATGTAAGGAGCTAACAAGAACAAATATGATTATCACAAAGGCAGGAGATGCCTATTGGCCTTAGTCTTGAAAAAAAACCAAGGTTATATGTAGCAGGAAAACAGTCAGCAGGAAGAGAGTTCCACAAGCCTGCAGTTCTTGGAAAGAAGTTACTGGAATATGAAGCTGTATAATAACGAGGTATCAAAACAGTGAATCGATGGAGACCACTAGACTAATGCGTCAAACCAGCTGGAACAGAGGAAGCAGGGAATAGATCACACAATTCTGAAGAACATATGCCATAATAGTATTTATTTCAAGACTTCCTCGGGAGGATTGATATATATATATATATATAATAATAATAGAATTAACGATAAGTATCGTTAAAGTGATCTATCGTGATAAAGTAAAGCTCAATACGTTGAGTAGAGCAATCAATTTAAAGAAGGAAAGATGGAGATATAAAATTACATAAAATTGATACAAATTTTATTACATCGAAAGTTCAGATGCAAGGAGTTACACTAATCCTTAAACCATGGTTTTTCAAAGATAAAACTCTTCTCGTCAGAGGATAAAAATCGATAATGTGGTATTTATAATAAATAAATATTACCCGTTCTATTTCACTTTGAAAATTGAAGAAGAAATAACAGAAAAGGTTGGGGATAAAGAAATAAATGGCCGAGAGGGAGAATAGTAGCCGTATTGAGTAGCCATTGCTGAAGACAAAAGGGGACGCTATGGTGCAGATAGCAAAATAGCAAAAGTTTGTAGATATATATACATATATACATAAAAAAGTTTTTCAAAAGTGACAACGATGAAGGAGTTTATCCCATTCTTAGTTGAACAGCTATTTGATAAAGTTAAAAAAAATATATATGTTGCGACCTTGAAGGGACAATAATAAATAAGACAACACGGTGGTATATTTACAAGAGTGCGTATTTACAGAAGTACAGAATAGTATGTTACAAAAAGATTTCTACGAGACTGCCTCGAGACTTTGTCGTAAGCTCCTCTATACATCGTGTCCAGAAGAGTCCATATAGTCACGAAATAGGGGAGGTCACCATCACATCATAACAATATATATAACATGTATCACAAGTTACTGGAAAAACAAAACAATAAAGTGTTCAATTGTAGGTTCCACAAGAGCTAATATAAATTATTTTATTTAAAAGCTATGTATTACATTGTCCGTTGTGAGTACCCGGGTTTCATCGATTTAGAATAAAATCTGGCTGGTCAGAAAAGACAGATTCGTCAATCCTCTTTCGATAACCTTCGATAACGAAAGGGGGCTGACGAATCTGTCTGAGATGATCAGCCAGATTTTATCCTAAATCAAGAATGACGAAACCCAGGTACTCCCAACAGACGCTGTAATATATAGTTTTTAAATAAGATAATTTATATATATATATATATATATGTGTGTATGTATGTATGTATGTATGTATATCGAGGCAGCATCTTCTCTTGCAGGCAAGTATTGTTGAATATAAGAGACAACTCATGTCTAGATATCCTTTGGTAGATCCTTTCAATAGTCCGAATCAGGATCTTAGTTTCGGAAGGGAATTGGCTGATGAATTTGCCATAGTTTGGATTTGTCTCCCAAGTACTTTCGTCTGTACCTGATTAACCTCATTTCCCTGAAGATGGACCCGGATGGGTCTGAAAGTACTTGGGAGACAAATCCAAACTATGGCAAATTCATCAGCCAATTCCCTTCCGAAACTAAGATCCTGATTCGGACTATTGAAAGGATCTACCAAAGGATATCTAGACATGAGTTGTCTCTTATATTCAACAATATATATATATATATATATATATATATATATATATATTTTTTTTTTTTCAAAAGAGACAACGGTGAAAGATGTTATCCCATTCTTACCTGAACAGCCATTTGGTAAAGTTCTTCCGATTCCTTCCTCAGTTCGGTCAAAGCTTTTTGTTGTGAGGCTTCGATCAAAGCCAACGCCTTCATCTCTTGACTAAACAACTTATTCTGATATTGTGCCCATTCTTTGCTCAATTTCACTCGTTCTTCATTTCCTTCAAATGAAATGACCGGTTTTCGTCTATGTCGCAAACTGGAAACAAATAAGAAACGGAGGACAAAAAGGAATGAGATTTTGGATGATAAAAAAAAAAACGACAAAATTAGATTTTCTGTGATTAAAAAAAAACTACTTGTTCAATTTACATAATTTTTGGTGTACGATATCTTTGTTCCGTCCCGGTCACATAAATAATACAAGTATGTATTTATTATTTGTTTTTCCTTATTGAGGCTTTTCCGAAGTTGTAACGAAATTAGCAAGATCCTTCTTGCAAAAAATACAATTCAGAGAATGGTTCGGTGCTTATGTTGTTCAGCGGCCGTATGAAAAGATTATTTTTTTATAAAAACAATATTATATACTTATTCAGCGTTATATTCTTACTCACTGTACAAAAAAGTAGAAAAAAATATCCACTAGAACTTTAATTACAAGTATTTTTCCATTCTGCGTATCATAACAGCGATTTGTTCAGTAAGCCCCCATCTTCTTTCTTAAGAAGATTTCAGTTATCTGCCCTTGAAAACTTAAGAAAGAAGATTGAGGCTTACTGAATGAATCGCTGTTATGATACGCAGAATGGAAAAATACTTGTAATTAAAGTTCTAGTGGATATTTTTTTCTACTTTTTTGTACAGTGAGTAAGAATATAACGCTGAATAAGTATATAATATTGTTTTTATAAAAAAATAATTTTTTAATACGGCCGCTGAACAGCATAAGCACCAAGGATTCTTGACTTGTCTAATAAAACTGAGGAAAGTGTAATAGCCAAATTTCAAAATAGTCTCTTTGCTCCCCAAATCGATGAATCCGCTGACGTCATCAGTAATCATGCACAGTTAAGTACATTTATACGTGTCATTCATGAAGAAAAAATCAATCAATTTCTATGCTGCAAACAGTAACCAACGACTAGAAAAGGTCAATATATTTTTGATACAATTACAATATACCGCGAAAAATATGGCTTATCATGCGATTTATGTGTGGAAATATGTACTGACGGAGCACCATCAATGGTTGGTTCGGTAAAAGGTTTCACATCTTTAGTGGAAAAACAGAATCCCTCCATCGTGAAAATTTAGTTTCAAAGATAACACAAAATGAACTAATAACCGAATATAATGATAAGTACTTTTTAATGATAAATACTTTTTAAGATCAAATTGTGCTAGCAGATAAAAGGAACTCATTTAGCATGACACCATATCTGACATCATTTTTTGTAAGTAGTAAATATAAATTCTTTTGGAGTTTTTAATGGAAAAAATATTACTTTGAAACCAAGTCAATTTGAATATAGATGTTTTGTTTACTTTTAGAAAGGCATGGTGTTTGAATAATGCCAGATATGGTGTCATGCTAAACCCGTCCTTTTAAACTGCTAGAATAATTGGGGTGCTTAATCTACACAGGGTCCCATTTTTTTTCTAATAGATGTCTACTAATTTTTTTATCCCAATCATCTGTTTTTTGGGGTTTTTTTTTCTTTAACTTACGGACTTGACAACAGCATCTGGTGGACGAGATGAAAGCAACTTACTTTGTCTCCTGTCGTAATTTGTGGTTGATCTGAATTTCATCAATTGGTTTTAATTTCTGGGCATATTTTTCAAGACGACGGATTGCTTTTTCAATTTTTCTTTTCTTCTTTTGTTCTCGCATTTGAATCATTTGCGGATCCACTCGTCTCTTCTTCCTCATCGGAGTTCCACTAAAAATAAACAAAAAAAGAAGGATTTTATTTCAGAAAGGATAAATTAACGACGTATTACTTAACCCTTTTAAAAAAATTTTTTTTTTAACATAGTTCACCCGAAACAAGGCAGGCCGCCATGTAGACGTAAGGGGGTACTGAGAAAACAAAGGGTGACGGTTTGGGGGGGGGGGGCCTAATTTGGGAGCTGCGCAGCGAGATATCTGTTTACATTAGTTTTAAATTTCTGCATGTCAGTAACGTCAGGAAAGCTGGGAACAGGAAGGGAGTTCCAGAGTCCAGCAGCACGAGGAAGGAAGCTTTTGGAGTAAAAAGCTCTTCAGCATCTGAGGACCTCCACAGTGTATGGATGGGATTTGGCAGATTGTCGGTTGGTCTAGTGAATCTACGTCGCGGGGGCACCAGAGCAGCAAGCTCATCAGAGCACAATCCATTGAAGTACTTGTAAAACGGGCACAAGGAAGCAACATTGCGGCGATGGGACAGGGGCTGGACTTTTTTGGACCTACTTTGCATGGGAAGCATTTCTGCTGAATTGTTTGTACACTGTTTTCCTGCTTTTTAGTCAGATTTTTTACGTCAAGCTGAAGAGCCGTCCAATGTTCCTGTCTCAGCCGAAACAAAGACTTGACACGTGTGATCACGTGTATGCAAGACTGAACCCATTGGGCAGATGTCCGCGTGCCCGTTGATTTAGCATGTTATGTTATTTCTTGTTACTTAAATTCCTTCATGGTCCCTGACTGTTTGTTGGTGAATATGAATAGTCTTTATATTCGAACTAATGTTAACCCCTATCAACATTGTTACGTTTCTACTTACTGATGTCTGTATAAACCATTATACACTCGTCATCGTAGTCAAGAACCCATGTTCTTGCTCATCTGTGAATACAATCACTCGGACGCCAATGTTTAGTTTTTAAGAAGGCTTATTAATCAGAAAAAGAACAGTCACAAAACCAAAGAGAAAAACAGTTGTTTTAAAGCGACGGTTACTTGTGTGTATGCGAAAGAGAAAGACAGAGAGCTTGTCTCACAACACCTGGTTGCTCACACCCGACTATCGGGGACGGTGCCTTTTACACGTCTCTACTTAAAGGGTCGCCAGAAAGAGACAGAATTATCTCTGTCCGGAAGTGTTAGGACAGCTAACGAAAACGATTTACTTCCCTTGCATCATTTCGGAAAGTTAAGAGTTATCGCCCTTGTAAATGAAGAGATGCTTGGAGAGAAAAGTAAACACAGACCACGGATTTAGACTGTAAATATCAAATCGCGTACCGCGGCCAATTAACTCATTATTTCATTCTGTATTCAGTTGTAATAAATCTGTTAAACGTTTCTGTTGAAAGTTCATCCATTTTGTTTACGAGTTATTAATTATTATAACCTAAATTAGCAAGGTTACAAAAGGAAGACACATGATTATGTCAACTTTTGTTCTGAGGTCACCTCTAACCGTTAGGTATCACTCAAACTTTTCCGTTCAAATAAAGGCTTTCATTATGTAACAATGTGAGAGCAAGAATAAAAAGATATATAATCCATTAACTAACTTTGTGAATTCATCCTTTAACTGTTGGTGTACGATACAGTGCGAAGGTTCACTATTTTTATTAAAATTTTCACCATTCGTTGGCATTCATGAGAGAAACATATCCAGAAGAAATCATCTTTGTCCATTCTTTTTTATGGTTGATCAAAATTTTGAGGATGATTTGGCAGTTGCCATTTTTTAAATGTCTCCCTTTTTCAGAGGTTCATAATTTTAGTTGTTTTTTTTTTTCGTAGTTGTTGGAATGACTTAATGTGATATTAGAGACGAGTGTGCAAGAATAGAATTAGTATGGTAAATTTCCACGTAGGGTTAAAAATTAGGTGTAGTGGAATTTTCCAATAGAGATTCGAAGGCTACGTGTCCTAGCATTTGTTGATGTTTCTTTTGTTAATAACGTTCTTAAAAGTGGTTATTGAGAAGGAGGGACAGCAACATCAGCACTGAAACCCGACCAGTGAATCCAGTCCATGAAGTGGACGAACTGTGGTGATCAAGAATGCACTGCAGGGATCCAAGAACACCCCATCATATTACAGTATAAGGGGTGTTTAAAAAAAAAAACAATTAAACCTAAATGTGGTAACGCATGCAACAGGTAGCAAGAAAGCACTGAAAATGTGAGAAACAAAATGGTGAAAATCTTTAGATTTTGGCATCAAATTATTGATTTTCAGCAAAAGTCCAGAATAGTTAACACTCGATAACTCATAAATCCCAAAAAACTTTTTACCCTGCCCAATAAACCGGTATTGTCCGGGCCTTCGGGTCTTGATTTACACCGGTCCATCGGTTGTCTGTCCTGTGCAGTTCTAGGAGGTGCACCCTCCCAGGCTTTGCCTTCTCACCCAATTTTTAAATGGCCAGAGTGCTCAAATTCTCGAGCGCTGGTTTTTTTTTCCCCACTTTCCCCACCTTGTGTCACATCTTACCTTGTGGGAGGAAGATAAATAGAAACAACGCATAATTTATATCAAACACATTAGAATGAAATTCTCTACCTAACTCGCATATTATATTTCAGAATTTTTTAGATAAGGATTGATAATCATCTTGGATGTTATGGTACTTCTATCAATCCTGGCCCAATGTCCGTGAAGTTCGTTCGGGCATGCTACGTAAACACCCTAGAGATGACGAGCCAATCAGCTGTCAGAAACCAGACGGCAATTTTTCTAATCAGTATTGAAATTGATTAAAGCCAGAAGCAATTGACAAAAGCCAGTGCATGTTTATTTCCTGTTAAATTAGGAAAAAAAACAACCCCAAAAACAACTGCATTACGAAGAGCTGTGTAACAGAGTTAAATCTGGTGAAGGAATCATTTCATTCTGCCAGGAAAAAAAGCTGTTGGCAAAAAGAAAAAATATCCGAAATGCTATTACATGTGTCGCTTGATAGAAAGAAAAGGTAATGGTGGTGGTGGTATTATTATTATTATCATTTTTTTTATTATCATTTTTTATCATTATTTATTAACAGTTGTTTAGCATTGTTTTGTTACAAAAATAAAAACCAAAAACTTATTTATTAACAGTAATTTAGTTTTCTTTTTTTTTGTTTGTTGGTTTTTGCAATCTTTCTGGAAAATAAAACTGAAAAAAAAAAAAAAAATACGACAAAAGTATGGGGTGCCACTATTCGGCTCGTCATCTCTCGGGTGTTTACGTAGCATGCCCGAACGCTGCCGATGCAAAATTCCCGGAGATTGGGTCAGGATCGATAGAAGTACCAATGTTATTTTTGCAAACGTCATGACTGATGGAACGAGAGCAAGTAAATTAAATAAAAAGTCCCGTTCGAAATTGCGATCAGATTCCCGAATTTGACATAAAGATTACAGAGTTCAACAAGATGCACCTGAAGAAGGTTGTGAGAATAACATCGAAGATAAGTCTGAATAATTACAAATAATACTAACTCGCATGGTTTGCATGTTTATACAGTCCTGTTTGAGATGTTGATGCGACAAGACGTTATATTTCTCTTCTCGTCTCTAACAATTGCTTTGTTAGACGAGTTGAAACTCACGGGTTCAATTCCATCTCTAGAGTACACATGTGTGAACGGACTCGACCTATTTTATATTCCGGCCCATGTGTTGATGAAAACGTTTGAACAAAATTGATTTAAATTGTAGAGAAAAAAATTGTCCTTTTAGTAGGGGTGGAACGTAATGGGTGAAAATTTCAGATTCATGCGAGTAGTATTTTTTGTGTTCATTTATACATAAATAACACTAAACAATCAAACATTTTGAAAATTTTGCAAAATTCAGAAGGTGCAGGCCACTAGTTTTTGGCTATTTTACATTCATGAAAAGCCTTTCACAGCCTGAAAATGGTCCTAAATTAAAGTACTATATCAGATTTAACCATCAATATCCATTCATAGCTTTTGAGGATGTTTTAGGACCTGCAATGTCGCATGAAACCACTTTTTCACCGAAAAATGATGGATTTTGAGTCCCGTGGAGCCCTAACGGCTATTTTTGGCCTGCATCTTCTGAATTTTGCAAAATTTTCAAAATGTTTGATTGTTTAGTGTTATTTATGTATAAATGAACACAAAAAAATACTACTCGCATGAATCTGAAATTTTCACCAATTACGTCCCACCCCTATTTATAAAACTTTTCAGTTCATACTTTTTCTTCTTTTAACATCTGTCTTTTTGACAATCGACATTTAACGGCTGTCAACAACAGTAGGCATGGTGGCCATTTTGTCTACTTTAGATTGGTGAGAAGACAAATGTTAAAGAAGAAAAAGTATGAAATAAAAAAGTTTTATAAATGTTAAAACTATGCGAGTTAGGTAGAGAATTTCATTTTAATGTGTTTGATATAAATTATGTTTTTTTTTTGGTTAACAAGTTATCGATTGTTAACAATTCTAGACTCTTACCTGATTCTCTCGTAGACAATGTATAAAGTTCACCACCCCCTTTCACAGACGAGATATTGGGTTCACCCCCCATCCCTTCACAGATGAGACATTAAGTTCACCCCTCCCCTCACAGATGAGGCATTAAGTTCACCTCCCCCTCTCACAGATGAGGCATTAAGTTCACCTCCTTCCTTTTACAGGCGAGGCATTAGATGCACTCCCCCCTCGCAGACATAACATTAGGTTCACTCACAAATGTGGTATCAGGTTCCCCTCTCTCTCACAGACGATGCATCAGGTTCCCCTCTCTCTCACAGACGAGGCATCAGGTTCCCTTCTCTCTCACAGACGAGGCATCAGGTTCCCCTCTCTCTCACAGACGAGGCATCAGGTTCCCCTCTCTCTCACAGACGAGGCATCAGGTTCACCTCTCTCTCACAGACAAGGCATCAGGTTCATTCCCCCCTCGCAGATATGACATTAGGTTCACTTGCAGACGTGGCATTAGATTCTCCTCTCTCTAACAGACAAGGCATCAGGTTCACCTCCCACTCACAGACAAGGAATTAGGGTTAACTCCCTCTCACGGACGCTGCATTGAATCTATTCCTCTCTTTTGAGGACGAGGCATTAGGTTTACCACATTCTCGCAGATCCTGTATTCCGTTCATCTGTTTTGTTTTAAGAAGACAAAAAATAAAGTGGTCGACCATAGTCGAGGGCGACTCGAAGGCTCCCTTTTTATCAGCTACTACACTGTGATGTAGGGGAGGGCGCCATTCCTTTCCCAGGATTACTCCACTTACCCTTGATCCTCACTTTATAATGCTGAGTGTTTAGCATGGGTGCATCAAGTACAATTTGTTTAATTTTTGCTATGACTCGACTGAGGATTGAACCCCAGTCTCCCGGCCTATTAGCAAACACCCTAACCATTATGCCAAATGCCAAACTGAACCAATCTTTACTTACCAGAGGATGCTTGTTGCATGAATATTTAGTGGTGTCCCTTGAGTATGAATCAAGCGATGACAAGGTGTTGTTAACCTGATGGAAGGAAACAGAAAATGATTGAAAGACGAATAATAAAGATTTAAGTCAATTTTATTGTGGGAATATTTGAGTGCTTCTTTAGAATCACCTTGAAATTAAAAATACATCCCCCTTTTTTTTTTCCCACCCCAAACAAGGCAAAATACCATTGAGACATAGGGGGCTACTGTGAATTAGGGGAATCCTATACGGGTAGTTTTGCAGCAAGATGCTTGTTTATATTACATTTAAATGTCTGCACGTTAGTACGGTCAGGGAAACAGGAAGGGAATTTCAGAGGCCCACAGTACGGGGAAAGAAGCCATTAGAGTAGAACGCTCTCCGGCATCTGGGGACCTCAACAGTGAAGGGGTGGGATCTTGCTGACTGACGGGGTGATCGGGGGTATTTACGTAAAGGGGGCACCAGTGCAGCACATTCGTTAGAGCACATTCCATTAAAGTACTTGTAAAACAAGCACAGGGATGCAACATTGCGGCGATGGGACAGAAGCTGTAGCTTGATAGACAGTGTGAGACCTATTAGATTAGAGACTCTTTTTTGGACCCTGTCTAAGAAGGAGAGATTAGTGGTTGGTGCATCGGACCAGATGTAGCAACAATACTCTATGCATGGCACAAGGCCGGAAGATAGGTAGAATAAGTCAGTGTACAAGAGTTGGTGCACCAAGGGACTGAAGGGTATAAATAGTCCACATTTTCTTTAGGATCAAAGTTTTAGTCTGTTCCAAGGCAATCGGGGAGAGAAGAGGGGGGTTATTGCCTATCGCCTCAGGTGCTCTCATTTATGAGGGAGTGCAGAAGGAACTGTTTTCTTTATTATTATTTAATTTTAGCTATATTGAAGATGTTAGCTCCCAAATAAAGTGGCCATTTTTTTTCACGACTAGTTTTGTCTTTTTCGTAGCAGTGACAAGTCAAAGTTGTCTATTCTCTTTCTTTCTCTGTTAGGTCTCAGGAGATCAGGGAGGGTGGGGGTTTATTGTCTGTCACCAAAGCCACTCTCATTCGTAAGAGAGTGCAGACGGTATTGTTTTTTTTTCTTCTTTTCATTATAGTTGGTTATATTGAAGATGTTAACTCTATGAAAAACAGACAAAACTAATCGCGAAAAAGTGTCCGCCTCATTTGGGAGTTAACATCTTCAAGATGGCCTTTATAGTTTTGCCAATTAAAAAAAAAAGAGCATATACCCAACTATTAACCCTAAGTCCGGGTTAGCGTTTTGTGCTCTCTTTCGACCTTGTTCAGGAAACTTTTGTATTATTTAAATAGGCGATTTTGTCGTTTCGCAGCAAAAATGGCGGACAATGAACCGTCTGCTAATTTCCGAATTCACAAATGATTAAGTAAACCCAAATAAATTGTTTCGGACTAATTTCAAGTTTACTTTAAATTATTTTAAAGGAAATACAGCTGGGAAATTAGTCCCAAACAATGTATTTGGGTTTACTTATACATTTGTGATGTCGGAAAAAAAAAATCAGAAATTAGCAGACGGTTCATTGTCCGCTATTTTGGCTGCGAAATGACAAAATCGCCTTTAAATAAAGAGTTCACATTTTGAAATTCCTTTTGACAACAACACAAAAATGTCATCTGAAAGAGGTCAGAAAGTGCACTGTAAATATAGCAACAGGGGGGGGGGATAAGTAAACAGCCCGAAACATGTAAATAAATTTTGGGTACTTATCAAGATTAGGACCCAAGCTAAAATCGACTTGGTGTCGGTTAGGGTTAGCTTGGGTCCGAATCCGGACAAGTACTAAATTTTGATTTATGACATTTCGACACTAAAACCATCAGTGATAAAAAAAAAAAAGAAAAAAAAAAAAGAACGGTTCATTCGACGTAATAAATTATTTAAAAATATATTATATATGTTCGGAATTAGTTCAAAACAACTTATTTTCTGCTGGGTAAAAGTTTGCCCTCACGCTGTCAACGGAAAAATAAAAATGACACCACATAGCGTAGGACAGAACGAGGCCGCATGTGGGCATATAAAAAGTGGTTACTCGTTGGCACGCTAGGAAGTAAGTGTAGTATCTGTTCCGATGGATACTGCACCCTATAGACGGGTGTCGTCTTGTCCTTCGGGGCTTGATTCCACCGGTCTGTGGGTTTGTCCTGTGCAGTTCTAGGAGGTCCAGGCTTCGCCTCCCCTCTTTGGGGGGGGGGGAGTAAGTTTATTGCTTACTGCCTGAGGCGCCCCTACCAGGGAATGCCGACGGGGCTGCCCAGGCAATTTTTAATGGCCAGAGTGCTCACTTTCTCGGGCGCTGGCTTTTAAAACCCCACTTACTCGACCCGACCTGTGGTCACATCTTACTTGTAGGAGTAAGATAAAACTGGCCTTGTGCCTAACTCCTGCAGAGGAGCAAATAAATACACTATGTGGCCTTTTGGCTAAGATCAAAGTGTAGTATCTGTTCCGATGGATACTGCACCCCATAGCTGGTATTGTCTTGGCCTTCGGGGCTTGATTTACGCCGGTCTATGGGTCTGTCCTGTGCAGTATTAGGAGGTCCACCCTCCCAGGCTTCGCCTCCCCTCTTTGGGGAGGAGTAAGTTTATTGCTTACTGCCTGAGGCGCCTCTACCGGGGAATGCCGACGAGGCTGCCCAGGCAATTTTTTAACCCCACTTTCCCGACCTTTGGTCACATCTTACTTGTGGGAGTAAGATAAAAACTGGCCTTGTGCCTAACTCCTGGAGAGGAGTAAATCAATACACTATGTAGTCAAGAACTGGGTGATCATTCTACGTTGGATTTATATAATAAAGTGAACACCAACTCAAAAGTCTTCTTTTTTTTCTTCAGTTATTTTCTGTGTTGACATGTAATCGCACGAAAAAAATAGGATCCCATTTTTATTTTTTTATTGACAGAGTCGGGGCGGGGGTATCATCGAGATTAATAAAACAAAAATAATAAATACAATAATAGTATTCTCCTTATTCTAATAAAAAATATACAACTAGTAATTTCTTTTTAAAAAAGGCAATTCAATTACCGAAAAGAAAATATAGAAAACAAAAAAGTATAAAAACGAGATATTTTCGTTGAAGGTCACATAATGTATTCTTCATTATCGGTAATTCTTACGATCAGATTACATGTATAAAGCATCTGTCATCTGCCTTGATTGTGGCGAATGCCAAATGTTTTTTCGCAAAATAATAATGATGACATATTTCACCAACTTACCTGAGATTAAACAAGCTTTTCGTCAGAAATCCTAACGAAGCAGCCATGTTGGAACATAATAAGGGCAGATAACTCTAAGAATAAAAAAATTACTTTCACGCGAACATTTGAAATGTTTGTTCCTTTCTGTAGTTATTGTTACCATTTAAAAGTTAATTTAACAATTTTATAATAAAGTACAAATGTTAAATTAAACTAGAGCACCTGTGACCTGTTGGGTCACTATTTGTTATATATATATATATATATATATATATATATATATATATATATATATATATACATAGAGAGCGGGGGGGGGGGGGCTGAAGCCCCCCACTTTTTGACTTGGGCCCACCACTTTACTGTCATCAATAATTAAGTTGATATGCATGTGTTTAACCGCCCCCCCACTTTTTAGGAGAAGCCCCCCCCCACTTTCATAACTGTCCCGCCGGCCCTGATATATATATATATATATATATATATATATATATATATATATATATATATATATATAATCCGGGTATGGTATAGATCCACAGGGTATAAATCCAGGGAAGTTGAACCGGGTTTATGAGAGTGCTCAATAAAAATATAGAGCAGAAATATAAATGAAAATGAAATAAATTATCATTTATATATATATATATATATATATATATATATATATATATATATATAAAGAGGTGTACTAAAAGCGAACTTTTAGGAAAGGTAAAACCCTATTGTGAAGAGTATACAGCTCAATATCCAGGATAGAGCAGGTAGAAATGAAGGAGAATGGAAAGGAATTAGAGAAAGCAAAAGCCAAATCAAAATTCAATTCAAAAGTTCAAAGCAAGGTATATTCCGCAAAAAGGCAATTTATTCAAGTTAAATTTTCCTTAAGCCTGGCTTAAGGAAAATTTAACTTGTATAAATTGCCTTTTTGCGGAATATACCTTGCTTTGAACTTTTGAATTGATTTTTGATTTGGCTTTTGCTTTCTCTAATTCCTTTCCATTCTCCTTCATATATATATATATATATATATATATATATATATATATATATATATATATATATATATATATATATATGGTCGAGTTTGGAGTTCCCCAACATAATGAGATAAAAAAAAAATATTTTTAGGCGATGACAATGATATATTCATTTTTTTGTGTGTGCTTGTGCAGATGAGCGGCCGTACGAAAAAAAATATTTTTTTATAAAAACAGTATTATGTACTTATTCAGTGTTATTTTCTTACTCACTGTAGAAAAAAGTATCCACTAGAACATTAATTACAAGTATTTTTCCATTTTTCGTAACTTTCTTTAAAAAAATAATTCAAGGACAGATCATTAGCCCGAAAAGGTACCCAGTGAGAATATGAACATTTCGTTTTATTGCAATAAATTAATTTAATTTCGTTTATTTACTTTCATTTTGTTTTATTGGAATAAATTTAATTTTTATGCATTAGTCAGGTTTATAATTATCGATATCGGCTAGGAAATAAATTGAAAACATTTTAGAAAAAAAAAACAACAATGGTTAAGTGTGCGGTCTAGTTGACATAAAATATTGGAACTGAAAGCGAATACTTTATCTACCTAGGAAGTAAGTGTAGTATCTGTTCCGATGGATACTGCACCCTATAGACGGGTGTCATCTTGTCCTTCGGGGCTTGATTCCTTCTGTCTGTGGGTTTGTCCTGTGCAGTTCTAGGAGGTCCACCCTCCCAGGCTTCGCCTCCCCTCTTTGGGGAGGAGTAAGTTTATTGCTTACTGCCTGAGGCGCCCCTACTGGGGAATGCCGACGAGGCTGCCCAGGCAATTTTTAATGGCCAGAGTGCTCACTTTCTTGGGCGCTGGCTTTTCAAACCCTACTTACTCGACCCGACCTGTGGTCACATCTTACTTGTGGGAGTAAGATAAAACTGGCCTTGTGCCTAACTCCTGCAGAGGAGTAAATAAATATCTACACGGACACTGAGCAAACGAAAATATTTTGTCTTTTTAACCTATTTAAACTGATTTTTTATGAGTTCAGCATACGGGAGACAAAATTTAAAAACTTTTTTACAAAGATTTCTGCAAAAAATCTAAAATTGTTTTATTATCTAAAATAAATAAAAAAGAATTTAAAAAAAAGATGTAAAATACGTACAATGATTTAATAATAAAAAAAAAATCTTGACTTGTTTTTATATGTTTAGTTATTTATTTATTTTTGTTACTGGTATTGAGATGGCAGCCGACCGAAGAACATACTTATAATAAGTAAGTTATGCGGTCGGCTAATAATAGAAAATTTTGGTACTCCTTTCGTTTCACAATGACATGAAAATATTTAAAGAAATGTATAAACTTTGTTATGTACTTACGTGTTATCTGAAAATAAGATTGTACAGAAAGAATTACGCAAATTCATACAGTATTTATTAAATTATAAGAAAAAGAAAAGAAAAACGATTTTACGTATCGGTAGACATTTTGTAACCAGTTCAGCTTACCGTTAGGCAAGGGAGATAACTCATTTTTTTTTTAATCTGGCGATTGATAGATATAATATGGCGGCCGACCGATAAAATCGTTTTTTTTTAATTTTTAATTTAATACATACTGGATGAATTTGCGTAATTTTTGGTGTACCGTCTTTATTTCAGCTACCACGAAAGTACATAACAAAGTTTATACATTTCTTTAACTATTTCTTTTTAAGAGAGGTCTAACATGTCATTGTGAAAAGAAAGAAGCACCAACATTTTTAACTTGAAAAGGAATGTTAACAAGCCACGCATGCGTGGTCCCCCTCTGTATGTGACTCGATGTGGCGAGTGTAAAATGCAATAAATTTGGGCAGTTTGGGGCATTTTTGACCCCCTTTGTACCCCCTGGGGGCGCGAACCAGAATTTTTCTGAGGTCAAGGATGCTCATTTTATATCCAGAACAATTGCCTCTACATTTTGGACAAGTTTCAGAAAAATTGAATGGATGGATCAAACGTTATGGGAGAAAAGGGTCATTTTTTGCCATTTTGGGGGCTTTTGACCCCCTGGGGGCGCGAACCAGATTTTTTCCAAGGTCAGCGATACTTATTTTCTATTAGGAACAATTGCCTCCACATTTTGGCCAAGTTTCAGAGAAATTGAATGGATGGATGAAAAGTTATGGGGCAAAAAATGTCATTTTTTTGCCATTTCGGGGCCTTTTGACCCCCTGGGGGGCTAACTAGATTGTTTTTCAAAAATCGGAGAATGTCACTTTCTAACCTGACCAAAGTTACAACTTCATGCAAAATTTCAGAGAAATTCAATGGATGGTTGCGGAGAAAAATCCGGACGGACGGACGGACATGCCTCAAAACATAAGTCCCCCGATTTTATAAATCGGGAGACCAAAAATTCGAAATATTATTGTATCATTCTATGATTTTGCGAATATGCAACATTGTGAGTGCACAAGTAGAAATCAATGAATATTTTGTTGGATTCATAACTGTCGACGACAACACTGGTTTAAGTCTCGTCAAGCATGCTTTAAAAAGCTTGAATATGTGAATTTATGTTTTCAGAACTGCAGAGGCCAAGGACATGATAATTGAGCGATTATGAAAGGCTGCAATGGTGGTGTACAAAAACGTCTACTTGAACTCAATCCGAAATCATTTTATGTGCCATGTGGATGTCACAGTCTCAATGTAATTCTTGGAGACATGGCGAAATCTTCAGTTGTTGCAATGACACGCTTTTGAGTTTTGCATCAAATTTATCTTTTGTTTGACGCTTCAACACAGCGATGGAAGATCTTGAAAAGTCATGTAAAAAATCTGACAGTAAATCCTATTTCCGATACACGTTGGGAATTCAGGATCGATAGTGTGAAAGCTGTTCGTTATCAAACAGCAGCCGTGTACACTGTACAATGCATTCGTGGAAGTGTCTGAAAATGACAACGATATAAAAGCAAGGACCGAAGCAGCTGAATTGGCGAAACAACTAAAAAGTTTTCAATTTTTGGTTACTTTAGCCATCTGTATTGTTTCAAATAAATGTGATCAGCAAATTGATGCAAGCGAAAAACATGCAATTTCACATTGAACTGGAATGTATAAAAAATGCAACCGAGTTCATGAAAAAATACAAAGAAAATGATTTTGCATCCGCTCAAATTTCAGCCAGCGAATTGGCTCAAGAATTAGAGATGGAAATAGATGAAATAATATTTCCAGCTGCCACAAACTTGAGATGACGGAAAGTGCACAAACAGTTCGTCTATGAAAACATAGATGCATCATTGACAGATCCAAAAGAAACATATCAAGTGGAATTTTTTAATGTTTTGTTAGATCAAGCAGTTATGTGGTTGACTGAATGTTTTGAGCAAATGGAATGTCACTTTGGTCTTTTTTGGATTTCTACGCAACATCAACATAAATGCAGAATTCGACCAAAACGATTTGATGAAATGTTTCACAGGTTTGAATGTTGCGCTCACCGATGCATCTGATTCAGATATTGATCCGAAGGATTTTAGCAATGAATTACAAATATTTTCCAACATTGTTCCAGATACTGTTTTGTCTTTCTTTTGATGCTTTACGTTTTATTTATGATCATGATTTGAATACTGCTGTTTCAAATGTCGTTATAGCCCTTTCGATCACTGTTGCATCGGGGGAAAGAAGTTTTCCCAAGTTGAAATTAATAAAAATCTATTTGAGAACGACTATGATGCAAGAACGCCTGAACAGTCTGGCAATGATATCTATCGAACAAGATCTCGTCCAGTTTCTGGAGTGTTCACAATTTCTTTGAGACTTTGCTGCCATCAAAACACGAAAAGTTGATTTTTATTGAATTTTTATGACATCCTTATAAATAAAATTTCAGTTATTTGTTGATTTAGATATAAATACAGATAGTTTTTAATAAATTGTGTAAATTTATTTTTTCGGTATTTATTTTTTATTTTTCTATTTCATTTGGAGCCACCAAATTCACTTTGCCTAGGGTATCCAATTACCTAACGCCGGCCTTGCCAAGAAGTTTCAGAATCAATTTCTCCTCAAGAGCAGAACCATCCATGAGAATCTCAGGAGTAAAAGGGACACGCCTACAATTGAAAGACACGAGCTGAGCCTTAACAGGATTAAACGAAACAAGCCATTTCTTACGCCAATCCACAACTGAACCCAGGTCAACTTCTAGATCAGCTGCATATTTCAACTAACGAAGATGCCCAATAAAGTTGATACAAATGTTAGAATGGGACTTTCTTTTCATTCTTCAACGGTACAGGGGAAAATTTCACTCTTGTTTGTGTATTAGATTTGCATTAATCAAACATTTTAAAAAAATATACAAAGTTCACCCATTTCGACATTTGTAAGTGAAGTGAAAAAGGATTTGAAAAATTAAAATCTAAATGAATAAATGAGAAAGTTTTGTCCATTTCTCGTAAAATTGTAATAAATTATAGATTATATAAACGTCAGATTTCAAGTGAATTCAACTTTACTTTATTTACCTCCTAGGAGGTTAGACACAAGGTCAGATATGGGTTTGAAAAGCCAGCACACTAGGATTAGCGCACTCTAGTTTTTTAAGGGGCCTGCTTTTTTTCTGCAGACCCTCGCCTTGTGTATTTTTTTCAACAAAACAAAAGCAAGACCCTAAACGAAAACATGCCCTTCATTAACCCTAACACTGACTCTAAGCCCCTGATGGTAATACGACAAAATATATATATTTTTAAATATACTAGTAGTTCTGAAAAATTAAAGAATTTGTTTTAAATGGCGACTATTTTGGAAATAAAGAAAAATGGTTACTCGTTCTGTCCTATGCTATGTGTTTGAAAACTTAACTGGGTGATCATTTTATGTAAAATTTATGTAGTAAAGTGAACACCCACTTAAAGTTTTAAATATTTAATTCATTTTTCCAAGTATTTCCAGGATGTTGACCTGTAATCGCATGACAAGAAAAAAAAAGGATATCATTTTATTCTTCCGCGAGGGGGGGGGGGTACAATTAGAAATTATTTCAAAGTGAATTTAATTCCGTTGGCCAAAATGTCCTTGGGCCAAAACATCCGCATATCGAATTAAATTTGCAGAATTAAAAAAATATATTTTACTTATTTCATTTTGGTTTTTCTCAATAAAGAATTGATTGAATTCGTTTAAATCAGATTTTTTTTCTGTATTTGTGGAAACGTGGAATGTTTGCCATTGGCTTTAAAAGTTCGCCTCGTTGTCTGAAATTTTTTTTTGATGCCAAGGAAGACCGTGCCTGTTTTCTGATCAGCAAGTCTCAAATGCAGGTACTTTAATTGTCTAAGTGTACACTTTATTTTTCTGTAAACCCGATTGATCACCTTCTGTATCTTTGACTCGACATATTCATCAGAATTTCACGTATTCTTGCTGTAAAATATGTTAGAAATAAAAGACAAAAAATGGTTTCTTGGTTTCCAGCTAACGTTTTTCCTGAGTTTTGCCATCGGCGGTTTTTCGGTAAGAAGAGCATTTTCTATACAATCACCCCGTCATGACCAAAAAAAAAAATTTTTTTTTTTTTAAACTAGGCTCGGGGAATTATTTGAACAAATAGTTTGGTAAAAATCTAGTATAGCGGCCGTGCTGTGCGGGCCGTGCGCAAAATTTCTATCGGGCTCGTTTTGCACATGCGCAGAATTCAATCTGCTCGCTCGCGCAAATATGATAAAAACGAACCCGTGTTGATGAAAAGGAACTGTAATAAAAACGAACCCGTGTTATTGAAAAGGAAAATGTTAAAGCTAAAACAAAAAGTGGTTATTTTTAACAAGCTATCGCGCTAAATAAAAGCACACGTGTTAAAACTAAAACAAAAAGTCCGGATAATGTGAAAACCGCTGTAAATAAAAAAAACAAAAATCCGTTTTTATTTGTTTATTTCCCCTATTGTTAAAAATAACCACTTCATTTTGAGCGAGTTGCGATGATTTTTTAAATTTTTTATTTACAGCTGTTTTCAACCACTTCATTTTGAGCGCGCTCAAAATGAAGTGGTTGAAAACAGCTGTAAATAAAAAATTTAAAAAATCATCGCAACTCGCTCAAAATGAAGTGGTTATTTTTAACAATAGGGGAAATAAACAAATAAAAACGGAAACACGCTAAAAGTGAAGAATAAACACAAAAACGAAAAATCCCTATTGTTAAAAATAACCACTTTATTTTGAGCGAGTTGCGACGATTTTTGTTTTATTTACAGCGGTTTTCACATTATCCGGACTTTTTGTTTTAGTTTTAACACGTGTGTTTTTATTTAGCGCGATAGCTTGTTAAAATAACCACTTTTTGTTTTAGCTTTAACATTTTCCTTTTCAATAACACGGGTTCGTTTTTTATTACAGTTCCTTTTCATCAACACGGGTTCGTTTTTATCATATTTGCGCGAGCGAGCAGATTGAAGCGCTAAACGAGCCCGATAGAAATTTTGCGCACGGCCCGCACAGCACGGCCGCTATACTAGATTTTTACCAATAGTTTGACTATTTTGAACTTTTCAACTTCAAGATGGCTATTATTATTAGAATAGTTTAAGTTTTATAACAATATGATTCAATTAATAATTTAATAACCAAACAGTACCGTAATAATATAAGTTAACCTAATTATTACGGTATTAGTTGGTTCAATTTAATTATTAATTGAACCAAATTGTGATAAAATTAAAACTATTCTAATTAAGATAACGTTATTTCAAAGGCAGCCATCTTAAAACTGAAAAGTTCAAAATACCCCCCCCCCCCTCCGGAATTATTTTAACAGTTTTTTAGTGTGTGTGCGTGTGTGTGTTTATTTATTTATTTACTGTTACTTATGCGATTATATCGCAACATGTTGTCTACCTGGGTTGTACTGTATTTAAACTATGGAAGCACAAAATGCTCAATATTTTCACGTCTTGGTGACACTCGTAATCATTTCATAAGTAACATTTAAAAGTAATCATTACTATTAGCGACATAAATTATTTTAAAAGAAATACCGTTGGGAAATTAGTAAAGATCAAAGTGTAGTATCTGTTCCGATGGATACTGCACCCCATAGACTGGTATTGTCTTGGCCTTCGGTTTATGGGTCTGCCCTGTGCAGTTCTAGGAGGTCAACCCTCCCAGGCTTTGCCTCCCCTCTTTGGGGAGGAGTAAGTTTATTGCTTACTGCCTGAGGCGCCCCTACCGGAGAATGCCGACGGGCCTGCCCAGGCAATTTTTAAACCCCACTTTCCCGACCCGATCTTGGGTCACATCTTACTTGTGGGAGTAAGATAAAAACTGGCCTTGTGCCTAACTCCTGGAGGGGAAAATCAATACTCATTTAAGAGCCTTTTATTATTTTTTTAGTATGGCACTGGCCCAAATTCTAGTATATATTAAATTGTTTTTAACGCCAATACGTAGTTAAAACAAAATTGTTTTGAACTATTAAAATAATTTCCAACGCTATTATTGATAATGTTTACCCGTTCATTTATTTAGTTTTTATGTTTGAATTCATGTTTTGAAACATGACGTTAATCTATGACGTCACGCCAAAATTATGAGTATTTTGGGTACTTATGCGGTTTTTTTGGACCGGACTGAAATAATGTTATTTAGAAAGCCATTCTTAACATGGGGAGGAGGCTTTATTAACCGTTTTGTACTGTCACCTAATAAGCAAAAAATATCATAAAAATGAAATCGAACTAAAAAATCCTATCTAAAAAAAATAGCCCAGTCCGTAAACTGCATAAGCACCTTATCTTGTTAAGGTAATGTTTTAAGCTCTATAAGAAAGTCCGGGTATCTTTTACGACGCTCAAGAGTCGCGAACGGGGTCCAAAAAAAGAACGAGAAAGGGTTTAAAAACATAAATTTGTAAGTCCAAATAGCTCGGCTCAGTTGGTACAACCTCAGACTGAAAGGGAGATAATTCATCTCGATTTTATGCTTGTAAAACAATCGAAGGTTTGTTTAATAATTTATTTAGTATATAACAAATAAATTTACGATTTGAAACGTTTAAAAATAAGGCACGTCTGCACTCTAGGGACGGGGTGAATTTATTTGTTTTCATTTCAAAAGAGCTACAATAGTGTAAGGGACAGAAACCTTTTCTTTCACTTGCTTACATCGTGTTTTATTTCTTAAACATGAAAATAAAATAAAAAAATAAAAAAGTTATTAACACCCCAAAAGTGCCCGAAATAATTAACATTGAAAACCCAAAACATTTTTTGTTTGATTGTTTTGTAATTTTTAACTTTAATAAGTGTCCACTATAATTTCTTTGGTGCTTATATAGATGAGGGCACATATGGAAAACGCTTTTCCAAATAAAGGTGCTTATGCAGTTTACGGACCGGGCTATTTTTAGATAGGATTTTCAAATTTACCTTTAATTTTGACGGTATATCTTTGGCCTATGAGGATTTTAGTTTGTTCTTATAGATTTATTATGTGGGAGAAGGGAAAGGAAATAGAGTGAGAGACGGACGGGACGAATTATCGAAGGTAATTCGTAGAAATGATATAAACAAAATAAACAAAGTAAACTCTCAATTTACAAAAGGAAAAATATTTATTAAGTTTTAAGGAAACTTTTTCATTGAAAATGATAGTTCTTTTATGAATGTCTTTTGGTGAACAAAAGGGGAATGAATTTGAGATATCGAGGAAGACTGAATCGATAACTCAAGAGCTGTGAAAAATCCACTGGTCTGAAAAATCGAGAAAACTTCTCACTCAAATATATGAAATAAATTTTACTGAGTCAATGACTGGAGAAAATTAATCAAAGTATAAAGTTCAATGAAAAGTTTTTAAATAGTTATTTTCATAAATTTACTTTTAAAGGAGCAGACGATAAAAAGGGAAATGCAAAAGTTTGTTTTTGTTTCTGTGTCTGTGTGTTCGCCTACCTTGGCTGATTTGCTGACTGCTATATTGAGAGTGTTGTGTAGTCTTGTTTGAGTCGAGTAGAGTTGCAGACAGCAGACTTATTTTCAAACACTATCTCTGAATTTTTAATCAACTGGTCTTTTTGGAAAATACACATCTCTTTTAAAGGTTTTCATCGGCTCCCACAGACACAGAATTCCGGACCAACTTGGAAAATCATCTGATTGGTCCAAAATAAATTTATTGAATTTTACAATTTTATTTTGTAAAAACGCGCGTCCAGCCGCATGCGCAGAAATGCTTCGGGACACTTGAACCTTCGGCAGCGAAAGAGTGAACATCGTAGCTCACCATATATCTTTTGTGTGTTAAATTGCTAGGTGAAAGAGTACAGCATAGTTAATAAAGTTCCCTTCCCCATGTTAAGAATGGCCCTACTGCATAAGTACCCAAATAAAAACTATTGGGTTATTCGGAAGTAGTCCGGTCATCAAAACATCATTTGTTCGTTTAGCTTTTATAAGTATGGATGGTCGAAAAGGCAAAAATTTACATTAAGTTCTTTTTAATATAAATGAATAAAGATATGTAAAAAAAAAAGAATTACATGATAACTTTATGTAATTTCTTTATTTAATATTACTTTAAAAAGTGTAAACATAAATTTCCTTTGATAAATGTTTATTACATACACATAATAAAAATTTCCAAGACTCTTTTATTTATTTGTAATTTTTATTAATAATAAAAAAAATGTATTTAACATAACATAACGTAACATATATTTTTGGAAAAAGGCTGGTGCCTGTAACTCCCGTTCCTTTCCCTCTTGTCCACTATACCAGTTCGTGCACAGTTCTGACTGAATATTGCCTGTGAAGCCAATGTTTGTCCAACTTGAACTTAAAGTCGTTTATGTCTGTTGCGTCGATGACCCAGTCTGGCAGAGAATTCCAATTGTTCACAACCCGTATCCCAAAGGAATACTTTCTGATGTTTAGCCTACTATGCTTCTTTTCCAGTTTCGGGTTGTGATCTCTTGTTCCGGTGATCTTGCGGGGGGGGGGGGGTAACAGTCTCCTGGTCCATGTTGTCTTTGCCTGTGAGGATCTTGAACATCTGGATCATATCTCCACGTTCCCTTCTATAGTACATGGACGGGAGCTTCATGTGCCTATCTTCGTATGACAGTTCCACAAGTGTAGGGCACAATTTGGTGGCTCGGCGCTGGACTTTTTCAACCTTGTCAATATCACAGACAAACTGATAAAATTCCATTATGTTAACTTCATGTAATACCTTTTTAAAAGTTATTGGCCTAGATTTTAGATTTTTTATCGGGATTATTGCTTTTTCGGCTAAACGTACAAATCCTGTTTTGATGACCGGACTCAACTCCGAATTACCAACTATTGTTTATACTTACCAAAGATTGCCGAGTAGAATTTTAATAGAAAATAAAAATCAATTTTATCTTATTTTACCGACTGCCATTGATTTATTACTTGTTAATGATCGAGTTATCCCCACCTCCTGAATTTCGTGTTTTTCGCTCGAATCAATGGTGGAACCTTAAAATACGATAAGACTGATTTTGATTTTTAATAAAAATTCTATTCGATAATTTTTGCTAATTTTTTTCTGTCACTATTTTTGTCTGACACATGAGTATATCAAAGAGTATTCTGGTTAATTTATTTGAAACTGCGATTTTCACCTGTGTAACTGCGTTTTTCATATGTGCCCTCATATGTGCACCGTTTTATTTTAGTCATTTGTTGGATGTTCAGAAGTAAAATGAAATACGAAATTGATTATTCGGAAAAGTAATCCAGCCCTGATTTATAGTGTTTAGCTTTTGTAAGTATGGATGTCCGGAAAGACAATCTCGGTAAAAATCTGAAATCTAGGTCAATTACATTTGTTTAAGTGATTACATAAAGGTAACATAATGGAATAAAAAAAATTAATAAGTCTTGAAATTCTTTTTTTATTGCATACAATTTTTTTTTATTTATATTAAAAAGTTAAATGAAATTAACGTCAGGAAATTTTTTAATTACAGACATGTTTCTTGAAGAATGTGTCAAAAAATATGAACTTTTTATTTATTAATACTAAAAAAAAAAAAAGTTAATAAAATTAATATGGGATTTTTAAATAATTTGTTTTTGTCCGAAATTTATGTATTTTTTCAGTGTTTACAAATAATTTGTTCTTTTAATACTACATAATACAAACGGATATAGTATAAGATATTGACGACAAAATTACATTTCCTAATTGAGCACCACGCGCGCAGAGCGTCGTTATAACCGAGGTGGTCTTTTCGGACCTCCATACTTACTAAAGCTAAACGTATAAATAAGGGCTGGGTTACCACGAAATTAAATCAAATTAAGGAAAGCATCAAAACACGTGAACTGATCAAAATTTAGGTAAATTTATAGAAGTGCACCTTTCGTATTTCGACCCCTAAAAAAAAAAACTACTTTTTTGGGCAAATTACATGTAAACAGCCTCAACAAATATCCGCTATGAAAAAAAATTATGAACATTTTTATTATTTTAAATTTTAGGAGGGGGGAGGTCACTTTCCTATATAAGTTATACGTAAAGTGAGCACCCATTTCTTGGCCACCGAATCTCGCCTCTCGTATTTCGACTCCTAAAAAAAAAAGTTTCTACTTTTTTGGGCAAATTACATGTAAACAGCCTCAACAAATATCCGCTATGAAAAAAAAAAAATGAAATTTTTTATTATTTTAGATGTTAGGAGGGGTGGGGGATCACTTTCCTATATAAGTTATACGTAAAGTGAGCACGCATTTCTTGGCCACCGAATCTCACCTCTCGTATTTCGACCCCTAAAAAAAAAAAGTTTCTACTTTTTGGGGCAAATTACATGTAAACAGCCTCAACAAATATCCGGGGTCGAAATACGAAAGGTGCACTTCTATAAATTTACCAAAATTTATTCTGGCAGTGGAACTGAAGACTTCACAATTACAAAAGATTGCAGCTGAAACAAAATTATTAATAGAAGTAGTAGCAATAATGATAGTCATGCATACACCCACACACGCATAGCACCATTATAGACAGCACAGTCGGTTCTGAATTACACACGCATACAAGGAAATAGCAACACTTTGTTCAAATCAATTGTTGAAATCTTCATTTTCTTTCAAGAAAAACTTTTGTACAGAAAATCGGGTGCTTACATAGATGGGGTCACATATGAAAAACAGGTGAAATAAAAATCGCAGTTTCAAATAAATTAACAGGAATACTCTTTGATATACTTATGTATCAGACAAAAATAGGTATATACATTAACAACTAGCAAAAATTATCGAGTGGAATTTTAATTTAACAAATAAAAATCAGTCTTAGCATATATTATGGATCCGCCATTGATTACAACGAAAAACACGGAAATCAGGGGGACGTAACTCAGTCAGTCATATTAACAGGTAATAAATCAATAGCGGTCGGCAAAATACGATAAAATTAATTTTTATTTTTTTAATTAAAAATCGACTCGATAATTTTTCCTATTTTTTCCTATTTTTTCTGTGTATACTAATTATTGCCTAATACGTAAGTATAAACAAAAGTTGTTTTTTTATATGGAATTGCGTTTTCCATATGTGACCTCATCTCTATACAGGACCGGCGGGACAGTTATAAAAGTGAGGGGGGCTCTACTAAAAAGTTAAAAAGTGTGGTGACCCGGTTAAACACATGCATATATAACTTCATTATTGATGAGCGTAAAGTGGGGGGAGGCCAAGTCAAGGAAAGAAGCTATTGGGTACTGGGGACTTCCAAGTAAATGGATGGGACTTAGCTGATTGTCAAGTTGGTCTAGTGTGTTTACGTCGAGAGGACACTAGATATGATTAATCATCCCAACACTAATTGTGACTGTTCTGAGTGAAAGGATTAGTACTTATTACTGTGTGCGTGTGTGTGGAGGGAGGGGGGGGGTTAATAACTTACTCCCATGCAAAAAATACTAATGAACCAGTTTCCGTGAACTTTGTGTCAGCAGCGTTCGGGCATGCTACGTAAACACACGAAAGATGACGAGGCGAATGGTGACAGCCAATAACTTTGATACGTTGCTGCGTCATATTTTTTTCAGTTTTATTTTCAAGAAAGATAGCAGATCACAAAATAACGGGCAACTTACGGAATTCCAAGCTCTACATTTAGTGTTTTTACACCTCCATGAATACTTGTCCGTTATTCCTTTTTCTTTCTATCAACTGGCACATGTAATAATATTTCTGACATGTTTTTCTTTTTGCCAACAGATTTCTTTCCTGGCAGAAAGAAATGGCTCGTTCGAGAGTTTCGACACTACTACGCAGCTCTTAGTAATTAATTTATTTTGGGTGAGTGGTGGGGATTTAACAGGAAATAAACATGCACTGGCTTTGATCAATTTCTATACTGGTTAGAAAAATTGTCGTCTGGTAACTAACAGCAGATTGGCTAATCGCTCGACATCTCTCGGGTGTTTACGTAACACGCCCGAATGCTGCCGACGCGAAGTTCACAAAAACTGGTTCATGTTCGATAGAAGTACCAAGAGGCTTAAACAATAGTCATGGTAAGTCTCATGTACATAACTATTTATAAAAGCCTGTTTTAATAAATAAATGTCCCGTGTTATTCATTTAATTCTATTTTATCAATTTGCTCTCTATAGCCTATAGTTTTACGTATATTAGAAATTGAAAAAATGATTAGCAGCTAAAATTTCCTAAATAGGAGTTGATTTTCAAGGGAGTTGATTTTCAAGGGAGTTGATTTTCAAGGGAGTTGATTTTCAAGGGAGTTGATTTTCAAGGGAGTTGATTTTCAAGGGAGTTGATTTTCAAGGGAGTTGATTTTCAAGGGAGTTGATTTTCAAGGGAGTTGATTTTCAAGGGAGTTGATTTTCAAGGGAGTTGATTTTCAAGGGAGTTGATTTTCAAGGGAGTTTATTATCAAGGGAGTATAAACTCCCTTGAAAATCAAGGGAGTTGATTCAAATGACAAGATGCCTTTACACACCGGCATGCATGGACGAACTGACTACTTTTCTCATCGGCAACAATTTATTTCCACACATTTAAAAAAATTTTTTTTTAAATTTAATTGTTTTATGTGTTTGTCCATTTATTTACACTTTTTTTTCCTCTTTGACAGGTTCAGGTTTTGCAACAATGGCTGCTTGTGAGACTCATTTTTGTTATGGCGATACAAAATGATTGCTGATTGGAAGAAAATCTCTTCATTTTAGATAAAAGAATCGAGTGCAAAAAAAAAACTGCTTCAAACACTCGGACTTTGTGTTATGCATTTTGTTTACAAGCTCGTTCTTTCTAAGTTCTAATTTCCTACACAAAATGTCAATTTCTTGCAAGGTTTGTGGAGAAGTATTTAAAACCAATGTTTTGTTGATCCGGCATCGCAGATACCAAAGTCGGAAATGCGAAAAGTACAAAATCCAGAATCATTGCCTCTCCGGAAGTTTGATTTCGTACTTAAGTCAAAATTCATTCATCAAGGATGTAAAATGCTCCAGGTGTGTAAAAACTTTCTTCAATCGCAAACACCTGTCGATTCACATGCGGATCCACACGAAAAGCACGCCTTATAAATGTGACCTTTGTTCGAAAACCTTTACTTTAATGCTCCACCTGTATTACCATTTAGATTCTCATCGGGGAGAGGAAGGTAACAAAACTAAATGCATGAAATGTCGGCATAAATTACAAGAATTCTTGAAACGGTTAAATCTCGATGATTCAACCATTAGCGCTCTCCGATGCTGGTTCTGCAACAAAAGACGATTTTCTAACGTCGTGCAGTTAATACTTCATCTGCGGACGAACCATCGTCTGCAGATGTCCGTATGCTCTGACTGTGGCAATATGTCTATCACTTTTCAAGATATCGTTTCTCATTTGAAGAGTCATCCTGATTTAATACAGAAGAATGGTAAGCAATGTCATCCAGCCGATACCAATGGCGCCAAAAGTCATCAGTGTCAAAGTTGTGGACTGACCTTCCAGAAAATTCACCTTCTGGAAATCCATCTTTTGTCGCACATTTCCGATCCGTTGTTTTGCTGTCAGAACTGCCAGGAAGTCTTTCGAAACGGTCAACTGTATGTGATGCATATGAAGAAGTGTCTTCAAAAGAAGACGCTTCCATTATCGGCTAAGTTTGTCGCCGATCACTTCACAGCGATGGGCGGCGAGGCTTTTGATTGTCCTTATTGTACACTTTGTTTTGCGTCGTCTTCCCAGCTTAAAACTCATTTACCATTCCATCTAGATGTTAATGATTCCAGATCGGACACCGAATCTGCCGATGAGGATTGTATGGCGAAAGATCAAAGCGAAACTGAAATAAATCCCGACCAGAATGATGTGAGTGCTTTTGTTTGTTCAAACTGCAAGCAAGTATTCAAGAAAAATGAAGATCTTACGGTTCATGTTAAGACCGGCTGTCCCCATACCTATAGCTGCCGGATTTGCTTTAAGATATTCAGCTGGTCGTCGGATCTTGAAAATCACATGAGAAATCATCACCGCGTAGAAGCTCTTGGCCAGGGATTGCATGAGCGAGCTCAATCGTCCTCAAAGCTGTTGAATAGAGATGGTCAATCTTATAAATCGTTTGCGAACAATGTTAGCGTTCGTTCTCATACAAAACTGCTCGTGTCCGAAGAAGCTTTACCGTCTTCTGGAATCGATGCAAACAAAATCTCTAGTAACAATTGTAGCCCTGAATATTTTGATTCTCCGAAGGATCCTGATCATTTCAAGAGCCAGTTGGAAGAACACTTCCTTTGTGATGTCTGTGGAGAAGTGTTTTCTGGTTTGGTCGACCTTGATCATCACATGAATCAGCACAACCCTCAAGAAGTCTGTGAACAGATCTACAACATGGTCAATATGAATGATTCAAGACAGCCGGATATCTACCAGAGTCAGCCATCGTGGATGATGATTCGTCCACCCGAGAACCTGTTAACGCCTTACTTTATGCCCAATAATAACCGGGTAGACAATAACTTTTCTTCTGGACCAGATATGAATTCATACTTTACCAAAATAGAAAATATGAATCCGATGTCACATCGTATTGGTTTCCCTCTCGTTCAACAAGCCAATGGTACGGTTCCAACGTTTTCTTCTGCTAGCAGTATTCCTTTCATTCCAAGTGTTAATGAGTTAAAAAGTCTTCCTTATCCAGAATCTTTGTCGCCTGGGTTCCCCTTCCATTTGCAGAACAGTAGAGGTAACTTCTTTCCCGCTTCAAATTTGGATAACCGAACTTCCACTCCTAATTTACCTTACGAGGATTTTGGAGATAATAACTTGACTTCCAGCAATAATAGCAGACTCGATGCCTTTTATTCTGTCCCACTGCAGGGAAATGTCTCGTTAGCTAACAACAATGGTAAAAATAACAACCTTGAGAGAAACGTCTCTCTGTCTCCTATTATTAGTGAAAAAAGGAATACATTTTTTTCTCAATTTACTCCACCTCAAAATACTGAGAATCTTGGAATAGTTTCTCAGAAAACAAACTCCGATATTCCTCATTCCACTTCAGACTATGAACTTAACACTTCTTTTATCGTTGAAAGAGGTAATTTCGTCTCTAACCTTTCTCGAAAAAACAGAACCTGTTTGGATAACAACGGAACTTCTTTCCCAGTTTCATTTTCCGAGTCAAAATGCTCAAACTTCACGGGTACAAATCAAAATGATTTGACAGAATGTAGCCCACCTGTTCAATTGATAAGAAACCCCAACAATGCGGAAAATCAAGAAATTGGATATCCAGCAGTGAATGAACTCATTGCTTTGCCAAATTTATCCCACAATCAACATTTACCAGAAATGGAACCTCTGAACCTGTGTCAAACAAGGAACCTCCAAACTGGAAAATTTTACAACTATTCTGTTGATCAGAATTTGAAAGGTTTCGATCACCAGCAATCACCACTAAACAATCTTCCCATGAATATGCAAACACCATATCCTGTTCCATCCTTCTGGGAAGAGTCCAAGCCTTATTTTGACTTTAACTTTGGAGGAAATCAGTGTCTGACCGGTGAGAATGAAAGTACAATCAAGTACAATTCGGGTCTTCAGATTGAAAGTATGCAACCTCCTTTATGGGTAGAACCTAATTATAATACGAATTTAAAACCGTTCCAAGATCCGACCTCTGGTCAGGTGAATGACAAAATTATAAAAATTAGAACCAACACGACTTCTTATCCAGAGAATCATGATGGCCATATAGATTCTTTATATGACAGCCGAAATAACACCAGATATTGAATTTTCTTTTTTTCTTTGACTGAACCCACATTTTTCAAAATCTATTAACAATGGTTACGGTAGCAAAGATGACATCTGTGATAGTGTTGACAATCCGAAGAATACTCAGGATCATACAGAGCGGTGGACATGGTGCTATCTTGATACAAAATCAAAAACATGTTTTTTTCCAACCAAATTCTTGGTCTTTTGTATGATTCATAAAGCATACATTTTAGAAACAGTTATTCTGTGATACAAGATGGGCTTAATCTGTGACAAATAGTCTTTGACTAACAACAAAACAAAAAGTCTTGGAAGATTCCAACAGAAAAATTTACAAGAATATTTTTTGAACTTTAAATTCAAGTTTTATTTGAAATTATTTATTTTCAATCTTGATACTTCTCAAATTTACTGTCTTTATAAAATTTAAAAAGTGTATATTTTGGCAGCCATGTTTTTGTAATTCAAAATTGTTTAATATATGAAAGATAAAGATATTTTTTCAAACTTAAATTTTTTTCTTTTTTATTTAATACTGTTTTTTTTTTGAGAAAGAAAAAAGAATATTCAATTTGTATTTAATGATGAAAATGCTATTTCAAATTTGTGACAGACTGACCTGTGTACAGAGCCTTTTATAGTAGCTATTCCAAACCAAACTTTTAGTTTCATTACTAGCTATTCCAAACCAAACTTTTAGTTTCATTACTAGCTATTCCAAACCAAACTTTTATTTTCATTACTAGCTATTCCAAACCAAACTTTTATTTTCATTAATAGCTATTCCAAACCAAACTTTTATTTTCATTACTAGCTATTCCAAACCAAACTTTTATTTTCATTACTAGCTATTCCAAACCAAACTTTTATTTTCATTACTAGCTATTCCAAACCAAACTTTTATTTTCATTACTAGCTATTCCAAACCAAACTTTTATTTTCATTACTAGCTATTCCAAACCAAACTTTTATTTTCATTAATAGCTATTCCAACCCAAAATTTTATTTTCATTACTAGCTATTCCAAACCAAACTTTTATTTTCATTACTAGCTATTCCAAACCAAACTTTTATTTTCATTAATAGCTATTCCAAACCAAACTTTTATTTTCATTAATAGCTATTCCAAACCAAATTTTATTTTCATTACTAGCTATTCCAAACCAAACTTTTATTTTCATTACTAGCTATTCCAAACCAAACTTTTATTTTCATTACTAGCTATTCCAAACCAAACTTTATTTTCATTACTAGCTATTCCAAACCAAACTTTTATTTTCATTACTAGCTATTCCAAACAAAATTTTAATTTTCATTACTAGCTATTCCAAACCAAACTTTTATTTTCATTACTAGCTATTCCAAACCAAACTTTTATTTTCATTACTAGCTATTCCAACCCAAAATTTTATTTTCATTACTAGCTATTCCAAACCAAACTTTTATTTTCATTACTAGCTATTCCAAACCAAACTTTTATTTTCATTACTAGCTATTCCAACCCAAAATTTTATTTTCATTACTAGCTATTCCAAACCAAACTTTTATTTTCATTACTAGCTATTCCAAACCAAACTTTTATTTTCATTAATAGCTATTCCAACCCAAAATTTTATTTTCATTACTAGCTATTCCAAACCAAACTTTTATTTTCATTACTAGCTATTCCAAACCAAACTTTTATTTTCATTACTAGCTATTCCAAACCAAACTTTTATTTTCATTACTAGCTATTCCAAACCAAACTTTTATTTTTCATTAATAGCTATTCCAAACCAAACTTTTATTTTCATTAATAGCTATTCCAACCCAACATTTTATTTTCATTACTAGCTATTCCAAACCAAACTTTTATTTTCATTACTAGCTATTCCAAACCAAACTTTTATTTTCATTACTAGCTATTCCAAACCAAACTTTTATTTTCATTAATAGCTATTCCAACCCAAAATTTTATTTTCATTACTAGCTATTCCAAACCAAACTTTTATTTTCATTACTAGCTATTCCAAACCAAACTTTTATTTTCATTACTAGCTATTCCAACCCAAAATTTTATTTTCATTACTAGCTATTCCAAACCAAACTTTTATTTTCATTACTAGCTATTCCAAACCAAACTTTTATTTTCATTAATAGCTATTCCAACCCAAAATTTTATTTTCATTACTAGCTATTCCAAACCAAACTTTTATTTTCATTACTAGCTATTCCAAACCAAACTTTTATTTTCATTACTAGCTATTCCAAACCAAACTTTTATTTTCATTACTAGCTATTCCAAACCAAACTTTTATTTTTCATTAATAGCTATTCCAAACCAAACTTTTATTTTCATTAATAGCTATTCCAACCCAACATTTTATTTTCATTACTAGCTATTCCAAACCAAACTTTTATTTTCATTACTAGCTATTCCAAACCAAACTTTTATTTTCATTACTAGCTATTCCAAACCAAACTTTTATTTTCATTAATAGCTATTCCAACCCAAAATTTTATTTTCATTACTAGCTATTCCAAACCAAACTTTTATTTTCATTACTAGCTATTCCAAACCAAACTTTTATTTTCATTACTAGCTATTCCAAACCAAACTTTTATTTTCATTACTAGCTATTCCAAACCAAACTTTTATTTTCATTACTAGCTATTCCAAACCAAACTTTTATTTTTCATTAATAGCTATTCCAAACCAAACTTTTATTTTCATTAATAGCTATTTCAACCCAAAATTTTATTTTCATTAATAGCTATTCCAAACCAAACTTTTATTTTCATTATACTTAAAAACTTTTAATGTTGCCACATAGATCTTTGTAAAACCTAAACTTTGGTAGCACAATCAACCACAGAATTATGACCGTTCAAAATTAGAAACTAGAAAATTTGCCGTCTTGTGTGCTATTGGTCCAGAAGCTAATTTTCAGTGAATAACTAAAAATGCAGGCTTTGAACAAACGAAAAATCCTTACAAATTTAACGTCACCTTGTGATACATGAAAATTGATCGAAATGGAAGCAATATGTTGTAAATATGCACTAGGCACCATGTTTAGTGGGTTGAATGCAAATGATAGACTTGTTGTGAGTGAAATGTTCGGCCATGAGGGGGGAGGCACAGAAAAAAATTTAATTTCGTATTTTATATCACCCAGCATTCCATTTGTCCACTTAAGAGAATAATGTTTGAGGTTCCCTGCTATGGTTATGGCTCATTCAGAGACAACCAAATTGGTACTTATATCGATCTTTACCCAGTTTCCGTGAGTTTCTTGTCGGAAGTGTTCGGCTATCCTACGCAAACGCCCGAGAGATGACGAGCCGATTTGTACCAGACGACAATTTTGATACGGTGCTGCGTCCTATGATTTTAATATTTTGCTTGTTTTTTTTTGTTTTGTTAGGTTTAGGGGTTAGGGTTAAAAATATTTATTTGATAATAGTAATTTCGCTGTTTTGCTTGTTTTATATGTTTTGTTGTTTAAAAATTTCTTACAAATATAACTAAAAATTATAGGACGCAGCAACGTATCAAAATAACAAAAAATATTTATTTGACAGTAACTTCGCTATGTTTTGCTTGTTTTGTTAGTTGTTTCTTTTAGAAAATTTCTTGAAAATATAACTTAAAATCATAGGACGCAGCACCGTATTAAAATTGTCGTCTGGTACAAATCGGCTTGTCATCTCTCGGGCGTTTGTGTAGGATAGCCGAACACTTCCGACAAGAAACTCGCGAAAACTGGGTCAAGATCGATATAAGTACCGCCAAATTTAATAGCTGTCAAAGCACAGAACTCCCTGGATGGTAGATGTTTGTGTGTTTATAGATTGCCTAGAGATAGACCCCTTTGAGGGGACACTGGCTGGATATTATCTCTAGTGGATATCTCAAATAGCTAATCCTTGAGTGGTCGAATGGTGACCACTGAGAGAGACCGGAAATCTTAGATTCCGGTCAAAAGTACATATATTCCAGCCTGTGGGCAGCGAGGGGGTAGTCAGAGCCGGCCCTCCAGGGATCGTGGCAGGCAGTGTGAGTTGGACGCTCGAGGAGGTAGTTGGTTTTCAGCGGTCCCGTGGGAACAGAGAGTCTATTGTGTCGAGTTGGACTTATGTTTTTATTTGGCCGGGATAAAAGATCTCATTTTTACAAGTCTGCTGTTCAACCGAAGAAAACAAGTACCATTTGTAATCTCTAAAAAAAAATAACATCTGTTAATTGTTTATAAACAGGGCTTATTGTTTTACTTGGAATAAGAATTCTTTATGGCAACACGGAGTCGAACGGCAACTTTGCACCAGGCATAACGAGCGGAACGATCATGGTCAGTGCAGTGAATGCACTCATGTATGTTCATAGACTAAATATGGGGAAAATCGCATTACCTTTCAAGAAATGTACAAATATGACATGGAAGTGCAACTTTGACTGTTCATATATCATTCATTTCAACAGCTAACACATTGAATCTTAATATGATTCATAGCACATTAGAGATCAAACTGTTTTTTTGTTTTTTTTAATAGTAAATCAATTAAAAAAAAAAAAATCTCGGATTTGGATCGTGTAAACGGACGGAAACACAATTTGATGATAGGGCAAAAATTTTGTTCAGTGAAGTTTTCAACTTGGATTTTTTTGTGAAATCCAACTTAAACCTTTGTCGAGTGGCTTTTTTTCATTAAGATGGGAGTGTTTTTATATGTATAGACGCAATATTGTGCACATTAAGAATAAAAAAAAATTAAAAAATCGTCTGCCGGTGAAAATAGTAACCAATGTCGAAGTAACCTGGGGGAAGAAAAAAACCGATTAATGACGCAAGAGAAATAATTGTACATTTATAAAGAGAAAAGATTAAATTTTGTATTTATTTAAATTTTATCAAAATAACCTCCAAAATAACCGAGTTATCGAAGTGGAAATTAAAGGGAATTTCATTATATTTATCCATTTTCACACACTTAACTCTTGGCTCGTTTGTGATACCGACTTCTAGAAATGTTTGGACGCATCTAAACTAAGAGGCATCCATTCAATCTGCATTTAACAATAAAAATGCGATTTCAAATTGAAGCCTGACAAACCAACTGATGGACAAAATTTCTCATAGAAAAATGGCAGATGTTCATCTCAGTCTTAGAGAATGTCACAAAAAGTAAAGATTTTTTTTTTTTTTTAAAACAAAATTTTGTTTCAGTTTTTTTTAGATGAGAATTGATAATTTGGATTATTTGGACTACTGTTCTCATCTTGGACGTAATTCTCACGTTTCGGCCGATGTAACCACAAGGATCCGTGACACAATGGATATAAGTGCTAAGTAATAATCAGTTCTAAGTGACAGATGGTTGAAGGTTCAATTCTCAGTACGGGCGATACTAAGAATATAATTAAGAATTACTTAAAACTCCTACTCGGTCATGGCTGACAGATGGAAGCAAGCTACACCTATGGATTAAATAAAAGTTTTCAGTTCAAAATTCTATACAGATTCCACAGTTTTACAAAATGCAACTGAAGAAGGTCGCGGATCACATTGGTCGAAATGTTGTGAAAATAACATCCAAGATGAGAATAGTAGTCCGAATTATCCAAATAATAAAAATATCCATGATAGATTTTTCACTGCTTTCTCTTCCTCTAAATGTTCATTTTTATGTATATACTAGCAAATATATGCTCCCTCCGGTTGCATAAAGTTGGGAGAATGTCATAATGAACGAACTATGTACATTGACCCTCAAAGGAGGAGGTAATATCTGGTAGGATGGTACCATTACAACAGAACACTGAGAGGATCTTCTCTTCTCCATAAAAGGAGAAGAAATAATAGAAAATATACTAACCCTCCAGTCCCCCCTCTCCAAAAAAAAATGGAGAAAGTAGTCCCTGGGAAGATAGTCTCATGCCAACAGAACAGATACTACATTAACCCTCACTCAAAGGAGGATGTGATATCTGGGATGATTATCCCAACCCCTTAAAAAGGAGGTAATCCTTGGGAGGACGGTCTTATGATAACAGAACCGAATACAATGATAGATTAAATCAGGTTTTTTTTTTTTTTTTTTTTTTTTTTCATTCATTCAAAAAATGCCCAGTCATAAAACATTTTTTATATTTTCCTGGCCTTTTGGCTGAGATCAAAGTGTAGTATCTGTTCTCGGCATTACAGCGATATCAGATGTGAATTTAAAAATATGGCATCGTTAACGGAAGAGAGAGGGGGACACAGATAGACAGCCAATCAGTAGCTTGCTAGCCATCCATCCTTTTTCTCATTTTTCCGGTCAGTAATTTTTGCAAGCAATGTTAAGAATAGCTTTTAAGTTATCCATTTTTTCTTAAATCATTTTAATTACTGTTAATATCGACGAAACTATTGCACATATATAGATAAAATAGTACAATAAAATTAGAAACGAATAACATCAAATATTAATTATGAAGTGCTTAAAAAATAGATATGCAAATTAGTCTATCTAATGTCTGTTCTTTAATCGTTCATCTCTACTATATATATAGTATTTCAAATTTCTGTGTTGTATTATTGATTTAATTAACATTAACCCATTTTGATGGTAATATAGGAGTGATAAATAAAAAAAAAACTTCTGCATTTATTCATTTAGAAGGCAACGCATTACATGCATGCATCTTTTACAGATTGATCTAACTCCATGGGACTTCCTCAGCTGCCTGGGTTTATCAATGTTGCGTGAGGACCATCGTGAGTTGACTTGGTTGTTCAAGCGCCTCTCCATCACCATTTTTATTACTGAATTAAAGAAATAAGTTAATTTTTTTTTTAATACTATACTTAAGTTTAATATAAATATAATATTTTTCAACCAGTCATTAGTCAAAAAATCAAATTTACAAATGCCTTTTAAGGGAGGTTCATTTTACTTTAAACTTACATAGCAAACGGCCCCCCTCTAAAATTTGAACAGTTAAGTTTTCCAAAATGGTGACTATAATCTGGTCTTTCATAGTCATCATAATAATATTTGGTTTAATGTCAATTTTAAATGCTGGCATTCATTGGATGGCTTTAAGAAATTGACTTCAAAACTACCCTATCAGTGGACAGGTTTTTATTTATCTCTCTTTCTCTTAAATCCATTTTTATCACTTCCTCCTATGTTTTCCTTCGCCTTCCCCCATGAACTGGACCTGCTACCTTAACTGTTCTACATCTACTAACCCAAGAACTCCCATCCATTCTTTCAACAAAGTCTGTGTCGTTATCCACTTAACCACCGTCACCTTCCATTGAAAAATATCGAGTAAAATTTTCCTCCCCCGAAAAAATAGTCGGGCCAAACTTGTTCTTTAATAATGACGTCATAAGAATTATCAGTGTTTTATTTGTTCTTACACATAAACAAAAAATAACTTTTTTATGTACTAACGTGTCACTTACCAAGACCCAAAGGCCACTCGAGGATAAGGGTTAATGTCCGGAGGATTAGTAACGATGGTCGGGACTGGGTAGAGTTTGATTACTTTAGAGGACGGCTCAACAAGAATTTGTTAACATTGGACTTGAAAACGACCATGTTGTAGTCAGTCGGGAAGCAGCCCCATGGTATTGTGTTCCAAAAACGGGTAGTTCTTGGACGGAAACTTTGCCTATGGAAGTTCTGTTTATTTTTGGGTACACAAAGGAAGAAAAGAAAAATATTTTCAGTGGTTGTAGCTAGACGAGTTTTTGTTGTAAATGTTTTACAGAGGGGAGGGGGGGACCAGAGATTTGAGCTCTGACGACCACCTACTATGGAAATAACGATTGAGTAGAGAAAGACTAGCAACCTCTCTTCTGTGAGAAAGAGGCTGTAGGGAAGAGAAGAGGATATCCCCCACTAGATTTCAAAGTCGGTTTTGTACTTTGTCGAGGTAGAAAAGGGTGCTCTGAGCGGGTAGAGGATTGCGTCAGAAGTGAGATACTTTCTGGAGCGGTAGAATGATCCAACCATTTTTCCAGCTACCTTAAGTCTTCCATTTCAGGTCTGGAGTGAAGGTCAGTCCCAGAAGCTTATCAAAGCAGGGGGCTTCTTTTTATAACTAATATAAATTCCACAAAGCAATGGTGCACGTGTACACAAGTCTATACACTTCAACTAGAAGTTTGAAGCCATTAGTACAATTACAACATTTAAAAAATATTAGTTGATATGGCTATTCAGGTAGTTAGTGTACAACTAATAATATTAATTAGTGGTTAATTGATTGGAGTCATCCATTAAGGGATGTAGAAACATTCACAAAGTAAGGCAGAGAAGAGATCCCACACTAGATTTCCTGTCAAGGCAGGAAAGAGTGCTCTGAGAACCACCTCTCCAGATGTGCCAACAGTACTTCATCTTAGGACGTATCTGACTCTTATGCAGGTAGAGGATTGCTAAAATGATCCAACCATTTTTTCAGTTACCTTAGCAATGGATTTGATGTAAGCCTTCCCTTTCAGGCCTGGAGTGAAGGTCAGTCCGAGAAGCTTATCAAAGCAAAGGTCCTCCTCAAAGAGAGAGCCATTCATTTCAATTGAGGCAAAGTGAGGATCAAAGATTTGGGGGTGAAAGGAGAGAAGCTTGTTTTTAGATGTGTTTAAAGTAACTCACTACATTTTTTTACCCCATTGCACTACATGCTCCGGATCGAAAGATCTGGATCATTAATGCTCTCCGAAGTGCTGCCATAGATGACTGGTGATACCAGATCAGGCTGCCCTGTGGCTCCCTGAGACGAAATTCACCTACATTGACGTTTTTTTTTTTTTTTTTTTTTTTTTGTAAAACTTAATTATGTTCTACAAAACCAAAAACAAAAACAACAGCCCCTCTCCCTTTCTCCCTCCCCTTTTTTATTTTTATTTTTCCTACCCTACTCCCGGTCCTGGATATGACCTTAAACTACATCCGATGGTGAGATCCGGCTTACGGACTTTGGGGAATGTGGAGCCTCCTCTTAATTACCATTGCTTCCAGGTCCACCCTGACCCGGAGTGGTAGTACCTGTTAGGGTCCCAACTATGGGTTAAATAGAAACAGATATTAAAAGGGGAAAGAAACAAAAAAGAGAAGAAAACAAGACCAGATTCGGCATTAAATAACCCAAAAAGGGTTGATATGCCGTAAAACAAAACTACCAAACCAAAAACCCTGATTAAACATTTGAAGATATAAAGAACTTGAAGCATAAAAACTTTCACTATAATGACCAGATTCGGCATTAAATAACCCAAAAAGGGTTGATATGCCGTAAAACAAAACTACCAAACTACCAAGCCATAGATGATTGTGTCATTTGCATAAATGTTAACGAATGATCTTAGAATGTGATTTGGGAGATCATTGATGAATATCAGAAAGAGAGTTGGGCCCAGAATGGATCGTTGAGGCACGCCGCCGTTGATACAATGTGCTTCAGACTTCTGCCCATCAGCGACTATCTTTATAAACCTTTCAAAGAGAAAGGATTTGATGGTTAAGAAGACATTTCCAGAAATGCCATAGCTAGCTAGCTTTTGAAGCAAACTAGCCACCGTACTTATAAAAATATACCAGGATTTATTTATGTCTGCAAGTAATACATCGAAATATGCAACAAAACTTCCTTATAGGTGGAAAAATAAAAAAGGCAGATTTATTGATATGTGTAGAAGCATGTCGAACCTAACTCGTATGGATGTGACAAGAAGTGACTGCATGGTGTCTCAAAGACACCGCAAAAGAACTAGTGTTGCAGGGGTCGATGTTGATGATCGGACTTATAACACAAGAGACACAAGACAAAAATATGGCGGTTGCAAAGAAAGAATGACCAACACAAGAACACAGTGTAAAAATAAAGGAAACGTTTATTGCACCAATAATGTACAAAAAGAAATATATATATATATATATATATATTTTTTTTTTTCTGTACCTAAATAAATAAATTTTATGCTCTTAATTTTTAACTTTAATTCTTAATTAATCGAGCACTCTGCTGGGATTTTTCCTAGTTAGCAAAACATTTATACGGAACAAAACTTAGGTTTAGTATACGGAACGTTTATGTTTTTGTCTTTTAAGGGAAGTGGGGTCTGATCAACTCTGCTGGGAAGCCATGAAATTAAATACGTCTTGTTTTTAAATTCCCAAAACAGTTTTTCATGGTAAACAACTGATGATCCCTTAAATAATGTTAGAAGCAAACTAATATAATAACTGAAAAAGTTAAATTTACTTACATGAGTGATTTTCCACTGAACGACTTGGGACTTAAGTTTTTTTTTTTTTTTTTTTTAAATATAGTTTTAATGGTTGAGAAACATCCAAGACTATATATAAGTATGGAAATTGACAACATCTTTGAAGCACGCATTAGAATGTATTAAAGTGAAATATTTTGAAACAACAATCGTGCAATTTAAATGAAAAATTCATTTATTTAATTCTTTTTTTTTTTGCAAGCTTTTGTTGTATGCTAGGACTACACTTATCCTAACGTCTTTAAGAACTTGACGTCTCTTTCTGCTCATATCGTGATTCGACCCCTCAGGGGTAATACCATCAAAATGAGGAGGAAGAAAAGAAGAAAAAAAACCCTATAAGACAGTCTCGCCTGACAAATTTGTTCTACAACGAAAGCTTGCAAAAAAAAAAATTAAATAAACGAATTTTTCATTTAAATTGCACGATTGTTTATTTTCAAAATATTTCACTTTAACGTTTATGTTTTTGTCTTTTAAGGGAAGTGGGGTCTGATCAACTCTGCTGGGAAGCCATGAAATTAAATACTGTCTTGTTTTTAAATTCCCGAAACAGTTTTTCATGGTAAACAACTGATGATCCCTTAAAATAGTGTTAGAAACTAACTAATATAATAACTGTAAAAAATAAATTGACTTACATGAGTGATTTTCCACTGGAAGACTTGAGACTATAAGTTTTTGTTTTTTTTATATATATTTTTTAAATTTTTTTATATAGTTTTAATGGTTGAGAAACTTCCGAGACTATATATATATATATATATATATTGTTACACCGGCCGTTCTTACACAGGAGAAACTACACTGGTTGTCACTATAAATAGTGCGAGTCACCAGAAGACAAAGCAGTCTTGTAACTGTCTAGCCAAGAGCTAGTCACTTTCTTACTTTGTTAATACACTTGTTAAACCAACCCTCGACTTGACTTCCTTTATTTATTATTTACTGTGGAACAACTTCACAACATATATATATATATATATATATATATATATATATATATATATATAATTTTAGTTAACCCCAAACAAGGTAAGTTTCCTCTGTAGAATAAGGGGCTACTGAGAATTAGGGTGAAAGTTTAGGGGGTCATCCTAAATTGGGAGCTGTGCAGCGAGATGCTTGTTCACATTAGTTTTAAATTTCTGCATGTCAGTACAGTCGGGGAAACAGGAAGCAGGGAGAGAGTTCCAAAGGCCTGCAGCTCAAGGAAAGAAGCTCTTAGAGTAGAAGGCTCTCCGGCATCTGAGGACTTCCACACTGAATGGATGGGATTTAGCTGACTGTCAGATTGGTCGTGTGTATTTACGTCGAGAGGGTACCAGCACAGCGAGTTCATTGGAGCGCATTCCATTGAAGTACTTGTAAAACAAGCACAAGGATGCAACATTGCGGCGATGAGACAGGGGCTGGAGTTTAGCAGAAATCAAAGTCTGTTTGATAGGCCTGGTCCTTGGGAGCACCTCTGCTGGAGTAGAGGATGTTGTCTAGAACAGGAAAAGCTGGGGGACATCTTAGGTAGCAGGAGCAGCAAAAAGGACTGAAGGTGAATCGCAATAGTTGTTGAAAAATTGCCCTGAAAAGGGCAGTTGGTTCGCCTTTAAAGAGTAAGGAGTTTACCTGAAAAGGGCAGTTGTGTCCCAAGATGGAAGGTTGCTGCTGCTCGTTACAGACTCAACAACTGAACAAGAGAGGGTCACAGTTGGATGCAAGGGGAAGGGTCTCCTGACCTCCTAGTTGGGATTCAAGTTATTTTGCAAAAATCGCCTGATAATATTTGTACAATGGCAGATTTAACAGGCGCTGATGCCGCCAGATATTAACAACACAATAGTTAATAATAATACGATTTTAATTTAATAGTGTTAGTTAACAATATTACATTAAATATGAACAAATCATAAAGATTTTGCATGCAAATTTAGTGGGACAAAAATGGTTAAAATTCTTATCTGTGTTGTTTGTGAGAGAGAGAAAAAAAATTTTTTCTCGGGTTCCCTGACTTCACATGCAAACGCTGAGTTTTGTTGATCTTGGTGTCGGGGTTAAAAACTCTGCAATCTTGCAGGTTAACGGATAGCTGCGACCAACAAGGAGGACTTCATGCAGACCACACAATCTTGAGGTGTGATTTTTTGTGAACTCTATGCAGAAGTCCGACTTGCTGAACGACCACGCCAACAAGCAACAATCAGCAGCAGCAAGTAATTGTAGGTGTGGCTAAAGTCGATGCTTCAACTTAGCAGCAGGAGTTTGGATTGTAAACAAGGAAACCATGACATGAGTCTAGTGGTGAGGAGATGACTCCATGTCCCGGAACATGTCCGGACTAAATAGGAGCAGTGGACAAATGAATTTTGTCGCTTTGGTGATTAACCGAAAAAAGGAGAAAAGAGAGAGTGAATTTAGTGAACATATTGGCCCCCCTCACCGCTCAGCTCAAAAAGGGAGAAAAAAAAAGCAAGTAGACTCATGCGTTTTATATCAGTGACAATATGACTAAATCAACTAATAGCTATTGGGCAGTGGTCACGTGATCTGGGACTCCATGCTTTAGAAAAAAAAGCAACCCCAACAATAATGTGATAAAATGAAAGTGAGAAAACTTTTCCTGAAAAAGCAAACTTCAACAGAACGCATCCCTTTACCCCCCTCCCTCACCAATTGTTGATATACCCAAATTTGCTGCCCTTTTCGGGTTATCTATCTCTATTTACTTGCCTCCCCACAAAAGGAAAGTTAGATGTAAAGTCAGATTTAGATATGGGTAAAACCCAGCTCCACCAAAAGTGTCACTGCTGATGAGACAAAAGGTTAGCTCTCTTCCTTCATATTTTATAATTAAGATAATTTTTTTATAGCAAACTCCCCCTATCCTTTCTAAAGACTAAAATATAGAATTTTCAGTGAATTTGAAGCCCCCCCCAAAAAAAGAATCTAGAAAATTCAATTTTTAGCTTTTTTAAAAATGCTTCCCCATTAACTGAAAATTCTATTTTACGTTTGAGCCTTGAAAATCTGACTTTCGAATTAATGTTTCAATCGCTGGCGGACATTGATGTTATGATTTTTTTTCATTTTTTAAAATAAAAGAAAACACTTCCTGACAAAGAAATACTTTTTGCATTCGTTTTTCACAAAAAAAAGAAGTTTTAACTGAATTTAAAAGCAAAAATAGTAGCTTAAAACAAAAATATGAGCTTGAAACTCGTTGATAATTTAATGACAATTGTGAAGGAAAACAAGAAATATAGAATTTTCAGTGAATTTTACAAATGCTCTTCCATTAACCGAAAATTCTATTTTACGTTTGAGCCTTGAAAATCTGACTTTCGAATTAATGTTTCAGTCGCTGGCGGACATTGCTATTATTATCCTTTTACATTTTTTAAATAAAAGAAAACACTTTCTGATAAAAGTATTTCTTACTTTTAGCATTCGTTTTTCACAACAAAAAAAAGAAGAAGTTTTAACTGAATTTAAAAGCAAAAATATGAGCTTGAAACTCGTTGATAATTTAATGACAATTGTGAAGGAAAACAAGAAAATAAACCAGTTGTGAGACAGCATACTTTTGTCTGGAAACGTAAGGAGGGGCCAAAATCTTATCTGGGCCTTACTTCTCCATATTGTATGAAGTATTCCCAAAGTTATGCCATAGAAATGTTGATGACTCAAAAACTAGGAAAAATATGGATGAATAAAAGATGAACGGAAGAAGAAAGAATATTTAAACAAATACTATTCATTTGAAATTGTTCCGTTGGGGAAATAACAAAATGTCTGCCTGTAATTTATGAGTGCGTATGTATGTGCATAGTTGTACAAATGTGTGTGAAAGTTGATAATTCGTGTAGGCATTTGTGTGTGTGTGTGTGTGCCTTTGTCAGCAGTGTGTGGTTTTACAGTGTACACGTGTGTGTGCGTGAGTTGAAAAATGATAGGGCGTGTATGTGCCTTAGTCAACACTGTGTGTAAGCATGTGCGCGCGTGTGAGTTGAAAGTAGCCGCTGTGCGTGTGTGAGTTGAAATGCTCAATAGTCTCCCCACCCCGAAGGCAAGGGGATGAGTAGTTGGAAAGAAAGTGTCACTGTGGCTTGCTTGCTGGAAATGCTTAGAAAACAGAGAGATTTTGTCGTGACAGTCTACTTTTATATTGTTTGACCAGTTGTCTAGCCAACGTAGTTGGCAGCAGGTCACGTGACAGTTATTTTTAGCCTTTTTTTGCGCCTTTCTGTGAGGCTGATCGTGGGAGCTGGTTTTTATGGCGCCAGTTTTGAGCTTTTTTGTTGAAGTGAATTTGGGGTTGGTTTCAGTTTTTCTGCTTATGCCGTTTGTTGATAAAATATTAGAGGATGTCAATCCTATATCATTATCATTTTGTCATTAAATTATTAATTGAACCTGAACCAAATTTTTATAAAACTATAACTAATTTTATTAAGATAATTTTGTTTTAATTTCTATTTATAAAATTGTTGTGAAGTAGTCCAACAGTAAAAAAAAGAAGTCAAGTCGAGGTTGGGTTAAGATAACAAGTGTATTAACATAAAAGGTACAAAGGTAAGGAAACTGACTGGTACTCGGCTAGACAGTTACAATACTGTCGTTTTTCTCCCTGGTGATTGTCTACTCGCACTATTTATAGTGAGAACCGGTGTAGTTTCTCTTCTGTTAGAACGGCTGATTACTTGTTCAAATAAGTTTGATTACTTGTTCAAATAAGTTTGATTACTTGTTCAAATAAGTTTGATTACTTGTTCAAATAAGTTTGATTACTTGTTTAAATAAGTTTGATTACTTGTTCAAATAAGTTTGATTACTTGTTCAAATAAGTTTGATTACTTGTTCAAATAAGTTTGATTCATTGTTTTAATAAGTTTGATTACTTGTTTAAATAAGTTTGATTACTTGTTTAAATAAGTTTGATTACTTGTTTAAATAAGTTTGATTACTTGTTTAAATAAGTGTTGTGAAGTAGTCCAACAGTAAAAATAAGAAGTCAAGTCGAGGTTGGGTTAAGATAACAAGTGTATTAACATAAAAGGTACAAAGGTAAGGAAACTGACTGGCACTCGGCTAGACAGTTACAATACTCTCCTTTTTCTCCCTGATGATTGTCTACTCGCACTATTTATAGTGAGAACCGGTGTAGTTTCTCTTCTGTTAGAACGGCCGGTGTAACAATAAGCTTGATTACTTGTTCAAATAAGTTTGATTACTTGTTCAAATAAGTTTGATTACTTGTTTAAATAAGTTTGATTACTTGTTTAAATAAGTCTGATTACTTGTTCAAATAAGTTTGATTACTTGTTCAAATAAGTTTGATTACTTGTTTAAATAAGTTTGATTACTTGTTCAAATAAGTTTGATTACTTGTTCAAATAAGTTTGATTACTTGTTCAAATAAGTTTGATTACTTGTTCAAATAAGTTTGATTACTTGTTTAAATAAGTTTGATTACTTGTTCAAATAAGTTTGATTACTTGTTCAAATAAGTTTGATTACTTGTTTAAATAAGTTTGATTACTTGTTTAAATAAGTTTGATTACTTGTTTAAATAAATCTGATTACGTGTTGAACTAAGTTTGATTACTTGTTCAAATAAGTTTGATTACTTGTTTAAATAAGTTTGGTTCATTGTTTTAATAAGTTTGATTACTTGTTTAAATTAGTTTGGTTCATTGTTTTAATAAGTTTGATTACTTGTTTAAATTAGTTTGATTACTTGTTGAACTAAGTTTGATTACTTGTTTACAAGCAGAAACGTACAGTCTATGAAACCCGGCTATGACGAATATTTCAGCTGATATTAAGTAATGCAATCCGAACTTATTATGCGTGAAATAGTCTAGCTCGAATACGTTTTGAAATGTGAGGTTATCTAGGCGTTAACTCAGGAGAAATTAAATAGAAAAAAGATGACAAGGAAGAGTCACATTAAAGACATGATATTTTAAACGTAAATGCGTAGCCAAACACGAAACTGTTTCAACGTTAAGGGTTGCAAAATAATCTAACGACAAAAAGCCACTTAATTAGTGTTGTGAAGTAGTCCAACAGTAAAAAGAAGGAATCAAGTCGAGGTTGGGTTAAGATAACAAGTGTATTAACATAAAAGGTACAAAGGTAAGGAAACTGACTGGTACTCGGCTAGACAGTTACAATACTGTCGTTTTTCTCTCTGGTGATTGTCTACTCGCATTATTTATAGTGAGAACAGGTGTAGTTTCCTTTCAGTTAGAACGGCTGGTGTAACAAAAATTATTGGATGTAAATAGCTTCCAAGATTACAAACGTTTTAACACATGAATCTTTGCTAAAAATTTTACAGCCAGTTTAAGTGACTTTCTATTCGACAGTTTAAATGCTTCCAAATTCCTTTCAAATTTCGAAGGGTCACGAAATAATTCATTTTTGTTTTTCAACTATTACAAAAAAAGATTAAAATGGCTGTCTTGATCACGACAGTACGGACATTTGGGTAAATTTAACGATCGATGGTCTAAACAGTTTCTTTAAAAATTTGAATAAAATTAGTGCATAGGCGATAATATATATATATATATATATATATATATATATATATATATATATGGAAAATGAAAAAGGAAAGCCAAAAACTATAGTGTTTATGTATTCATCAACATTTCGTCTTTATTGTAGACTTCCTCAGGATGAAGAAAAATGCAGAAAAAATCATACAGTCATTAATTTTGATTTGTCTAAAAACGTTCGACTTTCGGCATGGCTGTGAATGAAAAAGGCAAAAATGAAAAAAGCGATTTATGGTTAACCCGTTATCAGCAGCAGTTTACACAGTTTAAGGGAAAGAGGAAATGGGGTGATAGTGTGGAGGTATTAATTTTTTTTCTATTTTTAGCTTAGGGAAAGAGATAGTGTCTGGGTCATTTGTGTCACAAAACCGAGCGTGGGCGATAGTAGATATGGAGAGGGGGAGGGGGTAGGAGGAAGTCTGAACTTATTGTCATGTTTCGAATTAAATAGAAAAGAAAGGAAATAATTATATTTTTATGAATGTAAACGCATGAAGAGTTTTTCTATTTTGAAATGCAAATTCTGATTAAAAATGAAAATTGTGGCAAAAAGAGAGGAGGAAATAATACCTATTAGTTTATTTATTTAAGTGTGAATGCATTATTTATTCCTATTTATTTAATTACTTTATTTATGTCTCATTAATTAATCAATAAATTTTATTTTTAAGTTATTTGTGAGTATATAAGTATATGCATATGCAATATGTGGAAATATGTGTAAAAGAAAGTTAGAAATAATATAAGTCGTTTATTTATTTATGTGTGAATGTATTTATTTATATTTATTTAGTTAATTATTTGTGTATTATTCATTGATTAATTATTAAAATATTTATGATTATATAAGTTTATGTATATGCAATATGTGAATATATGTCAAAAATGATTTTTTCTGTATTTTTGTTCATTCTGAGGAAGTCTACAATAAAGACGAAACGAGGGTTCGTTATTCTGCCGGCTTATGTTTTTTCTGTTATCGTCTTGTGAAAGAAAGGGTAATGAAATAAATAAGGACAAATATTTAATAACAATTTATTTTCATCGTCATCATCAGTTGTTATTCTGTCGGTTATTTTAATTTTTTGAATATAAAAGAAATATCTGCTTTTAATACAAAAAAAACATTAAAAGTAAAAATTAATTAAATGAATGAAAATATTACAGACAATTAGATTCTTTAGTCGAATTTAGAAGTAATTTGCGTCGGATAAAAAATGTTTTAGTTATTTAAGAAAAAAAAAGAAGTTTTCATTCATTGATATAAAAATAAATAACTCTTGTTAAGAAATCTGATTATTAAAATAATTACAGATAAGTCCCTAAAGAAATTAAATCAGATATAATTTTTTTAATTTCAGTTTTATAAACAGTCTAAACAGCAATTTTGAAACTGATTTTGGTGCTTGTGCATATCAACCCTGACATTGAAATATTTAAAGAATGTATAAACTTTATTATGTACTTACGTGTTAGCTTAAAATAAGATTGTGCAGAAAAAATTACGCAAATTCATCCAGTAGTTATTAAATTATAAGAAAAAGAAAGAAAATGATTTTACGTACATTTTGACATTTTTGTAAACAATGGAGACCCCAAACCCCGAAATCGTGAAAATGAGTTATCGTCCTTGACCACTGGAAAATGGTGGAAATATCTACCGAGTGATAAAATCGTTTTTATTTATAATTGAATAAATACTGGATGAATTTGCATAATTTTTGGTGTACAGTCTTTTTTTCATCTACCACGTAAGTACATGACAAAGTTTATACATTTCTTTAGCTATTTTATTTTTAAGAGCGGTCTAACATGTCAGGGTTGATATGCACAAGCACCCTGATATTTCGCTATTTGTTTTTATAAAGTTTTAAATTATAAAAAAAATCACTGTTGTCTATTCATCTTTACATTATTAAATAATTATTTATCCAATTTAAAAAAAATATTTCTTTTTTATTGGAAAAATGTTGAAATAAAAATTATCTTTTTTACGTCGAGTATTTATTTACCTCCTCTCCAGGAGGTTAGGCACAAGGCCAGTTTTATCTTACTCCCACAAATAAGACGTGACCTAAGGTCGGGTCGGGAAAGTGGGGTGTGAAAAGCCAGCGCCCGAGAAGTGCGCACTCTGGCCATTAAAAATTAGAACAGATACTACACTTTGATCTTAGCCAAACGTCGAGTATGTATTTAGGCAAATACATTCCTAGGGAACATTGATTTCTATATTAAATAGAAACAAAAGCATAAGTATTAAAGATTTGTTTATTTTTTTCAGTTTCATTATCTTCCTTTAATTATTTCTTTTTTATTGGAAAAATGGGGAAATAAAACTTTAAAATGTTGACTCGTGAAATCTTCGCTGTAACTGTAACAGTAAGGTTAACTAAACATGAGCCGGCAAAATAACGACCCCCTCGTTATTCTGCCGGGACCGGCAAAATAACGAGGGAGTCGTTATTCTGCCGGTCTCGGCAGAATAGGCTATTCGTAAAATTATATAGGAAAGTGATCCCCCCTCTAAAATTTTAAATTTAAGGCTGTTTACATGTAATTTGCCAAAAAAGTAAAATCTTAATTTGTTTTTTTTTGGGGGGGGGCGGACTACGGTGGGTGTGGTTCTATAAAATTATCAATTAAAATTCTACTCGATAATTTTTACTAATTTTTGTTGTATATATGTCTATTTTTGCCTGATACGTAGGTGTATCAAAAAGTTTTCCTGTTAATTTATTTGAAACTGCGATTTTCACCTGTACATTGTTATGGACAAGCACCAACACTCGTTACCGCATTTTACCGAGGCAATATTGTCAGTCATAGGGGTTGATCTATATAAGTACCTAAAAATGTCTCACACTATAAAAAGTAGAATTTTTTTTAGCGCGAACAAAAATGGAGTGTTATTTTTTATTTTTACTTTGTGATTTATTTCCCCTTGGACACCGGTTTCGGGTTTATCTTTAAAATGTACAAAATTGAAAGGTCAGGCCTTTTTTGGCGAACGCAAAGGTTCTTATTTTCGTGATTGCATTTAGAACTTAGAAGTCGGGTCTACAATTATTCTAAGGTGTTTGGGCCATCTTAAATTGAGCGCAAAAGAAGGAATGGGTCACGTGATGATTTTGTCCCACGTGGGTCGTCGAGTTCTCTCCACACCGATAAGAAGGTCCGACTTGATTGCTCGTTATCTGGTCACGTCGACTTTTTCTTTTGCACACAACATTAAAACCTTCCAGTTTATTCCTACCCATCACAGCTTCAGTACCATGCCTGCTGACATACTCAGTGGTAAAGAAGTTTCGGCGTAAGTATGAAGTTAAAAAAGAAAAGATATATAATTTCCTAATCTTTTGCATTGTTTTTGTTTAAACAAACACACACACACAAAAAAAAAACAACAGATAAGGAATATTTCTACAGACCCTCGGGCTTGGATCAGAATGGGATGTTTTTTTTCTTTTTCTGGATGAGGGATTAGCTTATTGCCGGTGCGGTCGCCTAAGCCGCCTCCTTCAGGAAATACCGACGCTCCCGCTCATGGCAACTATTCAGAATCCCCATTTTTTTTTGGGGGGGGGGGGAGGGGGACTTGATTTCTCACATTAAACCAATCTCGTAACATACACTCTCCGTAGGAAAAGGGTTAATATCTCCCAGGCGTTACCTCCTTTTTTCGTGGGGGTGGGGTGAAAGATTTGTCTTTCGCCAGAAGGTCTCCTTACTGATGAGAGAGTGCCGACGAATATTTGGTGGTATTTTTATTTCCATCATCTAAAGTGCCCCGTTTTGGGAATCTGGACTCCCCCCCCCCTCTGTATCTCTTTATCTGCTTCCCTAAGAGCTCTGGATTGTGACAAAAGTAAAAATATTGGCTAAAGTATATTTTAGGATAAAAAAGTTTAAAAAAAATTATTTTTCTTGAAAATATTTTTTTTTATGGTTCAAAATGTCCTCTCCTGAAAACAATTTAAAAAAATATTAATTTTTGAGAGTGCGACTAGTTTTTTCACCTAAAATATACTTTAAACAAAATATTGTCTCGGTCTAGAAGGATTTATTTTCTTCCCGACCAAGTATAAAACGCTACACTTTGATCTGAATGGAGACCGGGTGTCCATATATGAGGAAAATCCAGCCCCCCCCCCCCAAAAAAAGGGGGCATTCTAGATGATGGAAACAGAAATACCTGTATAGTCTCATCAACACTTCCTCCTGAATAAGGGCGCCTATGGGTCAACTTGTAAAAAGTAAGAAAAAAAACTAGATTAATTAGTAATTTTGTCTCCAAACCGTTGTTTCCCCTTTCTTTGGAAACGGGAGTGATTCTATAAAAAATATACCGATTAATTTACCTTATTTTATGTAAAATCTATAGGTGTTCATTTGTACTTATTTGCAAGCATAATTAAATCTACCTAGTACGTTTTCGATAATCATTACTATTACCGACATAAATTATTTTACAGACAGTGATTAAGTGGATATCGACATAGACTGAAGACCTGGGTGTTCCAAGTTCGAATCCAGTCGGTTCCACATTACTACTTTCACTTAGGGATGTTGGCAACCTCGTGGTCCTTCTCGTAAGGGGTATCTTTTACAATAATCCGCAGAGTTAAAACGCTCAAAAAACAAATATACAACAAATGAAAGTAACTGTAGCCGATAGTTGTTTTCCAACTTATCTGTGACATGTTTGTATTTTTAAGCCGTTCCAACTGCTATTTATTAGAAATCAATATTTTTGTCACACGAACATTGGACAAGAAAAAAATGTCGATGAGGGGGGGGGGTATCGTAACGAGGTAAGGCTGGGACGCCATTTTGTTTTAGTAAAAATCCGTGCCCCAAAAAACATTTTTTTTTACATCTAATAAAAATCCATTTGTACTACGTAAAAATACAAATAAATGTCATAAGTAAGTAGGAAAATATCTATTCTCGACGTAGGTCACCTTCACTTGTTGCATATTTATTTATTTTTACCCCGTTCTCGTTCGTTTCTTGAACCCCGTCTGCGGATTATTGCAAAAGATACCCCCGTAAGTACTCGATGTCTTTCCAGAAAGATTTCTAATTCGAAAAACATCGGGGAAACTAATGTCACACCTGAATCATCTGATTCACATGAAAGAAGTCAAAAACAATTAATTTTGCTTTGTTTACTGATGTGGGACCGATTTGCGTTGAAAAAATAATAATAGAAGTTATTAGCATTTAAAGTTCGCGTAAATACCAATTTTGAGCAAAGTATCTACCTTGTTTAAAGATAACAAGTGACTAAACAAAGATAGCTACTTTGCTCAGAATCGGTATTTACGCGAACTTTAACAGCTTATAACTTCTATTAAATATTAAAGTTTTTTTTAACGCAAATAGATCATAAATGAGTATTGATTTACTCCTCTCCAGGAGTTAGGCACAAGGCCAGGTTTTATCTTACTCCCACAAGTAAGATGTGACCAAGGTCGGGAAAGTGGGGTTTAAAAATTGCCTGGACAGCCCCGTCGGCATTTCCCGGTAGGGGCGCCTCAGGCAGTAAGCAATAAACTTACTCCTCCCCAAAGAGGGGAGGTGAAGCCTGGGAGGGTGGACCTCCTAGAACTGCACAGGACAGACTCATAGACCGGCGTAAATCAAGCCCCGAAGGCCAAGACAATACCAGTCTATGGGGTGAAGTATCCACTTTGATCTTAGCCAATAGACCGTCATTTTATTGCCCGGAATACAATATTTTTCTTTTCGGTTTATTTTTATTTTGCTATATTTATATTTATCTACCTTCCACAAGGCAAGATGTGACACAAGGTCGGGAAAGTGGTTTATTTTTATTTTGTTATTTTTCAAAACAACGCCAACGGTGATGTATTTTGCCCACTTTACTAAGTCTGCTCTCGACTTAAATAATTGAAATTAAGGAAAGTATATTAAAATATATATATATATATATATATATATATATATATATATATATATATAGGCAACAAATAAATGTTACCAAAGACAAGATAAATTACTCTTCTACTTAAGTTTATTTTATTATTTTTGTTATAAATGATCTTTTAATTTATTTATAATAAATAAATAAATAAATAAAAAGATCATTTATGAAAAATCCGTCATTTCATTTGTTTATCGTTTTAAGGTGTTTAAATTCAAGGATCCCTTTTTTATTATTTTTTCGTAGCCTTTTTTTCTTTTAGTTAAAATAATTCCCTTAAAAATATTATATATTTGGGTATCTTTTACAATAATCCGCAGAGTCGCGGACGGGGTCCAAAAAACGAACGAGAACGCCAACGGGGTAAAAAAAAATAAATATACAAGTGAATGTGACCTACGTCGAGAATAGATATTTTCCTACTTACCTATGACATTTGTTTGTATTTTTACGTAGTATAAATGGGTTTTTATTAGATGTAAAAAAAAAAATTCCTTTTTTGAGGGGGGGGGCACGGATTTTTACTAAAAAAAAATGGCGCCGACAGGCCTATTTTCCAGTCTCGCTTACCCCCCCCCCCCATGTAAAAATACTGATTTCTAATAAATAGCAGTTGAAACGGCTTAAAAATACAAACAAATGTCACAGATAAGTTGGAAAATAACTTTTATCGGCTACAGTTACTTTTATTTGTTGTATATTTGTTTTTTGAGCGTTTTAACTCTGCGGATTATTGTAAAAGATACCCATATATTTTTTAATTACCGATGTTTACAAATTCTTTTTTCATTATTTATTTTTATTTAATATAGTTAAGTATTTAGTAAGCAAAACAGATGGAATAATAATCGTTTTGCGAAATATTTTTTGGTGATAACAAAACAATATAAAATACCGTCTGGCGGTTAGGGGTTGTAAGTGACGGCGATAAAAAGTGCTGCCGCAAATAACTGGCCACTTGTCTCTTAACTGGAGAGGGGCTTAATTCCTGAAAAGTTGTGGACAGAAATTACGGTAAAACTGCATAACAAAGACCCCCTTGATCATATTTTCATTTTTTTTTTAAATAAATAATTAAAAGAAAAAGTAATAAAAAAAAAAATGAAAATATGATCAATAATGGCAGTTATTCGTATTATGAAGGCTTCATTTTTGCGCTTCCGTTTGTTGGCGCATGCGCACAGCCAGGGGGTCTGTTATGTTTTACCGAAATTACTTATCACTAACCCTAAGTTCGAGTTGCAAGCCCCCCCCCCCCCCCCGTTTGATGCTAGTTTTCACATATATTCAGTACTAGCAGGGATTGGCTCAGTGATAGAGCTTCAGGCTCCAGACTCTGGGACTCTTGTTTTGAATCTCGCTACGTAAAACGACGAAACACATGTCCGTAGATGATTGTGTTTTAAAAATATATATGTCGCTCCCCAACTTGCATTTAGGTAGGATGCTTTTTTGTTCAAAAGTATTGCAAACAAACTAAAGAAATAATGACGTCCGGGGGGGGGGGGCTGAGTGGTTAACGACGCGGGCTGAGGACCTGGGTGTTTCGGGTTCGAATCCAGTTCGTTCCACAAAAACACTTTCATCAAAACCCACAGAGAGGAGGTAAATAAAAAAATAATAAGGTTTGAAGGTAAAAAGAGCAATCGCTCATGGATTCTTCTTCATAATTTTATATATGTATGTAAAACAAACTGTTTCTTGATCATTGCCCTTTTCTTTAGTTTTTTCCGTGTATACTCAAGAAAACAACACACAACTGTCTGTTTGGAAAAAAAACAAACAAACACGTAATCGCTACAAAAACGTAGAACTAGAATATCAAATATTCTTAATTCTTCAAAGTGAACTCTTCCGCAAAACGAACCAGAGCTGAAATTGAACTCGTATTACTCCAAGTTCAAAAGCTACGCATCAAAACCTTTTTGAACAAATTATATCACAAGCCGCGCGTGCGTGGTCCCCCTCTGTATGTGACTCGATGTGACGAGTGTAAAATACAATAAATTTGGGGCATTTTTTACCCCCTGGGGGCACGAACCAGAATTTTTCTGAGGTCAAGGATGCTCATTTTATATCCAGAACAATTGCCTCTACATTTTGGCCAAGTTTCAGAAAAATTGAATGTATGGATCAAACGTTATGGGAGAAAAGGATCATTTTTTGCTATTTTGGGGGCTTTTGACTCCCTGGGGACGCGAAACAGATTTTTTCCAAGGTCAGCGATACTTATTTTCTATTAGGAACAATTGCCTCCACATTTTGGCCAAGTTTCAGAGAAATTGAATGGATGGATGAAAAGTTATGGGGCAAAAAATGTCATTTTTTGCCATTTCGGGGCCTTTTGACCCGGGGGGGGGGGCCTAACCAGATTTTCCAAAATCGGAGAATGTCACTTTCTAACCTGACCAAAGTTACAACTTCATGCAAAATTTCAGAGAAATTTAATGGATGGTTGCGGAGAAAAATCCGGACGGACGGACATGCTCGAAACATAAGTCCCCCGATTTTATAAATCGGGGGACCAATAAATTAATTATTGAAAACAATTTAGAATTATTTTGTTTGATTCTTGGTGGCTAAAACCAAACTTGCACAATGAGAGAGAGAAAAAAGTACATATTGTGTCCCCGACAAATTAGGACATATCTGGTGTGCGCGTGCATAGACAGTAACTGAATATTTTAAATACTTAAAATAAACGATTATTTTGTCACCCATTTATTTTTCTGGGAATGTCGTAATAGCATCTGCAGATATTTTTAGTTTTAATCTTAAAAAAAAAGAAGATATAATTAAATAACTAACGAAATAGCAAAGTCTTTTCCATTAATACTATTCCCTGCTTCCTTTGTTCCAGCTCGTTTGACACGTTGGTCTAGTGGTCTCCATCAATTAGCTGTTTCATTGTAATATAGTTTCCTATTCCAGTAGCTTCTTTCCAAGAACTGCAAGTTTGTGGAACTCTCTTTTTGCTGACTGTTTTCCTCCTACCCATAGCCTTGGTCTTTTCAAGATTAAAGTCAATAGGCATCTCCTGTCTTTGCGATAATCATCTTTCGTTCTTGTTAGACTCTTACATCAATTGGCTTCATGTCTTGTCTGGAGCGATTTCCATTATATAAAAAAAGGCAGAATTCTATTCTAAAACCTTTTTCGAGTTTAATCTTTTTCAAAACAGAAAAAACTAAAGTACTTGTTCGTCTTTTACCATAGTCCGTTTTTCACAACTTTTTACTGACCTTCTTTTTTTTGTTCTTTTTTCGGTGTACACTTAGCTATCAGGCTGCTAGAGAATTCCGGGGGTTTTGGAAAAATCTTTCAAATATTTTACATTTTAGAGGGGGATCAGTTTCCAATGTAAATTCAATGTAGACTGATCCCCCTCTTTTTGACCATCTCAAATTATTACAATTCTTCTTCTGCTTACAATTAGCTATCATGTTGCGAGAGAATTTCGGGGTTTTGGGAAAAAAATTAAAATTTAGATTTTAAGACGGGGGATCAGTCTTGTTCGTCTTTTACGATAGTCCGTTTTTCACAACTTTATACTGACCATTTTTTTTGTTATTTTTTTTCGGTGTACACTTAATAAAATGGTTAATCTAAAATATTTAAAGATCCCCCCCCCCCCCAAAAAAACTGAACTCTCTAGCGACCTGGTAATTGTACACCGAAAAAAAAGTTTGTGCATAAGAACAACACATGCAACATGGTCAAAACTCATCCCCTTCTAAAATCTCAAATATCCGGGGGGGGGGGGGTAGGTAAGTGTACACCGATAAAAGAACAAAAAAATGGTCAGTAAAAAGTTGTGAAAAACCGACTATGGTAAAAGACGAACACGACTGATCCCCGTCTTAAAATTTTAATTTTTTGAAATTTTTTCCAAAATCCCCGGAATTCTCTCGCGACATGATAGGTAATTGTAAGCAGAAGAATTTTAAAAATTTGAGATGGTCATAAAGAAGGGATCAGTCTACGTTGAATTTACATCAAAAACTGATCCCCCGGCTTTAAATCTAAATTTTTTGAATTTATTTCCCAAAAACCCCGGAATTTTCTATTGACATTATAGGTAATTGTACACCGAAAAAGATTATTTTAAAAAATTGAGATGGTCAAAAAGAGGGGGATCAGTCTACGTTGAATTTACATTGAAAACTGACCCCCCCCCTCCTAAAATGTAAAATATATGAAAGAAAATTCAAAAAACCCCGGAATTCTCTAGCAGCCTGATAGGTAAGTGTACACCGAAAAAAGAACAGAAAAATGGTCAGTAAAAAGTCGTGGAAAACGGACTATGGTAAAAGATGAACAAGTACCAAAACTAATCCAAAATCTTTAATAAAATAAAAAATAATAATTAAATGGCGCTCCTGGATAAACCGTAACCAATCTGAGGGAGACAACTCTAAATTTCTTACACGCCGCTATTCCGAATTTGTAGACGCTGAAACTTAGGCATGAGATGAAATAACTTTTTTATCGCTGCAAAAAAATTGTTACAGTGAAGTTTCCGTTTTTAAATGTCACAAAGATAACTTTTAAGGGCTTTTATTTACATGTCACAAAGACATCTTATAATTGTTATAAAGTTTGTGACATTTACAAAAGGTCGTATTTTTCTTTCTTTCAATACTGTCGCATTTTCTTTCTTTGTATTAAAGACCGTAACATTTTTTTTATTAATTGTTATAAAGTTTGTGACATGTAAATAAAAGCGCTTGAAAATTATCTTTGTGACATTTAAAACCGGAAACTTCATTAACAATTACTCTCGCATTTTCATTCTTGTGTTAAAGATAGTATGAGGAATAATAGAAACAATGTTTCAGACAAAATGCAAAATAAAAATGGAATTGAGGATAAGCGAATCAACAAACTAACAAAAATATAAACTCAAACACATATAAAAGCTCTACCAAGATATTTCAGTTGCTAGAAAGACTAACATTTTTTTGTCACGATAAAAAAAATTTATCTCAGCTCATACCAAAGTTTCAACGTCTACGAATTCGGAATAGCGGCGTGTAAGAAATTTAGAGTTATCTCCCTCAGATCGGTGACGGTTTATCCAGGAGCACCAATTAAATCACGTTCCAAATTGGCAGATAATCATTTTTTTCTTTTTAGAAATAGTGCCGGGAAGATTTTCCTTGGGTGTCCTAAAAATAGTTTTACATTTTTAAGGTGATTTTTGGCGATGGATGAAGAGGTGTATCTTTCATGAAAAGAAATATTTACCACATAGTACTTTTTATTTGAAACACCATAAACTCACTGAAACGAAAGGGGATAGATTTATGGGGGGGGGGCATCCTAAGTGGGAAGTTGTGCAACAAGATGTTTGTTCACATTACATTTAAATTTCTGCATGTTGATACATTCAGAGGAGCAGAGAGAAAATAAAATAAAATAGACATATTAAAGGGCAATAAACTTGTCAGTTACTCCCCCTTGCAAAATTGGAGAGTTACGTCCCCTTGATTTCCAACAAGAGACAGACATTTTGTGATGGCGTTATCGGTATCAGCTCCCACTATAAATGTCAATTAATTAGTAAATTCCTATTTTAGTGATGTAAATTATTAGGGTTTCGGCACTATTCACAAACTTGTTACACGAAATCATGTCTTAGCAAAAAATATTTTTTAAATATTAGATTAAAAACAGTAATTTATAGCTAGTTGACTTGCCTGCAAAACACGTAAATTATAATTTTTATTATAGAAAAATGACACCCATGCTAAAATTGTAGTTTCATAAACGGGAAATGTCATTCAGTTATCTTCCTTTTCGACACTCAACTTTGTGTTTTTGTTTTAAAAAAAAAAAAAAAAAAAAAATCATTAACCACGAAGGTGTGTGTATGTGGGAGTAACAATGAAATTTCCTGTTTGCGAATAGTGCCGAAACCATAACCCATTTTATTTTAAATCGTTTACCAGACTAAAATAAAACCAGCGCCAACCCCTGTCTGATCGCCGCGATGTTGCATCCCTGTGCTTGTTTTACAAATACTTTAATGGAACGTGATCAGACGAACTCGTAGCACTGGTGCCCCCTTGACGTAAATACCCCCCCCCCCTAATCTGACAAGCAGTAAAACCCCACCCCTTCACTGTAGAGGTCCTCAGATGCCAGGGAGCTTTCTACTCTAATAGTTTCTTTCCTGGGACCATTTAACTTTGAAATTTTTTCCCTGCTCCCCTGAATGTATCAACATGCAGAAATTTAAATGTAATGTGAACAAACATCTTGTTGCACAACTCCCCACTTAGGATGCCCCCCATAAATCTATCCCCTTTCGTTTCAGTGGTAATGTCTTATTTCGGGTGAATAAAATAAATTTAAAAAAAGATGGGTAGTGTTAGGTAGAAATGCTTTCTAGCTAAGAAAATAAAATACATATTAAAGGGAGATAAACTTGTCAGTTACTCCCCTTGTGAAATTGCAGAGTTACGTCCCCTTGATTTCCAACAAGAGACAGACATTTTGTGATGTTATCGTTATCAGCTCCCATTATAAATGTCAATTAATTAGTAAATCCTCTTCTTCCAATTGTAAAAAGTTAATAATTAATTCTTGACCATACTAAGTTTTCTCATTCAAATTCTTTCTCATATTTTTGTTTATTAATTCACATGTTCAAATTTACACCCACTCAGTTAACTTCAATAACTGACACGATCACTTCAGATAGTGAAGCGATAGTTATGGAAGGGTTGGGGGATAGGGGCTCTATCAGACTTAGGATTAGTGGTAGCATTAAGAGGATTGTTTTTGTTTATTTTTTTTACGACAAATTTTGCAGACTAACAAAAAATTCTCATTATGCCTTTAAAACGGTTAGACAATGGTCTGGAAATGGGTGATCATTTTACATGCTAAACTGTTCCAGATGCACCCGCAAATAGATTTTGATGTTTCAAAGTTAATTAAAAATTAGGTTTTTGTACATTAGCATGTGTTTTGTTGCATGAAACCAACAAATTAGCATAAATTAGCACTTTCTGCTTGTAATTTGGTTAATTTGTTTTTTTATGTATATATATATACAGGGTGTCTTAAAAAAATGTACTCACTCGTAGAATGACGAGAAAACTTTTATTTATGAACATAGATTGAAATGAAATAGCATCGAATACATGAGACAGATGTAATTGAAGAATCATGTTCGCAAATGTTCAAACTGATGACCATTATTGTTCAAACAAAGCTGATAACGCGCACCAAGGGATTCGCAAACGTCTCGTCATTCTAAGAGTGAGTACATTTTTTTGAGACACCCTGTATATATTCCAGTTTCGTAAAAAATTAATGAAAAGGTTTTTGTATGAGCCGCATTTAATATGAATCCTACAGAATAATTAGCGTTTTTAATTGCGTTTATTTTTTTGTCGTATTGAATTTAGTTGGACTTAAATGATTATCCTATTTGTAAATTCTATCGAATTTATGATGAAAATGTGAAGTCAATGCTTATGCTGAAAATCCGCGAATTGGTGAAACCGTGAATGGTGAGCCCGCAAATAGCGTGTACACACATTGTCATGATTAGAGAAATAAAGAGAGATGTTAGATAATCTATAAGTAATGTAAACTTTGTTGATTTTTTGTGAACATATAGCTGCGACCGCTAGAGAGTCTCAAGACTACCATAATGTGAAAGATGTCTGACACTATGAAACTAATCAACCGATCATTATGACTTTTTGGAACACAGACATAAAGGTGGGTAATGTGGTATATATTTAGTTTTATGCAAAGGAGAGTGAAAAGAGGGTGGAATATACCTTCGATTTTTGTTAAATTTTTAACAATAGGTATTAGACATCAATTAAATATTCTCCTCAAATTTCAGTTTCTTTGGAATATTTTAAAAGGTTTTAGGGGGGAGGGGGGGGGACATAGTATGAGCACAATTTGAAAATTCAAATATTTCAGATTTACATTGAATTTGATCCATAGTCGTTAGACACCAGTTAGCAAAATTCCCTGAATTTCAGTGTCTTCTTAATACCCCTTAAGCTTAAGCCTTAAATTTTAGGCATTTTCTAGAATAAAAACCATGTAATAAGGATTCTAGACATAATGTTTAATATAATTTGTTGATTTTAATCTTCATAAGTGGACATAAAATTGGTGAAAAACTATTATGTTCAGGGGAATTAATTTTACCCGTCCCAGAATGGATATTTTTCTAGTTTTAAAAAAAAAAATTTTATAAAGCTGTTTTGTTTCGTTTGGTCACTGACAAAAGTCCTGAGTACACTAATCCCCATTTGGTTTGTCAGGTCTCTTTTGCCTGGTTTATAAATTTGAATGATTCCATATACAGTGACTGTATATGCAAGAATAATTTTGTGACTACTTCGACTGAACATAATTCTATGTTCTGTAGACTACTCAAATAGTCGTAAACCATTATTATTCTAACTTTTAAAATAAACAGATGGACAAGGCAGGTGACGCTAGGGTGGTAGTGCTTGATATATTCAAAGAAATTAGAAGGGAGATGTAAAAAAGAAATCTTCAAGATATCTATTTTTTTAAATGTGATAAAACTTAATTTTTTTTCTTTAATAATTCTGACATATTCTATTTTATCTCCCCCCTCCCTTGCCCCAAAAATGAAAATTCACAAAAGGAAAATTACCAAAAGTGAAAATGGAATGATGGAAAATTTTACTTGCTCCTGAAATTTTAACAGGTCAATTGTCGACTTAAAAAAATCTCTTCCACTAGTAATAATTGATATATGATTTTTTTTTTTTTTTCATTTCAAGACTTTAAATTCAAGGTTGTTGGTTGTTTTTTATGTTTTTTTTACCATTTTTTTTTTATTTTAATGAACAAAATAGAAACAAAAAAGTAATACATGATTAAAAAATATTCCAAACAAAAAAAATCTCATTAAGTAGTGGTGTTTTTTTTTTTTTACTTGATGACCCAAAGATTTTAATTTTTAATTTTTTTAGGCTATGTTTTATTATGTATCATTTGAAAAAAAAAAAAAAAAAAAAAAAAAAAAAAGTGTTGGCCGCCCAATGACTCCAATTCTGTTTGCACAGCCCTGATTTCTACATGTGTTGGTAATTAAATTAAATATATAGTTTAAAAATTTTTTGAACACTTATCTTGAAAGATATAATGAAAAATAATTTATTGACTTAATTCTATCTCGTAAATTCTGACACTTATATGACTTTAACAGACACACACACGGACCCACACACACAGACACACACACACACACACAGACACACACACACACACACACACACACACAGAAAGAATGCATGAAAACTAAAATAAATGTTAAACGACTGTACTTAACCTGAATATTTCTCTGCTCTTTCCCCAAGTCAAGAAAAATTGCCACAATTGAAGAGCTAAAAAAAAAAAGTATGTGAATATGTCTGTTAAATGTTGCCTGTGACATTTTCAACCTAAAAAAAAAAGGTCAAAGTTAGATTACACCTCTTTTCATTCTCTGATAAATCAAGTTTTAACTTTCAATATGTGGATTATTCAAACTACTGTTTTCATCTTGGATGTTATTCTCACAACGTTTCGGACGATAAAACCTTTGACCTTCACGTGTGTTTTGTCGAACTCTGGAATCTACGGAATTCTTTAATTAATTCACAGGGGATAGATTGCGCCACGGATAAAGTGCTAAGTAATAATCGGTTCCAAGTGACAGTCTTAAGGTTAAAGGTTCAATCCTCAGTACAGGCGATACTAAGAATATAATTAAGAATTACTTAAGATTTCTACCCGATCATGGCTGATAAAACGAGCGCAGTCGTGCCCCCCTTCTCTCGTGGATTATACAAAAGGTTCCGTTCGAAATTCTGTACAAATTCCAGAGTTCAACGAGACACACTTGAAGAACGTTGAAGATTACATCGGCCAAAACGTTGTGGAAATAACTTCCAAGGTGAGAACAGTAATCCGAATAATACAAATTATTAATTCTCATCTAAAAATTACCAGAACATATTTTAACTTTTGGGGCATCTTTTACGAGACTCAGCAGAAAAAAAATGCTAAAAAAACAAATTTACAACAAATAAAAGTAACTGTAAGCTGTAAAAGTTAGTTTCAAACTTGCATGTGCTATTTGTTTGTATTTTAAACCCGTTTGAAGTGCTATTTATTAGAAATTTATGTTCGACAGACGTTTTTCGAAGAATTCAAACTGGCCGCTCTACGTAATAATATAGAGGAACTGGCCGCTATTTTTCTTTGAGAAACTAGATGTTTTAAAAAACAAGAAATTTTTTTTTAACATCTAATAAAAAGCAATTTATACTACGTAAAAATACAAACAAATTACATAAGTAAGTAGAAAAATATCTATTCTAGACATAAGTCAACTTTACTTGTTGCAAATTTATGTTTTTAAACTCTTTCTCGTTCTTTTTTTGGACCCCGTTCGCGCCTCTGCTGAGCGTTGTAACATATACCCAACTTTTTTATAACAAAAAAAAAAATTTGTGTTTTTACTTCTGTCCATTTTCTTTTCCTGCATGATTTTCGACATTTGTATTTGACGATGCTGTATAGTTATTTAGTTGCTCCTCATCGTGGCTGTTGCCATTTTCATAACGTTTCGAAATGAGGGAAGTGGATTAAATAAAGGGTTTGAAATCTCCCAAAAGTTATCGACTATAACAAAAGACACCTGAAGGAGGCCAGAGAGTACTATGACCAAAATGCCTATGATACCACTCTCTATTCTGGTGTTGCTTCTCGCCCATCTCCCTCGGATCAGTCGAAATATGCAGCTGATCTAGAAGTTGACCTGACTTGTTTCGTTTAATCTTGTTAAGACTCAGCTAGTGTCTTTCAATCGTAGGCGTGTCCCTTCTTTTCCTGAGATTCTCATGGATGGCTCTGCTCTTGAGGAGAAATCGACTCTGAAACTTCTTGGTCTTTCTCTCTCATCAAATCTTTCTTGAAGTTCATACATTAGATCTATTGCTCTTTCCGCTTCTCATAAAATCGATTCTCTCTATCACTCCAAACACTTTCTCACATCTGAGGTTCTTCTCTATCTCTACAAATCTACTATTACACCATGTATGGAGTACTGTTGTCCCATTTGAGGGTTCTTGATAAGGTGCAGAAACGTATCTGTAATTTGATTTACTCTACCCTTTCTTCTTTTTTGCACACTCTCTCACAGACATGATGTTGCTAGTCTCAGTCTTTTCTATTAATACTATTGTCATGTGTTCTTCAGAATTGTATGATCTATTCCCTGCTTCTTTTGTTATAGCTCGTTTGACTCGTTGGTTTAGTGGTCTCCATCAATTCGCTGTTTTGATACCTCATTGTAATACAACTTTCTATTCCAGTAACTTCTTTCCAAGAACCGCAGGCTTGTGGAACTCTCTTCCTGCTGACTGTCTTCCTCCTACCTATAACCTTGGTCTTTTCAAGACTAAGGCCAATAGCTGTCTGTGATAACCATATTTGTTCTTGTTAGCTCCTGACATTAAGTGGCTTCATGCCTTGTCTGGAGCGATTTTCATTTAAAAAAAACAAAAAACTTTGAAAATATGTAATCTTATTTTAAGAACTATATATGGAGGGGGGAAGCATGAAATTCTGTGTGTCGGTCGGTCAAGGCAACAGATAGGAAATCTGTAATTGCTTTGTCGGCTGAGTTTATGCAGATATTGCTGACGGAGCTCACTAATTTACATAGGTGAAGCTATTTTTAAGATAAAATCCATCGAACCATGGGTGATGGCGAGTTCTTGTTTTTCTATGAAGATAGACACAGATGAGTACGGAAGGTCGCTGATAGTTAGTGTTACTGTTAAATTTACAAGGATGAAAGACGTTGCTTGTAAGCAACGAGGCAATTCATTGCAACTTCAATAAGCTAGAAGCAATGAAGGAAATGTGAAGGAAATGCTACAGAAAGTAATAGTTTTGTCCTTTTCCCCCCTTCACAGTGAGTTTGAAGCCCTGAGTTGCCTAAATCGTCCCGTCCTCCCATTTACGTTGCGACAAGAAAAATCTGACAAATAATAATCAAGATGAGGAAGACTGTCCGAAACGTATAAATAATTTTGAGACATTTAGCCTAATAGCAGTGAAAAATGCAAGAATCACTTGCAGATGTATGGATGGGCACGTTTTCTTAGATTGGGGTACTTTACCTATAATTGTAGTCTCTTGCTCAAGATCGATCTTAAGTATGGCCATATGTTACATTAGAATAATAATAATAATAATAATAATAAAACGTCTTTATTTCAAATACAAATGTTAGACGCGGGGACTTATAATGTACTCTTCCGCCTAATTTAATTATTTTTCATAATAAATAAGTAAAGAAAATAAAAAACTACAAAAGATAAGAGTAACGCAACAACAAATAGTAATCAATATACTGCAACATGCAGAAATTGCGCACGCCTCACCAAATACAATAATACACACTAAACAGACACATGCATACCTATGTACATTGGCACAGGCTGAGTAGGTGTGTTCTCACCAGTCGGGGGGATACGTCCTTGACATCAGTCTGATAGTAACTTTATTGCTGTCGGGCTGATGTATGGTTCTGTTCAGTCTCGGGTGGTCCACCCTCCCAGGCTTTACCTTCTCTTTGAGAAAGGATTAGTTTATTTCTAATCGCCTGGGGTGTCCCTACCGGAAAATGCCAACGGGGCTGCTCTGGCATTTTTTGTCAACCAGAGCGCGCTAATCCTAGTGCGCTGGCTTTCCACACCTGACCTTGTGTCTAACCTCCTAGAGAGGAGGTAAATAAAATGCGCATATCCATTCATGTCCAATTTGAAAAAGCAAAAATAATAAGCTCCACCAGAAACAAATACAATTGTTAATCCAGATAAATCAATCGATAAAATGAATCAATCGATAAAATGAATCAATCGATAAAATGAATCAATCGATAAAATGAATCAATCGATAAAATGAATCAATCGATAAAATGAATCAATCGATAAAATGAATCAATAGATAAAATAAATCAATAGATAAAATAAACAAAAACTCACATACATCAAGTAGAGATCGGAATGAACTGACAAGAAATTGACACCTTTCAGACGAGGAATTACTTTGATAATTATTAATTTACTAGTCAAACAATCATAGGGATGTCATCAAAATAACCCATGTAATCATTTAGTTATTAAGTCATTCAATCATTGAAATTCATACTTTGTTGGTAGTTGGCATCGTTATGCACGTGTGTTTTCCTCCAAGGACTGAGGCCAATACAATTAGCAAAAATCAACAGCACGTTTTAGAAGAATAATGGATTTAATCAGCCAGTGATTGTCTCTTAACAAAAAGTTTAAAGGGGGGGGGGGGGAAAGAGAGTTACTTATCTTTTAAGTGCATAGCTTTAATTAACATTTTTGTTTTCTTAAATACATCTTGTTTCCATTGAGGCTACCACCAAGACGAACAGGCTTTTGTCTGCCATTCTCTCTGTTGGTCCGGTTCTCGCACGCTCAGCAGGGTTGATCCCTTGACCCCCTTGTCTGAAATATTAACTGTTTTCCAATATATATCTGAACAATAGGTACTAGCTAATAATAAATGTACCCCCATAACATTTAAATTACATCCGGTTGTGAGGCTTCAAATTGGGATTTTCAGTAAAATATTTGCCTGCAAAACAAATTCATATATAAAACAAGCCGCACATGCGTGGTCCCCCTCTGTATGTGACTCGATGTGGCGAGTGTAAAAGGCAATAAATTTGGGCAATTTAGGGCATTTTTTACCCCCCTTTGACCCCCTGAGGGCGCGAACCAGAATTTTTCTGATGTCAAGGATGCTCGTTTTATATCCAGAACAATTGCCTCTACATCTTGGCCAAGTTTCAGAAAAATTGAATGTATGGATCAAACGTTATGGGAGTAAAGGGTCATTTTTTGCCATTTTGGGCCTTTTGACCCCCTGGGGTGCGAACCAGATTTTTTCCAAGGTCAGCGATACTCATTTTCTATTAGGAACAATTGCCTCCATATTTTGGCCAAGTTTCAGAGAAATTGAATGGATCGATGAAAAGTTATGGGGCAAAAAATGTCATTTTTTTTTTGCCATTTTGGGGCCTTTTGACCCCCTGGGGGCTAACCAGATTTTTTTTCAAAAATCGGAGAATGTCACTTTCTAACCTGACAAAAGTTACAACTTCATGCAAAATTTCAGAGAAATTCAATAGATGGTTGCGGAGAAAAATCCGGACGGACGGACAGAAATGCCCCAAAACATAGGTCTCCTGATTTTATAAATAGGGGACCAATAAAGCAAAACCACCAAACCAAACAACTTGAATATTTGAAGATATTAAGAAACCTAAGTATTTAATTTCTTTTTTTTTTTTTTTTAATTTTAATTTTTTTTTTTTTTTCCAAAAATGACTGTGACTGGATTCTACATTGAATAACTCAATGTTGATATGCCATAAAACAAAACGAAACCTTGTATTTCAAAATTTTTGAGGATTGATAATTTTCATTATTTGGACGACTATTCTCATTGTAAAGACATGTAATTTGATAATGAGACGAACCAACACGGAAAACAATGAAATAATGAATCCAACTGAGAGCAAAATGTATTGCTGAAACAGGTGTAAATAGCTAATAGTAACCATGCTCTATATAGGCTCTGCGCCGATTTAAAAAAAATAAAATAAAATTTATGGAAGTCTCTTCAGACAAGGTATGAAGCCACTTGATGTAAAGAGGTAAAAAGAACGGAAGATAATTACAATAGGTACCACACTTTCGACCAAACCAGAGTCCCTGTCTCATCGCTGTAATGTTGCATCACTGTGCTTGTTTTACAATAAACTAACTGCAATTGTACATCTCCCAACGTAAATACTCTTGGCCAACCTGACTAGCAGTAAAATTCCACTCCTTCACTGTAGAGGTCCCAAGATGCCGCAAAACTTTCTATTCAAATAGCTTCAATCCTTGTACCTCTTGTACGCATATTAAAAACTTAAAAATTTTAAGCATCATTATTCAATGCTATGTTTCAGAAGTTTTGAGATGAAGATTGATATTTTTTTTTTTTTTTTTTAACATAGTTCACCCCAGACAAGGCAGGCTGCCACTGTAGACGTAAGGGGCTACTGAGAAGAAAGAAAAGGGAGATGGTTTTTTGGGGGGGAGGGGTCAACCTAAATTGGGATCTGCGCAGCAAGATGTCTGTTTACATTAGTTTTAAATTTCTGCATGTCAGTATCGTCGGGGGGGGGGGGGAAACAGGGGGCAGGGAAGGAGTCCAGAGGCCAGCAGCACGAGGAAAGAAGCTATTTGAGTAGAAATTTGTTTGCAACAGATATAAGTGCTAGCTAATAATCAGTTCTAAGTGATAGTCTTCTGGAGGTTGAAGGTTCAATCCTCAGTATGAGCAATACTACGAATGCAATTACGAATTACTTAAGACTTCTATCAGGTCATGGCTGACGGAAGGAGAGCAAACTATCCCCATGGATTAAATAAAGGTTCCGTTCAAAATTCTGTACGGATACCAGAGTTTGACAAGAGGTTACATCGGCCGAGAATAACATCCCAAGATGAGAACAGTAATTCAAATAATACAAAGCATAATTCAAAATCTTGCAAAAATAGAAATTTCATTAGAAAGGTATAATTTCTTAAAGTATTTCGTAATTATCCAACTGAACTAAAAATAAATTTTACGGTCAGTAGCTGAAACAATTGCTTAGAAGTCAAAGGTTATGAGAAGGGAAATGTTGAGAAATGTATGACACAATTATGTCCCTGATATTACTAGTATCTGTGCGTATAAATAAGCTTCATCCACACGTATCTAACTAATGATACGCTAAGGCAATTTCGTGTTTGTACTTACGTTACTACCCTCCACTCTTTAAAAGATAGGCTCGCCTTGTCGCCGAAAATGCAATGCAAAAAAAGTAATTAAAAAAAATTTCCTCTGATATTGTTGTTTTGAACTTTAAACTTTGACTAAAATACACGTTCTTGACCTTCAGGCTAGGATCAAAGTCATAGACCCACTGAGAGACTGGTTTTCCCGAGTCAAACTTTGACAGAGGAATCTGCGTGGAACCCCGCAGTCAATAGTTTCTTTTCTTGACCATTCGGTCAAGGGGCGAATCACAGTTCTTCAGAGAGTGTTGAGCCACGCTGAAAAAGTACTATATATATATATATATATATATATATATATATATTTGTTATTGTTTATTTATCTATGGACGTATATGTTTCGTCTTTTTTTAATCGAGACTCATCAGCATAGAAGTATGACTATTCACTACCGGTCACACGATTCGAAACTCTGGATTACAAGTATTTTTCAACCCAAATCCAACGTCGTGAACCGATCGGCAAATTCTGAATAGCTTATAAACAATGATAATTTTAACACATTTAAAGCGGTGAGACATACAGGCATTCAACTTCTATAAGGGAAGGAATGATGCATATTAAGCAAGTGACGTCACGCTGTGTTAGTACTACCATTTACAGTGCTCTACTTTTTTACGAGGAGCTTCAAATATATATATATATATAAATATAAATTTTTATAAACAACGAAGGTTCATGTAGTAGCTCAATAGTGCAATACTAGAGCTCTTTATTAATTTTAATTTTATGTAAACCTTTATTAATGAAGAGTATATATTTAAAAAAAAAAAAAATTTTTTTTAACATAGTTCACCCCAAACAAGGCAAGCTGCCACTGAGAATTAGGGTGAAAGTTTAGGGGGTCACCCTAAATTGGGAGCTGTGCAGCTAGATGCTTGTTCACATTGGTTTTAAATTTCTGCATGTCAATACAGTCGGGGAAGCAGGGAGGGAGTTCCAAAGGCCGGCAGCTCGAGGAAATTAGCTATTGAAGTAGAAGGTTCTCGGCATCTTGAGACCTCCACAGTGAATGGAGTGGATTTAGCTGATTGTAGGGTTGGTCGAGTGTATTTACATCAGGGGGGGGGGGGCACTAGCGCAGCAAGTTCATTGGAGCACATTCCATTGAAGTACTTGTAAAACAAGCACAAGGAAGCAACATTGCGGCGATGGGACAGAGGGTTGGTGGATAGTGAGGGACCTATCAGATTAGAGACTCTTCTTTTTTTTTTTTTTAGATCTTGTCTAGGAGGGAGAGACTAGTGGATGGTGCACCAGCCCAGATGTGACAACAATACTCCATGCATGGGCACATAGTGGCTTTGTAGAGATATAGGATACTGTCAGGTGTGAGTAGTTTTCTAGCACGGTGAGGGAGCCCACCTTCTTTGCAGCAGCCGTGACAATGTCTTCTATATATTTGTTCCAATTCATGCTACCTGTGAATGTTAGGCCGAGGAGTTTGAACGTTGGACTCTCAGGTAGGGTATTATTTGCCATGGCAATCGGTAGTTGAAGAGGTTTCTTGTGGCTATTGAAGGAAAGAAGCTTTTGTCTTAGCAGCATTAAATGTTACCATCCGTTTATGACCACATTCCACTACATACTGGAGGTCAGTTTCTAAGGATTCAGCCATTGCCTCGGATATGGGCGCGTCCGTTTTACCCACATGACAAGAGTTGAGTGTAGTGTCATCAGCAAATATACCCATCTCAGACACAATGTTATCAGGGAGGTCGTTTATGAAAATCAGGAACAATAAAGGTCCAAGGATCGATCCCTGGGGCACACCTGTATTTATGTCATGTTGTTTGGATGAACGATCGAGGACAACCTGGATCTTTCTGTTAAATAGGAAAGATCTAATTATTTTAATATTCATTCAGTAAGACACCTTAACAAAATAAAAAATCAAATAAAAAAAAAAAAAATCGAAGAGAAACCGGAATATGATATCGATTGTCGATGTTCTGAAAGACACTGGATATGATATATCGAGTAATAGGAATACATTGTAAAAAACATCAAAAAACAAAAATCTTTTTTTTTTTTTTTTTTTAGAAAATAATACATATAGAAATAAAGGAATAAATATTAATTGACATAGCTTTATTATTATATGCATTTTCCCTAAATGTGAGTAAGTTAAAAATAATAGTTAGAATAAATATGAATGAGTTAATCCTTTTGCCATGAAATGTTTGTTTACATTTTCGACTCGAAGTTAGATTGTTTATGACGTAGCAAGATCGCTAGATAACAAAAACCGCTGGATGTACACGAAAAGTAAAAAAACAAAATGAAGAGAGGAGTTAAACTAAAGATTGGAAGAAAGAAGAAAGTAAGGCTAAAAAAAATGATGATTAGTTTTAAATTTTTATCTTCAGTGTATGAAAATTTAAAATATTACACACGTTACAGAAATTTTTTCCTCAAGCAATTAAATGTTAAAATTAAACAATTATGTGTTTGAGGAGGACAACAGCAATTGTATTCCAATAAAACCTGTTTTATGATGAACTTTAAAAAATTTCTCTTCATTAACATAACATTGAAATTATATATATATATATATATATATATATATATATATATAGTCTCGGAAGTTTCTCAACCATTAAAACTATATATAAAAAAACAAAACTTATAGTCTCAAGTCTCCCAGTGGAAAATCACTCATGTAAGTCAATTTATTTTTTACAGTTATTATATTAGTTAGTTTCTAACACTATTTTAAGGGATCATCAGTTGTTTACCATAAAAAACTGTTTCGGGAATTTAATATAGGTGATATTTTTCTTAAAAAAAAACATTTTATAACCCTAACCCTAACCCCAACATCGTTTTAACACTTGTTCAGTGATATTTTTCTTAAAAAAAACATTTTATAACCCTAACCCTAATATATATATTAGTATTACTAATAAAAAATGCACTTGGTGGTTGAGTTATCTAATAAGTGTCAACTCCTCCATAGTTGAGGATAATTCTCAACAAATTCAATGTTCCTACTTATAGTTCAAAAGTAGTTGGGTGATGGACATTTTATGTTAGTATTGATCAAATGTTTTATGTTTTTAACAATTAGTTTAGCTATAATAATAAAAAAAAAAATTAAAAGATCATAAAGAGGAAATATAATTCAATTTTGCTTAAATTCCCCCATCTACTAAAAAAAACAAAACATATCCTGTGTTCCCTTCAAAATAACTTATATTTTTATTTTATTTTCAGTGAGATCCGGACCAAATTGAAAGATGAAATTGAAAAAATTCAAGAAACCGATCCCAAGTTTTTGCCAGGACTTGCAATCGTTCAGGTAAATTAAAAAAAAAAAAAAATACGCAAAAGAATTGGATAAAAAGTTAAAAGAAAATGAAACAAAAAAAAAAACAGGCTGTAGAGGTTACTTCTTTTGAGGGTCCTTTTTAAGGGTTCCAGTTTTGGGGGAAGATCTTGGGACGAACCAGTTTTATAGAGATATTTTTAAAGAAAACAGTTTTAAGTAATATTCAAATGTGCGAGAGAAATGTATGATAAAAATAAAGAGTACAAAAGCATAAGTTCACAAAAGAGATATCTTATATATGTTTAATGGAAAACAGAATAATTGTTCAGTATTTTGAGAGGCCTTACAGAACAAGGGGGATTCATTAGTTGAGATATCGGAAGCCTGAAAAATCATGATCAAAACTTCCTCACTCAATTACATAAATTACATTTCATTGAAAGTTATTAAATAGTTAATATTCATTTGTTTCCAATCAGTGTAAGTTAGCAGACGACATTGAAAGGGGATTCAAGCAGTGTGTGTGTGTGTGTGTGTGTCACCTTTAGTGTGCGTATGCATAAGACAGTGAAACAGTTAATGCATTGTGTATGTGTGTGCATTTGTGTCAGTGGCTATGTGTGCGTGAGTTTAGAAAAGGTATTCTCAGCTTTCTCAAGGCTCGACAGGGGGGTGAGCGGGCTGGAGAAATGTCGATGTTACCTCTGTTGTGGATTTTGGCTAAACATTTTTGTTGAAGGAAAAATCTGGCTTTGTATGCATTCTGGGTGGATCAAAACGGCAAATTTGATAAATTCAGAGAAATGCATCTGATTGGCTTAAAATCTTTTTATTTGTTTTTATTAAAGCGAATGCGTGCGTTGAGCCGATTGCGCAGAGACGAGTTTAAGCATTTTCATTTTGGACACCGAATGGTAAACTTCATCTCAACAATTCTTATTACTTGTTAGCCCCTCCCCACCATGTTTCTGGAATGAGTGGCTTAATGGATCCTGATGATCCAAGTCTATAGACTTGGATCTATCGCATTCACCCCCTCCCCAGTTATGGGTAAAATAACAACTTACCTTCGATGAATCGTTTGGGCATTAAATAATTCCCAAAATAGTTGATATTCTGTAAAAACTGAAAGAAAATGGAGCCGTATAAAACACCCGCCATTTCAGCTGCCCTAATAAACCTGCACTCTGGAATGAATCCTGTACATGCAAATATATAAACATACGCGCATACCTAACTTTAGATAAAGACTAGCTGAAGTATCTGTTTATAATGGCTTTCTTAAATTTTCCTCGCCTTTTAAAGTGAGTTCATAAAAGTCCTTCAATCATTTGGGGCAAGTTTTGAAAATCTCCAAGATACAATAGTATTTGTTGAGTTTTTTTTTTGGTTTTTTTTACTAGCGAATTGAACCATAAATTTACATATTTTAATATTAATTAAATATTAATTAATTATAATAGATTAATCATTACTATTACCAACATAAATTATCTTAATGGAAATACTGTTGCGAAATTAGGTAAAAACAATTTATTTTGCTTTACCAACTCACTTCTAACCTATTTGTGTTAAAAAAAACATTTAATAGAAATTATAAGCATTTTAAGTTTTGTAAATGTTGGATGTCAGCAAAGTAGCCATTTTTGTTTACATTACTAACTGATTAAACAAAGATGGCTATTTTCCTCAGACCCGATATTTACGGAACTTAAAATGCTTATAACTTATATTAATTTTTTTTTTATATAGTAATGATTACCAAAAAATCAGAAATTTAGTAAATGTAAAAAAAGAAAGAAAAAAAATTCTGTTACATTTAAAGTCAGGGTCCATTGTTTAGAATGAAAATCAAGCGATGCCAACCCAGGAGTTAAATATTGGTGAATAAGTTTACTAGTATGAATATTAGCTAAAATATATTTGCTCAGGTGGATCTGGCATTGTATTGTAAACAGGAAGCATTTTAGACAAAGATTACAAAGGGGTTACGATGTTGACCGTTCTTGTGTAAGCTAAAATTCATAAGAATAGAATTTACTCGGATGTGGTGGTGGACGCTAGTTTGGAACTAACGGCCGGGCTGAGAAGATTTATTTGAAAATGTTCTGGTAACGCAAGAATAAGTTAGCTATGAGTTTAGAATAAATAATTGGACACCCCACTCTTTTGCAGCCTACTGGACAAATATAGTAAATTAATCCTTCATCTAAGATAGAGTTGTTGTTTTGATTAATGTAATAATTAATGTGAGAAACATGTCGGATATCTTTTTATTAAAGCTACCAAAGTTGTCATCGGTCAACGCATCCATGGTGACACCCAAAAAGAACAAGGGATGATTTTAAGTTGACTGAAGTATTTTTTATTTTATTTCTTTTTTATTATTTTTATTTACCTCAAACAAGGCCTATTGCTACTGAGACGTATGAAGCTGCTGTGATTAGGGGCCAAATTTATAGAGGCATCCAAAGTGGGGAGTTGTTCAGCAAGATTGTTTACATTACATTTAAATTTCTGTATGTTGGTACAGTCACGGAAACAGGGAGCAAAGGGAATTCCAAAAGCAAGCAGTTCGAGGAAAGAAGCTATTAGAGTTGAAAGTTTTCCGGCATCTCGGGACCTCTACAATGTAGACGTGGGATTTTGCTGCTAGTTGGATTAAATGACTTTTTGGGAAGTAAATGATTACTTGATCATCTCAGTGACGGCCACTTTAGTTATATAACACGAGGGAACGTGTTAGTTCCAATGTTTTTTAAAATTTTTACTATAAACAATCCTCAAGGCACAAGGATTGGTACAATTTTACCATTGTGGTACCAAATTTCATTGGTTAAAAAGAATTATCTGTATTCTCATTGGTTAAAAAGAATTATCTGTATTCTCATTGGTTAAAAAGAATTATCTGTATTCTCATTGGTTAAAAAGAATTATCTGTATTCTCATTGGTTAAAAAGAATTATCTGTATTCTCATTGGTTAAAAAGAATTATCTGTATTCTCATTGGTTAAAAAGAATTATCTGTATTCTCATTGGTTAAAAAGAATTATCTGTATTCTCATTGGTTAAAAAGAATTATATGTATTCCCATTGGTTAAAAAGAATTAACTGAAATTATTTAATGTCTATAATCTGCTGACTTAGTAGGAGGCAAAGAAAGCCGCCTTCATTTTTACGCCTACCATATCAGTTAAGTATTTGCTCTCGACTGGGTCATTGCAGTGGCCTTTTATCTGTCGGGCTGTGGTATTTATTCTGGGTAGTCCTAGGAAGCCCCCCCCCCCTTCCCAGGCCTTCTCGATTTGGGTAGGAGTCAGTTCATAACTGCCTGAGGCACCCTCACCAGGGAATACCGATAGGCAGCTCAAACAATTTTTAAGGGGCCAGTGTGCACTACCTTATCCCCATCTTCATGTAGTAGGAGGGCAGAAAATACCAAGGCAAAGAAAGAAACAGAAAGGAGGAAAGTCAGAAACCGTCCAGTGATTGTCAGCCGCATTATTTTTGACTGTTGCAACAAGTTGATTATTTTCATATTAATCCGGTGAAATTTAAGCTTTAACGGTCCTGTTGAAGTCAATGTAATCGGTATCCTGATCGAGTTTCAACCTTGTTTCCTATTTATAAATTTCAACTAATCTTGGCCAAGTAACTTCGAAAAAAAAAAAAAAAAAAAAAAAGCTCAGATTTGTTACTTGAAGCGTTTCTTCATTACTAGTAGGTTACCCGGCGTTGCCCAGGGAAAAAGTGTGACATATTTCTAGTAAAACTTCTATCTCTTTATCTCTCTATCTTGATCTTTTTCTCTCTCCCCACCCAACTCTTTCTCCTCCGCTCAACCCATTCCTCTCTCTGGAGACACACACACACACAAAAACAACATCTTTTTATAGATTTCTCGGAATGGATTTGCATAAGGGAAGTTATTCTTTGATAAAAAAATCAGTTACTTCCCTTTAGTTAGTACATAAAATAAATGACCCCCTCCCTCCCCGACGAAATCTGCACTAGTTTAAGGTCAAAGAATGAATAATTTTTTCTTAATTTTAGATATTTATTCTGGGCAATATACCAACTTTGTGAGTCTTTGTTTTTGTAGTTTTTTTTGTTTTTTTTAACTTTTAGCTGGACATACATGCAAACAACTGCTTTTTATGTAATAGAAGAAGGTAATGAATGTCCATTTATATTTTTTAGTATCAAAATTAATTTTTGCTTAATATTTATGTTATAGGTTGGTGACAGAGAAGACTCCAATGTCTACATTAGGATGAAAGTCAAAAACTCTGGGGAGATTGGTATGAATGCCCAACATATCAAATTGCCTCAATCTACAACACAAAGTGAGGTGAGTTTAACAAAACCAGGTAACACTTGCTGTAATGCGGCCATTTCAGTAAACCACACATTTTGAGGAAATAATCTTTCTTGGTTATTTATCTAATCATAAAATGGTAAAATATCACTCTGATGCAAATAAAAATGTATGGTAGCTTTTTTGAACAGTTAAAAACTAAACCTATTTGTGCTCAATTTTATTTATCTTCCTCCCACAAGGTAAGATGTGACACGGTCGGGAAAGTAGGATTTGAAAAGCCAGCGCCCGAGAAGGCGAGCACTCTGGCCTACAAAAAATGCCTGGGCAGCCCCGTCGGCATTCCCCGGTAGGACCGCCTCAGGCAGTAAGCAATAAACTTACTCATCCCGAAAGAGGGGAGGCAAAGCCTGGGAGAGTGGACCTCCTAGAACTGCACAGGACAGACCCATAGACCAGCAGAAATCAAGCCCCGAAGGCCAAGATGATAACGGTCTATGGGGTGCAGTACCCATCGGACTGTTTGTGCTCAATTTTTTTTCTTTTATTTATTATCAAAAAATCTTATGATCGGCTTGTATATGCAAGGGCAGATAATCCTGTCTCAATATGTCACACCAAGGGCAGATAAATCATGCTTCAAAATATCTCTTGGCAAGGGAGATAATTTAAAATACAAAGAGTTACATAGCTTTTCTAGTTGGTTATTCAATTTTATGATAATCCATTAGTGCCCAAATTATTATTCTTTAATTTATTATCAAAAATATTTTGTTAATACAATATTATTTGATACTAAAATTACCTTCAAAGATTTATTTGCTTTTATAATGACGATGTTCGTCCATCGCTTGCGAAGATGACCGTGATCATGTAGTTGTGTTGTAGGTCCAGAGATAGCTCGTCAATCCGATCCGAGCTCTGAAGTATCTCCTGGATGTAGAGCACCTGTGGGATGATTCTGTCACAGAGGTGCTGACTGCTCTTTCTTTTCGAATAGCACGTTTCATCTTGCATTCCTAGTTTGATAGTTAGAGAATGAATAAATGCGAAAGATTTCTCCATCTTTCCTAACTATCAAAACCGGTTGGGCTTATTTAATTCTAAAGATACAATATTTTGAAATACCGTATATATAGTAGTCTCCAAACCCATAAAAAAAAATCGGGATATTGCTCATTTGCATATTTATTTATTTTTTAAAGTTTCTAATAAATTAATATTCTGTAATATACATTTCTAATTTGTATTGCTAAATTTTCTTCTGTATACGCAATTGTTTTTATCATTAGTACTATTAGAATTATTAATAAAATAAAGATTTTATAAAGAAAGGATAGTGTTTAAAAAAAAAAAACCTTTTTGGAATTTCGTTTTCAAGAGAGATAATTTCTAGTATTAGTAAAACATCAAATGTCGCTGAGATGTGGAGAACAGATACTGCACTTTGATCTTAGTTAAAAGGTCAAGGAAGCATAAAACGGTAATGTTTTGTGATGAGGCATTTTTAAGTGAACGAGAAAAAAAAACTTATATCATCGAAATATCTTTTAATAGGTTCTGTTGTCATAAGACCATCCTCCCATGAATTACCAAACCCCACCCCACCCCATCCCGTAAGAGCTCAACATTTTTTCCTGAAAAATTATGAATATACATAGCTTGAAAAAAAATAATGTTTTTAACTGAAAATGCAAACCAATAAAATTGAATTATTTTTACACCCAATTTTCATTTTGGTGGGTCATGTGGACAATGAAACTTGCCATTTTTTTTTTTTTAATATATTATCTAAATAAATAAATGCAAAAGTTTTTTTCCACTTACCCTAACTATATTAACATTAAACTGTTTATGCTTATTTAATTCTGTGTAGTATATTTTCATTCATCACGATACACTCCTCCCAGGCATTATCTCTTCTTTTGAGGGGGAGGCAGTATTGTATACGTTGGTTCCTCACAATACCATCCTCTCAGGATTACCTTATCCTTATTTGTGGGAGAGGGGTAGTGTACTATATATTCTGTTTTCATGATGATATGCTCCCAGGCATTAACTCCTACTTTTGTTTGTTCGTCATATCCTCCTCTTAGTCATGGCCTCCTTTGGGGGTCAGTTAGTTCATCATGATATTCTCTCAGCTAGTACTATACATAAATGTGCATTGGTTGTAAGGACTACTTACCCAAAAAAGTTCGATTGAAACTATCACAGTATGCTGAAAACTGAGACATCAGTATTTCCAATATACATCAGACAGTAATTGTAATATTTGAAAGACACTCCAATCTTTATGATGAACTATAGATATCTTTCTTTTTTTCTTTTTTCTTTTTCATGGAAATCGCTTCAGACAAGTCATGAAGCCACTTGATGTCAAGAGCTAACAAGAATGAAAAATGATTATCGCAATGACAGGAGATGCCTATTGGCTATAGGTAGAAGGAAAAAAGCAGGAAGAGAGTGCCACAAGCCTGCAGTTCTTGGAAAGAAGCTACTGGAATCTGAAACTGTATTACAAAGAGATATCAAAACAGTGAATTGATGGAGACCACTAGACCAAAGGGTCGAATGAGCTGTAACAAAAGAAGCAGGGAATAGATCACATAATTCTGAAGAACGCATGCCATAATAGTATTTATAGAAAAGACTAACAACATCACGTCTGTGAAAGAGAGGGTGCAGAGAAGAAGAAAGGGCGTTGTCAATCAAATCAGATACGTTTCTGCACCTTATCAAGAACCCTCAAATGGGACAGAGATTCACTAGCCCAAATATGACAACAGTACTCCATACATGGTCTAATAGTAGATTTGTAGAGATAGAGAATAGCCTCAGGGGTGAGAAAGTGTTTGGAGTGATAGAGAGAATCGATTTTATGAGAAGCAGAAAGAGTAATGGATCTAATGTATGAACTCCAAGAAAGATTTGATGGGAGAGAAAGACCAAGAAGTTTCAGAGTCGAATCTTCTTGAGCAGAGCCATCCATGAGAATCTCAGGAAGAAAAGGGACATGCCTACAATTGAAAGACACGGGCTGAGTCTTAACAGGATTAAACGAAGCAAGCCATTTCTTACCCCAATCCACAACTGAACCCAGGTCAACTTCTAGATCAGCTGCATATTTTGACTGATCAATCTCTGAAGAATACAGATGTAAGAATATTGCAAATCAGAATGTTTTCTAACTAGTTATACAATGTCTTCAAATCTAATACATTTTCCATAAGCTACCAATGAATAAATGTAGTTTAAAAATATATCTAGTTGGAATAGGTTAAGGCCAGTAAATGTATACACAAATGTACAATGCATCAATGTTGACCCAACAGATCATCTCAAATATGTTATTTGAATTAATTTTTAAAAAATTTATTGGTTATTAATATTTTTTTTTTGTCTTTTCAGGTTGTTGACACAGTAAACAAATTGAACAACGATCCGACAGTGCATGGAATCATTGTGCAGGTAAAACAAACGTTGCAAGTTTTCTCTTAATCCATTTGTCTTATTATAAACTTTTGTTTTTATACTTTAATTGGTATTTAAATTATGAGATGACTTTGTGTTTGTATTTGTAATGGAGAGCGGACGATTGACACTTGTCGGCGCCGTTCAAAGAGGCAGCGTCTGGTATGCTGTGTGTGGGTGGCGCGAACCCGAAAACGCTCGCTGACGACAAAAAAGAAAGGAGTGGGAGGAGAAAGGCGTCAGAAAGTCAAATAAGGTTTTTATTTGAAAATCCGGGCAGCGGTGTCGAGTGAGAGATTTCTGCAAATTAAGTTGGTTTGCATGCGTCACATTTTTTTTTTCAATAAGAGAGCGAAAGTGAAGATTCAGTCAGTTACGTGGATGATTATTCTGAACGTGGGATTGGAAAGCGAATGAAAGAAAAGAATAGTGCTGGATTTTTTTTATGTTGAACTGAACAACGTTTTTTTTTTATACAGTTGAGAGACGATTTTTTTTTTTTTACATTTGGACTTGATCTTGACGACATCTCTGTTTAAATATTATTTCGTTATTTTTTTCTACAGTATTTCTCTCTCATCGTGGTGAAAACTAACGGAAAAAAATAGACTAACCCGAATGAAATAGATATATCGAACGGATTGCTATTTGGATCTGACTTTGCAAATCCGACTGACTTAATTTTATATTTATAGATAGATAGACTAAGTGTCTTTCCGGACATCTTCAAGAAAATCAAAACTAGCTTTGATAATTACACATCGAATTATTTTATTTACTACGAGCAGGAAGACTCGACGTTGTTCGGGATTGAATGAGGATCACTTTTATGTACTTTTTCACTAAGCTCATAACACCATATTAATATTACTTTGCTTGCTTCTACCCCCCCCCCCCCCCCCCCCATATAGTCGGAAGAAGCTGAAATTTTTCAAAACTCTCTTAGTTAGTGCCCGTTACATATTGTTTAAATTTCATTAAAATTGAATGTATGTAGTTAAAATTTTAAGAGGGTCCTCTCCCCATGGGTCACTTCGGGTGCGGGTACAGCCATATTTGGCACATAGAGGGTAACGTAGAGATACGGTACCACTTCCATTGTCTTCCCCAGAAAATGTTATACATATGATTTAAATTTCATAAAAATAATATATATTTGAAGTTTTAAGAGGGCTATGCCCTCATAGCTCCCTTAGGTGTGTACTTAGAGATTCGGAAACACTTCCATTGTCTTCCCCAGTAAATTTCACATAAGAATACACTTTTAGATTTTATGTGGATTCTCTAACTTTTTTTTCTATAGGGAACACACACACATACACTGAATTTTATATATATAGATTTTTAGTGGGATTACTGTTGGTTGGTCTGGAAGAACGTCAGGGATGAAGAAAGCCACTTGGTAGTGTTAGCCGTGTCTGACTGGAATTGAATATTAAATAAGAAAAGGATCACCATCTTCTATGGAAAACACCAACATCTCCACTAAACTTTACTCAAAGGGAACACTTGTTTGGTAGGTTGGCTTTTGTTGAAAACAGAATGTGGTATTCTGGAGTTCCATCTCGTCTGGCTGCTTCTGGGGGAAGAATGGAAACAGGATAGGACGTCTTACCGTGATAAAATCTACTCGGGAATTGAAGTTGAAGCTGTGCAGAGGTGTCTTAACGCTTACGCAGTTATATAAGTCCAGACATAATTGTGCATGTGCCAAGCCTAACCTCAACTTGATATAACGCAAGATATTGTGCGTACATACAAACAAAATAGATCTGTCGTGCAACTGCTACACTATCAAGCATATAATTATATTGACATCATAAAAATAATTTGTATCTCCTTTTAAAAAAAAATTTTTTTAATAATTTAATTATGAAATTAAATCATCAGAATGCATTTCTGTTTCTTATGTATTCTTATTAAAAAAAATTTGCACATCAGACCGACAGTTTCCTCTCTTTGTATTTGTCAGTTAGTCTTCACTCGTTCTCTCTACGAGCCTGTCTGCTGATATTGTAAACAAGTCATGCTGTACCCTTCTCTTGTTCAGATTCAAATGTTTTCTGATATTTCACAAGTTCACTCCTTCAGTTCTCACGGTTCAACAGGTTAACTGTTTCCAAATTCCACTCTGTGCGATCTTGTCCAATCACTTGCTTCCAAGTTTTCCTTGGCCAGCCAACCTTCCTGCGATTTAATACATCCATGCTTCTGCAACAGTTTATTCCATGAGGATGAACGTTCCACATAACCATACTAGCGTAATCGATTCATCATTAGGATAATCTCCATGCTGGGCAAGTGTAGTGCTTTCAGCAAATCCTCTGACCTGATATGTTCAGTTTGGTCAGATTTCACATTGCAGATCCATCTGATCATGGATCTGTCATTGCGCTGCAGATGGGCGAGAGAGGACTGGGTGAGGACCAGAATTCACTGCAATATATCATGACGCTCCTGACACAGCTGCTATACAACTTTCCCCGGATGTAGAGAGGGACATCACGTGATGCTATCAGAGGCAACAACTCTGGAAATTTTGCCCAAGCTGTCTTCACTCTTGTGGCCGTACTGAGTTCATATCCACCACCTGCACTCAGCGTATTTCCTAGACAACAGAAAGAATCTATTACCTCCAGGGTATAGTCATCTTGTGCTATCAAAGTTAAATTGCATTCAGAATAAAATATACAACAGATTGCATTATGCCACAAGTCCCAGATGCTGAAAGGAAACAAAAGACTTGATCACTGTTTCATATGACGAAATATTAGTTTTTAGGGACTAAATCTGAAAATAGCAACGACTCAAAACTGTACTCTATGCGAGTATACTTATTGCATATCCTCATCTTGATTAAGGTGATTGGAATCCTTCCTTGGTATTTTCCCAACAGAAGTTGGACTCCACGGTGGGTGGCGGAGCACAGAGCCAGTGAATAATTTTTTCTTTCTTTTTTCTTTAAAATTAAAAAAAATGGACAAACAAGTAAAAAACAAAAGAGCAAGTGAAGCTCTCTTTTTAGTCTTGGTAGGCAATCGCCTAGAGAGTGTCTCGATAAAAATACTTGTCCTCGTTGGGTTGTCATCAGGAAGGGTACCCGGTCTATAAAAATTATGCCTTAATTAAATGTTTTCCAAAGAAAATTTGTCAAACTTCAAGCTGTACAGTTTGAATGTGGGAAGTTTGCGACAAAAGTCGGAATGATGTAGTTTCTTGAGAGAAGACGGGTTTCTGTCAGAATGATTGTAGGAAAGAATGCAAGGTACGAGTCGTTTTGGATTGGAAATGAAAAGGGAAGAGACGGTGCAGAGTAATGGATAAAGTGATGTTAATTGCGTAAGTGATAATCGAATCATTGTTGAAGTTGGTGAGAAAGTTTAGTCCAACGCATGCCAGTATGTAAAACAGACGTTAAATCGAATATGATGATGATCGATCTTTGTTTCTAGTTGCCAATGGATTCCGAACACGAAATAGATGCCCATCTTGTGACTGATACCATTTCTCCAACTAAAGACGTTGATGGGTAAGTTTTAAAAATTCATATTTTTAGCCTTTATTTATTTTATCTAAAGTTCGTGGACTGCATTGATTCTTTTTAAAAAAAATTTTTTCTGTGATTTGTAAAACGTTTTTTGTTTTTTCCCCCCCGACAGACTTCATGTAGCCAATGCAGGAAAATTGGCTCTTGGAGAGTTGCAGGGTTGTATCGTTTCGTGTACACCTCGTGGTTGTTTGGAATTGATAAAGAAATCTGGTAAGAATTTATTTTTAACTGAAAAAAAATTGTCTCTTTTAAGAGTTTGTACTAACAGGAATGCGAGTTCTCCGCTTTTTAGTGGAATTCCACTTTTTTTTTATCCAGAAAAAGCAGATTTCCGCTTAAATCGCTTTTTTGGTTGAAATATTTCTAGAGCTTTTTTTTTTTTTTTTTTTTTGTTGTTGCTATTTGGCTGGATTTTATTTCTCTTTCTCTCTCACGTGCACACTCTCTTCACACAAACACTTGAATGCCTACTAAACACCATTGAGTGTCTTCAGTGTCTGTGCAGGGTTTGTCAGGATATCCTGACATGAGGATACTTTGTCCTGCAAGTAACCCCTGACCTAATATTCAAAATAACATATTATTCAAAGCCCAAATAAGATCACCTCAGCATAGCTACACACTGGCTCATGCATAAAATGATGCACCTGATTCTAGTGATGTTGTTGCATAGCCGCTTAATAATTAATACCTTCGTTTCTTCTCATTTTGCTCTGTCGTCTAGTGGTTGAGTACTTTCTTCGCCTCTGCACTGTAGTGGCCATCTCCGTGAGTTGTTTGTAACAAAAGACCTTTCTCGCTTCAAAAGACAACAATCTTTTCATTTTAATTACTTTTTATTCGGCGTCAGTTTCTATTGCCCGTGGAGATGTTTTGCTATCGTTGAGAGAGAGAGAGAGAGAGAGATTTACGAATATCGTGGTTAATTTTTAGCTAGCTTATTGTCTAATCAGTCCTTTGTTATTTGAGGAGACAGGGGGTAGAAGGACATCTTGTACGCCAGTATTCTTTCTTTGGGAAAAACACTTCCCGTTCTGACTTGGCTACATCGTAATTCCTTCGTCCGACTTCTGCACCTCCTAAGTCCGAACTAGTTTAAAAACTCCAATTTTCTCACATGTCAAAACTGTGACGTAATATCACGTGATCACCACACAGGTGCAGGATGACCTTTTGAACTAGGGTCAAACATTGTCTCGTCACTTGTTACGTTTCGATTCCCGGAAACAGCATCGCACTTTAAGCACTCGGCGGCACGCACTAAATCGCACAAGCCAAACCAACGACCCCACACCCGTTCTCCACCACATACGTCCATCATTATATAACATTCTCATAAAGGTTTTTATAATCCCACAAGTTACGTCCATCATTATATAACATTCTCATAAAGGTTTTTATAATCCCACAAGTTACGTCCATCATTATATAACATTCTCATAAAGGTTTTTATAATCCCACAAGTTACGTCCATCATTATATAACATTCTCATAAAGGTTTTTATAATCCCACAAGTTACGTCCATCATTATATAACAATGTTACCTAAAGTAACAGCACTCAGTTGAATACTTCACCAGACCAAATAAATTCTTGTCTTGGAATCGAGCCAAACAAAAAAAAAGATCACCAGAAAAATAAGCTATAACATAGTTAAGCGGTCAATTGGGGAGAGAATAATTAATATTCTTCATTCTCTTATGAACTCGATGTTTGAGAAGTTTAAAAAAATTTTTTTTTTAACATAGTTCACCCCAAACAAGGCAAGTTGCCACTGTAGATGTAAGGGGCTACTGAGAATTAGGGTGAACGTTTTGGAGGTCATCCTAAATTGGAAGCTGTGCAGCGAAATGCTTGTTCACATTAGTTTAAAATTTTTGCATGTCAGGCAAACAGAGCAGGGAGGGAGTTCCAAAGACTGGCAGCACAAGGAAAGAAGCTATTGGAGTAGAAGGCTTTTCGGCATCTGGGAACCTCCACAGTGAATGGATGGGATTTAGCTGATTGTCGTGTTGGTCGAGTGTATTTACATCGAGGGGGTACCAGAGTAGCAAGTTCATCGGAGCACATTCCATTAAACTACTTGTAAAACAAACACAAGGATGCAACATTACGGCAGGAGCTTGGTGGATGGTGAGAGACCTATTAAGTTGGCGACTCTTATTTGGACCTTGTCTAAGAGGAAGAAACTAGTGGATGGTTTTGCCAGCCACCTCGGCCGAGCCCTTATTCGTGTTTCCAGAAAATATGTGTACATTTCTTTTCTTTCAAAAATTTTTTTACATTTTCTCAGGATTACCCTTTTCTCCCAAATAAGTCATTCACAAAGAAGGTTGCAGCCATTGTTACTCTCATACTAATATCTACTCCTACCACCCCCAGTAACACCCGGGCCAAATTGTTCATGGCATTATTATGTCATGAACACAGTTTGTGTTTTATTTTTCACGCTACTCTTCTTCTGTTGCTTACTGTACATTTTCTATCAAAATAATGACTGCTCCTTTTCTTCCACATTCCAATTTCATGGAATATGCGAAGTAAATTTAGCTGATTCAGATTACTTTTTAGAACTCGGATTTTATTCCAGAATAGCAGATTACACTTCAGTTTCTATTTCTGAACGGTTAACATCATACGATTTATGTAATAACAAAATAATAACGTTACCATGACACTTCGGAGAAACGTCTGTTTTGGTAAGATTTTTGATTATTTTTTTGTTGGGTTATTCGGACTACTATTCTCATCTTTGTTGTTATATTTATGTTTCGGCCATTGTAACCCCCCTGACCTTCTTCGAATGTTACATCGGCCAAACCGTTGTGAATATAACAACTAAGATGAGAATAATAGTCCGACACAATACAAATTATCAATCCTCATCTAAAAATTGTGTTGTTACTTTCCTCCTTTTTTTTTTTTTTTTTTTTTTTTTTTATAAGCAAATCATGAGAAATTCATTTTTTTAATTAATAGAACGTATTTGCTGACTCTAAACTTTTAAATTGAAAAAAATATGTTTAAAACAAAACCGTTAAAACGTGTTCATCTAGTTCTTTAGTTTTCATACTATTTTGAATGGAATTCCTATTTCAGTCACGTAAATTATTCCAAGTAAAATGGATTTCTGTATTACTCTCAGATAACTTATTTTTACTTACAAAACATGTTTTACTTAAAAAAAAAAAAAAACATTCAATAGACTGTTATACCAAGTTTCATGTGTAAATATGACTTTATTTTTTATTTTTTTTATTTTGCTAAAACATGTTTTTTAAACGTTTTAATAAAAAAAATAAAACCAATAGCCAATGAAAAAGTTGTTTACCTAGTTTAAATTTAAAAAAAAAAAACCAATAGTCAATGAAAAAGTTGTTTACCGAGTTTAAATAAAAAAAAATCAATAGTCAATGAAAAAGTTGTTTACCTAGTTTAAAAAAAAAAAACCAATAGCCAATTAAAAAGTTGTTTACCTAGTTTAAATAAAAAAATAAAACCAATAGCCAATGAAAAAGTTGTTTACCTAGTTTAAATTAAAAAAAAAGATTGAACATTTACATAGCCGATAAATTATTTTCCGAATTTAATTTAAAGTTTTTTTTCATTATTGTTTACATTGCTAGTGTTATTATTTTTAGTAGTAGTAATGTTGGCACGCAGAGGCACTATTTGATAAACTAGTTTACAAAAACGAATGGATTTTTTTTTAGATAAGGATTGATAAATTAAATCAATATTTAATATTTTCCCAGGGCCATGGGTCCTGCTATTAATAATATATTTTCTCTTGTTGTTTACAAATTCTTACCAACGTTCAACAAGATTTTCAATACCTCGATATTAAAAAGCAAAAAGGTGTCAAAAATATTCATTTTTCTTGACATTCCGTTTTAATGATCAGAAAATAACTTAAATTAGCTCTAAAACAAACAAACAAAATAGATTCCAAAATAGAGTTCTTGAAAAAAATACATTACAAAATTTGAAAACACAATGGATGCCAAAAATTAAAAAAAAAAATGTTGCCAATCCAATATATTGAAAATCGATCATCAGTGGTCATGAATTTTAAGTAATATTGGTCTTTTTTTCTTTTTTTGTGTGTATAGTTCATATTTAAAAGAAATCCATTTTTATGTAATTGTCTATTGTAGGCATATCGATTCCTGGTAAGACGGCGGTTGTTTTAGGTCGCAGTAAAATTGTAGGTGCTCCAATGTCCAATCTTTTATTGTGGAATCACGCCACCGTCACTGTATGCCATTCTAAGACTGTCGACCTGCCCTCTGTGGTAAGTTTTACAATTTTGGACGATTTTCTTCAATATACATTGAATTACTGAAATATGCTAAAGATTACAGAAGAAAAAAAAGTTATTTATATGAACATTATTCTAGTGTGTGCTTAATACAACCCTCCTATAACGTGTGTGTGTGTGTGGGGGGGGGGGGGGCATGAACTGGATATAATATCAAATGTAATGAAAAAAACTTTCACAATACTCATAAATGAAGCATATTATTGTATTAAAGTGAAATATTTTGAAAATCAACAATCGTGCAATTTTAAATGAAAAATTAATTTATTTAATTTTTTTTTTTTTTCTTTTTGCAAGCTTTCGTTGTAGAACAACCTTGTCAGGCGAGACTGTCTTATAGTTTTTTTCTTCCTCCTCATTTTTATAGTATTAACCCTGAGGGGTCGAATCACGACACGAGCAGAAAGACGTCAAGTTCTTAAGACGTTTGATTCATCAAGTCAGTTGAACATTGGTGGAGATCTGCACTCTCAGAATGCCATCATTTTGTTTCTGAATTTTTGAGATAATTGATAATTTGGATTATTCAGACTACTTCTCACAACGTTTTCGGCCATGTAACCTCCAAATTTCATCAAATGCATCTTGTCCAACTCGGACTGTACAGAATTTCGAACAGAACCCCTTATTTAATCCCCGTGATAGATTGTTCTCATTCCGTCAGCCATGAGTGGGTAGAAGTCTTAAATAACTCGTAACTGATTCTTATCGCCCGTACTGAGGATTGAACCTTTAACCTCCTGAAGACTCACTTAGAACGGATAATAACTTACTTAACATTTTTACAGTATGGCCGATACTAAGATTTTCACTTGGTCAGATACTACCTGTCTCATGAAAGTTATTCATGTGTGCTAAGGTATAAGAGTCGGATTACGGCTGCTTCATTTACCTCAACAATATTTTTTTCACTAAGGTGTGATGTTTAATGAACCCTATTTAGAGACGCATTTTAGGAAAACGGTTTAGGGTATAGCATTCCCAGCCTCTCAGCTGATACCGTGTGGCATAGACGAATTTGTGCCTTAATCCGTTCAACTTGCAATTTCTTGCTTATTTCTGGGCCAATTTTATATATATATATATATATATAATTAATTTTAAATAAATAATATTAAATTATTTTCACCTACATACGCTAGCGTTTCAAGCTTTCGCTCTCATCAGTGCAGGGATGATAATCTTGGACGGTCGCACAGTTCGATCCCCTGTCACAGTCAACCTAAACTCCGTAAGCAAGCGCTGTAACCATAAGGCCACGGAACATTACCGCATTCAAGAAGGAAATTTAAGTTCTATTTATGCGAAGGGCGGCATATCAAGAAATACTGACTAGAGATTCTACGAACGTTGTCGGAATATGCTTTATAGCTACGTGTCAGTCTATTTTTAACTTCCCCGAACAGGGCTCCACTTTAATCTTATTAAAGGGGCTTATAATATTAATTTTATGGTGGAAATAAAATAATCTTTCCGAAATATGTAATTTGTGTGTGCTTTTATCCATTGAATAATTTTTCACAGCAAGTTAAAGTAAAGCACATACTAACCAACTGTATAGACCTCGCAAAAATAAGAGAAAAACACTACAAAGAGAAAAATCTTAAAGAAATTTTCGATGAAAACAACACTGGAAAAATCCTATCCTACATCAAAGAAGTAGGTCTCTTCCAAAGAATATAACTGTCCCCCCCCCCCTAAGAATATAATATACAACTGCACAATAATAATCACAAATAACTGAATCGCTAAGTGCTACCACAACAAAATATAAACACCAAATATCCAAACCACAAAAATAAAATACCAAAACTCTTCTAAAAGATGAAATTCACAATTTGAAAAATACAAAAATAACCCATCAACACAATAAAAACAAAACTCCTAGAAATGAAAAATATAAAAATGTTATAAAAACCACTCTAACTACCCTAACATCTATATATCAATCCCAATGGAAAATCCTAAATAATCTTCAGCATGAAATGACCTAAAAGGTTGCATTGCTGTAAAACCAAACAAACAAACAAACATTCAAGGGAATTTAAGTACTATTTATGCGAAGGGCGGCATATCAAGAAATACTGACTAGAGATTCTACGAACGTTGTCGGAATATGCTTTATAGCTACGTGTCAGTCTATTTTTAACTTCCCCGAACAGGGCTCCACTTTAATCTTATTAAAGGGGCTTATAATATTAATTTTATGGTGGAAATTAAAATAATCTTTCCGAAATATGTAATTTGTGTGTGCTTTTATCCATTGAATAATTTTTCACAGCAAGTTAAAACTGTATTTACTTTGAACAGCCGAAAATTTTAATATAATTTTTTTTTCGAAGTTAAACTTTGAAAAGCAATCTTTATCAAATACTAGACCACCCGTGACCCGTTGGGTCAGTTTGTTATATTAGCTATGGAATTCATGTATGAGCGTGACACTTGTGGCATAAAGAAAATAGGTTTTTTTTACATAACAGAAGCATTTCTATGAAAGTATATTAAAATGAAAAAAGAATATAGATAGATTTCTATGAGTCGTTCTGTTTATTATAATTGTTTTTTTTTTTAATTACAGTTACTGAATTATAAGTGGTTGGTTAGGGCGATTTGAGAAAGGAAGGGGGTACAGCAGGCTTTCTCGCGTACGTAACGAAAACAGAGGGAGTAGGAGTGGTGAAATCTATGAGAGGGAAAGTGGGAGGTGGTTTCGTTCACCGACCGCTAGTATGGCTGATATTAATAATGAGTGTTGTTTTTTTGTTTGTTTGTTTTTGTTTTTTAAAAGGGAGGAGTTTTTTTGAAACTGCGACAGACTTTACGAAGTCCTCCCGTTGAATGTTTTTAGCCGTGAAGAAAACAAATAAACTATTTGATGAAATTAAATGAAATTGTTTAAAAATTTCCAGAATGAAAAATTTCATGCGTTCGTTAATCATAATAGAGAATAACAGAATTGGAATAACAGATTGAAGACGATGCTATTTACGCATGCGCAACCGGATGTTGAAAACCGGAAAGCTGAAAGCTGATTGCAAACATACAAGAACAATAGACTTTTAGTATTATCAATATTCTTGAAATTACACACCCGATCAGATCACACTTTTAAACTACCAGAAACTTGTGTTTTTCTTCTCCGACTAGTTGAAGAGGAAATACGACCCATGTAAACTTAACAGAAGTTCCTTAAAAAATGATAAGGTCTGCAAAACAAACTCAATAATAGAAAATAGTCTCCGAATTATTTTGATATATAATTTGTGAAATTTTAATCATGCTTTAATGCCCGGAAAGTTAGCCATGGGAGAGGAAGAAAGAAAGAAATAAAGAAAGAATTGTAGTGCCTCTCTGTCTCTTTTTCGCTTATTTTCCTTTTTGAAACCCCCCCCCCCCCCCGAACTTAGTAAAAATGTTTTAACGTCTGTCATTTAATGTTATAACCTCTTCCACCCCCCCACACTTAACTGCAACAGTTAAACCTATCCTCACTTGAGCTGCGAAGGATGCAAAGGGACTGAATTCTTGCATACAGCATCACCCCAGATACCTAGTTGTAATCACCTGCAAAATACGTACTATTGTCGCTTTCGTCTCAAAAGGGCCACATTCTCTGTCCGTGTTTCAGCTCCCTGGAACAGCCTGCCAATGGAGGTTGTGATGATGCCTACCATATCCATGTTTAAAGTCGCCTTGGACAAACATTGAGATGGTATAGAGATGCAATATCTTCTGACTGTCTTTTTGCATGGCTTGTTGCACTTTGCTATTTTTTTTTTTTTTTCCAATAAAATTGATTCATTGAATGATATTCACCATAGAACTAAATTAACCAATAAAATCTTACAAACAATTTAAACTTATATTGTCAATGTTTATGATAATATTGTTTCTTTTAAAAAAAAATGCTTTAATTAAAAATATTTTTTAGGTGAAATCAGCTGATATCTTGGTTGTAGCCATTGGAAAACCAGAATTTGTTAAAGGTGACTGGATAAAACCAGGTGCTGTTGTTATTGATTGTGGCATTAATTCAATACCAGGTAAGGTTTAAAAATAAAATGGTGAGACACAAATATGAAAAAATAAATGGATGAAAACGATTTTGTAGAGATCAACAATATAAATGATTAAATAAATCAATTTTAACTGAAAGAATTACTATGAATGATGAATTAATTGTCTGTCACCAGACCGATTCCCTACTTTGTTACGATCGGCTGGTCTATGTGGCGGCAGATAATCCTGCTTCATCATGCTTCAAAATGTTTCTTGGCAAGAAAGATAATTTTATTGTACAAAGAGTTATCACTTATCAAACGGATTTTCTAGATGGATTTATTTATCCATCTAGTTTTTTGATTATTCAATTTTATACTTAGCCATTTGTGCCCACATGTTCAAAAAATTTAGTACCAGAAATCTTTTATAAATACAATATTATTTGACACTAAATATGTATTTTCAAAGAGTAACTTGACTTTATAGGATAGTTAGAGCATTCATTTTTTATACTATATAAATATGTGGGTTGTATCTTTCCACTGTAAATTTTCACAGTATACTGAAAACTTAGACATCAGGTGTAATATTTGAAAGACACTCCAACTATAGATATCTCTGAAAAATACAGATGTTGTTGAAATATGATCAATTATCCTTCTGGTCCTAAAAAAAATTGACAATGGCTTAAATAAAAAGGTAAAGGTCGCATAGCCTGGACGCGCACGAGTGTCGTTGCCGACATCGCACACTGCCCATGGCCGTAGCGGTGGTGATTTAAGAATCATCGTGTCTAGGGCACAGCATATGGAAGGCGGAGCCCATCCCTCTCCTTCCACTGCCTTGAACCTTCCCTGAGTTTTAGTCAGGTACCCATTGTGGACGGAGTTTTCAGACCCGAAAATTTGCATGCCGTGAGTGGGATCGAACCCGGGTCGTCCAGCCCAATAACAAGTGCTATAACCACTCGTCCACAGGCCCTCCCTATGGCTTAAATACTTTACAGTAAATAAAGTAGCCATTTTCTTTTGAAATCAAGAAAAGATAATTGTGAAACTTCAAGTTTTTGTTTGTAAAGAATGTTAGTCAATTTAACTAACGTTTTTTTAAGAAAAAATGATCCTTAAAGAAATTACTTGGATTAGGGTTGAAATAGTTATCACATGAAATCTCTTTAAATCCTCTTTACCGGACTGTCAATATCAATTGTTGACAAAAAAATTGGAAATTAAAAAAAAAAGACCAATTTAAAGGTTAGTTAAATCAGAGTGGGAATTACTAGGGAAAAATTGGTTCTTAAAAATGTGTAGTTTCATTGCAATTACCTGTGATCAATGCATTTAATTTTTTAATACCTTTACCAAGGAGTGCAGGTTAGTTTATATCTCAAATTAACAAGGCTAACAGCTCAGAACAATATTTTCTTGAAAATGAATTGTAGTTTTATTTACTTGCCTCCCTGCGAGGGTAAAATTATAAACCAGTTTGGTGTTTAATATACAGCAAACAGTAGGTGAAATAAATATTTGAAAGACATTTTAATCTTCATAACTATACATATCTCTGAAAAGTACAGATGTTGCAGAAATATGATTATTCTTCTGGTCCTTAAAAAAAAAAGGACCATGGTCACTAATAGGTTAAACAAACTAAAAAAAAATTCATGTTTGATTTTTAAAAATTTATTTTACAATTTTAGAGGGTGGTTAATAAGTTCTCTGGAAATAATCAACTTGTGGGGGTGATTATTTGCTCTTTGAAAACTGCTTGATAGACACACTTCAAAAAATAATATTTGAATTAGTGTGTGTGGGGAATGTAACGAGGAAACATGTCATATACGTTTTTTTTTTTTTACAAATTTTAAATTTAATTCTAAGTAAAGTTTTATATCATTTTATATCTGACTTCTTTTCACCCTATCAAGAGCAACAACTGTTTGAATATTCTCCAGCATATTTTCATTCACTTGAATTGCCCTTTCCTCAGTATTAAAATATAAAGGTCTCAAGAAAATGAGTTGCATGTACAATAAAATTCTAAAGTTTGACTCATGAATTTCTTTTTTATCTTCAGATGAGACCAAGAAGAGTGGAAAGAGACTGGTTGGCGATGTTGATTATGTAGCGGCAAAAGAAGTGGCTGGTTGGATAACACCAGTGCCTGGCGGTGTGGGACCAATGACCGTAGCCATGTTGTTACAGAACACTGTAGAGAGTGCAAAAAATAGCTTGAAACAAGCATCATAAGTGAATGTACCAATTCTAATAAAGATTAAATTCTTATGGTTTCTTAATCTTTTAATTCTTTCTTCCCCCAGATCCATTTAATGAATTAATCTCACCCGTTCAGGTGAGAAATGTTAAAAAAAAAATGTCTGTGTTGAGTTATAACAATGTTTGGTGCTTGTCCAGTGCAACGGCCGTACGAAAAAATTATTTATTTATGAAAACAATATCATGTACTTACTCAGTGGTATTTTATTGTTCAATGTTGAAAAAATTATCCACTAGAACTTTAATTACAAGTATTTTTACCATTTTCCGTATCATAGCAATCGCTTCGATGAGTATGCCTCCATTTTCTTTCGTTGAACATAATTCAAGGGCAGATAATCATGCAATTTGCGAGTTTGAATAAATTAAACCATCGCCACAATTGGCGTTAACCATCTATTGATTGTAAAAAATCAATAGATTTCCTAACATCACTACACAATTAAATTATATCCTTTATATTCAACCGGTTGACATCCATTTTCAGAAAATTTGTTTTTTCAAAATTGCGTGATTATCTGCCCTTGAATTATGTTCAACAAAAGAAAATGATGGCATATTCATCGAAGCGATTGCTATATAGAAAATGGTAAAATACTTGTAATTAAAGTTCTAGTGGATAATTTTTTCAACATTGAACAATAAAATACCACTGAGTAAGTACATGATATTGTTATCATAAATAATTTTTTCGTACGGCTGTTGCACTGGATAAGTACCCAATGTTTTCTTTTGTTTGTTTTAAAACTAAAATTTTCAGTGCTTATACAACTGAAAGCACATGAAAAACACATTTCCAAATAAAAACTCTTGTATATACTTACGTAAAAAAATTATCTAGTAGAATTTTTATTTGTTTAATTACACAATTGTTAACTAACTGTGCCAGAAAAAATAGAATTTAAAAAAAAAAAAAAAAAATGTTTTGACTAATTCAACCAAACCAAATTTCGTGCAACCCACTTTCTGCCTTTCTCTCTCCAATCCAAAATCGCTTCTCTCCTTCCCTGCTGTCCTCTTCATTTATCTCACCTGATATCCACATATGCAAATCACAAACACCTGCACCTATGAAGAGAAGCCCTTTTTAAATCTGCATACGACATGCAAAGCACTTGATGGCGAGTGTTCCTCTTTGTCATACTCCTCCCTGATCGTATGATCACACAAGTGACAGATGGTGGCTGGTCGCTTTATCCTAGTACTTCTCCGTAGTGGGACAGTTATTTCTTCCTCTCTTACATCAGATGTACCAAAACCTGAATTGGCAATGGAATAAGGCAGCTCAACCAAGGAACGTCCGTCTTCTCCCTCACTTTCAGATGCAGAACCACTACTACTTGTATCGGAATCTGGTTCTCTCCATTCAGTACTCTCTGATGATTTTTCATCGTTGTCGTCCACTACCGGTGCTAAACTGAGACGTAGGCGCACATCTACATGTCAAGGCATGCCATTGACGACCACCGACTATGAACTTATTACTCCAGTGACACGACCTGGTCTGAATTTCGATGTGCAACGTCCTTGTGGATTTTTCACCCAAATTGTGCCCCCTTCTTTATAAAGTGCAGAGATCCCATGGTGATTCGGATGAGGCACAACATTGACTCCTTTCACTCTGATCTGGTATGAGTACAACAAATTGGCAGGTGCTGATGATGCGGACACATCATCCTTGGGGGGTAACATTGTACCAATACACAGCCTCCATAACAGGACAGCTCTTTCGTGCAGCAATCCTCTTCACTGTCCTATGACACCTTTCTATAATACCATTTCCTGATGGCCGGTATGCACAGCGTGGTCAGAAGTTTACATCCCACTCGTTCATGAACTGCCTGAACTGTTGACTGCAGAAGGCAGTGTCATTATCAGCCAGAATCTCGGCTGGTGGACCACGTTTAAAAAACACTGATTCTAATTGCCGGATCACATGTGCGGTGTCTTGCCGTTGTAGTGGCCGCTAAACTGAAAACCGTGTGGGTCCACAATCGATCAGTGTCAAAAAATGACAACCATTGTAGTGTGTGATGTCCATGCCTAGCCGGTTCCATATGTCCTGCACACGAGCTGGAGCTGGCTCTATTGTCTGACATTCCTCACAATTTCGAATAACTGCCTTTACTGCCGCTTTAGACAGACGGGTCGATTCTACGCACAAAATATAATGTTCGCCTGATTCCAGGATGTCCACTATGTCGATGAACTTAATACAAAGTGCTGCGCAGATGGGTTGTGCCTCCCCAAACTTTCAGATTGTGTGATGCGAATGCCACCGAGTGCCTTAATGGCGTCAATGCCAAGTAACGTATCGAAATCATGAGGTTTACCTTGCATAATCAGCACCTTGATTGGGAGCAAGATAACAATAAGGACCCCAGTTCAGTAACAAAACAAGCGGGACATCTTTTGCAAGCACCGGCGATTTCCGGTTGACCTCGCAATACACGTGGTCGTTATTTACAAAACAACTCGGGTTTTTTTTCTTTTAACATGTATACGCTTTTTTAAAAATCGGCTGACTTGTAATCTGTCGTTTTGCAATAAACAAAACAATTTATCATTTTGTTTCGTTTTACTTTTATTTACTAAAAAAACAAATTTTAAACGCAATTCTATATTTCGTGTTGTGTATTTTAAGAAAAAGTGGATACTTTTTTTTCTTTTCGTAGGGAGGCGAGTAACTAGCAAAGTTTTATTTATTTGTTTATAATTGTTGCTTACAGAAAAAAAAGGAAAAAACTTCAAAACTGATTTTTGAAGTCTAACTTCGCCCTCATGGGGAGGCAAAAGTGTAGTATCTATTTTGATACTACACTTCATCATACCTATCTGCGGTCAGTGATTTTTTTTTTTTTTTCTTTTAACATGTTAATATTTTTTTTTGGGGGGGGGGGGTATGTATTTTTAAAAATGTAGGGTCCATTTTCTTTTTTCCTTTTATTTACTAAATAAACAAGTAAAATATTTACGGTTTTCTTTTAAGACATAAAAAGGAGCACTCTGGATTTTACCTCAGTTTAGAAGGATTTTTCCATGCTACACTTTGCTCCTAGCCCGAGGAGGCAAAACGGAAGATTACGCAAGTTATTTTAATAAATAAATGAAATATATACGCTTTTTAAAAAATCGGCTGACTTGTAATCTTTCGTTTTGCCTCCCCACGAGGGCGAAGTTAGACTTCAAAAATCAGTTTCCAAACGGAAGCAATTTAAAATTTATGAAGTTTTTTTCCTTTTTTTCTGTAAGCAACAATTATAAACAAATAAATAAAACTTCGCTAGTTACTCGCCTCCCTACGAAAAGAAAAAAAGTATCCACTTTTTCTTAAAATACACAACACGAAATATAGAATTGCGTTTAAAATTTGTTTTTCATTTAATTTTTATTTTATGATAAATTGTTTTGTTTATTGCAAAACGACAGATTACAAGTCAGCCGATTTTTAAAAAAGCGTATACATGTTAAAAGAAAAAAACCCGAGTTGTTTTGTAAATAACGACCACGTGTATTGCGAGGTCAACACGCCGGTGCTTCCAAAAGATGTCCCGCTTGTTTTGTTACTGAACTGGGGTCCCTATTGTTGTCTTGGTCCCTTGATTGTGGCAACGTTACCAGTCTATGTATGAATCCTATGGTGCCATTTCCGCAACAGGCCTGCGTAGCGTCGGTTGATGTAGTTAGCATTATCTTCTGCTTTGACCAAGACTGACATAGCTTTGCACTCAAGATAGAACGTGAGCATCCAGTGTCAAGGAGAGCGAAGCATGGTGCATCATCAACATAGATGGTAATGACAGGTAGTGCCGAGTTCACATTCTGACTGGGGAATAGACTGGCGCTGATGTCTTGTCCCCAACTTCGTTTCCCGGACAATCTCTTACCAGATGACCAGTCTTGTTGCACCGATAACATTGTTGACGGGTAGTCTGCCTCCTTTGCATGCAGTCTCTTGCAAAATGATTAGGGCCGTTGCATTTGTAATATGTATAATCAGATTGCCCTATGCCCACACATGGTTGAGTGATTCGGGTAGGCTGTGTTGCAGCCACAACTGGTTCCCCCACTTCAGCATTGTCTTTCATCAATGCTCGAGCTTGAGCCAACAGCTCTTCTAAATCATATCGTCCACCCTAGAGGAGGACCGCAACAGCCTTTTCACAGGGTTGGGAAGCCCCTGTACAAACACACCAGCACATTATCTGGTATTCCTCCAAATAGCACTGACAGTTTCCGCAGATCTGCCAAATATACGTCTAGTCTCACTCGGACGCAATACACGTGCCTCGAACTTCTCATACACTGTAAATCTGTCATCGGCAAAGGCAGTAAATAGAGCTCCCTTAATTCGTGCTGCATCGGATTTTTCTTCTTGAGTTAGTTGCTGGTAAACTGCGAATGCTCCCCCAGCTAGCCGAAGTGGGATGACATTTTTAAGCCGCTTTACTCCAGATAAGTCACACACTAATTCCACCTTCTCAATCCATTCAACGACTGCTCCAGTCCCATCAAACTCAGGAATTATCTTTAGGTCAAAACGGCTGTCCATTTTAAGCCGAGATAGCTTAACTGTGCCAGAAAAAATAGAATAAATTTTTTTTTTTAAATTTTGACTAATTCAACCAAACCGAATTTCGTGCAACCCACTTTCTGCCTTTTTCTCCAAACGTTATTACTGTCTTTCAATTTCCAACAAAATTTCGTGCAACCCACTTTCTGCCTTTCTCTCGCCAATCCAAAATCGCTTCTCCTCCTTCCCTGCTGTCCTCTTCATTTATCTCACCTGATATCCACATATGCAAATCACATAAACACCTATGAAGAGAAGCGGTTTTTAAATCTGCATACATGCAAAGCACTTCCTTCTTTTTCCTGATGTTTTGTTTATTTGTATTTTTTAGTGTTTTTATATGAATTCGTTTTGGCATAACATCGATACTTTTTATTTTTTCTTAATTTAATATTTTCACGTTTTATACACCTTTCTTTATAGCAATATGTTGTAAAGATAATTACACAGCATTTAGTACTTTTTTTCATATATTGAATGGTATTTAGTAAATACAATGTTAGTTAGAACAACACAAACCATACAACTTTGCAATGTAAATGCTTTGATAACTCTTAACTTAGTTTCTAAAGTGCACATTTTCATCTTTTCTGACGAGAGACCATATATAATCTCTCATCATAGCAGTATCCCATCGTCCTTGATATCTTCTTTCCATTGTAGCGATATCAAGATGAGATCTCTCATCATGTTCTTCACTGATATCACCCAAGTTTTCGGGGAAGAAATCTAGATGAGAATTAAGTTCATTTTTTGCATTCTCACCTCATACGACAACCCAGTTTCCTAAAGTTATCAATAAGCTTTGATACTAGTTGTGTGTAATTGGGATCCTTGTGATTTCCTAAGAATCCACAAACTACATCACGAAATTCACACAAAGCTTCTTTTTCAACTTTTGTCATTGCTCTTTCAAGTTTCTCCGACTTCAACAACATTGCATTTACTTTGAGTCCAACAAATATACCACCTTTGATCTAAGCATCTTAGCTTTGGAAACATGAGACAAATTTTTTGGAGAACCAAAATCTAAGGCCTTCACTTCAATTTGGGAATTAATATGGCAATTTTCCAGCTTCCACAGAAGCAAGATCTGACAGCTTTTGTGATAGAGTTTGAGAAAAGACCGGGCCAGTTGATCAGAGCATTTAATCATTACTAGAGATAAGATTGTGTTCACATATTTTAAAAGGTGTCAAAGATATTTGATGCAAATAGTTTAGTCTAAAAGATTTTTAAGAAAAGCAGAATTAATCCATGCCTAAAATGACGATATCCTAAAGTCGATTGATCAACACCATGAAGAGCTGGGCAACAATTACTCCAATGGTCTTTGACTCGTGTACAGAACGAAGACTAAGTCCAGCATGAATTCTGAAAATCTTTTTAGGTGTTTTCTGCTGTCAGCTCGAAGGGATATCAGCCTTGCAGTTGAAAACTTTTGTCAACCATACTTGCACCAGTTTTTTTTATTGTAATCTCTTCAAAATCACCATCAGTGGGGTATTTTTCATTCTCCAATACTTAAATTAGACAGTGAATTCTGATCATTGCTCACAAAGGGGAAGAAACAGGAATTGCATTGAAATGTTTACACACCCAAGTGTCTGGTAAAAGGAATATTTCTCCTGTCCGATGGTAATTAAGCTGTATATAAATATTATTTGGCAGTGATTTGTTTATGGGTATGCTGCCCATAATTTAAAAAAAAAAAAAAACAATTTATGCAAAACATTAATTTGCCAGTTTTACACATTCATTTAGTATTATCGACAATGAAGGCAATCTTGTGAATTATGTTTCTTTGATATAATCGAAATGAAGGAAATTGTTTACACGTATAAACTTGGCAAGCAAAAAAATCCAAATTTTTTTAAAAACAAATTGAAAGCATTAACTTCTAATGAACATTCCTTTAAAATTTTGTAAATGTGCTCAATTTGAGAATTACATTTTTTTAATTTTTTTTTTAAAAGGAAGTCAATTTCAAAATTAGCAATAATCTGGAAGATAGTAAACTATATTTATATATGTGTATCTATAACTAAATATTTAAGCAAAGTGATATCTGCATTTCAGGACTGTAAATGTCATTAAGATACAAATTGATCAGAAAATTCAAGTATTTATTGTAGAGATAAGAAAATTTAATTTTGCGATATCTTGAAGGCTTATGACTTTCATTATTTACTTTTTTAATGATTAACAAGAACGACAGTGTTTTAGTTACAGGTATTAAATATGGAATGATACAGAATCAGCACACGAAGAATCGAGTTGTAGTAAGCAAAAGAGATACCAAAATGAAAATTGTGTTTCTGGACTTTTGTGAAAAGCCCGACAAGCTCTAAGCATACATATCATGAATAAGCAAAATGTAAAGAAATCACAAACGAATGTTATGGAGTTTCAAATATTTATTATTCAAACATTTTATGCTTCATCTTTTGTAGTTCTGGTGTAAATGATCTGGGCATGATGTTTCGACACAAGCTTTATAAGATCTGGGAAAGAAAAACAAAAATAATTATACTCAGCTCAAACGATATTTACAAATGGGTTTGCAGTTAAACAAAAATCTACAGGTTGGCAAAAGTATTAGAATTTTCAATGGATTTCTGAAGACACGATGAGAAATATGGTTTGTAAAAAGCAGCTAATGTTGAACAGGGTAGGGCCAAGTAGAGACCCATAAAAAATTTTTTTAATAAGGAAGTCTAAAATATGTGCCATAAACACTGAAGCCTTCTTATAATACCGAGATGCTTTTTATTATGCAGAGTAGAAATAATATGGAAAAAATCGAGTAGACATTTTTTTTTATTTACTAAAAATATTTATAAATGTACTTAAAATCCCTATAAAAACAAATAGGAGATAAGATACAATCAATGGAAAAGGCAGAAGACTATTAACAGTACCAGCAAGGATTGAAAATATTTAAGGATTTGTCGTAACGATACATTGGTTCTAAAGCAGTAAATCTCTCCAAGAGTGTGGAGGTATGTCTGCGGGTTTTACGACAATACGAACAAAGATAGAATGCTTACTTTTTGAGTGTAATTCTCTTAAAGCCAATTTAGCTAAGGAACCCCGAATCTTCAACCTTTCACTGACAACAGATGGAGTGATCAGTTTGTAGCTGGGAACTTCTTTAAGGAGTTTATCATAGGTAGCTTTGTCAAAGAAGACCAAGTTGTTCAACTTGTCCCTCACTTTTCCTTTCGACCACTTCTGCAAAACAAAAAAAAACAAGGAAGCGCATAAATAATAAAACTTAATATCTTATCTTCATTAATTGTCACGACGGAATAACAATCCCTAAAAGACTGGATATGTGCTCCGGTTATTTTAGAGTATCGCTGGTAACTGCAAATGTGATCAGTTGATCGCTTTAGTTTTTCTTCTTTTCTTCATGGTGGTACTCAGCCTGTCAAGAGTCTTTTACCAGGGGTCGAAGTGGAGAGGTGGTTGTCCAAGAGTACATTTAAAGATGACGCTGCCAAAAGCAGTATTGGAAGCAGAAAGTATTTTGGTGCTGCTGCGATCGTTCCACTTGACAAAGAATACTCTAGAGGCGGAGACATATCACTGCTAGTGACAGGTTGAGCTAGTTCACCTATGGTGCAACAAAATGATGTTTTTTTTTTTTTTTAATGGGCTAGTACAGTTACATTGTCAGAGTGTAATCACATATTTTTTGCATTGAACCATGAAAGCAAAACGCGGTCATTTTTACATACCAACTCAACATTTCAGGCGGACAGCTAAGTATATGAGGGGGTTCCCATCGACAATGGCAGGTATCTTTTGTTACCATGATACAATACTCAGTCATTACCTTCTTTTATTGGGGGGGGGAGAGGGAGGGAGGGAGGGAGAGGAGAGAGAGATAGTATCTGTCATGCCATCCTACAAGGCATTATCTCCTCTTTGGTGGACAGTGTTTGTTCATCACAATACCATCCACCCAGGATTGCTTCCTTCTTACGGGCCGGGGGTCGTGTACTATCTATTCTCGTGGTACCATCCGCCCAGACATTACCCTCCCCCTTTTTGGGGGTGGGGGGGGGGGTGTGTCCTGAACCATAATATCATCCGCCTAACAAAAATGTGCGACCAGAGGAAGCATATTTTTGTTAGTTATGAAATATAACCCTTTACGATTTCAATATAAATAAAAGACGAGAAGTGATCACACCATTTTATTAGAGATAATTGATTTTGTATAAAAAGGGATTGGTTACCTTCTTTTTAGCTTTGCCACCGGATCCTCCTTCCTTCTTTTTCTTTTCGGGCTGTTTGCCCCCTTTGCCTCCTTTACTATCGGTCTTTTTGGGCGGCTGTTAAAAAATAAATGGGCAAGAATTAGGATTGATATAAGAAAAACAAACAAAAAAAAAAAATGTCAGGAGGGGGAGAATTTTATTTTAAGGGGGAGAAAGTTTAATCCCGACATGGATCAATTGTATGTTCAGTACTTCTTAGAGGATTCACAATCATTGATAATCTTGTGAAGAAATAATCATCCTTACAAACAATTGTCAAAATCAGGAGTTTAAAATAAAAATGAACACATTTGAATATAAATACGATCGCCAAAATTCCACGAATACCAAATTAGTTTCAACTTTATTTGGTGCCACATGCGAAGCAGGTCGTATTGTGTATGAGATATTAAAAATTAGTGAAAAGTTTGCAACATGTCCGTTCTAAAATGATAAAAGCCTAGTATAGTATCCATATTTTGTGATCTCTGCGCATACGCAGTCGTAGTGAGTGATTAAAAAATATGATTAATATACGACTACAAATTCTTGATGAAATAAAACTTTTTTTTAAAATTCGTACAATATAATTTTGCAAATGAAATAAAATGAGATTTATTAGTTGAATAACAAATAAAATTGATAAATTAAGTCCAAGTTGTAATTAATTCCGAACCCCCTCACTACGACTGTTTATGAATGAACTCTAACGCATGCGCAGAGCTCACAAAATATGGATACTATACTAGGCTTTTACCTCTAAAATTAGTAAAGCTTTCAAGGAATTTTTATTCTACGGACTTGCCATAAAATTTTGACCTAATATTTCGGGTAGGGTATCTTTCAGAATGATCAGTACAGTCGCGGACGGGGTCTAAAAAACTAACGAGAACGGGGTTATAAAAATAAATATGCAACATTTTTCTACTTACCTATGTAATTTGTTTGTATTTTTACGTAGTATAAATGGCTTTTTATTAGATGTTAAAAAAAAAATTGTTTTTTAAAACATCTAGTTTCTCAAAGAAAAATGCCGGCCAGTCCCTCTATATTATTACGTAGAGCGGCCATTTTGAATTCTTCGCAAACCGTGTGTTGAACTTAAATTTCTAATAAATAGCACTTCAAACGGGGTTAAAATACAAACAAATAGCACATGCAAGTTTGAAACTAACTTTTACAGCTTACAGTTACTTTTATTTGTTTTTTTAGCCTTTTTACTCTGCTGAGTCTCGTAAAAGATGCCCAATATTTCTTGTAAAACAAGTTATTGTATAAATTGTTTTTAAATAGCGCGACACTAACTAAAGTTTATATTAACCCAAACTTATTTGATAAAACTTGTTTGGCAAAAACGCAGGCACATGTTCGTCTTTTCTCACAGTCCGTTTTTCACAACTTTTTACTGACCAGTTTTTTTTCTTTGTTCGGTTTACACTAACCTATCAGGCTGCTAGAGAATTCCGGGATTTTTGGAATTTTTTCCAAATATTTTACATTTTAGGAGGGGGATCAGTTTCCAATGTTAATTCAATGTAGACTGATCCCCCTCTTTTTGACCATCTCAATTTTAAAAAAAATCTTTTTCGGTGTACGATTACCTATCATGTCAATAGAGAATTCCGGGGGTTTTGGAAAGAAATTTTTAAAAATTGTGATTTTAAGACGGGGGATCAGTTTTCAATGTAAATTCAACGTGGACTGATCCCCCACTTTTTAACCATCTAAAATTTTAAAAATTATTCTTCTGCTTACAATTACCTATCATGTCACGAGAGAATTCCGGGGTTTTTGGAAAGAAATTTAAAAAAATTGAGATTTTAAGACGTGAACAGTTGCGAAAAGCGAACTATGGTAAAAGGCGAACAAGACTGATCCCCCGTCTTAAAATATTATTTTTTTAAATTTCTTTCCAAAAACCCCGGAATTCTATCGCGACATGATAGGTAATTGTAAGCAGAAGAATAATTTTTAAAATTTGAGATGGTCAAAAAGAGGGGGATCAGTCTACGTTAGATTTACATTGAAAACTGATCCCTGGTCTTAAAATCTCAATTAAAAAAAAAATTATTTCCGAAAACACCGGAATTCTCTATTGACATGATAGGTAATTATACACCGAAAAAGATTTAAAAAAAAATTGAGATGGTCAAAAAGAGGGGGATCAGTCTACGTTGAATTAACATTGGAAACTGGTCCCTCCTCCTAAAATGTAAAATATTTGAAATTTTTTTCCAAAACCCCCGGAAATCTCTAGCAGCCTGATAGGTAAGTGTACACCGAAAAAAGAAAAAAAACTGGTCAGTAAAAAGTTGTGAAAAACGGACTGTGAGAAAAGACGAACATGTGCCAAAACGCATTTTTAATTACTGCTTTACATTTTCTTGATTCCTTTAAACGGCAAAACTTTACAATAGGTGAAAAAAAACAAAACTAAACTTATTCCGGTAGGTAGAAGAGTAACTGATCTTGCCTTTGGTAACGTTTATTCGTTTCATATTTTTGTCCTGTTAACTACACTGGAAAATACCCACTTTGTTTACATGCAAATATATTTACCGATTTTTCATTCACATTAAACTGGCTGGTTTGCGATATCTACCGCCACTCGAAATCTGTTCCCCAATTTGAGATTATTCGGATCACAATTCACATATTAGTAATATTTACGTTTCGGTCGATGTTAGCGCCGACCTTTTTCAGTGGCATCTTCCAAATTCGAAAAAGGTACACCCAATGATCGGAGGATACATTGATCGAAACCTTGGTTGTTTGCACTAAAACTTGAAATATATTTTTCTTCTTAAAAATTAATAAAGGAAAGTGATCCCCACGCTAAAATCTTAAATATTTAATTTTTTTTTAAATTCCTTCTTTGCGGATGTTTTTTAGGCTGTTTAAATGTATTTGCACAAAAAAAGTAGGATTTGAACTGTTTTAAGTGGCAAACTGCGCTGGGAATGGCTAGTAAAAAAATACCTGGGTTTTTATTAGATGTTAAAAAGAATTTTTTTTTTTTTTTTTTGCATAGAATTTGACAAAGAAAATGGCCGCCCGTCCTCTTTATCATTACGTAGCCCCCCCCCCCCTAAATCAGCCCTCTTGTTTTGTGCGATGTTCGTGTGCCGAATACTTTAATTTCTAATAAATAGCAATTGAAACGGGTTAAAAATCTTTTTAATAGTTGGAAATGACACAGGTAAGTTTGAAAATAACTTTTATCGCCTACAGTTACTTTTATTTGTTGAATATTTGTTTTTTGAGCGTTTTTACTCTGCTGATTGTAAAAAATTCCCAGAAAATGTTATAAATCAATGATCTGTTCAGTACTTCTTAGAGGATTACAAACAATCATGGCTTGATCTTGTTTGAGAAAAAAATATCATCCTTACAGATAATGGATTCATAGCAAAATATTTATCAGATAAAATTAAATGTTTCTGTAAAATCGATATATGTATATACATCGACAAAAATGGTACAATATCGAGATCACCATCGTATTTACATTTAACTATCGACGATCAGCGATACATTTTTAATTTAAATGTGGAGAAAACCCTGCTCTCTAAAAAGGAAGGCTAAACATTGAAAAAAAAAACCCAGGAAATAGATCCCCTCGACCAAAACAGACATTAGTTTGCTTCGACCACAAAGCCAAACAAAGCAAATAAAATACTTATGCAGATTAGGACCCGAGTGAAAATCGATTAGGTTAGATCCTAATCTGCATAAGTACCTAAAATAAAAATGGAAGTTACGAACTAAGTATTTGTTTTACTAACAAACTTACACTTTTCGTTTACACTTTAATTCTATTCCGATAGAAATAAATTATCTGTTCAGCACTTCTTAGAGGATTACAATCATTGATAATCTTTTATAGAAATATTCATCCTTACAGATAATTGTAGTTCATTTTAGGGATATGTTACGACGCTCAGCATAGGCGCAAACGGGGTCCAAAAAAAGAACGAGAAAGGGTTTAAAAACATAAATTTGCAACAAGTGAAGTTGACCTACGACGAGAATAGATATTTTTCTACTTACCTATGTAATTTGTTTTTATTTTTACCTATTATAAATGGGTTTTCATTAGATGTAAAAAAAAAAAATTCTTTTTTTCCACCGTTTTCACAAAAACAATATGGCGCTCCTAGTGCATTTGTTAGTAACCCCCCCCAAATCGGCCATGTTTTTTTCCAAGTTACGGTAACAAAACTATTGATTTCTAATAAATAGCACTTCAAACGGGTTTAAAATACAAACAAATAGCACATGCAAGTTTGAAACTAACTTTTACAGCTTACAGTTACTTTTATTTGTTGTAAATTTGTTTTTTTAGCGTTTTTACTCTGCTGAGTCTCGTAAAAGATGCCCCATTTTAGTAACAAATTATTTACAGTGTAATGGTTTTCAGAAATACAAAATTTGGTGCTTATACAGAAAAGAGTACATATGAATAATGCTGAAAATCGCAGTTACAATTAACCGGAAAACTTTGAAATACTTATGTATCAAGCAAAAATAGGTTTGTACACGAAAATATAGCAAAAACTATCGAGTAGAATTGTAATAAAAATCCTGTTATATCGTTTAATTGGGTTCGGCCATTTAGTCGAGCGAAAAACACGAAATTCAGGGGGAGATAACTCAGTGGCGTATTAAAAAGTAATAAATCAATTGCATTCACCAAAATACGGTGAAATTGATTTTTATCTAATTAAAATTCTATCATTTTTCCTACTTTTTGGTGAGGATACTTATTTAAATCTGCTGCGTAAGTATATAATACCGTTTATTTTTTGTGTTATTGATACCTTAAGGACGCTTCTCTGTACAAGCACCTTTATTTGGGTTTACTTACTCATTTGCGAGGTCGAAAAAAAAAAAAGCAGTAAATTCATTGTCCGCTATTTTTGCTGGTAAACTACTAATTTAGCACAAAAATAAGTTGTTTGAGAGTAATGTCAAAAGCATTTGACTTTAAATAATTTGTGACCAAAATAGGAATTAATCTAATGTTTGTTAAACTAAAAAAAAAGTCTTAAAGAAATTGATCAGAGCGAGTTATGATTATACAAAACTATAAAATCTATTTTACGATTGAATTTAGTGTATATATTAAAGATAAAAATACACGAGAAATTATGAATTAATAGAAATGTTTGAGATAAATTGGCAACTTTATTTTCTTTAAATAATAAAAAAAAAATGATTTTCTTTCCGTTCATGAAACCACGTGTTTATTATGGAAATATATTAAGTGTCGTGAATGCACCAAAATAGAACAAGATATTAAAAAATATATTTATTACAGTAAACGGTTAATGCTGATATATTAAAAAAAAAACTAATTAGGAAAAAAATAAAGAAAAATCGCCATATTTTTAGTTAAATAGAAATTTTTCATTCGGTCACCTATGATGGCATCCGCCATCTTGTCTCGTAGAATAAAAATGCGATCTTAATATTTCAAAACTTAAACGTTAATTAATCTTTAATTTTAAAATAAAAATCCCAACTATTTCGATCATATAGGTTGCATAATGTATAAAGATGAAAAATTGCCATTTAAAATCAATATATTTGTGACATAAAACGTAGAATTTGCAAAACAATAGCGGAGCTTCACTTACCATGTTCCCTTGCACACGAGGTAGCCGTGAAAGAGGGAGGCTTTTGCGTCTGCGCGAAAAACCCGGAAATCAAAAATCATAAACCAGGTTCGCACTGAATGGAGATGATTAAATATTTACGTAAATTTATAAATTACATTATTTATTAAATATTTGAGTATAATTATTAATGGAATGTAAATACTCATTTGAAATTTATTAAATTTAAAACAATCTTATTGAACAATTTTTTTCATATTTTTGAAAATTATAAAATTAAAATACCATTTATTATCTCCCCTTTTGCATTTTCTGAACGATTTTCTTATATGATATGGAATTTCAAAATATAGTTATTTGAAAGTAAGATAAGTAAAATTATACAAAGAATAGACAAAAATAAATAAATGATAAAAACGGTAAATTTGTAAATGAGGACCCTCGACTAAATAAAAACAAATGAGATTCTACTTTTTTAGGCGATTACGTTTGAACTCTGAAAAACCTTTTCTTAGAATTTAGTGTGGGGTATCAGTTTCGCATTCAATATAAATTGATCGCCCATTTCCGGACCATTGCCTAATCGAATAGCGTTTTAAGGGCATATACAACCAGAATATTTTTGTTAAGAGAGATAAATTGTGTGTGTCTGTGTTTTATTTAGGGGGGGGGGTCATACTTAAAAGTTAATAATAAAAACAAAATAATTACTTTTCATCATTTAAAAAGTTATTATTTACAAAAGATTATTTTATCAAAAAGAAACTAGAAAATAAAATATAAAAAAAAAAACATTTTAAAAACATTTAATTTTTTTATCTAGAAAAGAAATAGCCTGAAAAACTTGCGAAAAATAAACTCCCTTAACTCTATCACTATCCGTAATTCCAGGTGGCAAAAGCCCCCCCCCCTAAAAATAATCCTCCCTTAATCCTACTGCTAACCCTAAGATCGGATAGCAACGCTCAACCCTAAAAAAACTTCCGTTAATCTTAGCACTAACCCTAAGTTCGAGTGGAACCAGCCTCTGCAAAAAAAAGAACTGTCTCTTAACTCTACCATTAACCCTAAGTCCGTGTAGCAACAATGACGGCCTCTCCTCCTAAAAAAAAACTCCCTTAACCCTACCACTAACCCTAAGTCGGGGTGACAACAGCCTAAATAAAACAACAACGATAGGATTACATCTAAAATGGTTACATGTTGTTTAAACGCTTCTGGTCGGAAAGTGGGTGTGTTATATTATGACGGGCCCTGTATTTCAAACGGGTAGATTAACTAGTATCAAATAGCTAGTTTTGTTATTCGAAAAATAGGTTTTGTTTCTGGACTCAGAAATGAGTCAGAGAAGTGTTTGATTCAGGAATAGTCAAAACAAATCTAGAAACCTGACGTGACCTTTGAGTCAGAGATCAGAGTGAGACGCTTTGTCCCCAGATTGCGCGTGGGAACGAGAAATTACGTCACCGCAGAGAACAACAACTTAGTTTTTTAGATCAGTCGGAACCTGGAAGCAAGAGTGTTCAGATCGGTTGCGAAAATGTAGCCGGGAAAACGGGCAGGGCCCCGCTGTGGGAGGGCCAAAAGATATCCCCAGAAGAAAAGAAAATAGCCCGAGTGTGAGAGAATCGAAGCCGGAATCCTCCTGACAACAACCGAACCGAGGAGTAAGGAAAGGGTGCGTTGAGAATAAATAAAACTGTGTGAAATATTCCCTCAAGAAAATCAGTGTCTCGTTTGTTCCTTTTGTCTGAGACATACTTCTTCCTTTGATCGAGACGACACAGCGGCGAAGACTAGACGAATCACGGGCCGGGGAGGAGAACAGAAATCAAGGTAACCTTTGAGATCTATTTGAGATTTGTTTGAGAATGTTTTAAAGACGTTAAGACACGTAAAAAGATTCGTAATTGAAAAAAGGCTTGAGATGCCGTAAAAAGATTTGTAATTGAAAAAAAGGCTGAGATGCCGTAAGTTGATGAGTGAAGATTTAGGACTGTGTTTACGAAAATTATAGAGAAAAAGTGATATACAGTTTCGAGTCCTATAGAGTAAAATGAAAAAGACTATGAAAATGATATAGAGTAAATTGTATCATCGGAGGTGCTGGGGGGAGAGATTGAAATCACCATTAATCCTCTCGTGAACATTTCGCGTTGTTTTCGGCCGGAGAGGATGTGATAGCGAACTGTGAGGTGATTTTGAAGAAATGCCTCAGTCCGGAAGGATTTCTGCCTGAAGTAATAAAGAAGTTCTCTCTCCCCCCCCCCCTCTTTCGGCACGTTACGTTTTGATGACTGTAATGTAACAACTCCTTAATTGGTTGCCGTGACCTGCTATTTCCACAAGAAATAGGTTGAAACGAACCGCGTTGCTACAACGAAAAGCTTGGGGTCCAGAAGCGAAGACAGAGACGGAGAGAGAAAGAGTGTTGTCAACGAACAGTGAGTACCTCGTAATTTTTATGTTGAATAGATAAATTTTAAAGAAAAAAAAAGGAACTCTTACGAAGAAAGTAATAGAAAAAGGAAGAAAAAAAAAAAAGGAACGAGACACGAGGGAAAAATTGTTAAGATTCACAAAAAAAGAAAGAAAAAAGGAAAGAAAAGAACGCACGCACACACAATTATTAGATTACGCAGAAAGAGATTTTGTTAATTGTTAAGATTCACAAAAAAAAAAAAATGAACAAAAAAAAAAAAAAAAGGAAAAGAACGCACACACAATTATTAGATTACGCAGAAAGAGATTTTGTTAATTGTTAAGATTCACAAAAAAAAGAAAGAAAAAAGAAAGAAAAGAACGCACGCACACACAATTGTTAGATTACGCAGAAAGAGATTTTGTTAATTGTTAAGATTCACAAAAAAAAAGAAAGAGGAAAAAGAAAGACACGTTTTGTTAGTTGTTAAGATTCACAAAAAAAAGAGAAAGAGGAAAAAGAAAGACACATTAAAACAATTGTTAAGACTTTGTAGGAAAAGTACATTCTAGTTAGAAAGAAAAGGACGATTTGCCGTAATTATGTTTTTTTTTTGTGTTGTGTTTTAAGAATTTGTTGCTGTAATTTTTTTTTCTGGTTTGTGTTGGTGGGGGACAAAGGCGGTGACGGGCGAAAAAAAGAAAAAAGGAGAAACGAGGGAGGTATGCAATTGAGAAAGAGAGGAAGAAGTGAAATGTTAAAAAAGGGTGGATGTGCTGAAATGGCATGTATACGCGAGGACGGAGTGTGCGTGTTAAGAAAAAAAAAAGAGAGAATGTGTTGGAAAGAGAGAGACAGAGACGGAGAGAGCGTGGAAAGAGAGGGACTGATGTGCCACCCTGTGGCCGATGTCTTTTGTTTTTTGGAATGTGTGTGCGTCCTAGAAAGAGAGAGAGAGAAAGAAGAGAGAAGAATTGAAATGTTAAAAGAGATTGTTTAAAAAAAAATGTGCGCGCGAGGTCGGAAAATGCGTGTTAAAAAGAGAGAGGGAGAGAGAGAGAGAGAGAGAGAGAGAGAGAAAGAAGGCGCCCGTGGGCCTTGAAAACTGCTATGAAGGTGGCAGAAAAATAACGACGACAACGACGGGTGATCTGGTGGCGTCCGGGCCGGAGTTTGGCGGCATGTCGGCCCGCCGTGGTGTCGGGCGCTGTTCTCTTTTGAATTGTATTGTATTGTGTTGTGGAGATATGTTCTCCATTGGTTCTGTCGGTTTTGGTTTTATTTTTTTGTTGTTGTTGGGTGGAATGAATTTTATTTTATTTTTTTTTGATGTTTTTTGATGTATTTTGATGTATTTGTTACATGGAGGATTCCGGGTTTCCAATGCTTGAGTGAATGAGATTTTACTATTTAGAGGATGGTGAAATTTAAAAATGTAATTGAAAAAAAAAAAACAGTTCTTAAATTGAATGAGTTTGGGTCAGCCGCGCGATTTGAGTTGATTAGGTTCGGGCAGCGGGAGTTGGTTTGGGTCGGATCGCGGAAACCCTTGGACAGGGTTGATTTTATCAGGAAAAATCCCCGTGTACAGAGTATGTACAGGCTTGGAAAGTCAATGAGGGATTCCCGGCGTTTGCTCGTATGCTCTCTTTTATAGAGTACCCATGGGTTAGTGGCGAGGCTTGTGGTAAAGCCTGCATACGTTAAAATTGCGAACGGGAGAATGACGGTGATGGTCATTCTGTGGGACCACGAGAAAAGGAAGGTGGTCAGTTATGGAGATTGTTGTTTTTGTGACCCAGGTGTGCCCAACTGCGCCGATAGAGTGTGTGAAAGTTGTGTAAAATGTTAAGCTTTGAAATTGTGGTCCCATTGTTTTTTGTGGATTTTGGATGTTTGCCGACGAGTGTGCTGCGAAGACACCCCACCCCCTCACCGCATAGATAAGGACACGGGAAGGGAACGCATAGAATTGGTGTCTGCTCAACACCAGTGGGGATGGAATTAAGCTGGGGTGTGGTGTGACTCGGGGGCGCGCGTCGGGGCGGATAGAACCATGGGGATCGAGTTAAAAAAAAAAAAAGAGGTACCGGGTGTTAATTGGATTTAATTATAAGATTATAGGTTGGGCCTAGTTTTTGGTCATTCGGCGTGTTCCGGGAGCAGGATGATTCGATGTGACATTTCACTCAATACCGTATCGACTAGATAGATCCATGGGATGGGGTCCTCCACGTTTAATGAACAGGGCTGGGAGTTAGAGACATGGGTGATTGTTCGCGGACGTTTGCGCCGGGGCACTGGAATGTTCGAAGTATATGGTCCAGATTAGACAGTGGTAGGAAAACGGTACCTCTTGTAATTTTGAGAGGCTGACCATTTAAGTTTACAGCTTAAGGAAAGGGGTTTCTGTTTTTATGCCCCCATATCGCGGCAATACGCCCGATCAGCAATCGGTCGTGTACCGATGATTAGATGAATATGTGCGTGTGTATTTTAAAAAAAAAAGTGTTGGTGATGGATTTGGATATTTGTGTAAATTTCTTCAGGGAAGAAATTTTGAAAGATAAGGTGGAGAGGAGTGTTATATTATGACGGGCCCTGTATTTCAAACGGGTAGATTAACTAGTATCAAATAGCTAGTTTTGTTATTCGAAAAATAGGTTTTGTTTCTGGACTCAGAAATGAGTCAGAGAAGTGTTTGATTCAGGAATAGTCAAAACAAATCTAGAAACCTGACGTGACCTTTGAGTCAGAGATCAGAGTGAGACGCTTTGTCCCCAGATTGCGCGTGGGAACGAGAAATTACGTCACCGCAGAGAACAACAACTTAGTTTTTTAGATCAGTCGGAACCTGGAAGCAAGAGTGTTCAGATCGGTTGCGAAAATGTAGCCGGGAAAACGGGCAGGGCCCCGCTGTGGGAGGGCCAAAAGATATCCCCAGAAGAAAAGAAAATAGCCCGAGTGTGAGAGAATCGAAGCCGGAATCCTCCTGACAACAACCGAACCGAGGAGTAAGGAAAGGGTGCGTTGAGAATAAATAAAACTGTGTGAAATATTCCCTCAAGAAAATCAGTGTCTCGTTTGTTCCTTTTGTCTGAGACATACTTCTTCCTTTGATCGAGACGACACAGCGGCGAAGACTAGACGAATCACGGGCCGGGGAGGAGAACAGAAATCAAGGTAACCTTTGAGATCTATTTGAGATTTGTTTGAGAATGTTTTAAAGACGTTAAGACACGTAAAAAGATTCGTAATTGAAAAAAGGCTTGAGATGCCGTAAAAAGATTTGTAATTGAAAAAAAGGCTGAGATGCCGTAAGTTGATGAGTGAAGATTTAGGACTGTGTTTACGAAAGACAATAGAGAAAAAGTGATATACTGTTAGAATTTTATTTAGTAAAACGACTATGAAAATGATATAGATTAAATTGTATCATCGGAGGTGCTGGGGGGAGAGATTGAGATCACCATTAATCGTCTCGTGAACGTTACGCGTTATTTTCGGCCGGTGAGGTGATTTTGGAGAAATGCCTCAGTCCGGAAGGATTTCGGATGTGGTGATAAAGAAGCTCTCTCCCCCCCCCTTTGCTCTCGTTACGTTTAAATGAGAGTGTATCGTAACAGGTGATCATTTCACATAATATTTATATGCGAAACTGATCCCCCACTCTGAATTCTAAAATAATTTTTGTTTTTGTTTTTACCCCAAGTTTTTTCAGGATGTTCACATGTAATCGCTTAGAAAAAAGTAGAATCTCATTTTTTTAATGAGGGTGGATTTAGCTACAATAATACCCCCCCCCCCTTTTTTTAGACCTAGGAACATGAAATTTGATAAGAATGATTTCCGACACAGATTGCCAGTGCTGTTGTGTGTGTGTGTGGGGGGGGGGAGCGTTCCTACCTTAGTAGATGGTCTACCTGCGTATATTTACTTTAACTGTAGTCTACCTGTAATATTCTATTCTATTAGACAGTTTACTTATAAAAGAAAACAAGATGTAATTAACATTCAACTAAAATCACAGAAGTCGAAATAAAAATTTTAATTCCTAATTTTGATTGATGCTAAAAGATTTATTAACAGACAAGGTGGATGCAAGTCGTCAGCTTGTGCGTATAAAAATGGGTCAAGTACAAGTAAGTGTTCCCGGCCTGAGAATGGCGCACACGGTTCCTTGTCCTGTCGGACCCCCAGCTCTTCGAGTAAGTTTAACCTCTTAGCTAGTCGAGTGAATGAGCCCTCCCCCCCCCCCCCGATAATAGTAATCCTCCAAGATGCCCACTCCCCACTTTCAATTTTCTCCTACTTAGATCCCACTCCCATTTAGAGATTGACCAACTTGTTTTCAGTGCTGAACAAACCGGAAAACAGAAAGGGTTTGGAGGATCTTACTAATCGGTTTTTGCTTTTATTTGTCCCACTCCCGATTATACTCCAATGAATATCTGTATATATAACCATATTTATGAAAAATAAAAATTTCAAACCAATTTGGGAATATCGTAAATACGATGGGAGGTGACAGTGGTTAAGTGGATAAGACACGGACTGAAGACCTGGGTGTTCCAAGTTCGAATCCAGTCGGTTCCACAGTACCACTTTCACTTAGGGATGTTGGCAACCTTCTCGTGGTCCTTCCCGTAAATACCCAATGTTTTTCCAGAAAGATTTCTAGCTAGAAAAACATCGGGGACACTAATGCCAACACCAGAATCATCTGATTCACACACACACAAAAAAAGAAGTAAATGCGATGGCCCCTTTGAGTAAATATGGTATTGTGGTGACTGAGGTGATTTAGTTAAGAGCAAGATAGACATTTTTATCACTTTAGACCAAGGATGACCAATGACACCCATTTTACCCACACTTTTGATAACTTTGTGCCTAATTTGTTTTAAATGTAATCTTTAAAAATATTTTCTGCAAATAAATAATTCAAAGTGTAGTATCTGTTCTGATACTACATTTCATCTGTGAAGGAAAAATCCTTGTAGACTGATGCAATTTTAATTTTTTGTCAAAATCCATTGTATTCCTTTTTGGAGAGCTGGATTTCCTCCCACATTAAAAGTCGGTCATGTGTCTAACTCTACCCTCGTGCGGAGAAAAGTAAATAGGGGAAAATAGCCATCTACAATCTATTGTAGATTAAAAATTGCACTTAATTTTTATTTAGTTACACATGGCTCAAATAAGATATTACCTTTTTTATCTCAGACGTCGAGGTAAATCAATATGGCCGGGCCGAACATAGGGGTAAATGATCTCTGGCTTTGGTATTATTATTTTGGGACAACGGTAGCATCATTTTGGGTTTAGCCAGGAACCCCTCCATCCATTTAATATTTAAAAGGAGGAAGGAAATACATTCTATTATAGTGAAGGAAGAAAACTTTGGTATAAACAACATGCATGCATATTAAAGGAGGAAATGCATGGGAGAGGTACATTTAATAACAGACAACAGGGTTTTGTGAATGAAAGTAAGAAGAAGATATTATTATAATAACAAACATTCATATAACTAGTTTTACATGAATTTAAAGATCAGTTCGTGTGAAGAAAGTGTTCATTGAATTGTTCATTTTTGGTTTATGTAACTGGTGGTTTTTGGTAGAGAAAGTTCGTTGAGTGTACACAAGTTTTGAGAAATGTCTGTATATATTTCCTAGTGTGTATATGCGTCTGAGAGTACAGAGACACTGTGGCACTGTGTAAGAGAGTGTATATAACTAAGAATCATTATGACTTCGTATATGCGTGACCTACCTTGTCCTGTTAGTGCGTGTGTATCGAAGACTTGTACGTGTGTTTTTTTTTATTTTAGTCTTTTTCACCCCTGCCCGCCGAAGGGCACGGGGGTTGTACGCTTCGGGTCTCGCTCCGATGTGTGTGTCTTGGATATTTGCTGGTCTCTTGCGTCTAACTGTTGAGATTTGCACTTATATTGGGGGTCAAGCACTTGACGCAGGCTTGCTATATGTTTTGAGCCTCTGTAGAGTTTTGTGAATGAAAGTGAAAAGAATACATTATTATAATAACAAACATTTATATAACTAGTTTTACATGAGTTTAAAGATCAGTTCGTGTGAAGAAAGTGTTCATTGAATTGTTCATTTTTGGTTTAGGTAACTCGTGGTTTTGGTAGAGAAAGTTCGTTCAGTGTACACGAGTTTTGAGAAATCTTTGTCTTATAAAGTGGTCCTTGACTGAGCTTAAAACACCCCACTTACCACCGAGACATTTTAAAACTTTGATTTTAATAAAACCAGGTTATCATTACTATTACGGACATAAATTATTTTAAAGGAAATACTGTTGGGAAATTAGTCAAAAACAATTTATTTTGCTTTACCTATTGTATCGAATCTGAGCAAAGTAGTCATTTTTGTTTAGTTAGTTAGTAACTTAAGCAAAGATGGCTACTTTCCTCAAATCCAATATTTATGACAACTTCGAATGTTTATAACTTATATTAAATATTATTTTTTTAACATAAATATGTCACAAATGAGTATTGATTTACTCCTTTCCAGGAGTTAGGCACAAGGCCAGTTTTTATCTTACTCCCACAAGTAAGATGTGACCCAAGGTCGGGTAGGGAAAGTGGGGTTTAAAAATTGCCTGGGCAGCCCTATGAGTAGGTAAAGCAAAGTAAATTGTTTTTGACTAATTTCCCAATGGTATTTTCTTTTAAAATAATTTATGTCAGTAGTAGTAATGATTACCAAAAGCCATGAGTAAATAATGATACAAATAATGATACAAACTTATAAAATTGATCAAAATTTTATGACATTTCAATTTCATAGAAGTTTAACCCTAACGAACTAAACATTTTCTCAGCCCATAACTTCAGTCATGTACACTCTATTTCTCACGCAGTTTTCACCTTAGTAGTAGATGTATTTGCGGATCGGATGCTCTTGTATTTATTATGGAGTGTAAGTGTGGCTAGTGTCTCAGAAGTATAAACCCTCGATGGAATGTTTATTCCAGCTAGTACATAAAGATAATAAAACTAAAACCTATTTTTTAAAAATTGATCATGGAATGTCCCACATGTTCTGTTAGTATGAATTAATGCATTCTGAATATATATATATATTATTTTACAAAAAACATTCTGGATTTTTGATCCTTTGAACATTCTTCACAATTGTAACTATATTTTCTTTTGGAGTGACTGATAAACATAATTTTAATCTTGTTTTGACTCCCATTTTTTCTCCATGCAATGGATTCCACCATTTCTGTTTGTCTTAAACTAAGGATTCTGAAGAAAGGAATCTGTCTTTTATAGTAAACTGCAATTGTAAATCCGTTGAGTTGTTTTGGTTATAAATTATTATAAGATGATATAATAATAAAAATCTTTAAATAAATACATTTATAAGCTCTATTTAATTTCTAAATATCGGGCTTGCCATTTACAATTGAAGTTAGATTTAAGTAAAATCACTCACCACCATTAGTGATTATGAAAAGCTCTTCATAACAATGAATGGACCACTCTTCAGTTGTTGACAGTGTTTATATAAACATTGAGATTTCGCTCACTCATGCCTGATGAACAACTGGTTAGAACACTGGACGCCAACCACTGTGGTCCCAGTTTTGAATCTGATTAGGGCTATCCATGCTGATGAGTCGTAGAGATGACAAAGCACGTTTCTGGATAATTACATATATATGGCCGCCATAGAAGGTTCCTCTCCGGTTATATGCATCCCAATACTCTCTTAAGATTCCGTTACATAAAACATCCTGGATTTTTTATCCTTTGAACATTCTTCACAATTATAATTATATTTTCTTTTGGAGTGATTGACAAACATAATTTTAATCTGGTTTTGACTCCTATTTTTTCTCCACGCAATAGATTACATTTCTGTTTATATCTTAAACTAAGAATTCTGAAGAAAGGAATCTGTCTTTTATAGTAAACTGCATGGATAATCATTGTTGACTGTGAAAATTTTCTGGAAACAATTGTAAATCCATTGAGTTGTTTTGGATATAAATTATTATAAAATAATAATAAAAATCTGGAAATAAATACATTTATAAGCTCTATTTAATTTCTAATTGAAATTAGATTCCCTTGTGAATCGATCTGAACTATATAAATTTAATAAGGAGATGTAGTTTGCTTGAAGAATTACATGAAATACGTATATAGAGGAATCATAGAATACTATCACAATGTAAGAAATGGAAAGATAAATTTTGTTTATATTATCATAATCGTATACATTTATTTTCACATATGGAGTTCGTCAAAGAATTGTTGTTTAGAATCAAGGATATATATATATATATATATATATATATATATATATATATATATATATATATATATATAGTCATCCATAGACTTACTCTTTCGCTGTATCACATCTCTTCAGTGTGGTTAGACAAGCAAGTACATAAAGCTGAGATCGAAACCCGACTGCTTGTCAACAGACAGGCATCTTATCCATTACGCTATCAGCACAAACTTAGTACAGTGAGTGAAATCTAAACAAAAATTCTTTGACAAACTCCTAATGTGAAAAGAAATGTATACGTATGTAAATCCAACCGTTTCTTTACTATTGTGCCTTTTCCTCTTTATTCCGCCTCTCTTATGTGTATCCAGGAGAGCAGAAAACACAAAATGATGACCACCTGTATGGATAAGATATACCCAAACACGTGCGTCTCTAGAAACGTAAAAGCTATAATACCCAACATTTGTAAGCTTTACATAGTGTTTGCGTGATGTCAGATATGGTGTCATGCTAAATCCATTCCATTCAATTGTCGAGAAAAGTGAGGGTGCTGGATTTACATATGGTCCCCTATCTGTATTCAAACATTGAAGGCAAATACTTCACAACCTAGTTGATTGGTAAAAGAATAGATGTCTGAATAATAAAAGGATTACTGAAACATCAAATCAGTTTTTGCGCCTTTTTTTTTCGGAAAATCGCTCCAGACAAGGCATGAAGCCACTTGATGTAAGGAGCTAACAAGAACAAAAAATGATTATCATAAATACAGGAGACGCCTATTGGCCTTAGTCTTGAAAACCCAAGGCTAAAGGTAGGAGGAAAACAATAAGCGGGAAGAGACTTCCACAGCAGTTCTTGGAAAGAAGCTACTGAAATAAGAAGCTATATTACAATGAAGTATTAAAACAGCGAATTGATAGAGACCACTAGACCAATGAGTCAAACGAGCTGGAACAAAGGAAGCAGGGAATAGATCACACAATTCTGAAGAACACATGCCATAATAGTATTTATAGAAAAGACTGAGACTAGCAACACTACGTCTGTGAGAGAGAGGGTACAGAGAAAAATTACAGATACGTTTCTGCACCGTATCAAGAACCCTCAAATGGGACAGAGATTCACCAGCCCAAATATGACAACAGTACCCAATATATGGTCTGATAGTAGATTTGTAGAGATAGAGAATAACCTCAGGTGTGAGAAAATGTATGAACTGCAAGAAAGATTTGATGGGAAAAAAAAACCAAGAAGTTTCAGAGTCGATTTTTTACTTGATTGTATATATGAAAAAAAAAACTGTACAAACATTTATTCATGATTTAGTATTGCTGGTCGGTTAGAATTGATGAAGTGAAGGCGAGTGGATATGTAGCAGCCGCTACTTCCGGCCAGGGGATATTTGTTGCGACTTCTTTTCTTTCTTTGTTTGCTCAGCCCTTCTTCGTCTCTGAGGTAGAGAAGAGGGGGTGATCTCGTGAAAGCACGTTGGCCGAAGATTCCGGCCAATCAGGGACCAACAGGTCAGCTTGACCACGCATGATTTGACTCCCTATAAAACATGTCACACACTCGCTTTTTGCTCTCTTTTTCTTCCGCTTTCCAGCCGAACGCACACAGAGGAGATCGTCGACACCCCCCACCCCCACCACCACCGGCTCGACCGAGGAGGTGGGGAAGGCAAAAAGTAAAAAAGTAGGTAATCTCTTTTAATTTCTACCATGAATAACGAACTATTCTTTCAAACACACTCCCATTACAATCAATTGCCACAAAAATACATCAAACACGCTCGCATATACACATTCGTACAAACATGAACTTAAACAAACCGAACATTTCCCTCGTACACGTTCATATACAAACGGAACTTTTCATTCCTTAAAAATATGAACTCTGTAACTGATAGCCATACAAAATGTCTTAGTCAAATAAATTGTTTTGTTTTAATATAAATGTTTTACTCTAATTATTGATTTTACAAAATACCATTCTTATGTGTTAGCATTATTATTCCTTCACTTTCTTTCTAATATAATTTCAGATATAATAATAATGTTTTCTTTCTTCCCTTTGTTTTATTCTGTTAATTTTATCCACACGTGGTTGGGCCACTTCGAATAGTGGGAATGACATGCTGCTATAAAGACATCTCTCCCACAACCTTTGGTCAGGGCACCCCACATGCGTATAACTCCTTTGTCCAAAACCAACCCCCGGCCATAAATATCCAAGACCACTTTACCAAAAAGTTTTTGTAGAGATCGCTTATGCTTGTGACTCAATGTTAAAAGTAGTTTAATGAAATGTCTTTCTGGGTCCAAAAAGAAAGAAGAGACAATAATATTATTATGTAATAAAAAATACCTTCTTATTTTGTCCAAACTGGAAAAAGATTTAAAAGATTTAAGAGATTAAAGACAGACAATAGTAAACTTTACCAAATGTATGGTACCATGCTCCATAGCAGGTTCCAGTGCAGGTGAGTGAGCTGGGTAGAGCCAGCCAAAAGACATCTGATTCGTATGGCTACTGAATCCCAACTAGTTTCAAGTGAGAAATATCTGTGTGGACACACTTTGAAGAACTGTATTTATACACAAAGCCATTCTATTGGTTGATGGACCAATTACTCAGAAAATAGAAAATAGTGCATCAAATCATGTGACAGATATAATAAAAATATTATTTTTTTACATTTGATAAAGAGGTCTTACCTTGAAATATATTATAGAACATGGTCGCACACATTAGATCACTGTAGTACAAACAAAAAGTTATAGAAAAAATCACTTTGTTTTTGTCTTCCTTCTCAACACCAACATATTTCCATTTTTTGCATTGTGGTATCCTTCAAATACACCTCTATACATATATTACACACAATGCTTCAAGCAAACTACATCTCCTTCTTAATTTTTATTTAGTTACACATAACTCAAATAACCTATTACCTTTTTTGCATATCTCGTGAACATATGGCGGACGTCGAGGTAAACCAGTATGGAGGAGGAGGTGATACCTGGTTTTGGTATTATTATTTGGGGACAACGGTAGTGTCATTTTGGGTTTAGCTAGAAACCACTCCGTCCATTTAATATTTAAAAGGAGGAAGGATAAATGTTCTATCATAGCGAAGGAATAAACATTGGTATAAACAACATGCATGCATATTAAAGGAGGAAATGCATGGGAGAGGTATATTTAATGACAGACAACAGGGTTTTGTGAATTAAAGCGAGAAGAAGACATTATTATAATAACAAATATTTATATAACTAGTTTTACATGAAAGATAGTTCGTGTGAAGAAAGTGTTCATTGAATTGTTCATTTTTGGTTTATGTAACTCGTGGTTTTGGTAGAGAAAGTTCGTTGAGTGTACACGAGTTTTGAGAAATGTCTGTATATATTTCCTAGTGTGTATATGCATGTGAATGTACAGAGATATTGTGGCACCGTGTAAGTATGTGTAAGAGAGTGTATATAACTAAGAGTTATCATATACGTGGCCTACCTATATGCGTGGCCTACCTTATTCTGTTAGTGCATGTGTCTAATACTGATTGGTAGCTTGTTTCTTAAAAGTGGAAAAACCCGTGCATGAGCATTGAAGGCTTGTACGTGCTCTTTTTTTTTTTAAAGAGTCCTTTCCGACCTGCCCAACCGTCCGAAAGGTAGGAAGGGGGGTACATTTCGGGTCTCGCCCACGATGTGTGTGTCTTGGATCTTTGCGGGTCTTTGACGTCTGACTGTTAAGATTTATACTTATATTGGGGGTCAAGCACTTGACGTAGGCTTGCTATATGTTTTGAGATTTAAATCGACCCAGGCTTAATCTTATTGCCTGAATTTCTTATTTAGCCAAAATGTGTTAAAAGTGTCTTTGTTTTTTTGGAAAGTGAGGAGGAGAGCAACGAACCCGGGAAAAGAAAGAGGGTAGCTCTTAAAGCAATTCGCTTTTTGGTGTTCATTTGGAACCTTTGGAGCTCTCTCTACAAACACTAGCGAAATCTAATAATAATTCCTACAAGCATTTATTTATGACAGTCAGACTTTTATAGTTACGGAGGGTATCTTTTACAATAATCCGCAGAGTTGCTAACGGGGTCCAAAAAACGAACAAGAACAGGGTAAAAAAATAAATATACAAGTGAAGCTGACCTACGTTGAGAATAGATATTTTCCTACTTACCGATGAAATTTGTTTGTATTTTTACATAGTATAAATGGGTTTTTATTAGATGTAAAAAAAATTTTTTTTTTTTTCACCGGTTTTTACTAAAAACAAAATGGCGTCTTGACCTTACCTCTTCCCCCCCCCCCAATCGCCATTTTTTTTTGCAATGTTCGTGTGACAAAACTATTGATTTATAATAAATAGCAGTTGGAACGGTTTAACAATACAAACAAATGTCACAGATAAGTTGGAAAATAACTTTTATCGGCTACAGTTACTTTTATTTGTTGTATATTTGTTTTTTTAGCGTTTTTACTCTGCGGATTATTGTAAAAGATACCCGTTACGGATGGCCCAAATAGCCTATAATTGTTCTACATCTCTCCTTTATTATTCAGACATCTTTGCTGCAGTCCAATAAAACTGAACCAGCAGAATATGAAAAATAGATTTAGATATGTGATGCAAAGATAGGCGTCCATAAATGCTCAAGATAGTAAAACGAAAATAAAAAATGTTGAGAAGAATCTAGCAGAAGAAGAAACAAAGAGAAAAACAGTGTGAAAAGGAACAAGTGAAAAAGACTAGGATAGCAGATTGAGAGTATATGTGTATCGTTGTCACTGCTGGTTTAATATTAAAGGTATGCGGGCTATGTAAAATACCCCAGGAAGCTGAACACCCCTGCCTTGCGCAGTTCCAGGTCACCGTTGGGCAAGGTGTAGCACCTGTTAACCTCCCTCTGATATTCCAGAGGGTTCCCATACAGACATGGTCGCCTATCAAGCGGCTAATGAAGGAAAGCCCACCCTCTACCTACACAGGTCAAAGCCTTCGGCAGCAGGAAAGCGGATGTTTTTCAGGCAGACGAAATTAAACAAATCAATGGCTGAGAAATGAGCTGGCACGTGGATGACTTTAGCATAACTGAGCCATACTGGGTGGCAGCGAATAGTCCAGTGAGCAGACACTGCAAAAATTCCCTCAACGGCAACCAGTCAGTATGTAAGGTTGCGAAGGTGGATGAAGGGTTGCAACCACCAGTCATGGGGTTTGGTCGTCTCAATTTTCATGCCACTGAACATAAACCTGCATGGCCAAGATGATGGGTCAGTTGTTTGTGCATCAACCTATTTATGTTAAACAAATCCACGCACAGGCGTCTCCAGGGACACAAGTAGTAGGACAAAAGATCGAAGAGAAGAATGGAAGGAAGTCTGGCGGCGATCTGAAGAATGCGGTGGGGACAGGATTGTGATATCTGGAAGTATTTAGTGTTCAACCGGCACATCCAGCAGCGGATGATTAGTTCAGTCGCTTCGCTCTTGGACCCGAAACAAGAGAGTGATTTGGTAGTGACATCCGTGACTGAGCAGCTCTTTTCAAGGATCCACTCTGCTCACCCCGAATAGCCAGGGGGCTAGAAAAGGTTCCCTTAAAATAGTTTGCTTCACCATAACCTGCCTTGAAAACCGTTTTCAGAGGGTTTCAATGTAATGAAGTAAAATTAAATATGCAGATGATAACGCGGTAGATTCTCTAACTCAAGAGGACTTGCAAACCTCAATTAATGTATGTATTTGCTGATACAAACCTCAATTGATGTATTTGCTGTATGTATTTGATGATGCAAACCTCAATTGATGTATTTGCTGTATGTATTTGATGATGCAAACCTCAATTAATGTATTTGCTGATGCAAACCTCAATTGATGTATTTGCTGTATGTATTTGATGATGCAAACCTCAATTAATGTATTTGCTGATGCAAACCTCAATTGATGTATTTGCTGTATGTATTTGATGATGCAAACCTCAATTAATGTATTTGCTGATGCAAACCTCAATTGATGTATTTGCTGTATGTATTTGATGATGCAAACCTCAATTAATGTATTTGCTGATGCAAACCTCAATTGATGTATTTGCTGTATGTATTTGATGATGCAAACCTCAATTAATGTATTTGCTGATGCAAACCTCAATTAATGTATTTGCTGTATGTATTTGATGATGCAAACCTCAATTAATGTATTTGCTGATGCAAACCTCAATTGATGTATTTGCTGTATGTATTTGATGATGCAAACCTCAATTAATGTATTTGCTGATGCAAACCTCAATTGATGTATTTGCTGTATGTATTTGATGATGCAAACCTCAATTAATGTATTTGATGATGCAAACCTCAATTAATGTATTTGCTGATGCAAACCTCAATTAATGTATTTGCTGATGCATACTATAAACTAAGACTAAAAAATCAACGTTAAAAAAACTGAGGTGTTATTTCAGCCTTCACCTCAAGATAACAACAAAACCCCTCCTAATATCCAATTAGGCAGTGAATTGCTAGAAAACGTGGATCACTTCGCGTATCTGGGTAGTCACCTTGCTTCCAATGCCACCATTGATGACGAAATCCAATATCGTATTAGGTGTGCAAGTGTTGCTTCCGGTAAACTTCGTCTCAGAGTCTTTGATGATAAAGATTTATGGCTTAATACCAAAATACTAGTGTATCGAGCCATTGCCCTTCCAACACTCTTGTATGCATCAGAGATCTGGACGACATACTGTCGACATCTTATAGCACTCGAAAAACTACATCAAAGACTTTTACGAAAAATTTTAAAAATTAACTGGCAAGATCGCCGAACCAATATCAGTGTCCTGAAGGAGTCTGGTTGCTTTAGTATAAAGGCTTTAATTGTTAAAAATCGTGTGAGATGGGCTGGTCACGGTGTAAGAATGTATGGCTTGAGGGTAAGGCAGATGAGGCCGAGTTAGCTGCAGCATGTAATGACATGCGAACCGTGTATCAAATTGCTAAGAAGATCACAGACAGTTCCAGAGTCACATCTAAAGACTCAATTTGCCACACGAACCCTTGTCAGTCCCAACACGGCTATACAGACTCTAACTTTGGTCGTTGGGCCATAGGTTGTCCACAAACGACACATGACGCAGTCATAGACTACTAAACATAGCGACTGCTTATACACACATTCATGAACTATGAAAGCAAAAGATGGAACATTGCTCTCAAAAGGAGAAGAAAAACTAACCAGATGGACCAAACACTTCAAAGAAGTATTGGACAGACCAGAGCCACCCACCCAAGCAGTCACTAAAGAACCTTCTACTCTTCTCGCTATCAACATCAACAGATTTATTGAGAATGAAGTCCATTTGGCTATTAAAACTCTAAAATGTAAAAAGTCATGAGGAATGAATGGCATTTCTAAAGGAATGGTTAAGTAATAGCATTGTCAAATGGATGCGCTACTTATGTAATATTAATGAAGTTTTGGAAGATTGGAAAAAACAGAGTAGTTGTACACATTCCTAAGAAAGGCAATCTTGTCGATTGTGACAACTGGAATGGAGTGACCCTTCTCTCTATACCAAGGAAGGTTTATTGTCCAATGATCCTTAACTGTATGCGTGATGTGGTTGACCAAGAGCTGTGTGAACAACAAGCCAGATTTCCGCCAAAACATTCTTGTGCCGTATAATTGAAAAACTTGTTGAATTTCAAAAGCCTCTTACCATCAGTTCTATAGATTTTTCCAAGGAATTTGACAGCATTCACTGACCATCACTCTAAAACATTTTTCATGAGTAAGTCATCACTGCAATGAAACAAATCTATGAAAACTCCAAATGTTACATATGAACAAAAGATGGTTTCAGCGACTTGTTTGTGGAAAAGAGGTGGAGAATGCTTGAAATCTGGGAAGACTTGTTGTCACACAGACTCCAGAGAACACCACTGGTTATTGTCAGTGAGCAATCACTGATACTGACTTGTGTGAAAAATTTTCGTGAGGAAATAATAATAATAATAATAACAATAATAATAATAATAATAAGGAGTAGGATGAGAAGACCGAGGAGGGACAACACAAACCAGACCTCCACTGGAAGAGCGCAGAGAATGCTGGGACCTTTGGAGGCTTATTGCCACCCAAATCCTAGAGAAGACCAATGGTCCTTACCAGCGAGAAATCAATGGTAAGTGGTTGTTGCAATACCGTAAGGTTATTTGCGGTGGTTATCGAAAGGAGGTGAAGAATACTGGAAACCTGGGAAGGCTTGTTGTCACTCAGACTCCAGGAAATACCACTGCTTTTTGTCGGTGAGAAATCACTGACGATTATCTGTGTGAAAACTCCTAGTGAGTACAAATAATAATAATAATAATAATAATAATAATAATAATAAACGTCTCTATTTAATCATTTTCAAATAGAAAAATATACAAATGTTATCAGGTATAACCCTAACCCTAACCCTTCCATCTGACGCTCTAAGATTAATTAATTCTATTTGTAAGTCAGTCAAAATGAGCATTATAAAAATAAAATGAAGCAGATTTATGAAGAATTGGTGAGCTTGGGAGAGCCAACCACAGGACATCCGATTCGTATGACTCCTGAATCCCAACTGGTGAATAGCTGGAAATTTTTGTGTGAGGGCACTTCAAAACTAGTTCCACAAACTGTATTAATACGTCAAACCACTGTATTGGGCCAATTACTCAGCGCTTGCTTGTCTGTTCTCGTCAATAGAAAATAGTGCTTCAAAATATGTGACTGCTACAGTTTAATTGAATGTGAAAGAATGCACACGACCAACTTTCATGCCAAAAATATCTGTGTCTTTTTCTGCCATTGAAACCATGAATATGGAACTTGACGGACTACAAAATATTAGAGTTATTTCACCAGAAAATTCTTCAAGTTGGGCAGTAATCGTTAAGAAAAGTTCTGGTGAATTGCAAGTTGTAGAGTAGTATGTCAGACATATTATACGGAGGGATGTCCTTTGACCCAACACCAGTAACCCTCCAATTGGACTAACCTGTTCACGTACGACACTTTACATAAGCAGGTAAATGAGGCCAATATAAGTAAAAAGTATAAGTAAGGCCTCTGTAAAAAGTATTAACTCATCACCCGAGACCAGAACACTTTACACTCATCAACTCTAACACTTTATACAAGTGTGCTCAATTTTTTTCAACAAGTGGATAAATAAGCTACCTATATAATTAGGGGTGGGACGTAATGGATGAAAATTTCAGATTCATGCAATGGTTTCGACACTACAATGGTTTCAACTATCTACACCCATTCATAACCATTGTAGAGGCTTGGGAACCAATTAGGTTGCTTAACGGAGGATTTTGGCTAATTTGGGCTATTTTTCACTAGTTTTTGGCTATTCTACATTCACGAAAACCCTTTTACAGCCTGAAAATGGTCCTAAATTAAAGTACTATATCAGATTTAACCATCTATATCCATTCATAGCTTTTGAGGATGTTTTAGGACCTGCAATGTCGCATGAAACCACTTTTTCACCGAAAAATGATGGATTTTGAGTCCCGTGGAGCCCTAACGGCTATTTTTGGCCTGCACCTTCTGAATTTTGCAAAATTTTCAAAATGTTTGATTGTTTAGTGTTATTTATGTATAAATGAACACAAAAAAATACTACTCGCATGAATCTGAAATTTTCACCCATTACGTCCCACCCCTAATATAATAATTTTAATATTTCTATATTTAAAGGGAGAAAACTTTTTTGTACTGTAAAATTATCTCCCTTGCCAAGAGACATTTTTGAAGCAAGATTTATCTGCCCTTGGTGAGAGAGATTGCGGTAGGATTTATCTGCCCCTAAAAGATCACATTATCATAACAGAGAGGGAAATTCAAAATGGACTTAGCAACAAACAGTTAATCTCTCTTCATTGATAGTAATTGCTTCAGTTGTAAAATTGTTAAATAAATCATTTTATATTGTTGACCTTCATAGAATCGTTTTCATCCATTTATTTCTTCATATTTGTGTGTTACCACTCACAAGCTACTTCACAATAACAGAGTTGAACAACTTTCTGAAAGACACTAGATATCCACTTTGAACAGCAAAAAGAAATGTCTGCTAATTAAATGGAGGCAATGTGTTTTAAAAAATTGACTTCTGTGTTACGTATTTATAAAGGAAGAAACTAAAATTGACCTTATTATGTAAACTCATCAGGTGTTTATAATAATTTAATAGATTATTATTTATATAAAAGTCGCTTCTGCAATTTTTCAGCAAATTAAGTGCCCCCTCAACGTAAATACACTAGACCAACTTGACAATCAGCTAAGTCCCATCCATTCGCTGGCGATCCCCAGATGCCCGCGGGCCTTCTACTCCAATAGTTTCTTTCCTCATGCTGCCGGCCTATGGAACTCCCTCCCTGCTCCATGTTTCTCTGACTGTACCGACATGCAGAAATTTAAAACTAATGTAAACAGACTTCTCGTTGCAGAGCTTCCAACTTAGGATGACCCCCAGAACTTTCACCCTAATTCTCAGTAGCCCTTTACGTTTACAGTGGTGGCCTGCCTTGTTTGGGGTGAACTATGTTTTTAAAAAAAACAAAAAAAACATGTTGATTGGATTTTATTTTACTTACATGATATTCTAATATCTGTATTAATAAAACTATCAGACAAAATGCTGTGTGCGTGTGTTTTTTCTTCCTATCCGTAACTTTGAAAAAAACACATCGAATTATTACCTTTGACAAGGAGGTTATGTTTACAGTCAAGTATGTTTGTCACTATGTTTGTGTGTTTGTGTTCACATTGCTTGACCAATCGTCACCAAACTTGATCAAAATATCGGTCATGGTTAACTTAGAATTGATTTAATTTTCGGATATCTCGGCCAAATGCCAAGGTGACGGAAAAGGTGAAAGTCACACTTTTGGCGATAATTTCTGTTCTGTTCATCATAGAGACTCGCTACTGGGTCCATATTGTAGCCAATGAAGTCCAGCATCTTATATGATATTGGCCTTAAAAAGTGCAGTCATGGTTGAAATTTGACGGAATTTCAACTTCCGATTTTTTCCAAATCTGATGTATGGATCTGATGCTCCTTGATAACAATAATCACCATGCACAATTGCAGCCTGATCAGATAATTAATTTTTTTTAGTTATCAACGTTTCAATGGCATAATTTCGAAAATACTTCATAAAATACAGAGAAGTAAGGCCCAGGTAAAACTTTGGCCCATCCTTACGTTGTCAGCCAGAGATATGTAGTCTCACAACTGACTTATGTTCTTGTTTTTTATTTATTTATTATTAATCGAATATTTATTGAAATCAAAAAATAAAATAAGAGAAAACTAAAACGAATTTAAAAAATCTTATTTAAAAAAAAAATTGTAAACATGAATTATTTTTCTTAAAAAAATTGTAAGCATGAATTATTTTTCTTTAAAAAAAATTGTAAACATGAATTATTTTTCTTTAAAAAAAATGTAAACATGAATTATTTTTCTTAAAGAAAAATTGTAAGCATGAATTATTTTTCTTTAAAAAAAATTGTAAACATGAATTATTTTTCTTAAAACTGTGTATGAACATGTTCAACATATGTCAAAGTTTTTGAATAAATGAATATGGGTTCTAACCTAATGAAAACAAGCGTGAATTATTTATTATTAAATATTGTGAGAACTCTGGCACAAAATCTTTTTATTGTAGATTTTACTGTAGACTTTTCTTCTTTAAAGGTCCTGGGTATGACCTTAAAAGAGATCCAGTGGTGAAGCCCCCACTTGGGAGCTGTGGGGAATGTGGAGTTGCCCCTTAGTTGCCATTGCTCCCAGGTCCACTCTTGCCCGGAGTGGTAGTACCTGTAAGGGCCCCATTTATGGGTCAAATAGAATCTACTGGCGCTACCAGATCAGGCTGTCTGAAATTATTGACTTTCTGACTAAAAATGCACCAAACATTGATGTTTTATTGTTTTTTTCTATGCAAAACTCAATTATGTTCTGCAAAATCCAAAACAAAGGACAACAATTTCCTTCCCTCTCTCCCACTTCCCCTATTTCACTCAACCAAACATCATGAATAGATACTTGAACATATGAAAAACTTGAAGCATAAAAACTTTCACCAAAATGATCGGATTCAGCATTAATTAACCCGAAAAGGGTTGATATGCCGTAAAACAAAACAACCAACGAATCTTCTTACAGATCTTTCGACTTTAAATCCTTTTCTTGATGAAAAATAAGTTTTAAACCATTCATCGCTGATATTCTACAACTTCTTAGCACTTTCGTGTCTGTGTCTTACAATTACTTATCAAAAAATAAAATTTCGACAGAGAACGTATAATTTAAACTAGCCAATAGCAGCCACGCTACTATTTACCCTTGGCGTTATTAAACAAATTCTCAAAATATTTAGGTGAAATTATTGATAAAAGTGGCTGTAAATCAGACCCTGAAAAGATTAAGGCTATATGCTTGCTTCTATGGACATTGCAATCATTTCGAGGAATGGTAAATTATTATAACTTATGCATGAACTGAGATCTACCTTCGATATGATACTGTAGAGGGAAAGGCAATACCAAATCAAAGAATGACAAAGTCTACCCATACAAAATAATTCACTTTTATTTGACAACTCAAGAACGAAATATAAAAAGTTTGTAGAATACAAAAGTTCGGCGAGCCCCAAGAACGTTCTGGTGAAAGAAGAATTGTTTTATGTGTAAAAAGAAACTGAGTACGCATGTTTGTTTTGGCTGGCACCATGTGCGTTTATGTATGTGTAAATGAATAGGCAACTGTTGTATGTACACATGCTTCAAAGACATGCAAAGAAGAAGAAGAAGAGGCACAAAGATATGTGTGTGTATTAGCGTGCCTGGTTTGTAAGTGAGAGAGGATGCACATCTACCAACTTGTGTAAATGTGCGTTCGTTGAGCGGCGTGTGTGTGCTTCACAGGCCGTTCAGTAGTTTGTGAAAGTCTCTCGTCATGTGTGTGCTATTTGTCGTGGGCCATTCAGCCCAAAGGACATGGCTAGAGTGTATCGTATGCACGTGTGTTTGTCTCTGAAAGAAAAAGAAGAAAAAAAGAGATTTGTTAAATGAAATCACATTCATCTAAATAAACAAGCCGCCACATCGAGTCACATACAGAGGGGGACTCTGTATGTGACTCGATGTGGCGAGTGTAAAATGCAATAAATTTGGGCAATTTGGGGCATTTTTGACCCCCCCCCCTTGGACCCCCTGGCGGCGCGAACCAGAATTTTTCTGAGGTCAATGATGCTCATTTTATATCCAGAACAATTGCCTCTACATTTTGGCCAAGTTTCAGAAAAATTGAATGGATGGATCAAACGTTATGGGAGAAAAGGATCATTTTTTGCCATTTTGGGGGCTTTTGACCCCCTGGGGGCGCGAACCAGATTTTTTCCAAGGTCAGCGATACTTATTTTCTATTAGGAACAATCGCCTCCACATTTTGGCCAAGTTTCAGAGAAATTGAATGGATGGATATAAAGTTATGGGGCAAAAAATGTCATTTTTTGCCATTTCGGGGCCTTTTGACACCCTGGAAGGCTAACCAGATTGTTTTTCAAAAATCGGAGAATGTCACTTTCTAACCTGACCAAAGTTACAAGTTGATGCAAAATTTCAGAGAAATTCAATGGATGGTTGCGGAGAAAATCCGGACGGACGGACGGACGGACGGACGGACATACCTCAAAACATAAGTCCCCCGATTTTATAAATATGGAAACGGTTTGTATTTAAAGGGAAGTAACTCTGCACTTACTTCAAATATATTTTGAGAAGAGTTACGTCCCTTGCATTCATTTTTTGAGAGAACAGATTTCAATGGACGTGCATCGCACAGCGTTCTTCAATTAATGCCCTCATTATAAAAGTAAATTCTTCTTTCAGTTGTAAATATATTAATAAACATTATTGTTGATCTTTACTAACGATTTTTTTTATCCAAATATATTTTCATATATTCGTCTTATGTCTTACAACATCACATCATGGAATTCGCACTGAATATCACTTGCACTGTGATTGGTCGAAGGAACTGCTGATTTGAGCCTTTGTCCAATCAAGAGTCGATAGCAGATTGTCCAGGCAGAATAAAATTATAGCCAAATGGAACAGGTGGTATTAGTAATTGTTTTTGTGGTTACAAAATTTCACAATGTTATATGATTCAAAGGATATGACATGATCACATTTGTAACAGCAAGCAAACTTGAGCCAAAATTTCGGACACGAATTATACTGATGAATATGTATTTATTTGCGCATGGCCAACGCTGAACTATAACATCTTTTCAAAAGTTCGTCAATTTTTTTTTTTCTTTTTACAAACAGAAAGTTTGTTATATATTTTTTACAAATAACAGAAGGGAGAATATATTATTCAACGCAGCAAATGAAAGATAATAAATGTCCCTTTTTAGAAGAAAATAAAATAAACAAACGAAGAGAAAGTTCGTTTCGCAAGATAGGAGAATTACAAAGTTTCGCAGGTTTTCTGTTACTTTAGAGATTCTGCTCTAATATTTCGCAACGTAACAATTCGTAAATATTTAACTTTGTTATAAAAACAACAACGTTTTAGTGTCCTTTTCGAATCAGTCAACATGGGAGTCAGACATTTGTTCTGCTTGTGATGGACGTTGGCTCTGGGGCAAGTAGCTTGGCAAAAATAGAGGTAAGCAACGCATAGTTCTCTAAACCTATTTGAATTTTTACTCTTTTATAATTTGCTTTTTTTTTGTCTTAGAACATGTGTGCAAGACTTGTTTATTTTCATGTATTTCCAGTTTTACGGTGAAAAGATGTTATAGTTCAGCGTTGGCCACGTGCGCGCAAATAAATACATATTCATCAGTATAATTCGTGTACGAGATTTTTGCTCCAGTTTACAACATTTATATACTGGTTATCATTAGATCACTGAAGTTAAACAGCATTGAGTCTGGTCAGTACCAGATGGGTGACTATTTAGGAATACCAGGTGCTGTATGTCATCTCCCCTAACCGGAATATACATGCAACTGGAGACTGCATGTGAATATGAAATTTCCGAGAAACTTGCTTTTTCAGTGAAAGCTGGATGCCTGTCCACAGTGGATATATAATAGCTAAGGCTAGTAGTCGTAGCCTCACTATAAGTATGTTATAATACTGTAAGCGTATGGTGACAAGCAGAAATGAACGAACAACACGGGATTAAAATTGGAAAAATACTATGGTTTATTTTCCGATAAGTTATTTTGGAATTGGAGTGAATGTCAGTAGTCGTCGAGAAGTCTTGGTGGGCAGTAGTAATTTGTGAGCCGAGCGAGCAGTGGTAGAAGCAGTAATAGTTGCGGTGTAGAGAAGTCGTCTGCGCTGGAGGACGCGGTGTAGCAGTAGTGCGAATAGTTGTGTTCAGCGTCGCTGATTCAATGGCGTTTAGCAGACGAAATTGTTGTGATAGTCGACGATTGTTATTTGGTACTTGAAGTTGCTGGGTTTTTCTCGTCGTTGTTTGAGGAGGACCGAACGTCGCTATTCTTGTGTTCTTGGCTGATTCCAGATTCCCCCCCCCCTTCTATATCTCTCCTTCCTGTAAAAGAAAAAAAAACTTCCCTCTTGTTCACTGGGCCCAGCTGTTTTTATGTGAAAGTGGCGGACGTAGTTGTAGACTCTTGGCTCGCAGGGGAGAAGACCAATAATGGCCGTTGACTCCAGAAAACTGTGTTTGTTTGTGGTACTATTTTTGGCCACAGTAATCGCGGTAGTTGATCGGTCAGCCCGTAATTTCGTGGTAGTAAACATGATTATGTTTACAGACTTTTGTGCCACTGTGGCGATCACAGAACGCCTCCCAGTGCCTGGGATTCCACTTTTAAGCGGTCGGGAATCAGGTAAATAAGGCCGACTTGGATGGCGGTCGTCATGGTAACACATGCCAGACAGTATGACGGCGTCTTCAGATCAAAACGAGATCTAAAATCATAACAAGTATAAGCACGGTAGACAGTAGTCATACGAGGAAAAACTCAACGCTTCTTTTAAAATTAAACAAATCTTTATTGGGTATCCTATACCGTTGGGGTATAGCTTAGAAAAAGGTAGGACTGGAAGGAAACGAAGTTCTTTTACTGCCCGGGGAGTGGTGCTCGGGAATCCAGTGGATGAGGGGACAGGAGAGAGGTGAAGAAGAGTTCCTTCTAGGTTGACGGCCAGGGTCTCTCTGACGATCCGTTCCACCGTTCAACAGGGGTGCAAATAGTCCGCAAGGGACTAGCTGAAATCAATACGCCCTGTGAGCCGATTGGTTAGTTTAAGACAAACTTGCCTATAGTGGACGCATAAGAAATAGGTTCTATTTCAGACTGCTACAAATACCACACCAGGTATTACCGAGTGTATTTTTTATATGGTTCAAGAAGGTTAGTCTTACAAAGTGATCATAAACTGTTTTTGGCAATATTCGACTCGAAAGAAGGCATTCAAGTATATTCTGCTAACGGTTTAGAATGGTATGCCAAGCCTAACCATACACTTCAGCATGAACGCAAGATATTGTGCGTACATACAAACAAAATAGATTTGTCATGCAAGAACGTTCTGGTGAGAGAGGAGTTGTTTTGTGTGTATAAAGAAATTGAGTACACATATTTGTTTTGGTTGGAATCGTGTGCGTATATTGTTGGGGTATGATTTTGAAATTGAATATTTATTGTCAAAATAAATGGTCCACCAGAAATGGCCCACTGAGAGTTTTTCTTGACTAATATCAAAATCATTGAAAGATTTTGGGTACTCCCAAAGAAAGTGTGTACACAATGTGATGATGTATGAAAGGGAAACCTGGCCAGTGAGGGTTGAGGACATGCGTTACATGGAGAGAAATGATATGAGTATGATACGATGGATGTGCAATGTGAGTCTTAAAGATAGACTTAGATCTTATGACCTCAGAGAAAGATCAAAATTGGGCAGTATAGGGAGATGTGTGTGTAATGTGAGTGTTAAAATCAAGTCGATAAAGAAAGAAAATAATTCGCATTTTGGGTTTTGGGTCGGTAGTTCATTTTGGACTTGATGTTGCAAATAATAGAGATGAAGAAAGATGCAAGAAAGATGAAGTCAAATAAAGTATTCAGTCGAATTATTGTATTGCCTGTGGTTACAAGGCCATTATTATTTTCATATATATATATATATATATATATATATATATATATGTAGCTCCTAGAAAACCCGTCTAGATGAGCACTGTAAGGGTAGTATTAACACAGCATGACGTCGCGAGCTATACATGCATCGTTCCTTTCATTAAGTCGAACGCTCTTATGACGTCAAGCCGCCGGATAAAGTGTTAAAATTATCACTGTTTATTCGCTATTCAGCGTTGGCCCAGTGGTTCTAGACGTCGGGATTTGAGTTGTAAAAATACTCAGAATCCGGAGTTTCGAATCGCATGACCAGTAGTGAATAGTCATATCTCTATGCTGATGAGTCCCGATTATAAAGGACGAAACGTATACGTACATAGATAAAAAACAAAACAAATATTTATTATATATATATATATATATATATATATATATATATATATATATATATATATATATATATCAACCCACTTTCGATTTAAAAGAAAAGAAAAACTATCGCTTACTTTAACAATGGAGACGAAAACGAAGGCTTGTCAGCTTCAAAGTGTGTGGGCTGTTTCGCATGTCGGGCAGTCGTTTTTTTAGTGAAAAAAAAGAACCTGTGTTCGTAGTAAGATTTTTTAGGAAGATTCAATTATTTCCGTAATCATAGGAGTCATTGGACTCATGAAGAAGAACTTTAAAAACTACCTGACGAATATACTTGGTAAACCAAGAGCCAGAGCGATTCAAAACAATTGCACTTAAAGGGACAGTTAGAATCTTATAAAGATGTCTCGGTTTGAATCTCTGAAATAGTGGATGAATGTCTGGATACCTACTCACAGCAAAAAGTTTTTATGATCTGAAACAGGTTTTATTCTAACACCCTCGTTTTTAGTGATGACAACACTTGCATTTATTATAAAATTTTAAAAAGTTTCATATTTCTTGTGCAAGATTTGATTGCCTTCCTTAACGTTAAACGTGTTCGTTTTGAAATACTTTTTGAATAAACGTTGCACTTAATGTTTTTTAGATATAAATTTAAAGTAAATTGTTTACATTATTGTTTTTAAAGGTAAAGAAATATTCAAATTTGGAAATGTCATTGAATTCAAAGGGAAAATACTGCTAAATTGTTTTGTACGAATTATCTCCCTTGAATATTGGTTTTCTTTTTTTCGTCCTTAAAAAGAATGACTAACTTTTGTTACATACAGATTTATATGAATATTTAATTTTTTTTGTTCTAAAATTCTATTCCAGGTACAATTATTTATAAAAAAGAAAATTTGTTGCTTCAATAAACATCGTAGCTTGCAAAGATATAAAAAACGTGTCTAACTTTTATTCTAGCCAAATCTAAGGGAGACAACTTTTAATTAGGACGTACCTCTAACATCAATTGAGGCTGACCATTTGAAATAACGATTAAAAAAACATTAACGAAAATCAGATACACCGATTCAATTGAATGTCCAGTATTTATTCATGAATTAATTATTTAAAAAACGTCCATGTTAGTCCTTTTTTATTTTTATTTTCCATTTTTACTAAAAAATGAATCCCCATGAAAAAAAAAATGATAAAATGTTGACATATGCTCCGAAAAGTTTTAAACATAAAAAAAAAAAAAATGATGAAGAGTTTAATAATAATAATAATTCTATTTATTTTAGATTTTTAACGAAACAAAACGATATAATATTATTTATGGTTACATTCTCGTGTCAGTATGATTCAAAACAGTTTGAGGTCCTGCATCTCTCTCTCTCTCTCTCTCTCTCTCTCTCTCTCTCTCTATATATATATATATATATATATATATATATATATATATGTATGTATATATATATATATATATATATATATATATATATATATATATATATATATGTATGTATATATATATATATATATATATATATATATATATATATATATATATATATATATATATATATATATTGTATGTGTATTTAGGCAGCATATTTTTATTTAGGCAAACATTATTAAATAACAGAGAGTGTTTTTGCTTGATAAGACTGTTGTTATTATTTCAATTTTCCGAATAGTCCATTTAGTATTTCGATCAAATTGATGTATGTATATTCCGTGAGTTTCTTGTTTCCATTTTTCTTTGTGAAAAGGAAAAAAATGGAACAAGCAACCCACGGAACTTACATATACCAATTTGACCTTAATACTAAATGGACTATTTGAAAAAATAAAAAAGTCTTATCAAGCAAAAAACTGTGTTATTTAATAATGTTTGCATATATATATATATATATATATATATATATATATATATATATATATATATATATATATATATAGTGTCAGGTTGTATATGAAAAGAAATCAAATAAAGTGCTCGATCATATAAGAGAGCTAATATAAATTATTTAGATACTGTATATTACATATTTCAGCAATGTACCGCGGTTTCATCCAAAAGGGCGGATTTAGACATCTTTAGTAAATCTTCGTGCCCAGTGGAATCATGGGCACGAAGATTTACTAAAGATGTCTAAATCTGCCCTTTTGGATGAAACCGCGGTACATTGCTGAAATATGTAATATACAGTATCTAAATAAATTATATATATATGTATATATATACAGGGTGATTCATAAGTCACTTCACTTAGCTATTTAAAATGGTTACCATATGAAGCACAAACATACTATGAACTTTTGATAATTGTTATCTTACTCTCTAATTACTGCTATTTGTTATTTTAAATGTGTTCGTTGTGAACAGAAAGCCTCCTTTGCACAACACCATAATAAATCAAATATGCTACAAAGAGTCGTAAATTCCTTGCAAAAAAGAATGGAGCTATGCATGCAGAACGAAGGTGGAAATTTTGAAAATTTGCTGTAATTTTAAACTCACATAAATGAATTTGTTGAATAAACTTTCTGTTTTGTATTACCGTATTTTTTAACTTTAGAATTTCAAAAATAAATAGCTAAGTGACTTATGAATCACCCTGTATATATGTCATGCCCTCCGTTCAGTATAGAGAGACTATGGACACCCCTGAAAGGGGCTGGCTGCGCGTGTAATTGTGAAGCAAGGGTTGTGCAATCCTTAATAACACCTCTCCTGAGTCGGCACTGCTTGATTCCAATGACAAGCAATTCAAGACGACTGGAAACAATGCCGAGATAAGCAGAGAGCACATACATCACCTGGTATTCCCAAATGGTCACCCATTTAGTAATGGGCAGGCTCGACGTCGCTTAACTTCGGTGATCTAATGGGAACCGGTGTGCCAACATGATTGTGTCGTATATATATATAGGGAAAGGAAAAATATATACAAAAAAACAAAACAAATGAAAAATAGTTTCTTGAAGACAGAATCTTTTTGGAGGCTGAAGAACCATGCCACGCCAGCTGTAATGACAGCAAAAGGATTATCCCACACAACTGTAGAGAAAAAGGAAATATCAAAAGAAATAATGATAAAGTTTATCCAGCCAAAATAATTAATTTTTATTCACAACTTGTTAAGACAACGAAAAATAAAAAAGTTGTACTGAATGAAGGTTAAGAGTGTCCTAACAACGTTCTAGTTGTTTTGTCTATACGGAGAATTTCAGTAGCCATGTTTGTTTCAGCTGCAGCCGCGTGAATTTGCATATGACAGTGTATGTAACTTGGGTAGGCATTGTAGATGTGTGTGTATATTAACTTTTGGAGGTGTGTATATTAACTTTTGGAGGTGTGTATATTAACTTTTGGAGAAGTTCTAGTTTTGGGGGAATATTTTTTTTTTATATATTAGAATTTGGACCCATATGTCCAATAATTCTAGTATAATAAATAAATTGAAGTGACAGTCTGATTTTCTGATATAAACTCAGAAACTACTGTTTAGATTTCAACAAGATTTGATATGTAGATCGGATATGAGCCAAGGAGTGTCATGTAAAGGTGAGCATAAATATATATATACATATATATATATGAAATTAAAAATGGAAAAGCGGAAGACCTTTTTCGCTCAACGTTTCGCCCAAATTTCACATGGGCTTTGTCAAGAGCGGACGAAGAATACAAAAATGACAAAAGACGTCTTTTGTCATTTTTGTATTCTTCGTCCGCTCTTGACAAAGCCCATGTGAAATTTGGGCGAAACGTTGAGCGAAAAAGGTCTTCCGCTTTTCCATTTTTAATTTCATACCGTCGAATTATTTTTATCCTTTCATATACTCATATATATATATATATATATATATATATATATATATATATATATAGAGAGAGAGAGAGAGAGAGAGAGGCCAAGAAGTCACTGAGGGATGTTTAACTTGAATAGATTGTTTATTTAACCTTAATGGAATTTTTACATAATATGATGAAAACAATGGAGATTTGTTCGCAAAAAAAGAACAAAAATGACAAAGTTGACAATGTCAATTGGCCTCACATTCCCTAGACTTGACTAGCCCTGACTTTTTCTTGTAAAGAAAAAGTTTTCATCAACAAACCTGAAACTCTACAGGAATTGAAGGAGAACATCAGGAATGAAGTCTGGGAATTAAATCGTAATCGAGTTATCCTGCAATCCGTCATGGATAATGTTTTGGAAAAAGCACGTATTTGTGAAGCTAAAAATGAAAACCATTTAAAAGATGCTATTTTTCATAAATAAATTATTTTTCATTTTTTGTTCTTTTTTGCAAACAAATCTGTAGCAGACTGAAATAGGATCTATTTCTTCTCGTCCCCTGTGAGCAAATTGGTCATACGCTGACCAATCGGCTTGCAGGGCGTATTGATATCAACTGTCCCCTCATGGACTATTTTCTACCACCTGGTCAGTTGAAGAATACATCAGAGAGAAATCGGCCAGCAACAAAGAAACATCTCTCTCCTGCCTTTCCTCTGCATCGTTCCAGCAGTAGCCATCTCCACTGGGAATATATTTGCTGACGACCCGGCAGCCTCTTTTCTTCACTGGGACACAGTTCCAACCGTCTGTTAAATAAACCTTTTTTTGTTGCCTGTTACTCGGTTGTTGTTCGTTTAATTCATTTCGTGCAATAAATGTAAGGAAGGGCCCCCCCCCCCTTCAATTACAAATCTTCATTGTCTTCGTCATATTATGTTACAATTCGATTTAGGTACCATAAAAAATGAAGAATCAAGTAAAAAATCTCCCACTGATCCGTTAGTGATTTCTGAACCACCCTGTATATATCTGCTCGGACATAATATGACAGAACTAAATAGACGGAATTGTCAGAGTTTCAGAGGGGCAATATTGTGGGTCAAGCTGAATGTGTATTTAGTCAGAATCAAGCATCAAAAATAAAGAATCTATTCAAGTTATAAAATCTCTCAGTGACTTCTTCGCAACCACACACACACACACACACACACACACACACACACACATATATATATATATATATATATATATATATATATATATATATAATGTAGACGTCCGTATTTTACGCTAACGGTTTGCCGGCGTATTTTTTAAGAAATTCCATTCTTTCACTCGCTTTTTATTCATTTTTGCCATAAAAGACCTGAAGATGATTCCGGAGAGAATCGAAAACGTTAGTCAAACACATGGATCCTTCATCAATTCATTCCATCTACACGTCAAAAAGATCATTCGACGAATGGAAAAAATAAAAAAAGGAATCACTAAACAGAAGATTTCTGTCGTCTTTAATAACACATGCCTTAATGAAAAAATGCTGCCTAAATACACACAATATATATATATATATATATAATAATAATAATCCAGGTAAAACATCCACAGAATTCATCCAAAGAATTTCAACAGGGTTTAAAAAAAAGTGCTCAATATCAAATAGAGCTTTTATATATGATTATTTTTATTTACACAGACATGTACAAAATCTGCGACACTGGCATGTCGATCTTATCGATCAACAGTTATTATAAACTGAGATCTCATCAACAGTTATTATGATCTAAGGTTAAGATCGGATTCTAACTCTGCCTGATGAGATCTCAGTTCATAATAACTGTTGATCGATAATATCGACATGCCAGTGTCACAGATTTTGTACATGTCTGTGTAAATAAAAATAATCATATATATATATATATAGGGTGGGCCAAAATAAGGGTCCTATCTTTAAATTTGAATAACTTGAATTTGAATAACTTCCACAAAATAAAAGTTAAACTCACCAAACTTTATGTGTGTGTAGACTGACCCTTCCGAGATTTTTTGAAATAAACAAAACAAATTTTAGCCGAAAAACACTTCTTAAAACTTACAAAAACTAAAGTATTGTTTTTTACACTGTTTTGAGTTTTTTAAGCAAAAATAATGTTTTCTAAATGAGGGTACGTTCCTTAGGGCTAATACGGCTCATGCTTGCTTCGGAAGGGGTCCTTTACTTATTCTAAAAAAAAAATTTTAAAAAATCAATAAATAAAAAAGTTATGCATTTTTAAAAATAGGACCCTTATTTTTGCCCACCCTGTATATATATATATATATATATATATATATATATATATATATATATATATATATATATATATATATATATATATATATATATGAAGAGTTCGAATGCAAAATGCGATAAACATTCGTTTTGGAAAGGGCACGAATGTGTGAAGCTAAAAATGAAAACCATTTAAAAGATGCTATTTTTCATAAATAAATTCTTTTTAATTTTTTGTTTTTTTGCAAACAAATCTTCCTTGTCTTCGTCATATTATGTTAAAATTCGATTAATAATCAAGTAAAAAATCTCCCACTGATCCGTTAGTGATTTCTTAACCACCCTGTATATATCTGCTCGGACATGACATGATAGAACTAAAGAGTGTCAGAGGGGAAATATTGTGGGTCAAGCTGAATGTGTATTTAGTCAGAATCAAGCACTGTAAATTTCCGGATTCCGCTGCAAAGATGGCAAATAGAACTTAAAGCATTACCATAACAAAATAATTATAGCTTTAGAGGTTTGTTTCCCACGAGTTTTGGCAAATAACAAACAGGGTCCTGAACAGATGTATGACCTCTATCCCAACCATCATCAATGGACAAGTGGTGATTTCCCCAGCATCCGATAAAAAACAAACCTTTTGCAAAGAACTTTGCATTAAATTCCATCCTTTGCGATCAGGGCTGCCTACCTCCTGAATTCCCCCCCCCCCCCCCTATGACTGAATATACTCTGAGCAACATCCATATATCTCTCTGGGATG